>OY728166.1:399388941-400638941 GCA_963277665.1 Viscum album
ATTTTAGAGACCTCATTATTTTTTCAGATTTTATTTATATGTGTACAATTATAACTGTTCCAACACTATGGATAGTGTTAATAATATTTTGATTGATCAAAAAATGGATTAAATTATATTGAGTGATGATTATCACATTTTTATGGCTTTTTAAATCTTACAGTGGCAAGCATGTTTATGAATAGTTAGAAAATATAAATAAATGGAGATGAAATTATTTAAATGAATTACATAAGAGGAATGATTAGAATATCATTAAAAAAATTATTAATTTTGGCATCATATACTATGACTATAATATTTATTATTGTAATTAACTGATTGGTTTTCTTTTTAGTATATGGATTATTTAAATTTGATGTTGATATTTTTATTTGGGAATTAAAATTACTATGTGTGGGAGAGTTTGATGTGACCAATTTTTGTATAATAATTCATTCACATTATAGATTAGTAAAACATGTTTTCATCAGATAAAATTATTTTTTTGATCAAATAATTTATCTTGGTGTTCATGGTGATTTTTCATGTGTTTATAGAAAAATACATAAATCAAAGATGTTCATAAAAATATTTTAATATTTATTGTCTTTAATTTATAAAATAATTAAATTTACATTGACCAAAGCATGGGTCGACCAGATCGAGTACACAACCTTGCAGAATAAATGAGGCAACACGCCATGTTCTTCCTTTTTTGAAACAGTTGGTGTTTGATTTAGTCTCTAGAAACCATGTACGATGGAGAAAGAATAAATGTACATAAAATATGGTTGAACATGGTAGAGTATATATACCATAGTGTAAACACCATGTAATTTATTTTTCTATAAATAATAAGGTATATGTTAAGATTCAAGGTTATAAATTCAAGGGATTTTGGATGCTTCTCTTCTAACACGATCCTACCACAAGTAATGTTTCATTTCATAAACATTTAATTTATGTTTCAGTGTAATTATATAAATTTCCCATATTTCTCTCATATCCATGTTATGGATTGATTTTTTCTAAACCTACACACATAGACCATGTTCATAGGAGGCTGGTTTTATTATATTGGGATTCCAGTAAACATTAATGGTACATTGTAATTAAAATTATTGTTTTTTATTAAGATATTTGTTTGTGAAATATTTTAATGCATTAATTATACATTTAGTGTTGGTGTTTTATTAGTCCAAGAATGACACCAGTAGCGAGAACTAGTATACGTTCAATAGGAAAATCATTGACCATTGATTATAATGGTTGCCACTATATTTGGGGTAATAAATATAATACTTATAATAATTAATTAATCTATATAACAATTAGAAAACAATTAAATAAATTAATGATTTTTCCCTCTACCTAGATACCACAATTTAATTTAATCCTCATGGGATGAAATTTTTATTAATGATTTTAATAATAATGAATAGAATTTTCCAATTAACCCTAATCAGGCTGTAACCAGGACATAATTGTTTTCTGATTGTTCAATTCTTTATTTTGATTTCAATGACTGTATAAAATAATTTTTTCTCGTTTTTTCCCATATTATTTAGATTTTTCTTTCAGGACTACTGGATGAGACTCCTTAAATCACGTTTGAACATTAGTATCCCTATTTAGCATATGGGATCAAGGCTAATTTCTACTAGATACCAATTTTGATGGATTAGAAGGGGACAATAAATATTCCATGACTTTTGAATGACTTGGTAGAATTATAGTATTTATGAAGGATACATGATATTAAATGTGAAATGTGATTTTTATACACCATAAAAAATAAATTTGCTTCATAACATTACAATATGCTTCAATGATAGTAAATTATGATGAATCAACATACCTTGAGTCCATAATTTCAATTTTTATCCTTTAATTACTTTATAATAAGATTATATATAATATTTGATTTTATAATAATGATATAAACTTTTTAATAACTTATAATTAAATACTTTATCATATTGAATTTTTTTAATAAATAAGTAGTTTAGTCCATGTAATGTGTTATGAGGATGTTCGGTTCATTGTTACAAAATTGATTATATGTGTTGATCATGGTCAAATAGATCATCATTCCATCATATCTATAATAATATAAATCATATAAATAAAATTTTAATACATAAATTATACGTTCAAAAGAAATAATGAAATATTGTAATGAAAAATTATATATATGTTACGATCATGGAGATGTTAGGCAGTACTTACAGATGAGTAATGCTTTAATTTTTTAATGTTCACTAAGGAAAGAAGGTATGAATTTTTCTATTTATATAATGAAAATTATAGTATAAAAACAATATTATTTGATTAAATTACCACCCATAGACACACACACACACACACACATATATATATATATATCATCCATGTGATGTGGTGATTATAAAATATCAGATTGATTCTTGGAAGTGGCATTCCATGTGTATGAAAAAGTGATGTTATTATTACTCAGTGAATGAAAATGTTAAAAGATAATGATATATATAAATATTATCCTTTAATAATGATATATATTTATTTCATATCATAATTAGTTTATATATATATAAAATATATTTATTTACATTATCTTTATTACCTTTCATTTAATTTATTTGTGAAAACCGAATCAAATCGCATCGTGAGTTGGAAAACTGTAGTAATAATGAGTGGAATTATCGTATCCTTTATTGAATGGATTGTAAGAAGTTATATGTGATATAAAAATTCCATATTTATAATTATCTTTTAAATATTATATATTTACTTTAAATAAATCAGTATAGCATGCTATGATGGGCGATGATGAAAAGCAAATGACACTGACTCTCAAAGCAGTCATCTACCATACAAACAAATAATGATTTCATTTCCAATTTGATGGATGTGGAGAAAAAATTACATTTTTAAATTATCATAATAACATCTCAATATATGGTATTTTTTTATGTTACATAATTAAATATGATAGTAATGGTGTGGAAGAAGATATAAATCTACAATGCTCAATTATGTATGACACCTCTTCTTATGAATACCTTTATATATTATCACAAATAGTCTTAATAGGTTTTATTAATGATCAACGAGGGGATATATTTCACATAGATGAAATTAAGTAAACTATTTGGGAATTTATTTGTTGATTCAGTGTGATTTTATTTTGTGTTTTTTGATGGATATGGTCTATCATATTATAATTGAGCTGAGGGACACACATGTAATTATTGAAAATAAAATGGTTTACCAGGATGAATAAATTTCACAAATTATAAAAAATAGCACATTAGTTAGCCTTAGAACTGATATGTTCAAAATAGGTCGAGGAAATAGATTTTATGTAATTATATAGATCATTTTTACCATTTTAATTTTATCTTAACCCCAGGTAAATTGGTTTTCACCATAATAACAATAAAATATTTTTACTGTTTTCGATGACTATTATGTCAAAATAATGTTTAACATATTAAATAATAAAAAAAAATTAGAAGAATTTAACTTGAAATAAAACATTCTGATGTTGTAGAATAGATCTTATTGATGAAATGGACTTTCATGAAGATGAGGATTTTTTATAATGGCAATGACAATTGAAAAAAATTATTTGAATTTATGATCATATTTATATATTTATAATATAGTAATTTTATTATTTTCACTACTCATAATAATTTATTTTAATTAATTAAAATTGGGAAACATTGTGTATTTTAAAACATTAAAAAAATGTTTTCAATCCAAAAAATTAACATATATTATAATCCAATATATATATTAATAAATTAAAAATATGTCTATTAAATAAAAAATGAAAAATAAATTTAAATTAAATCATTTTTTAAATATAATGTGTATTTTAAATTTTATAATTTATTGAAAAAAATGACATTTTTACAAAACTCAAAATTTTATACTATTAAAAAAGGTTTTTTTAAAAAAATCCCCAAAAATCCCAACAAAAATAAATTTTGATATGTTTTTAATAACTATTATGGTCATTTTATCAAATTAAATTTATTATATATATATATATATATTAATTACAATATTTTCTGCCAAAAATGACTAAATTTCATTTTTTTTATGAAAACATAATTTTGAAGAATTAATTTATATTACAAAGAATCTATTGACTATTTACTAAGAAATTTTCAAATAAAGTATATTTATTAGGAATCATATAAATATATATTTATATATTTATATATTTATATATATTTCATAAGATAGACATTATTATTCGTACACTCCAATTTCATATTTATAATTTAAAAACCAAGAATTCAACATATTTTTTATTCTTATTGTTTCATATTGAATACATTTTCGAATAAAATGTTCTTTTTTTAAAATATATGGGTTTTTTAAAAAATAATGATTTTTAGGTAGTATTTTAATATATATTTAAACTGATTCTTGATGGGATTCTTATTAAATGATGTTCCCATGATTGATGAAGTAACGCTTTTCCATGAACAAGTCCATAGTTATGATGGATACAATATAGGTGATGTAGTTGACTTCCAAGAGGCCAATAAATATAAATTGAGATGTTTAATGATTTTTTCAAATAAAAAATGTAAATATAGATTTAATGACACCCATTTTATGGTTGACCGTAGAGAATATGGGGACCCTTAGTGAAAAAATAGCCAACCAGTGTGCACCAATTCATTTCAAATACTATGGTTATTTGGGAATCAATGTCTGATCCACAAGAAGACACACTATGTTCATTTATATAGTATGTGTATGGTTGGTGTGTAACTCTATGGATAAACATGAAATTTTAGGCTATGATTATAAAGAAGAATATTTTTTTTAAGAATGGCAAGGTTCTTTAAACCTGGGTGTGAAACTTGTCTTTTCAGTTTTAAGGGTCTCATTATGAAAAAACAGGTTGAATTGTATATTTAAATTCATTTAATCATTATCCATAATTTAATTAGAGGTTTTATATCAATTCATGAAGGTGTTTCTTAATTCAATGGAATGATGATATATATATATATATATATATGTGATAATTTATTTTAGGATACATTTTGTATTAAATAAAATGGAATAAATACTTATTTTTCTATATATTGTTTGTGATGATTCCAATTGTTATAAAAATCGTGGATTATTCAAGGAATTATCCAAAATATATTATGGTGAATACTATTCTATTATAAGAGTTCCATTTTGATTGTAATTTTATATATTTTTTATTTTTGAGAACCTCCATTGTTTCTATATTTTTTCATTATCATCATGTGGAAAATGAATACATCACAAGACAAACAATGACTTCCTGTTTAAGGAGGTTAGTCTGTTCATGAATATTTCATTCTACAGAACTCATAGGGTTATTGAGATAGATCCGAACTATAATTGTACAAAAATGTTCTATTATTGTGATATTTGTGCACATGCACATTGGAATGCATTCAGTTTGGATATATCATAATGTTGATAAACCAAGTTAAATAAATATTTTCATTTACTTCCTTCAATACTCATTATGATGAGTAGAAGAGAGAAATAAATGTGTTCATAAAGGTGATAGATTAATATCCTTGTTAAATTATAATTTTGTTTAAACATTAGTACCCAGTTTCACCACCTCTCATGGTGTTATCCTTTATATGAATCTAATAAGTGGTATTAATTGGGGTATTATAATATTCCTCTATTTAATTGGTGATGATGATTATTGGTCATATGATTATTTTAATACTTGAAGGAAGTAAATATAAATATTGGAAAATCATGATGAAACAGAATTTTAGTTATTTGTAAGACCTCTATATAATAACAACTTATGGAAAAACATTTATTAAAGTGGGTAGAGCCTTCATGGAGTGAGATAATTTAGATTTGGATGAAAATTCCAATTCTATAAATTCCATGGTAAGTTAAATAGCTAAAAATATTTTTGAAATTGTTATATATAGAAAATATATTCCTATCATATGGTAAATGAATCTAAATAATTTTGATTGATATTTGATATTTCTTGAGAACGTGTTATAGGATATATGGACCTTATATAATGATTTGATATTTGATTCAAATAAGATGATTTATAACTTTTTTGATTATATAAATGTTCATATTAATGAAATGCGAGGACTCAATAAAAATATCATAGATTATATTATTCTAAATAATTTAATTTGAAAAAGCCTCATAATTTCAAGGAAATTGTTATGGTTATATAAATTAATGACCTGAAAGATATTTCACTCAATGATTATCATTACACTCTTCCGTATTATGAGATGAGTGATGCCAACATTTTCTAAGACATTATAATTTTTTCTTTTAAATTTTAAATAAAATATTAATTACAAACACAAGAAAAAATTTATTTATTTAAATGTTGGTAAATTTCATTTAAATGAATAATTTGGAGTAAAATATGTTGAATTATAAATTTTTTTTGTTTGAATGTAAAAATGATCATTTTATTTTGGCTTACACTTACGCAAGGTGTAGGGTTCATGGGAGTAAAAAATGATCTCTACCCTTACAATAGAGGATGTTTTGTTCTACATATGAAGAATTTAAACAATATATAATGGTATAAATCTAATTGGGTAATGGTATGACTCTTATAAAAGACTTTTGTAGTGGTCACATTATATTTGTAAAAGTTTTGGAAATCATATATTAATGGTATATAATTTATATCATTGGTTTTTTAATAGAAATTAAGGTTTCATTATTATTTTATAATAACTACATAAGTATAACCATATGATTATATCCACTATGTTATTGAAAACACTCACTTTTATTGATGTGACATGGTATGAAGAGGATATGTAATGATATGAATTTAGAAAATTATAGTAAGATATGAGACATAAGTGAAAATCGTATTTTTTAAGGGTAACATGAGGGATTTAAATTACACATAAGGTAATAAACTTATACAACACAATCTTTATATGTGTAAATAATTAACTTTTAGAACTTCCACTACTACATCATTGGATTTATTTGGAATCTACAATAGATATCATGACACTTTTAATAATCTTTAATTAAGACTGAATCCCAATTAAATTCCATAATATTTATAGGAGTTTCCTATATGATTTTCTATAATTTTAATGCATCCATTTTTATATCATATTATTCATACATTAAGGATGATTTATCTCTTCTTACTTCATATTCCCAATTGTGCTACCACCAATGCAAAATATCCTACCATTTCCTACTATTGCATCCTGAACATAATAGGAACATCATATTCTACTACATTTAAGATGATATACAACAAAAACATGATACCTCTACCATTAACATCAACAACTATCGTATTACCTATATCGTCACTCACCTACCAACTTGATGGTTTCACAGAGATATATCATTCTATGAATCCCAAAGCTATGATTTTCAATTTAAGGAATAAACAAGGGGTTAGATATTATATCTATGTGTGTGAATGATAAAAAGAAAGAGTGGTGATGATATATATTCTATAATGAATATATAACCCCTAAATTTCTATAAAGATACATGATGAGTAAAACACTAGGCGGAGGAGTGGTGATAGAGGGTTTCGTTCAATGTTGTAGGGTTCGTTTTGATAAAAGAATATTAAAATTAAGTTCCATATAGATACAAGAAAGGAATGGGTGGTTCATAATTGAATACATTAAAATGAAAAATTTATAATAGATATACAAGATGATATGATAAAATAATTATGAGATAATCCTTATCATAAAAATTTGATATGTGATATACCATATGATGGAGGATATAGATATTAACCCGATAGAAGAGACTATTTATTAGTGATTTTTGTTTTATTTTCTATTTTATTAATAATATATTTCTAATCTATTAAGGATTTAATAAAATGAGTTTCACTTTTATTATCTATCTCCATGTCTCTCACAATTTATTCCTATGTGAGCTCTTAAAATCTTAATTTTGAGTGATTGGTCCATGTCCTATCCTTATGGAATGATTTCATTTTCTCTACACTCTTAACAATCAAAAGTTTTATTTTTGAAATATTATTTTTTATGAGGAAAAGATATGTTCATATGATGGGTCTGTAGATCAGAAACTACATTTTTTAATGCCACCTAAAACCATTATATTTTTTTATTTAATTTTATTGATTTCTTCTATTGGAAACATCATTTCATGTATTAGAGTTGAGTTCATCTAATGGATGAAAAAATATATGATGGAGTCGGGTCCTGTATAGTACCAAAATTTCAATTGAGGTGGGTCATTAACCATTATTATTTGGTTAGGTAATTTTTACAATTAAAAATAAGTATCCTTGGCATCAAAATTTTCATAATCAATAAATTAATTATCAATAAATATTGAATTAGTTATCAAAATAAATTTAAACAAAAATAATGAATAATTATTGAACCTCAGTAATCAACTATATAACTAGGACCTTTATTCGATAACCATAATTAATTCAATTTTCATTTCATATGTATTTTTTATAGTTTTTGATTCATTATCCTAGATTTTTCCAAGTTATCATATCATTACAGGAAAAATACAAAAACAAATTAGATTTATCTAGTGATTATTGGTAAAATCATCATGTTAGATGACATTGTTCAAACACTACATTGTAATGAAGTCCTTAAGTAGCTTTTTTAGTTCCATAATAATGGAAATTCAAAACAAGTCACCCTTTTCAGGGAGATGAGAAGTATATAATTAAAATATTTCTTCTTTATATTGATAATAGTCTTTATTTTTTAATAAATAAATAATATATGTTTTATGTTATGTATTGAAATTATAATTATAAAAATGGAATGAATGGTCAATAGTGAAAAATAAAGAATTTTTTTTCAAATGATATAAATGATCATTTGTAATGTATTAATGAAAAGATACAAGTTATTAATCTTTAAATTGAACATATATCTCATCCGTGTCAATATGAACTAGAACATGAATCTAATTAAGAACCCAATCTAGTAGTGGAACATATTTCTACACACATTTTTAGTATAGATGAAACTAAAGAGGAAATGGAGGATATACATGATGAAAAATTCACATCTCATAACTTTATAATAGGGATATTTATAATGAATATATTCTCACTAATTTACATATTTGGGATTAATAAGAATTTTATGAAATCTATAATAAATATGAAGTAAAATAGGATTTTCTAGTATATTAAATAGTAGAATAGACATTACCATTATATATCCAATCCTTGGATTATATCTATAATTAATATGAAGTGAAATATGATATTTCCAACGTATTAGAAATAAGAATATGCATTACCATTTTATCTACATTAATCCATGGATAAAGAAAAAATCAGAAAAGTGGTGGAAATTTAAGAGAAGATGTCACATACATGAAATATTTAGAGGTATTTTTTATTTAATTTACACCCTTGATTTGTTTTGGTGGTTTTTCATGCATTTTTAAAGGAAATAGTGGGTTTCCAAAATTTGGGCCAACCTAAGAGCACATTTCCAGGTTTGAAAGTATATTTTGTTTTTTTAATAACTCCTTCGTTTTTCAACATTTTTCAACCATTCAACTTCCAAAATGACCTTCATTTAAATATTAAAACCACAAAATAATTTTGGTCCCCTTAAAAATTCATTAGAATCATGTATTTGGGTGATAAAATTAGGTATTGGGCCAACCCGAAAGCCCATTTCCAGTTTTAAAATTGTTTTGTAATTCTTTCATAAAATATTTATTTTTTATCCTTTTTCGGTGATTCCACCTCTCACACATTCCCATCGAACCCAGCCACACCCCCATCTTCTTTGTCGTCCCTTTGGAGTTCATACTGGTCGAGATTTAGGGCAGAACTTCTGAAGCTCCAAAAAACGTCTAGATTTCTCAAGTAAGTTGGTTCTCTTCCTTATTCCTCCCTTCTTCTTAGGGTTTCATCCTTTTTTATTGAACCCCCAAATGTACAGAAGATGGGGTTTCGTACCTAGGGTTTTAGTTTTGAGTTTCATGGTCCAATACTCTGGTTTTAGGTTCAATCTTACTCCTTTCTGGTGCGGCGGAGGTGCAGTTGAAGTGACGCACAAGGATTTGGGGGGGGTTTGACTCTATTGGTAGGTGATTTCATATGTAGGTATTGTATAATGAGTTGTCTTGCTGTATTTAGGTTTAAATTATGTTCACAATTCAGTATTTTGATTTCAAAAATTTATTTGGGTAACATTTTAAAAGTGGTAGATTTGTAAGTGCCAATCTTGTGTGAAAATGGGTGTTTTACATGTGTAACCCATATTGTTCCTCTTGGTGTTGTTTTATAATTCAGGGATTGGATTTATAAAAAAATTTTGATGCTGAAATTTATGTTTTGGTATAATATTGGTCTCCATTTGGTTTTAAATATGGGATTTTAGATGAATTTAATGTGCAACATTTGATTAATTTTCTTGAAATTGTTTTATGGAAATTATAAATGGTTTATTGAGTTATGAAAAAGGTGAAAAGAAGGTGTAGATACTGTTTTGAATGTGTGTGACAAGAACTGATATTTATATGTGAATATTGATTTTGGTAGCATGTGGTGACTATTTGAGCACAATACGTGAAACCCGGGTATCTAGGTGGGCTAACGTGTACTAGTACACTAGTGAACGGAGGGGTTTTGACCATGGTTCACTTAGCAAGTATGACATGGATAACACTAAAAAAAATATAATGGAGATGATTGGAGACCACTAGGTTATGGGTATTCTCCCTACTAGTGGCTCGTGCACGAGAACAAATTTCGTTATGGGTACTTTCACCGAGGTACGAGGTACTTGGGGCTCATAACAAACTAGTACCTAGGGGGGGTTCCTACGCTTGGTGCTCGTGGACTTTTTGGAATTTAAACTTTCTTTATGGTATTTTGGGATGTGAAAACAAGCAGCTTGAATGTTTTATTCAATTTCACTGATTCTTTATATTTATCCCCCTTTAAAGTTATTTTCTTTTCAAAGTTGCACTTTTAGAAATAAATGCCACTATTATCTATTTATAACTCTTGCAAGACTTTTATTTTACAATGCCTATCACTTGAAATCCTTGGGTGATATCCTATTGGGCTTAGTCTCACACCCTACTTACACCTTTGGGTGTAAGTAGACTTGATCATGTTTGACACAGGAAAAGGAAAAGCCTTGGGCGATGGCAGTTCGGGTTGCTAGTTTCTCTCGATGGTGCGGTGTTGTGGAGACGACTTGTGGGTGATGACCCCTTGTCGTGTGGAGTCTCATGGGATGTTTGCTGCTACTTTTATGTATCTTTGGACCTCTTGTGTCTTGTTTAAACTCATATACTAAGTTCTGAATTTTTATTAATTCTTGTTTGGCATAATTTTTCAGATTTGGTTTGTAGTTTGTTTTTAGTTATCTTATGAACCCAAACTCGGGTAAATCGTTCCCAAATGAATTTTTATGATACCCGGGCACTTGTGCCAGCCCGTGGGGATGGGGAACGACCTTCGGGTCTTGCCATGAGCCGGGTTTGGTGCTGGATTGATGGCGACCAGATCCGGTTCGTGACAAAATGGTATCAGAGGCAGGTTAATGTTTTTGGGTTATATTGTTATTTTGGGATGAGTCAGGATAGACAGGAGCTAGGACTGTCGGGGATCAGGTTTTTGGTTGTGAGTAGTGTAACACCCGAGACTTTTATTGTTATATAAATCATCAAAGGAATCTTTTTCTACACAACACTTTCTTGGCTTGCTTTACACGCAATCGCGACCTTCCTCGATAGCTTGCGTCGTACGCAATACCGAGTTTCACTAAACAACAATATGCTATTAAAACTAGCCGTTATGAATAGTAATAACCACTTTTTGAAATTTTATAAATTTTATTTTTCAAAATGGACTTCATTTTTGGACTCAGAATATCGAAATTAGCCTAGGGTGAAATTTTGGTATTTTTCTGAAAACTTTCAATTTTTGATGAATAGTGAAACCACTAAGTGGTAGGTTAAAAAACTGAATTTTGCATAAAACTTAATTTTACCGCTTCTGTGAATGGAATTTCAAAAATCCGAGAGACACAGTTAATATCATGGACTAAAATGTGGTTCAATGAGATGAAAATAATTTTTTGGTGAATAGTAACTTTTTACTATTTTTACCGCGGTTAATAGTAAATAGGGTAACTAAGGGTAATTATGATATTAATATTACCCTAACACATGTCCTAATTCTATTGGACAAGTGTAATTCGACCAAAAACAAACTTAGTAATAAAATATGACCATTTAGGCCCACTTGGATTAGATTAGGACATTTATTATTAATTTATTTAAAGAAGGGTTAAAATAGTTAAAATCAAAGTTTAATAAGTAAATCATTTTTAATATAGGGTTATACATAAGATAAATTCGATTGTAAATATTCCTTAGAAAGCTAAAAAGATTTCCTACATGATGGTATTTATTTGTAATTTTTAGACATCAAATAATTTAATTTATTTATGACACAAAGATGATGCAGTAATTATCTTATTAATGAAATATTGACAAAATTGATAATATAAATACCAAAATAAATGTAATTTGAGACTTTTTATTAATTCCACTAATTTTCTAGGTTATTATGATATATTAGTATTGATTTAATCAACTTGGTTCGAACATATAATTCTGTTATGACTTTGACAAAAATCATATATCAAATAGTGCCAAAATTGACACAAAATAGTTTTTAAATCAAATATTATATTATTAATTGTTATTTTATTCCTAAAAATCTAAGGTTCGGCCAAATGACTTAGATAAGGATATATATTTTAATAATAAACAATTTGGGGTTCGTTTGGCATGTTATAGTAAGTGTATTAACCATATAGTGAAAGCAAACAAAAAGTCATGGTAAAAGTTAAATTATTTAACTTAGAGTTAAATCTAATTGATAAGGTTAAAATAATACCCTAAACTTGTCTAAATTCTATTGGTTGATAGGATTTCGACCCATCCCCACTTTGGCTTCGAAATAAGACCCTTTGGAACCATTATAAACCGATTTTGACTTTAATATAAAATAATATTTTGAGATATTCCTAAGGTGCCCCTCTCCTCCCTTATAAAAGGGCACCTCCTCCCCCTCCTCCTCACACCAATTTGAGCACTCAAGCTCGGCCAACCCCTGCCATTTTCCCTTCTCCACTTCCCTAGAATAATCCTAGAGGTCCTGGTCTTCTCCAAAGACCAATCTTAGTTCCTTAAGTGGAGGATTCAAAAAGGCGTTCCAAAGAAGAGGTAATATCCATTACCGATCTTTTCAATTTCTTTCTTCTTCAACTTCTTCTTCTTTAGTTGTTTCATGATAAAGTAATAACATCAGTATTACTTACATACTGATATGTTATTATAAATATGAAACAACCCTAATTCACCTTCTATCCATCCTACGGAAAAATGAAATCACCGCGCGTGCGTACGTACGGAATACCGTCTCCACGCCGTGGTGTAATCTATTTTCCACCATCACCTTACAAGGATGGGTATAATGGTGTAATCAGTAACTATGTATGATTATTATTAAGTAATATTGATACTGAAATAATATATATATATACTCCAATACAATTCCACGATCATAGGAACGATATCATCACTCGTGCGTACGTACGGAATACCGTCTCCACGATGTGATGCGACTCGTTCTACATGATCTTCATTTCATAATGATTATATAAATGAATTGAATGAATGAATATGGTATATAATACACTAATACCATTCTGGAAATGAATTATCTATAACCTAAAGATAAGAATAAGAATTTATTCGACAAAACACTCATAAGAACAAAAAGTTATAAAGACCCGAGTAACAAGTAACAATGAAATATTACTAACAAGAAGCTAATAATATGACCTTATATGATCTCATATCAATATGTATGATTCTGGAATAAGTCAATAACATTATTTAAACCATTATACAGGAGCTTCGGACACGAACAAAGCAAATCGGACCTAAGGTAAGGGAAATATCACAATCTCATTTTTATCCGAGATTGTTTATTCGTAAGTATTTATTAGGGTGTATTTTATCATCCACATCCATGTTCCCTCAATATGTAATATTGTTTCCATCCACTTGAAATAGTTTAAATCCAATTTTACCCTTAGGTGAGTTTTTAGTAAAGAATATGAAAGGAATCTTTTGTCGTTTTTCCGTACGAGGTACTTTTTGACTTTTCCGACAAAAGTACGAAGAATGTTTTTTTTAACTTATACGGCATGAATGGATTTTTAAAACATTACATAAAAGAAGCTTCCTTTACAAGTTTTCAAGTTTATTTTTAATCAACTTCTTTTATTTTAAAGTTTTATGACATGTTATGAAAGGAAAAATATTTTTGAAGAAGAAAGGATATTTTCCTCAAGAATTCAATTCAAGTGTTTTATCAAAATTATTTTCCATCTAAGATAATAAAGGGTTATGTTTCTATCCATATTTTTACATTGGTTTGACTATGTTGTGATGGAATTATGTTTATGAATTCCTTTATCATATATGAATTGATTTATGATTTCATGATGTTTCAAGAATCCCATTTTTGTTACATGTGTTATGCGATGATGCATGTTTTATGATTATGTGGCACACATAAGAAAGGATTCATTATAAGATGGGTGGGACCTATATCTCCCTCCAATGCATTGGGTAATGATTTTATATCTCATGAGATAGACATGGCTGGAACGGAAGGTTATTTCGGTTCAGTGATACAGGACTGAAACGAGGAGTGAACTCGGTTCAGAAAGGGACTTTGTCCACTAAGATAGTCTTGGCAATGAGTCATGACTAACAAGAAATGATTTTCCATGATTATGTGTGCATGCCACAAAGTTTCAAGTTTTATGTTATGATTTTGGGGATCTCATTTTCACTTCTATGATTTATTCCATGTTAAGATATTATGATCTCTTTTGCAGGTTTTGATTTTCAAAAAGATATGATATGATTTTTATTTCCTTTATTTTCCCTTGCTGAGCATTTGAGCTCACCCTTTTATGTTTTCTTTTCCCCAGGTCAGGAAGATGGATATTAAGTAGAATATGCTAAAAGGGACCCTAGATATGATGAAATAAATGGGAGACACTGTAGAAGATTTATGAACCAGTTGTTTATGTTTCCCAGTTTCTAAAGACACTATACCTATACGGTCCTTTGTGGTTTTGTCATATGTTGTAATAAGTGTGATTCAATTTTGAAGTATTAACAATGTATGTAAAGTGTGGGTCGTTATAGTTGGTATCAGAGGAAAGGTATAGTCAACCTTTGGAAACTAGGATGTGAAAGCCTTAGTAATAACCCTAAGGATAAGTCTAAGCATAGAACACAATTTTAGAAATGGCCTTGAATAACCTAGGATAAGACCTTAAGCATGAAAATTTTATTCTTGAATTATGTGGTTTCCTATTATAATTAGTGTTGCTCACACTATTCTTCTTGGTTTTAGTCAATGGCTGGAACCCGAAGGAACCGTGTTAATGTGGAATGCGATGGGCAATGCAATGATTGTCCCCCTGAGCAACCAAACGATATGGGAGCTGGAATGAAAAATCTTGTAGCCATGCTCACACAACTTTCTCAAGCTATGAATCATGCAGGATTTCCAAACGAACAAAGAAGGGAGCAACATTCTTTTGAATCCTTCATGAGGCAGCGTCCACCATCTTTCAGCGGGACTACTGATCCATTAGTTGCTGAACAATGGATTAGTACTACTGAAAAGATATTTTCAGTTCTTCAATGTTCTGAGCATGATAAAGTCATCCTAGCAGTGTATCGTTTGGAAGGAGATGAGGATCAATGCTGGAATCTTGTTAAGAATACGAGGCAAAGGGATGAAATTGAGTCTATGGAATGGGACGAGTTCAAGAACTTATTTTTCAATAAGTACTTCCCTCGTATTCTCCGAACAAATATGGAGAAAGAGTTCCTTGAACTGAAGCAAAGGGATGATGAATCTGTTGGTACCTATGAAGCAAATTTTACAAGACTTGCAAGGTACACTTCTGGTATTATTATCCAACCTGAGAGTAAGATCGATCGATTCTTTAGTGGCTTAAAACCAAGTCTTCGAAGGGCGTTAGCCATAAGGGACTTCAATAGCTACGAAGAAATCATTCGATGTGCTCTCAAAGTCGAGATGGAGATTGGAGTAACCCATCAGTCACATGGGTTTGATAAGAAGAGGAAGATGGAATTCAAAGAAAAATCTAAAGAGCACACGGAAAAGAAGATGAACTTTCCCTTATGCTCAAAGTGTGGAAAGAAACATGGAGGGAGTTGTCTTAAAGGGACAAGTAAATGTTTTAAATGTGGAAAGGAAGGTCATCGGGCATTTGAATGCCGTGATAATGGGAAGAAGATGTCTAATGATGCAAACAAAGGAAGGGATACACAGAATGAACCTGCTACACTTCAATGTTTTAAGTGCAAGGAGATGGGGCATTATGCCAATCAATGCCCAAATCCAAGGGTTGATGATGATGGTCGACGTCAACAAACTCTTAAGGCTAAAGACAAAGGAAAGTCACATGCAATTTCTATCAGCGATGTGGAGTACGATAACGATGTGGTGAAAGGTACACTTACCATCCACTCTAAAGTAGCAAATGTTTTATTTGATTCTGGATCCACCCACTCTTTTATTTCTGAAGACTTTTCTAAGGGTATCACCGTACTACCTCAACAATTAGATGTTGAGTTAGCTGTGACAACACCTAATGGCACATCAATCGCATCAAAAGTTTATAATTCTTCTCCGATCGAAGTTTGTGGGAAAGTGCTTCCTGCAAATCTTGTGATCCTTCCTTTAGTGGAATTTTATGTGATTCTTGGCATGGATTGGCTTTCTCTACATGGAGCTCATATCAATTGCCAAAGAAGGGAAGTCACATTTCATATTCCAGATCAACCTACGATCGTCTATCAATGCAAGGATGAACATAACCTTCCAGTGGAAATTTCTTCCATCTTATGGATATTGATTCCACTAAATGAAGGTTATTTATCTCAAATGGTTGGTGAGAAACTCACGATTAAGAATATGCCCATTGTACGGGAGTTTGATGATGTCTTTCCGGAGGAATTGCCGGGTCTTCCACCAAATCGTGAAGTTGAGTTTTCAATAGAACTCGTACCGGGTGCTTTGCCTATTTCAAAGACACCTTATAGAATGGCCCCAATTGAGTTGCAGGAATTGAAGAAGCAACTCCAAGAGAATCTTGATAAGGGATTCATACGCCCTAGTGCGTCACCTTGGGGAGCACCTGTTCTATTTGTTAAGAAGAAAGATGGATCAATGAGACTCTGCATTGATTATCGAGAACTTAACAAGATCACTATCAAGAACAAATATCCTCTCCCACGCATTGATGACTTATTTGACCAACTACGCGGAGCTCAATACTTTTCCATGATTGATCTTCGTTCAGGGTATCATCAATTAAGGGTCAAAAGGGAGGATATACCAAAGACGGCTTTCCGTACAAGGTATGGACACTATGAATTTATAGTGATGCCATTTGGTCTTACTAATGCCCCTGCTATCTTCATGGATCTAATGAATAGTCTTTAGAGACTATCTTGATCAATTTGTGGTAGTCTTTATAGACGATATTCTTGTCTATTCAAAGAGCAAGGAAGAGCATGAAGATCACTTGAGAATTATATTGAAGACCCTGAGAAAAGAGAAGCTTTATGCCAAATTTACCAAGTGTGAATTTTGGCTTCAAAAAGTTGCATTTTTGGGTCATATAATCTCAAAAGAGGGGATATCTGTGAATCCAGCAAAAACAGAGGTTATCGAAAGATGGTCAAGACCAACAACAGTAACTGAGATCCGAAGTTTTCTTGGTTTGGCTGGATATTATCGACGTTTTGTAAAAGATTTTTCACGATTATCTAATCCACTCACCAAGTTGACTCGGAAAGGAGTTAAGTTTGTCTGGACAGAGGAATGTGAAGAGAATTTCAAGGAGTTGAAAAGAAGGTTATCCAGTGCACCTGTGCTCACACTGCCTTGTAGTGGAGAAAGGTTTGTGATCTACAGTGATGCATCCAAGAAGGGATTGGGGTGTGTTCTTATGAAAAATGATATGGTGATAGCTTATGCCTCACGACAGTTGAAAATCCATGAACAAAATTACCCAACACATGATTTGGAGTTGGCTGCGGTAATCTTTGCATTAAAGATTTGGAGGCATTACCTTTATGGTGAAAGGTGTGATATTTATACTGATCATAAAAGTTTAAAGTATATTTTCACACAAAAGGAGCTGAATATGCGCCAAAGAAGATGGTTGGAGCTGATTAAGGATTATGACTGCTCAATCCATTACCACCCTGGGAAAGCAAACAAGGTGGCAGATGCATTAAGTCGACAAGACCATGCTAGTTTATCCATGATGAGGATCACAAAAGATCCAATATTTATGGATTTACAAAGGATGGATCTTGGAATTATAATGGAAGGGGAAAAATCTTATCTTTCTCAAATGAATGTTCAACCATCTATACATGTGAAGATTAAAGAGGCACAGAAAGAAGATGTCGAGTTACAAAAGAAGGTGAGAAATGTTCCTGAATTCAACCTTGATTGTGATGGGATAATAAAGTTCAGGAATCGGGTTTGTGTTCCTCCCATCCCCGAATTAAAGAAAGAGCTGCTGGATGAGGCTCATAGTTCTTCATTCTCTATTCATCCTGGAAGCACGAAGATGTATAGGGACCTGAAAGAGTACTTCTGGTGGGATGGCATGAAAAGAGATGTTGCTGAATATGTCTCTCGATGCTTGGTTTGTCAACAAGTTAAAGCTGAGAGACAGAAGTCTAAGGGGATGTTACAACCATTACCCATACCCGAATGGAAATGGGAAAACATCACTATGGACTTTGTCACAGGACTTCCTAAAACATCCAAAGGCAATAATGCTATCTGGGTCATAGTTGATCGTCTTACAAAGTCTGCACACTTCATTGCTATTAGAGAGGATTTCTCTCTAGATCAGCTTGCCAAGATATATGTAAAGGAAGTGGTAAGATTGCATGGAGTACCACTTTCTATTATATCTGATCGAGATCCGAGATTTACCTCGAAGTTCTGGCGAAGTCTTCAGCATACTCTGGATACAGAGTTGAGTTTCAGCACTGCTTATCATCCCCAGACAGACGGTCAGTCTGAGAGAACAATTCAAACCCTAGAAGATATGTTGAGAGCTTGCTCTATGGATTTCAAAGGAGGTTGGGATCAACACCTACCTTTGGTGGAATTTTCTTATAATAATAGCTTTCACTCCAGTATTCAGATGGCTCCTTATGAAGCTCTCTATGGAAAGAAATGCAGGACTCCAACTTGCTGGGATGAAGTTGGGGAAAGAAAGCTATTAGGACCTGATCTCGTTGATGAAATGGCAGAAAAGGTCAGATCTATTCAACAACACATAAGAGCAGCTCAGAGTCGACAGAAAAGTTATGCCAACAACCGAAGAAAAGACCTAGAGTTTGAAGTGGGTGATAAAGTGTTCTTACGAATATCTCCCTGGAAGAGGGTTATGAGATTTGGAAAGAAGGGGAAGTTGAGCCCTAGATATATCGGTCCTTTTGAAATTCTGGATCGTGTTGGGAAGGTAGCTTACCGATTGGCGCTTCCACCGAATCTCTCTCAAGTTCACGATGTGTTCCATGTATCTCTCCTGAGAAAGTACATACCAGATCCTTCACATGTACTCAGCTCAGAAGTTGTACCACTGGAGCAAGATCTTTCTTATGAAGAACAGCCGATAGAGATTCTGGATCGTAGCGAAAAAGTCCTACGAAACAAGACCACTCGCTTGGTGAAAGTTTTATGGAGAAACCACCAACTTGAAGAAGCTACATGGGAGCTTGAGGATATGATGAGGGAGAAGTATCCTCATTTGTTTGTTGCAAAGTGATGAATTTCGAGGGCGAAATTCTTTTTAAGGGGGGTAGAATGTAACACCCGAGACTTTTATTGTTATATAAATCATCAAAGGAATCTTTTTCTACACAACACTTTCTTGGCTTGCTTTACACGCAATCGCGACCTTCCTCGATAGCTTGCGTCGTACGCAATACCGAGTTTCACTAAACAACAATATGCTATTAAAACCAGCCGTTATGAATAGTAATAACCACTTTTTGAAATTTTATAAATTTTATTTTTCAAAATGGACTTCATTTTTGGACTCAGAATATCGAAATTAGCCTAGGGTGAAATTTTGGTATTTTTCTGAAAACTTTCAATTTTTGATGAATAGTGAAACCACTAAGTGGTAGGTTAAAAAACTGAATTTTGCATAAAACTTAATTTTACCGCTTCTGTGAATGGAATTTCAAAAATCCGAGAGACACGGTTCATATCAAGGACTAAAATGTGGTTCAATGAGATGAAAATAATTTTTTGGTGAATAGTAACTTTTTACTATTTTTACCGCGGTTAATAGTAAATAGGGTAACTAAGGGTAATTATGATATTAATATTACCCTAACACATGTCCTAATTCTATTGGACAAGTGTAATTCGACCAAAAACAAACTTAGGAATAAAATATGACCATTTAGGCCCACTTGGATTAGATTAGGACATTTATTATTAATTTATTTAAAGAAGGGTTAAAATAGTTAAAATCAATGTTTAATAAGTAAATCATTTTTAATATAGGGTTATACATAAGATAAATTCGATTGTAAATATTCATTAGAAAGCTAAAAAGATTTCCTACATGATGGTATTTATTTGTAATTTTTAGACATCAAATAATTTAATTTATTTATGACACAAAGATGATGCAGTAATTATCTTATTAATGAAATATTGACAAAATTGATAATATAAATACCAAAATAAATGTAATTTGAGACTTTTTATGAATTCCACTAATTTTATAGGTTACTATGATATATTAGTATTGATTTAATCAACTTGGTTCGAACATATAATTCTGTTATGACTTTGACAAAAATCATATATCAAATAGTGTCAAAATTGACACAAAATAGTTTTTAAATCAAATATTATATTATTAATTGTTATTTTATTCCTAAAAATCTAAGGTTCGGCCAAATGACTTAGATAAGGATATATATTTTAATAATAAACAATTTGGGGTTCGTTTGGCATGTTATAGTAAGTGTATTAACCATATAGTGAAAGAAAACAAAAAGTCATGGTAAAAGTTAAATTATTTAACTTAGAGTTAAATCTAATTGATAAGGTTAAAATAATACCCTAAACTTGTCTAAATTCTATTGGTTGATAGGATTGCGACCCATCCCCACTTTGGCTTCGAAATAAGACCCTTTGGAACCATTATAAACCGATTTTGACTTTAATATAAAATAATATTTTGAGATATTCCTAAGGTGCCCCTCTCCTCCCTTATAAAAGGGCACCTCCTCCCCCTCCTCCTCACACCAATTTGAGCACTCAAGCTCGGCCAA
Source organism: Viscum album (assembly GCA_963277665.1). NCBI lineage: Eukaryota > Viridiplantae > Streptophyta > Magnoliopsida > Santalales > Viscaceae > Viscum > Viscum album. The sequence goes on from OY728166.1 coordinate 399,410,407, forward strand.
CCCCTGCCATTTTCCCTTCTCCACTTCCCTAGAATAATCCTAGAGGTCCTGGTCTTCTCCAAAGACCAATCTTAGTTCCTTAAGTGGAGGATTCAAAAAGGCGTTCCAAAGAAGAGGTAATATCCATTACCGATCTTTTCAATTTCTTTCTTCTTCAACTTCTTCTTCTTTAGTTGTTTCATGATAAAGTAATAACATCAGTATTACTTACATACTGATATGTTATTATAAATATGAAACAACCCTAATTCACCTTCTATCCATCCTACGGAAAAATGAAATCACCGCACGTGCGTACGTACGGAATACCGTCTCCACGCCGTGGTGTAATCTATTTTCCACCATCACCTTACAAGGATGGGTATAATGGTGTAATCAGTAACTATGTATGATTATTATTAAGTAATATTGATACTGAAATAATATATATATATACTCCAATACAATTCCACGATCATAGGAACGATATCATCACTCGTGCGTACGTACGGAATACCGTCTCCACGATGTGATGCGACTCGTTCTACGTGATCTTCATTTCATAATGATTATATAAATGAATTGAATGAATGAATATGGTATATAATACACTAATACCATTCTGGAAATGAATTATCTATAACCTAAAGATAAGAATAAGAATTTATTCGACAAAACATGCATAAGAACAAAAAGTTATAAAGACCCGAGTAACAAGTAACAATGAAATATTACTAACAAGAAGCTAATAATATGACCATATATGATCTCATATCAATATGTATGATTCTGGAATAAGTCAATACCATTATTTAAACCATTATACAGGAGCTTCGGACACGAACAAAGCAAATCGGACCTAAGGTAAGGGAAATATCACAATCTCATTTTTATCCGAGATTGTTTATTCGTAAGTATTTACTAGGGTGTATTTTATCATCCACATCCATGTTACCTCAATATGTAATATTGTTTCCATCCACTTGAAATAGTTTAAATCCAATTTTACCCTTAGGTGAGTTTTTAGTAAAGAATATGAAAGGAATCTTTTGTCGTTTTTCCGTACGAGGTACTTTTTGACTTTTCCGACAAAAGTACGAAGAATGTTTTTTTAACTTATACGGCATGAATGGATTTTTAAAACATTACATCAAAGAAGCTTCCTTTACAAGTTTTCAAGTTTATTTTTAATCAACTTCTTTTATTTTAAAGTTGTATGACATGTTATGAAAGGAAAAATATTTTTGAAGAAGAAAGGATATTTTCCTCAAGAATTCAATTCAAGTGTTTTATCAAAATTATTTTCCATCTAAGATAATAAAGGGTTCTGTTTCTATCCATATTTTTACATTGGTTTGACTATGTTGTGATGGAATTATGTTTATGAATTCCTTTATCATATATGAATTGATTTATGATTTCATGATGTTTCAAGAATCCCATTTTTGTTACATGTGTTATGCGATGATGCATGTTTTATGATTATGTGGCACACATAAGAAAGGATTCATTATAAGATGGGTGGGACCTATATCTCCCTCCAATGCATTGGGTAATGATTTTATATCTCATGAGATAGACATGGCTGGAACGGAAGGTTATTTCGGTTCAGTGATACAGGACTGAAACGAGGAGTGAACTCGGTTCAGAAAGGGACTTTGTCCACTAAGATAGTCTTGGCAATGAGTCATGACTAACAAGAAATGATTTTCCATGATTATGTGTGCATGCCACAAAGTTTCAAGTTTTATGTTATGATTTTGGGGATCTCATTTTCACTTCTATGATTTATTCCATGTTAAGATATTATGATCTCTTTTGCAAGTTTTGATTTTCAAAAAGATATGATATGATTTTTATTTCCTTTATTTTCCCTTGCTGAGCATTTGAGCACACCCTTTTATGTTTTCTTTTCCCCAGGTCAGGAAGATGGATATTAAGTAGAATATGCTAAAAGGGACCCTAGATATGATGAAATAAATGGGAGACACTGTAGAAGATTTATGAACCAGTTGTTTATGTTTCCCAGTTTCTAAAGACACTATACCTATACGGTCCTTTGTGGTTTTGTCATATGTTGTAATAAGTGTGATTCAATTTTGAAGTATTAACAATGTATGTAAAGTGTGGGTCGTTATAAGTAGGGTGTCTGGTCCACACCTCTCATGGCATACCTTGAGTCACCAAGGGATGTTGGAATTTAATGTTTGACTTCACTTCCAGGTGAGACGTGTGGGCTGCAGACCACATGTGGACATCATGCGGATGTGTTGTAGTTGTTTATTTTATTACTGAAATGTGTTTTGATTATCTATATTTGAGGTATTTGATTAAAATTTTCAGAATTGTGGTATTGATTATTATTTTGTGACTGTTACATTTTGTAGCAACATGCCTCCCCGGAAAGCTCTCACGCACCCACGGGAGGAAGCCGGAGAGAGTTCTCCCACACCAATTGATCAGAGGCTAGTCGAGGACGTGGTCCGGGCTGTCCAGGCTCTAGGATATGGACCAGCTCCAGTTCCAGCTCCTATTAGATAGGATGAGACTGGTCCTAGAAAGGACAAGGCCCAGGAGTTCCTGAAAAATAAGCCTCCAACCTTCTGAGGCAGCTCAGAACCCCAAGAAGCAGAGGAATGGTTCGAGAAGATCGAGCGTATGTTTGAGTTCCTGGAAACACCCGAGGATCTCAGGGTGAAGTGTGCCTCCTTTCTGTTGGAGGGTCCCAGCCGTAAATGGTGGGAGTCAGTGCTTCAGGCTGGGAAGAACAAGCAGATGCGCTGGGGAGATTTCAAGGCTGTCTTCAATGAATAGTACTTCCCTGAGGTGTTGGCTTATGCCAGGTCTAGAGAGTTCATGGAACTTGTTCAGGGAAATCTATCTGTGATGGAGTATGCCAACCGTTTCGCTGAGTTGGTTTGGTATGCTCCAGAAATTGTCTCTAATGAGCAAGCGAAGGCCCAGAGGTTTGAGAAAGGCTTGAGACCAGAGATATACTCCCAGGTGTTCTTGTTTAAGATGAGGACCTATGATGAGGTCGTTGATCGGGCGTGCATGGTGGAGATTGATAGAAAAGGAAGGGCTGGTTTCTATGGTTCTGTATCAGCAGTGGGAAGTGGAAGCTCCTCAGAGAAGAAAATGAAGCGGGAGGATCATGTGATGAAAGGAGGAGGCAGTTCAGGGAACTCTTCTAGGCAGTTGTCATCAGCGGCTTCTGATGCGAGATCTGTCATGTGCCACCAGTGTGGGAAGCCCGGGCACATCCGTCCAGCATGCCCTCATCCTCCGAAGACCTGTTTCCAGTGTGGAGGTATGGGACACATGCAACGCTTTTGCAGGATAACGCGTCCACTTCAAAGTGGGGCAGAACCATGGCTCCCAGAGGAGTTCCAGCACAGTCTGAGCCATCAAGGACTGGGGTTCAGGGAACAGCCACAGACTAGCGGTCGTCTTCAGGCAGAGACTGGACATCTCCATGTGGTGGATCATGCACCACCAGGATCAGAGGCGGGACCGTCGACTGTTCGCGGTACCGTTTTGATTTCATCTTCTATAGCTGCTGCTCTTTATGATACTGGTGCCTCTGTTTCATTCATTTCTGCCCATTTTGTGGACATTCTGAATCTACCAACTGATTTGATGTCATTCGCAATAGAGTTGGTGACACCGCTGGGAAAGAAGAAGGAGCAGGGTCTCAGGTGCCCATCATGTGCGCTTTCTGTGTCAGGGGTTGAGATGGAGTGGGACCTCTTGGTCTTAGATATGAACCTTTTTGATGTCATACTTGGGATGGATTGGCTAGTAAACTTCCAGGCACACATCGATTGCTATAGACAGCGTGTGAGTTTCATGGCACCTGATGGGAGTCGTCAGGTTTTTCATGGAGAATGGGATCCTCGGTCAGGTCGCGCAGGGCCTCCACTCCTAGAGTTGGGAAGTGTTATCTTCCAGTTATCTTCTCTTATGCTAGAGGATGGACTTTCCCCTGAAGGTCCACTACCTCATGTAGTGAATGAGTTTCCGGAGGTATTCCCAGATGATTTTTCAGGCTTGCCCCCAGAGCGGGATGTGGAGTTTTCAATTGATCTGGCGCCAGGAAAACAGCCGATATCTCTTCCCTCTTATCGCATGGCCCCCAACGAGTTGAGGGAATTAAAGATACAGCTGGACGACTTAGAATCCAAAGGATTCATTCGCTCGAGCGTCTCTCCTTGGGCCGCTCCTGTGTTGTTTGCAAGAAAGGCTGATGGATCCCTCCGGTTGTGCATTGACTACCGGAAGCTGAATAAGGTAACAATTAAAAACAAATACCCTTTACCCAGAATAGATGATTTGTTTGATCAGTTGAAGGGGGCAAAGTGGTTCTCAAAGATAGACCTGCGTTCAGGGTATCGTCAACTCAGGGTGAAGGAGTCAGATATCCCAAAGACAGCCTTCCGAAACAGGTACGGCCACTTTGAGTATGTGGTCTTCCCGTTTGGATTGACAAATGATCCAGTAGTATTTATGGCACTTATGAATAGGGTTTTCCATCAATATCTCGATTCCTTTGTTGTGGTGTTCGTGGACGACATTCTGGTATACTCTAGCTCTGAGGAGGAACACGAACATCACTTGAGGGTCGTTTTAGGTAAATTACGGGATCACCGCCTCTATGCAAAGTTGTCAAAGTGAAGTTTCTGGATCAGGGAGGTGAGATTTCTCGGGCATGTGATCTCAGAGAATGGAGTTTCAGTGGACCCTGATAAGATTAGTGCGGTTATGTCATGGGAGCAGCCGAAGAATGTGTTCGAGATTAGGAGTTTCCTTGGCCTAGCTGGTTATTATAGGCGATTTGTTCGGGATTTCTCTCGGCTTGCTTCACTGATGACTACCCTCAACCGGAAAGGGGTGAAGTTTGTATGGGGTCCAGAATGTCAGGCATCATTCGAGGAGCTGAAGAGGCGATTGACTACTGCCCCCGTGCTGATTTTACCAGAGGCAGGAAAGGGATATGTGGTTTATTGTGATGCCTCAGGTATGGGTCTTGGGTGCGTGCTTATGCAGCATGATCATGTGGTGGCGTATGGATCTCGCCAACTCCGGCCACACGAAAAGAACTACCCAACCCATGACTTGGAGTTGGAAGCAGTGATGCATGCTTTGAAGACGTGGCGTCACTACCTCTTTGGGGAGAAGTTTGTGGTCTATTCTGATCACAAAAGCTTGGCTTATATCTTCTCACAAAAGGACCTCAACATGAGGCAGCGTCGCTGGATCGAGTACTTGCAGGGGTTTGATTTTGACATTGTCTATACCCCAGGTAAGGGTAATGTAGTGGCCGACGCCTTGAGCAGAAGGGTTCCAGTGCAGGCTTTGAGGAAGTCCAGTGATGAGTGGACATTGATGGGGATCTTTTCTCAGATGCATGTGGAGACCAAGGAACATAGTGGAGGGGCATTCTTGGCGAGCATCCAGTTGACTCCTTCTCTGTTGGATTTGATTCAGCAGGAACAACCTAGTGATGAGCTTTGTCAGCGATCGAAGCAGTTTCTTCATGGTGGGGAGACATCCTCTGATTGGTCGTCGTCTCCCGAGGGCATCTTGTGCTTCAAGGGTCGTTCGGTAGTGCCGTTATCTCTACAGAAGGTAGTGATGTAGGATAGCCACCAGTCTCAGTGGGCTGTTCATCCGGGTGCCACTAAGATGTATTATGATGTCCGTCGGGAGTTTTGGTGGCCTGGTATGAGATGGGACATAGCGGACTTTGTGTCGAGATGCTACACATGCCAGCAGGTGAAAGCAGAGCACCAAAGGCCCTCCGGTTTGCTCCAAACACTACCCATTCCTACCTGGAAGTGGGAAGAGGTTGCCATGGACTTCATTGTTGGATTACCTCGTACACCTCGAGCAAAGAATTCCATTTGGGTGGTGATTGATCGTCTAACCAAATCAGCCCACTTCATTCCGATCAAAGATACATCTAAAGTGGATGAGTTGGGCCGTTTGTATCTTCAGGAGGTGGTGAGACTCCATGGTGTGCCATCAGCAGTTGTGTCAGATAGAGACTCTCGTTTCACATCTCGATTCTGGGAAGGCCTTCAGAAGGCCTTGGGGTCCCAGATTAAGATGAGCACAGCATACCATCAGCAGACGGATGGTCAGACAGAGCGGGCGAATCAGATTTTGGAGGACATGCATCGTGCATGTGTCCAAGACTTTGGAGGTTATTGGGATACCCATTTGGGATTGGATGAGTTTGCTTATAATAACAGTTACCAATCCTCGATTCGAATGGCTCCTTTTGAGGCGCTCTATGGTCGGCCTTGTCGGTCCCCCCTCTGTTGGGCTGAGGTTGGTGGACCTCACTACTGGGGCAGAGTATGGTGAAGGAGACATCTGAGAAGGTAAAATTAATCAGGAAACGTTTATTGACAGCTCAGAGTCATCATAAATCATATGCTGACCGGAGGCGTCGAGACCTAGAGTTTTCTGTGGGTGACAGAGTATTCTTGAAGGTGGCCCCTTGTTTAGGCCATCGTCGATTAGGGAAGCAAGGTAAGCTGACTCCGTGGTATGTCGGGCCATTTGAAATCATCAAACGTATTGGAAAGGTGGCATACAGGTTGTCCTTACCTTCTCAGTTGACGTCCATCCATGATGTCTTCCATGTTTCTCAGTTGAAGAAATACTACCCGGATCCGTCCCATGTGTTGAGTTGGGAAGAACTGGAGATAGATCCTGACTTGTCTATTGTTGAGAGGCCAGTGAAAATAGTGGACTCCCAAGAGAAGATACTTCGAGGGAAGTATATTCCATTAGTCCTGGTTCTATGGAAGCATGGAAATGATACACATGAGGCATGGGAGCGAAAGTCGTGGGTCGAGGAAGAGTACCCGTTCTTATTTTCCAATCAAGCCTCATGTTGACTTTCCGGGGCGGAAAGTCCTTCATGGGGGGGAGAATTGTCACATACATGAAATAGTTAGAGGTATTTTTCATTTAATTTACACCCTTTATTTGTTTTGGTGGTTTTTCATGCATTTTTAAAGGAAATAGTGGGTTTCCAAAATTTGGGCCAACCTAAGAGCACATTTCCATTTTTGAAAGTATATTTTGTTTCTTTAATAAATCCTTCGTTTTTCAACATTTTTCAACCATTAAACTTCCAAAATGACCTTCATTTAAATATTAAAACCACAAAATAATTTTGGGCCCCTTAAAAATTCATTAGAATCATGGATTTGGGTGATACAATTAGGTATTGGGCCAACCCGAAAGCCCATTTCCAGTTTTAAAATTGTTTTGTAATTCTTTCATAAAATTTTTATTTTTTATCCTTTTTCGGTGATTCCACCTCTCACACATTTCCATCGAACCCAGCCACACCCCCATCTTCGTTTTCGCCCCTTTGGAGCTCATACGGATTGCGATTTAGGGACGAACTTCTGAAGCTCCAAAAAACGTCCAGATTTCTCAAGTAAGTTGGTTCTCTTCCTTATTCCTCCCTTCTTCTTAGTGTTTCTTCCTTTTTTATTGAACCCCAAAATGTCCAGAAGATGGTGTTTCGTACCTAGGGTTTTAGTTTTGAGTTTCATGGTCCAATCCTCTGGTTTAGGTTCAATATTACTCCTTTGTGGTGTGGCGGAGGTGCGGTTGAAGTGACACACAAGGATTTGGGGGGGTTTGACTCTTTTGGTAGGTGATTTCATATGTAGGTATTGTATAATGAGTTGGCTTTCTGTATTTAGGATTAAATTATGTTCACAATTCAGTATTTTAATTTCAAAAATTGATTTGGGTAACATTTTAAAAGTGGTAGTTTTTTAAGTGACAATCTTGTGTGAAAATGGGTGTTTTACATGTGTAACCCATATTGTGCCTCTTGGTGTTGTTTTATAATTCAGGGATTGGATTTATAAAAATGTTTTGATGCTGAAATTTATGTTTTGGTATAATATTGGTGTCCATTTGGTTTTAAATATGGTATTTTAGATGAATTTAATGTGCATCATTTGATTAATTTTCTTGAAATTGTTTTATGGAAATTATAAATGGTTTATTGAGTTATGAAAAAGGAGAAAAGAAGGTGTAGATACTGTTTTGAATGTGTGTGACCAGAACTGATATTTATATGTGAATATTGATTTTGGTAGCATGTGGTGACTATTTGAGCACAATACGGGAAACCCGGGTATCTAGGTGGGCTAACGTGTACTAGTACGCTAGTGAACGGAGGGGTTTTGACCATGGTTCACTTAGCAAGTATGACAAGGATAACACTAACAAAACTATAATGGAGATGATTGGATACCACTAGGTTATGGGTATGATCCCTACTAGTGGCTCGTGCACGAGAACAAATTTCGTTATGGTTACTTTCACCGAGGTACGAGGTACTTGGGGCTCACAACAAACTAGTACCTAGGGGGGGTTCCTACGCTTGGTGCTCGTTGACTTTTTGGAATTTAAACTTTCATTATGGTATTTTGTGATGTGAAAACCAGCAGCTTGAATGTTTTATTCAATTTCACTGATTCTTTATATTTATCCCCCTTGAAAGTTATTTTCTTTTCAAAGTTGCACTTTTAGAAATAAATGCCACTATTATCTATTTATAACTCTTGCAAGCCTTTTATTTTACAATGCCTATCACTTGAAATCGTTGGGTGATATCCTATTGGGCTTAGTCTCACACCCTAATTACACCTTTGGGTGTAAGTAGACTTTGATCATGTTTGACACAGGCAAAGGAAAAGCCTTGGGCGATGGCGGTTCGGGTTGCTAGTTTCTCTCGATGGTGCGGTGTTGTGGTGACGACTTGTGGGTGATGACACCTTGTTGTGTGGAGTCTCATGGGCTGTTTGCTGATACTTTTATGTACCTTTGGACCTCTTGTGTGTTGTTTAAACTCATATACTATGTTCTGAATTTTTATTAATTCTTTTTTGGCATAATTTTTCAGATTTGGTTTGTAGTTTGTTTTTTGTTATCTTATGAACCCAAACTCGGGTAAATCGTTCCCAAATGAATTTTTATGATACCCGGGCACTTGTGCCAGCCCGTGGGGATGGGGAACGCCCGTCAGGTCTTTCCATGAGCCGGGTTTGGTGCTGGATTGATGGAGACCAGATTCGGTTCGTGACAGAAGATATAGTATCTAAAACATCTACCAATACCTAAGGATTCAAAACTACATGTGGCACTTTCCACTAATGATGATATTGAAGAATAACTAACTTTGGGATATAATATTTCATCAAACTCTTTCTAATATAATTATACTGAAATTTAATTTATTACCATCCCACATTATTTGAAATTTTTAGATTTAGGTATCTATTATTTTTTTTAGAAGAATATGATGAGTAGAATATTCACCTGATAGAGAATATATGAAGGTATCTCAACATTTTTATCACTTATTATAAGGATAAAATGAAGTGATACAAATTTATATTATTTACGAAACAATTTCCAAGGAAACTTAAATTAATTAGGAGGTTTTTAAATTTGATTATGCGTTCTCTATAATAAATTAAATAAAATTACATTATAACACTATTTTGTTATTCTATTAATTCATAAAATAGTGGGAAATAAGAGGATGAAGGGGAGGTTATGATACTAAAAATAAAGGAATATAATGACCTATAATTAATCCTAACCCACCATGTCAGTTTTATCTAATATCCATTGGGTTTTATTTTTTTTGATAAATTTAGGTTATCCTCAATAATAATGAAAAAGGATTGATGACTAGGAGAAAGAAGTGTATGTGGTTAAAAAAATGAATCCCCTCACACCATTATACTTTGGATGATAGTTTGTTCTACCATTCATGAGGAAGTAAAACACCCAAGGAGGAAATTGGGTGATGAAATAGAGACTAAAAATTCTATTATTTATTTTCATTCGAGGCCTTTATCATTGAATTTACTTATTAAGAAGTTGTTTTTGGAATATATTATCTTGTAGTGAAATCTAAATCATTATTTTAATTTTTAAAAATATATCATATTACTTGAACATGAATGGGTATTTTTATTTTATAGGTCCATATTGATTATGGAACGAACATCCAATCAGAATGATCATGAATAAATGAGTGGAATATAGCTCCATTCTTAATTTTTTTCTTTTTAATATTTATCATGTAACACGCTACATATAAATTTATTAGGACAAATTAAAACCCAAAACCCAGATATCATGTTAACAAATTTAATATATTTTTTCATGAAAAATATCTATAAATATATATACCTTCACACATCTAATGATCTTATCAGATTTGGTTTTGAAGGAATATTAAATCAATTAAATTTTATCATAGTTTTGTACAATTTATCTTCAAATATTTCTTTCACTTCACTCACTCAATATGGTTAACTAAACAAAAAATAAGAAGAGCATATAATGAGATTATGAAAAACATTCTAAAACATATGATGATGATAATATCTCACATTATGGATTTTAAAAACTATAAGTAAAATATTTTTATAATTATTATTTAAAAACAAATTTGAAAATAATTTATTTTTTATGAAATTTAATAAAATGTATTCATTTTTTCTTAAAAAATATTTTCATATTTTAAAAATATAAAAATAGACAATACTATTGAGTAACAATAAAAATACTTATCACCTTGGAACCCCATTTCCTTTAGAAAATCCCAATGAAACATATACTTGGATTTCACTTTAATGTTTTATAACTTTTCCCCGAAAATAATAATTATAATAAAATAAAATGAAACATGGAACATCTTATGAAATCCAGAACACTACTAATTGTATCACCATTAGTTCAACATCCCATTGTGGTCATATATAAACTCCATATTACTCATTATCACATTCCTTACACATGTTACATGATTTATATTAAAAAAAATAAATTTTTTGTTTTATTATTATATTTCTACTAAAACATACGTATTAAAACTACATAAAAATATATTTAAAAATTAAATTTATATTTCTTAATATTTTTAAAAACATACTTCTACGAAAAACCCTATTTTTTAAGATAAATCCATATTTAAAAATCATTAATTTATTAGAAAAAATGAATTTTTGGTATAAAAGATGAGAATATTTATTTTCAATGAAATTATTAAATGTTAATAATCAAAATAGAATATTTTTGTATCTAAAATCATGATAAAATAAATATTCTTTAAAATAAATTCAATAGATTAAATTATAACTATAAAATCATCTTTTAACATTCAAATAATATTTCTTAAATAATTAATTAATTAAAAATTTCATTAAAAAATAAAAAATTTAATCCGTAGTTTGGGTTTTTCTAATAATAGATATAGCATTGGAAATTTAAAAACATTATTTCTGTTAAATAATTTTATTTTAGAAACCCATAAATAAGGTTATTTAAATAAAATTTTATCTTAATATAAAAATTTATATAATAATTAAATAATTTTTTTTGAAAAATGGAATCTTCTTACATATCGGTATTCATGAAAAAAAGATTCATTATAAAAAATTTAATATTAAATAAGGTCCATAAATAAATATTTTATTGATAAAAATAGAGTTTAAATTAATCAAATAAGAGTAATAAATTAACTCACCATTAAATAATAAATGGGGTTTTCAGAAAATATAAATCGTAATATATCATTTACTCTTACATGCTAGTTTTTAGAAATATAAAATCTGTTTTTTGAAAATAAAATTTTCCATACAGAAATCTGAAAACCAATAAATCTTAGTTATAATCCTCATCAAGTTCTTGATTGTGTGTAATAAAATTGATATAGAGGAAACATGGTATTTTTGGTGTGTGATAGAAATGAATATATATATAATTCTTTTGGAAACTCTCTGTTTATTCATTATTTTGTAAAAAGAAAAATGAAGGAATACCTAACATGTTATGATTTTGAGAATAACTTCACTTATCTCCAATATGTGACATGATTTTTCCTTTATTTTAAAAGGTACAAAATATTGCTAAAATGTGGATACCAAATGTGATGTTGGAAAAAAAATTTAAGCTATCAAAATTAAATGCAGGGAATGAAATATTGTGAATGGATTTTATCCAATTATTATTTAATAAAATAACAAATATGAGACCTAATGGTGATCGAGTCTGTGATGGATTGTGGAGAATGTTTGGGATGTGTTTTAACATGAAAATACAGAATATTTATATATATATATCATCAATGTAACTTGATAAAAACTTGATGATAACATGATAAAGGGGGACAATTGAGATTCAACATTCATGTGCGTGGAATTAACAAATATAGAAGTGATTATGTATATTTATAAAATTATTCTAGTATGTTCAGTTGAGATTATTTAACAAGATTCACTGAAAATGATAAAAAATGCATGTTTTTTTAAAACAAAATTGATATCAGTTTTATACAATAATGAAATGATGACATCATGTTTCAAGAAAGGCATTTGATGTTATAGACTAAAGGGGTAAAATGAAATATAAATTTATAGATATCATAAAATGAGGTGGAAAATACATCCCAGTCCTATAGTTCAATGGTTTGTGTGCTTGTGGTCATAAGAAGACAATAGTTGAGAATTTAGGGTTTCATAAATATTGTACATACACTGTTTGTTTCAGTATAAGAGTCCATATATGAAGGATATAGTAGAATCGATTCCCATTATGTTTGGATATTTGTAGGAGATAAGGTTTGAATTGATATGATGACAAAGATCATTTTGATTTAATGACTATGTTATATGGATATGTTTTTACCTGAGCATACAATGCCTACATTTCTAATCCTACATTGAAATTGTCAATTTTTTAGACATGATAAATATTGTAACTGATTCTAGTTGTAGTTAGTTCCCAATTACTATTGGATTGACACTTAGAAACACATACACAAAAGTGGACTCAATGGTTGTGCTGACCTATACTACATATTCCCATGTTCTCACACGAGTTCTCTACGAGGGTGTTATCCTAGACTATTTACATATAATATGGCCACTGTGAAACCAAACTACCACATTTTTTATATTTAAACCTTCCTCTTTTTAAGACTGTTTATTCCACATGATTTGTTGAGGTTGGTCGCTAGTGGGATTGGTTGGCCATTTTTTAAATATGAAAAATTTAAATTATTCACATAAAAGAATTGTAAAATATGATAGTGTATTTTTTAAAAAAAGGTACATATTTATTTTATCATATTAATAGTTTAATTAAATGTCTTATATATTGTTTAAAAAATGATAAAAATGATATTATTGCTAACAAATATGTCATTTTTATTAATTCATTATAGTATTATCACAATAATTTTGACAATGGATTATAAATATAATAGATTAAAAATATTTTATTAAAAATTTATTGTATTATAATCAAAATAAATGGATATCTATGAATCTTCATATCCATATAGATGTACATTTAACTAATTAAACCACTTTTTTTTATAAAAAATAAATATTAAATATCTTAATTGGATATTAAATATTTCTAACCATATTTGTAAACAATTAGACTTATTATTTAAAAAATATATTTGGTAAATTTAATTTTTAATATGTATTTTCCTAGATTATATTAATAATTTGGTAAACCATTTTTATAAAGAAATAACATTCAATACTAAATTATAAACAAAATCATCCAACACAATATTTCGTAACAATAGTATTTTAAATAATTAGATAGAAAGTGTTTAGTTTTTACTTTTAAATAAAATATTGTATAATTTTCATAAAAAATAATATACCTTTACATACTGATTAAAAATATATTTTTAACATTTTTAATTCTACAATATTCAAAAATATCATAATATTAACATTTAAAAAACATTTTTTTAGGGAAAATAAATGTATTATTTCATTAATTTAAATATTTACTTAATTTCATATCCATAACTTATATAGATTAAACAAAATTATGTCATATATTATTATATAAATTAAAACACATATTATTTTATTTTAATGATAAAATTTTTTTTATAAAAATTAAATTAATTAAATAGTACCAATTGATTTAATGTCACATTTTGAGAATTAAAAGTGAATTTTATTACCCACACTTTTACTTTTTTCTTCTTACTAATTTTTGAGGAATTAGTTTTTTCGGAATCGAATAATTCTACATTTTAGATTTCAATGATAATAAATTTTAATGAAAAATATTTATAATTAAATTATTAATGTTATTCAATGTTATTCATATAATGAATAATTATTTGAATGAATTGGATGATTCAAGAAAATATAATTTTCTTAACATTTTTCATGCATTAATATTTTGATATTCATGTAGACAGATTCATTACTTTTATCCATTCAACGAATGATTGTCCAAAATAAAATGGTTCATTATTTATATGATTTATATGTCTATTATGTTCAATTTTCTATGTTTATCATATTTCATGATATATTATGGGAAATGAAACATAATAAGAAATTCAATGTAACTTATCAAAGATATGATTATATATATAAAATTTAATAAAATTTATTCATTTATATTTAAAACCTATTTATTTGAGACTAGTTATTATTTTAATAGTCATTTATACCATAGAATCCATTAATGGAATTTGTATTAATGATCCACATTATAGTTTGATATAATATATTTCTACCCTCATCATAGTTTTTTTCATGATATTTTATGGATGAATTGTGTGTGTGGGAAGTCATTATAGACGGGATAAACTATATTGTGAGGAATAAGTGTGGCAGTGATATGATCAGTATTAGAAAATTTTTATTATTCCTCTATGATACTAATATTTTTTCCAATGTTATAAAATGAAAAAAAATATAAAACCCAGTGAATCATATTACATATATTGAAGGATAAAAATTCACCATTACTAGACTTGTTTTTTCTATCTGACATAGTTATATGGTGGATGTGTCTATTTACAAGAGAAAAATATATAAAAGTAAAGAATAATTTTTTTTAAACGTAAAAGATAGAAAAACAATAGATAATATTCAATAAGGTGTAAATAATTTATTGAGTTTTCATTTATCTTGAACCTAACATCCATATTGTGAAGAAGGTGTTCTAACAATTTTAAAGGGGGATATTTATTAACATTTAACTATTGATATCAATAATTATGATTTATATTTAATATAAAATTTTATCTAATATATTTTTAACATAAGTCACTACAAAATAGAATCATCAATGCCATCTGATGCTAGATTACAATGTCATCAAACTATTATGTGGTTTCATTCATTATAAATTTGGAAATATAGATCCTTTATAATCCAATGAGAAGGATTATGTTCTCAATGTATGAACATAACATTACATTAATTTACAAAATTAGATATGTGAGAAAATAATTTAATGTATGGTAGATCACAAAATCATATGTTTAATAATAATAAATTATTTCGCATGAATTTTAGGAACGTTAATACCCAAAATATTCATTAATAATAGGTAAAAATAAAGGATGAATGTTTTTTTTGAATAATATGATGGTCAAATACTATTTTATAAAAGACATAAAATTATGTTTTTCCATGGATTATGATTCTATTTTTATTCTTTTATATTTAAATATATCTAGAATTGGACCCCTATAATATTTTAAAGTAGATATTTAATGCATGAGGGCAAAAAATGGAATAGTATGGGGGTATTTGATGTCAATATTTTTTATTAAATTTTTTAATATATTTTTACTGAAAATTAATATTATTAATAATTTTCACCAATAATAAATTTTTTTAATATTTGGGTGAATTTCATTTGAATAATTAATTTTGAGTAAAAGAGGTGGGAATTGAAATGTTTAATGTTGGATTTTTAAAATGTTGTTTTTTGGATATGTATTATTCATCCTTACACATTAAGCTAGAGATTCATAATTGTAAAATGATCTATACCCTTATGGAAGAACATTTGCATTTCTACATTTTGGTATGTGTCTTGCTGATAAAGGCAAGAAAACAAATTTATTAGATGTATATACTCTTCTAGTTGAGTTAAATAATTGTCACACATGCTACATAATGGTATTAAAATCCACTATGTATGGGTAACCCCAAGATTATAGAGGTTATGTAAAGGTATGTAAAAATATTTATGGGAAGGATATGCACTCTATATGGTTAATCATCAGATTCCACCAGTTATGTAAAGGTTACCAGAGATATCAAGCATTTTGATAGGGTAATAGGAGGCTATAAAAATGGTAATCCAGTATAATGTAAAGGTAATATATATCTTATATTGGAAATAACACATATTTTTAAGGGTAAACTAAATAATTAAAACGATATCTAATGGTAATAATAATATATTTTACTAGTTGTATAAGGGTAAATAAGTTTGTAACTAAGAAACAAAAACTACGCTATAGGATCACCTTAGATGATGATACTGAGCTCATGTCACTATTTATAATCTCTGATGATGATTAATACCAATATAGAATCCATATGAAGCCTAGGATATTAAATAATTCTAGATTATAAAGAGAATGAATATGCTTCTACCATATAGTGGTCCTACCAGCATGGAGAGAAACCAGTTCTGATTATCACTATGTGACCATACTACCACTAGTGGAACATTCCCAACCGTTCCCCACTACCAATAACCAACCATGATAATTACACTATTGTCTTTTCCAACTATAATGATAAATATATTTTTTTCTTCTCCTACCACCATGAGGCTTCCAAAATTGATTACTACCACCATCTTGGTTCCTCCAACATCAACCCCCTACCAAGTATTTCTTCCACCAAAATATCTCATTCCACGCATATATGTGTTAGGGATTGAAAAAAGAGAATGATTCATTGATTTAGGTATTGTATATATACGCATACATGTTAAAAAACTAATGGTTTTGATGGATTAAATTACCCATATATTTTAGTTCTATGATTCATACATTTATAGCCATACCAAGGAATGCTGTTAGAGGAGGAGTTTCACCGTAGTACTTCACTCTAAACCATAGGTTATATTGACCAACAATATTTACTCACATGGAATCCATGTGGATACATGAGTGTAATGTGAAATCCGTATCAAAATATAAAAAATATAATATTGACCCTATATATAAAAGAGGGTACAAATTAATTGTGTGGTCTCAATCCACTTCAAATAAATAGGATGGGTTCTATTCCACAAATAGTTAAATAGTGGGATCTATAAAAAAACAGGGTACTAATGAATAGTTATATTTTTCTGTTTTTTTATTTCTAATGTAATTCATATAAATACATGTTTTAACAAAAATAATCTCTCTTATATTCCCATTCAATCTCTCCCAATATTTCATGTAGTATGATCTATTACAATGTATGTGATGAGTGAATAACGAATGGCATTTCCTTGTGGGAGGTTTTCAATTTTCCAAAATTATTTCACATCGATATTTTTATGTTTTAATTTCTATATGTGGTGTTGGATTGTGAATTGATTGTTATGGGAGTGTCGATCATCCAACACTCATTTTTATTCCATTAAAACAATTATTTTTATTTACATCATTTATCTCACTTATATTGGGAACATTTATTTTATTGAGATGAGTTTATCTAATGAATGAATCAACATCGGATGATGCCAGGATAGGGATTGTGAAACACTCTCAAGTGTATTCTTTTATAAAAATTCACCTTAAGAGTATTTTATGTTTGGTATTGTAAATATTTTTCTTTGACACGAACAAACATAACTGAAAATATTTTAATGGTTACTAACATATGAATGAGTTATTAACTTGATGTAAAGAAATTTATATTAAATATCATAGGAACTTTAGTAATCAACTAGAAGACTAAAACCATTATGTTATAATAAAAAATAATTTTTTTATCATACAATCCACATGTTTAGTTGTTTTTATTATCAACACTTTCTCATAATTAGAATAAAATTAATAATAATATAAAATGGATAATAAGTGACATATAACTAGTGAGTGATTTAATGTATGTATGTTTTCCATGTTCATCCACTTTATTTCACTATGTAAAATTTTGTAGCCTTCTTTCCACCATATGATAGGCATTTAAATGTGAAATACACACCAAAAGATAAGATTGATGGAATGTAAAAACCCAAAATCTATTTAACTATTGTAGGTGGTTACATTAATAAATTTTAATTCAAATGAATGTAATAATAATGCCATTATAATATGTTTAGTAGTCTAGAAGAACCAAATACATAAATTATCTCCATTTTACATTATCTTTAAAATATATACCCAAAAAATTTGAATGTGTGCATACATAAACATGTTAAAATAATAATTCAACATTACATTGGAAATGAAAAAAAAGGTTCATCCAAAATTATCATTAATGGTTATGTACAATAGAAGATATCATGGGTAAATTTGTTGTGGTCAGCATTTCAAGGTATATAACTGGAAACTGGCCCCATTGATTCAATATAAAGTGACTTAAATGATTCCATGGGCAATAAAAATGTAATAAAATAATTTATAGTAATAAATAAATTCATTATAAAGGAAAATCATACTATTGGGAATAATAATCTAAAACATCCTGATATATCTAGTGTTATGATATTATTTTAAGCCATTTAAAAATATGTGAAATGACCCCTTTAAATTGGATACCTAATTTTTATCATTAGATCAATACATGGATCACGAGGATATATAATTCTAAGCACCATACAAATTTTTACATTCAATTAAATACTAATATATTTAATGATCGTATTAATTCATGAAAATTATTTTTTATCAACAAATATTTATCTCGATTAATGAATATGGATTTTCATTAATTCCATAGATAATAAAAAATTCAATTTAATACATTGTATATGGAAATATAATATAGTTTAGGAAATAATAATATTCTTTACCCAATGATTACTGATATTTATTGTAAATTCAATATTCAAGGATTATATAGAGGATTATGTTCCAAAGAAAGTAAAAGACCATAAAATTAATGACGGATAAATGATGACCTATTAATTCATCTGGAATATATGTTTTCAAATAAATATTTTCTTTTGAAGAATGAAATAAAATATAAAATAAATAATAAAATTATATTTACCAAATTAGATTCCTTTGTGAATCCATTTAAATAATGTAGAATAAGGAAGATATTGTTATATAGTTAGGGCGTTAGGGATATACATTAACATTGTATTCATTAAAAAACATTACTCTTGAATTTTTTGTGATGAATGTTCAAAATGAATCATTTTGGGAAGTTATTATAAGTAATCCATTTATTAAATATAAAAAAACATGGATAACATAAAATAACAACTATATATTTTTTACAATAATAATATCTTTCAGAAAACAATTATAAAATAATATGGATATTAAAAAAATATGTTTTCACGAAGAGAAATATGTTAATATTTTTTATTAAAAATTCCCCATTAAATGATAACATTAATTTGATAATTAATGAATATTATTATATATATATATATATTAATGGTAAGTAATATAATGGGTAATAATATACACTTTATAATGTAATGTGGGCTTATACTACCAAATATGTTCCAGTTGTGTAGAAATTTTAATGAAATACTTTACTGTTTTTTTGACTCATCACATACGTTCATTATCATTCAAAATAATAAAATTATGTAATTTATTCACTTTATTATGATCCATTTTCATGTTTATTATTACATAAAATTTACTTGTTACTATGTTATATTTATTTATATAATCAATTAAGTTCACATCGGCGGTTTTACCATATTCAGTTCATATTTCTAATATGAGTTCAATAGTTTGATTACGGATAAATTGGTAATTATTCCATAATTATTATAGTAATAAAAATCACATAATTATAATTTTTATACATAAATTAAAATTTTTAAACCAACCATTATTTATGGTTATGTAAAATAAACTATGTTTCAATCATAGGGATGGTTGGCCGTACATATGAAGGAGTATCATTTCCATTTTAGAAAACATGATTGAAAGAACATAATAATAATTATAAGTTTATATATTTATTTTTATAACATATATATAATATTATATCTTTATATACACCTCTATATGGATATAATGTGACAAGGTTGTGGAAAATTTGTAGCGTTACTTTGTTGAAGGGGGAAATCGGTACATACCAATGAATAATGATATCAATTTTTAATAAATCAATAGGTATTAAGTTATATGATATATTACCTCTCTAGAATTTTAATAATTTTATGAATATCATATTTATATATATATATATATATTAAATATATCATTAAAGACAACCAAGGTCATTAGTAATTAAACATGAATTATATCGGTTTGAGAGTAGATAGTATTCCATTCCAATGAACAATGATATCATTTTCCATTTTATGGAAGGTGAGATGGATATAGGGTATAAAATTAATATAAAACATTTAAATATATTGGTGAAATTTTTTTATTATAAATATAATTTTAAAAATTGTTTATTTATTTGGAAAAATAAATAATAAATAAACACCTAGTAGAGAAAGATACCTTTTATTGGACAACCTCATACAGTTCACAACAAAATCTTTCATAAGATAGTTTTACAATTATTACATGATCTCTATGATCTATTTATTTATTTAATTAAGGAATTCTGGATGGTATTACAAAAACCAAAAGTCCTTTTGTGTGTGAATTTTATAAGATATTAGGTGCCCATTACATGTGAGAGGAGGGGTACACATGGAATTTAATAAAATATTAATGTAATATAAGTTAATTTTCAGAATAAATTTTACTAAATAAATATGAAAAAATTATGTTAACATGAATGTTAAATGAAATAAATCATATAATATATTTTGAACTATTTTATGTGATGTTTTCTCCCTTATATGTTTTAACGAATTTAAATAATTTTTTATAGTTACTGTGGTAATATTTTTTAACTATTTAAATCCATTGAACATAAAATAATGGAAAAAAGTCACATATATATATATCATGGTTGATATTATAAACCATTTACTATTCATTTAGAAGAATATAATTTTTTCATGCATTTTAGTTCTTTTAATAGAACAATATTTAATATAAAATATCAAAAATATTAATGTGTAATCTATTCATTTATTTCTACTTTAAAAATAACACGAGCAAGATGGAATTGGAATCTATGCCATTAAAAACTTTATAAAATTTTATAATGAGATAATAATTTCATGGAACATAATTAACAATTATAGTTATTTTTGTTTTAATTTATTTATAATAATTTATTATATTTTACATTTTATTAAAAAATTATCATGCTTACATTGTTTATGAATTTAATTTCATTATATAATTAAGAAATATGGAAATATATTATCATCATGATAATAATTTCACTATTTTTAAAATAAAAATATATAGTCACTCACAAATTTCTAATTCCAATTAGTGCCTACATAAGATGTTTGAAAAGTAAGTGAGTTGTATTTTTTCCTTTTAGTTACATAAATTATATAATGGATGTAATATTATAAATATGGAAAAAAGGTAATATATTATAATATTAAATTATTATTTATTAAATTTACTCCTAAAAAAATTATTTCATATTGTTACTATTTATCCCATAAAAAATATATTTACACTTACATTTTCCATTTTACTATTACTATAGTAATAATTTTTTTATGTTTCTCTAATTCATATTAAACAAAAAATATGTTGTAAATATTAAATAATAATAATTATAATGGGTAAGAATATGGGATCTATTTAAAAAAATTCATCCTCGGTATATAGAAGAAATTAATTTCAATTCAATCCTGAAAATCAGTATGAAAGTTTTTTTGAAAAATGCAGTTTTCCAGAAATATATGATCTTACATAAACTATAATACTAAAAATCATCTATATTATAAAATATTTATGATAAAATTAATAGGTAAATCTATATGAAATTTATTTTAAAATGAAACATACACCCAGGTACTTGTGAGAATAAATAAGTGAATTTTGTTCCATTAAAAATATTGTATTATCATTGAACACCGTGATCAAGAATTCAAATTTCATTGATTCTAATCAAATACTAAATAATATATGTGTGAGACGAATATATTTAAAACGATTATATATATCAATGATGTTGTGGTCAATAAAGTAAGATTATATTAGAATATTTTTCATGCCAACTACACAATTTTTTTTATGAAAGTGATAAAAGAGTATAAATTTTATGGGGATTTAAAAGTAATTATGTGAACTTAAATAAGAATTATATTATGATGAAAAAATATAAATTATAGTTGTTTTTGTCAGATGCGTTAATATAACTAACATCACTCAAGGAAACATTATTAGAGATTTCGTAGACATTCTTCAAACTTCAAAAATGGAGACTTATTAGAATGTATCATAATTATTGTTGGATGTACAAAAAATGTTATTGAGGTTACAAATGATGACATTTTGATGGATTTTATGAATGAATGACTTTAACAAATAGATAAAAATTAGAGTATGATGTTGTCAAATGGCCACATGACTTGAATTTTATTGGAACTTTGTAGGTGTTCTCAAATAATCAAAATGTATATGAAATGTTTATTTTCAAAAAAATAATGATATTTGTGAAAGGGTTATTCCAAAATTTAATGGATAAATTATGATGAGGCATTTACACTAGTGGTTGATCAAGAAACTATATCATTATTCATGGACATGGTTGGGGGGACGGTATTTAGTGTCTATAAAATGGACATAAAATCCACACTTTTTAAAGGGTTATTGGTAGAAGAAGTCAAAATTGAGGAACCAGAATGATTTATTCATGAATTAAACCAAAGAGGATTGATCGAAAATTACCCCAAGACTAACTCCATAGGCTAGGGGTTGGATAATACTGGTGAATGATATTACTATAACGAGAATAACTTTAATAATGTAATATACACAAAAACCTGATCACATTAATGTATAATTTTCGATAAATAAATGAAATATTTGAATCATCTATAGTAATTATAATATGTGATAAAACATTATAAAATATATACAGTTTGAAAATGTAAGTAAAAATGTAAAAGGGGAAAAATAAACATCGAAAAAATTATTACCCAACCTAAAAAAAGTAGACAAGTAAAATCTAGGAGATATAATCATTAAAATTTCATCATCCGGCTATTGTATGGAGAAAAATGAAACTTATTGTCCATATATTCATCTCTACCAAATATTCCTTAATATTTATAATACCTGAGTAATTAGGAAAAATAACATGAAAGGGAGATTTTATAAATACACAAAAAGATACCTCGATAGTTGATGGGGAAGAAGTAAAATAAATAAAAGGAAATAGACAGACAAATCATCCAAAAGTAAGAGATTAAAAAACCATCATCATGAATATAGATATTTATATATTCCCGAACCGAATAATCACAAACAAAAGCATAATGGGATCCCTATCCCGTATCTTATCCTATAAAAAGAGTTTCATCAGTTCTAGGACTCCATCAACAATGCCCATCATCTCATGAGTCTCTCTAATGTGACATTCAAGGCAAGACACACCTCACCAAAGTGTCACTTAGTCGTGGGGCATAATATTTTGGTAGAGGTGTCATTCTTTGATAAAATTTGTGGCATCCGCCTAGGTAAATGGTAGAGGACACATTTCTAGAACTATTGGAGGCTTCCAATCTAGTAGTTGAGGATCCATGACTTGATAGTGATAGAGGGTGGAACTAAAGTAAATCATAGAGGACACATGAAAAACCCTTCTTGAGGGTATCACTAATAGTTATGAAGGAACCCAAGCCCTGGTACTACAAGAGGGTTCTAATAGGATATCTGATAGTGAACACTTTCCCTTCCCAATGAGAGGGTGCCCCTCACATTATTGAGAACCCATACCCTGACTCTACAGGATGGTGAAACTTGGTAGACAGGTAGAGTAACCATTCCCTATCCTTGTGGGAGTGTCCACTCTAAGGTTAGTTAGTGGAATCATTACCTCTCCTAGAAAAGGTTTCCACTCTATAAAATAGGAAGATGACTCATTACATATCCTAGTAAGAGGGTTAAACTCTAGTATCTCTAGTGATCTATCCTGATCACCTTCATCATTTAGCATTTAATAATGAAGTATCACAATTAAAGATCATACATCATATCTTAAAAGACACAACGAATTCCACTATCATGTTTTAATCAAAAAAATATCAGGACATGTATCTCCTGGTCCAAAATCAATGTCAAAATTAAGGATATACAAGGGGTTGAATTTTCCTCAAATGGAATGAAAGGTTACACAAAGTGTAAAGGGACACACAAAACATGTTGTCATTCTATTATAACAAGTCATGTATCTACCTCTACATGTCTCACTACTCGTGTAAGACTACATTTCTCACTACTAGTGTAAGACTACATGATGTGTATGTGATGAAAAAACATGTTTTAGCCACTCATGTTCCTACCTCGTGCTCCTGATAGTGTCAATATTGTGTTTATTGTGTCCATTTAGTTTGTAACCAAATATGTACCCGACCATTCATGTGATAGTTTACTCCATGAGTACCCAATGGGCCAGTAGAACTAAGTCTCACATTGCATTAGGTCCCACACGATGCATGATACTTATAAACTGATTAAACATAGCCCACTAAAACCAGAGTACTACACATTGAGTGTTCATTGAAATACATGTCCTATAGTCAGGGTTGTTTAAATAATTTATATATCTCTTATGGAGTTCCAAATCCACCTTACCTATATCGATCAACTACTAGTTCTCAACTGAAATTGAAGGGGAATAATTTTACCACTATTTCTAGCCATCTGATGGCCGGAAAATATATTTCAAATAGATTTCCCTGTTCTCTATATGTCCCGTATGTGTCACCCACAACATACATATAAATTTTGGATACATATTCAATAAATCAATCATATAGAACCCACAAAAAATCTTATAAATTTCCTTGATCATTAACCCAATCCTCAAATGTGAAACCTTCACAAATATGGGGTCCAACTAGGCTTAGTTTTCGAGGAAATGTAGAATCGCAACCTCATAGTGAAAAAATTACTAGCATGATTAATTATTCGCTAAAATTAATAAATTTTTTTATCAATCAGTATCCATGTGTTTTGGGAAAGCAATACTAATTGGGATGGTCAAGGTGAGGGAAAATGGTTTTAAAAACCAAATTTCATTAAACATGTACATGACATAAATTAATTAGAACATATCCAAAATATTGCATAAATCATCATTAATAAATTTAATCAAATTGGAAAGAGTCTAAAAATTTATGAGTTATACCTAGTTTCACATTATTCATTTGTGAAGAATGCACTATCTAGTAAAGAAGTGAAGTAATTTCATAAATTTCATCTCGATCTTCCTTGTTCTAGAGTCTCATTGTCGCTTAAATATAATTCACCAAGGGATGTTTTAAGAGAAACCTCTCAACAATCCCAAGGTTATGTGGATAAACCTACAGAACTTGTTAAATATTCATTTTTATATACCAATATTATTTACTTAATTTAAATAAAATAAATAGATTAATTAAATAATCTAATTTGAACTCACCTCCCAATAGTCACTTCCATCTAAAGTTCCCATGTTGGAAAATTTTATGTTGTTTCAATTGTAAACATCACATTCTGGAATCAAACTAGTTATCGAATTTTTGAAATGAGATTAATTTTTAGAGTTATAAAATTTTATTTAAGAAACCCTTCAAATGTAAAATGAAATATATTTAATATTTTTATAAATGAATATAAGGAACACTGGGCCTCATAATTTCTTTCCCTCTCACTCTCTACCTCTGAAAAATATTTCTTGATATTTTTCAACGACTTATAAGTCAATAATAGGGTCTCAAAATTATTACATGTTTCTGTATTTCAATCCCAAAATTAAAAAAAGAAAATAAAAAATACCAGGTTACTGAGTCATCATCGGGATTTCCGTCACATAAAACTTATCCGGAATTATACCATGCATACAAAACATATGAACTAATGGGATGGTTAGTCCGCATATGGTGATGTCATTCTAATCCTTGATTGGCATAGATTTACCCAAAAAGTGGATCCATCCTAGATTTCCATATTCCCAAATTAATTAATGTGTGTGGGGTGATGCATGTAACTCATTAGCTATGACACATTGAAGTCATCATGCACCCAGTCCAGCAGTGGAGGTATGGTGAGGTAGTAGAAATACTCACCAACCCTCTACAAGATCTCAGATGAAATGATTAACCTTGGGAATAGGTTTTCTCCTCGGTCGAATTTCTATAAATTTCTTTATGATTAGACTCTCAGGAAACCATGGTCTTGCTATATGAACACCAAGGGCCTACGAATTAAATTTACATAATATTTATTCTCGAAAAAGTGTTTTCCTCATCCACACATAGATGACCTGGACATTATTTATTTTTTCCTGCACAATCACTTTCCCAATAGCATATGCTTCACTGATATCTATCTAATACATGGGTGACCTACATTGTCTACCATACAACGTCTCGAATGATACAATGTTCATTGTCTTTTTGTATCTATTATTAATCATGAACTCTACTAATAGAAAGTGAAACACTCTGATCTAGCTGAATACTAACATGCAATAACTCAGAATATTCTCAAACACCTCGATAGTAAACTCAGTCTCACAATCTATTTAGTGGTGGGAGTATTTATTTATCCTTATCTATGTTACGAATTCCTCTAGCATGACTCTCTACAACTGTGATGTGAACCAAAAATCATGGGAAGAGGGAATAGGCAAGGGTACCCCATGAAGGAGAACAATCTCAAATTCAAACAACATCCCCAAAATGTCCACCTAAGTCTACATACTGGCATAAATGGAGTGAGATGACCTCATGAGTTGGCCAACTACCATCTATATGGAATCGTCTACCTACTAATTCTATAGATTACTATTCAACATTTCCATGGACATGACATCACATTAACACTCATGGATCTGAAGGGGATGCAACAACCTTATCAAAACTTAGTTCTCAATTTTAACCTTCTAATAGTTGAGGCACTATGAGATGAACTCACCCATTCTCCCTATTATGCATGCCTATAAAAACTACATATGAAGATATCTATATATAGTTTTGACAATGGGAGGGGGATGTTGGGAACTCTCATCACCTCATCCAACATTATGAATGAGACCTACTTATATCCCTAGAAAAGGATAACATGATTCCATCCATTAGATAATCCATAGGGTTAATATCTATAGGGTATATAGTCACAAAATACCACAGAGTTGATGTTTACCAACTGGACTCTCTCAAAGCCTCAAGAAGTAGTGGAGTCTAGACCAAATATTCACCCTCCAAATCATGTAGGTTTAATTATTAGGAGTCCAACTACTTTGTAGCATCCTTCACCAAAAGATCCCATGACTTCCTTCTCTGGGAATTTTCCACATCATTTCCCTTCCACAGATTATACACTATCTTAATGCAATAATCATGTAAGAAATGTAATTAGTTCCACTATCTCACATTCATGAATATATGTATGAATAGTTTTTATGACTATGATGGTATGAGTAAAAGATAAAAATATCTCCTAGAAGATAGTTTATCCAAATCCTCAGAGTGATGACTACCCCTTTTATCTTTAGGTAGTGATTCATGTAGTCGTCCTCTTGGTTTATCAACATCATCAACCAATATTTGATAAATTACCACTTCATCATCAACATGCAGTCAAGTACAACTTCCATGTAATCACAATAAACTACATACACTAGAATCTTTTTCGATTATCTCACAACTGGATAACTCATTAACCTCAGACTTAACACCTTGAAGTCTCAATATAATTTTTCAGTTTAGGTAATAAGATTCTAATTCCTCGTGAGGGTCTCCAAATGTGTTGTAGTCCATTAAAATTATACCAAAAACTTCTCGTAGTACCCCACAAATATCTAAATTCTCTACACCAGAGACATATTCATGGGTGGATCTAAATTATGAAAATAATCATTATTTTTTACGTCAATTTATAAACAATGATTATAAATGTTTTCCTATGAATTTAAAACACATTATTATTGAGTTGGAACATTTATATTTTAACCTAATGATGGTGTTCTTTATGAAAATACATTACTATGCTCATGTTCTATTCATGATTATTGTTTACTATAGATTATATGTGTATGTTATCGATGGATACAATAAATCACTATGTATGATTAGAAGATCGGGTTCATCAGATCTATAAACACCATAGGGGAATTCATCACATATAAAGTAATATCCAAGAACTCATAGTATTAATATAAGAAACAACATGTCATATTTAGAATATCAGCATCACAAACTCTCAACCGGTGGTAGATGGACCTGTAATCGATAATTAATGACCATATCATTCCTTGAAACATATAAAAAAGTTCATAAATTCAAATAAATTAGTACTTTTTATTTTTCATTTCCTTGTTTAGATGATGATAATCCACAAAATTCCACAGGATCTCATCTACCTATTTCATGTAAAAAATTGGCCTTTCATAAGGGGACACACAGGGTCATATAACCCCATTATCTAAAAGGACCTAAAACTAGTACTATAGATCCTGAATCACTAATCGGTCTACCTGAAATTCCATTGAATATATTGGGGTGGTCATGAGATGAATGTGAACACAAAATTCCATCTCCTACCACAAATGTAGTCCCCTAACATCCTTGTGGAAGATGTCCAAAAAATCCTCAATTACTTAAAAACCCACATTCCTAAATAGACAATTTCTCATAGGGATACACTCATCAACTGATTGGTAATACTCCATTTCCTCCTAATCAAAAAATTCACTTAAACCACTTTGAGTTCTCTCCCACCTGTTAAAGATAATTTCATCGCCTTTGTGCGAAGTAATTTTACTAATATATAGTGATAGTTAATTTTTGATCAGACCACAGAAAAACAATAAATACCCAATATTTCATCATAAGGTTCCATCATGATGACCAAAAGACTACATGACAAACTCTCCTCACTAAGAGATAGCTCACACTTCTAAAAGATGAAATATAAGGTAGAAGAATTCCTTATAAGAACTTGAAGACAATTATTCATGGAATGAAACTCAACTGGGAACCACACCTGTCACATCATGAGTATATAGATTATAGAGTAACCCTATAATATGTCTAGTAATACTGAAAATGTAATATATTAAAAATAGATCATAACTCTAATCATCTTTTGTGACTCTGGTTGATATTCCTTTGTAGCCTACAACTGTCTGTGACCCTGATATCTTGATCCATGAGACTAAATTTGAACACCTAGTGGTGGTTTTGGAAGGATATCATAGTGTCTTACACCACCAAAAAATCCTCCTCCTAGATCCACTTATGCTCTTCTTCCATCTCTACCTCCCTGGGTGCCTCACTTCTCTTTATAGTGATATCTATGATAATAGTTACGCCTATTTTGTGGATTTTCATCCACTATCATCCTATGCTCCTCATTACATTAGGTTAGGAATGATACACCATTTCACCTCAACCCTAACATAAATTGCACTACTCCTCACCAGGATACCATGGTCTTCTATAACACCCCTGAACACATGGACCAACCCGATTCATGGAAGATATCTTTTTTTGAGATCCAATTTTTTGGAATTGTCTAGTTGTTGAAATCAAATCAACTCTTTAAATCCTACTCCCAAATCAAACTACCTTACTTCCCTTTTATAAGAATACATCTTTCAATAGAACCTACTCCAACACCAAATCATATGCGAGAATACACAAAAGATAAAAATCGTCACATATATCTCCACAGTGTACCTTATCAAACATCTTTTCTCTGAATTACACATCATAGATCAAATCCATGGATTATCGTTTAGTGTTTTTGGACAACAAAACATAGTCATTCACTAACATACCTCCCAGTTGAAGCTCCAGAATCTTTTTATTCTAAACTTATCATAAGCATGAGAGGTAGTAGTCCTCACAGAATAGCTTTTAGAAGTTTTTCCAAGAGAATATCAAGTCATCATGAACCTATGTAATAGTACTGCACCAGCACCCAGCTGCCCCCTGGGAAAGGCTAGATTCCACTAGAAATAATTGATTAGTCGGATTCCAAATAATCTATAATAAACATATCAATGAGTCTAACCAATCATTCACTACATGGTCATTTATCTCAATGTATAACATCAACAACCTATGGTGTTCGAAGTTACAATGTATGCTAAGAAAGTACACATTCATAGTCTACGGGGTTGGTATGATCTTCTTCATGACCTGTGGGGGTGTGGGTACCTATATGCCAAAGGAAGAATCTCATAGGATAGACCCTGAACCAATGCCTCGTCAGTTATAAGATCATTATCAAGATCCAAAACTAGTAATCCGGTTAGCTAAAGTCATAAGGGAATCCTAAAAATTAATATCAATATTTACCATGCTTAAATAAGAATATATATACAATTGTGAGATGTATTAAGATGGGTAGTAATAATTACCAATACAATATTATGACAACACCATTTATCTCTAAAAATGTCTATGTATGATTATTAGACATGTAGGTAGTCATGTTCTTGGATAATGGATATTTCATATGTTGCACCATCACCGGGATACCTAACCAGAGAACTGCACTCGAGTCACTTTGACATTGTTTCTCTAAATCCCAATCGAATCCTCATAAGGGGCCTAATACAAACTCTTTTACATATATATAACAACTTATGATTCCAACCTATTATAACTATACCCATTGGGGATCAAGCGACAACTAACCCAATCCCCCAACATTAGTCTGGTGATGGTGACAATAAATGGAAGTGATAAATATTATGGGAGTCCACTTCCAAATGTACATGTATGAACACACCCACCCATATGAATACAAATGTTCTGATGAATAAATGAAAAACATGAAACATATAAAGTAATAAACAAACCTATAGAAAATCCACGGAATGCAAAGAGAATGATAATATAAGCTAGATGTTTAATGGGGAAAAATATTTTCCCACCATAATGATTTCCCCACCTGAAAATGAATTAAAAAAATCGCAATAAAATACCATCCCCAAATATCCATGATTTAACCACTATAAATTGTTGAATGAACCTTTTATCCCTAATCCCCCATGAAATATTAACCAAATTGTCCTTATTTTTCATAATACATGAAACATATCAGAGAAAACCATGCTGGGGTGAGTATATAGATATCTAGAAGGACGCCCGAAAAGCTTAAGGGGAGTAGTAAAAGACATGATAAGAAATAGATAGAAACCTCAAACCAAAGTAAGAGAGTAACAAAATCCATTGACATAGAAACACACACACAGATATATATATATATTCTCAAACCAAATACCCCAAAATGATTAACAAGTATGATCTCAATCTCTTAACCTAGATCATGAAATGTGTTCCATCATTATCATAAAGACCATAAATGATGCCCAAAATCTTATCTGTCCCTATAAAGAAATATCCAAGGAAAGCCACACATCTCAACTAAATCTCGTAGTTTATGGGAACAATCATTAATAAATGGACCTATTACATAATACAACTAGAGGGTATCACTCAGATAAAAGAATTAGGAACCACGCAAATACCCGGATAGAGGGTTCAATTCTAGTAGTCGGTGACCAATTTCAGTATATTGTAAGAGGCTTACAATCAAATAAATAGAAAATAATCCATGACTAGACTAGATTTTGGGTTCCAATATTGAATTCATGGACCCATGCCCTAATAACTCATGGATGATCCACTTAAATAGCTGATAGAAGACCCATTCTCTAACCACATGAATTATGTCGCAATTGTAGTCATGCTCCCATACCCTTTCTCCATTAGAGGGTAACACAAGGTGGATAAGTAAAGGAACAAAGAAAAATATTAGTAGGAGGGTAGAACATTGATATTATAGAGAGGAAAAATTCCATATCTCCCAATTTGGATCCACTATATATAATGTGTATTGAACCCATTCCCTATCATCGTTGGAGGGATTCACTCTAGTAACTATGATAATCCTTCCATATCATTATCATCATCGACTATCACATAAAGAACCATCAAAATCGTAAAATTAGATATCATATCTCAAAATCCACTTCATAGGAAATCATTATGATCAACAGAGAAAAAACATATGATAATATACTCGTGTTCCAAAATATTATCCAAACATTGGATAGATGAGGGGTTGAATTTTCCATATAAGGAAGTAAGTGGTACATGACTTGTTTGGAGAACCACATGACGATTTCCACCACTACACTTCATAGATGTGTCTCTAAGATTATATAGCTCATAGATAATATGGGTTTACATGACATGTAGAGGGATTACATAGTGAGTTCGAGCCACTCAGGGTCTTTTTTATGCACCTTCCGAGGAATCATTAGGCTTTCCTACATCCATTTACATAATTACAAGGAATGTTCATGGTTGATTAAATTACCATGTACTCTAAAGGTAAATTACAGGACTCCGTCACTAAGTTAGATGATGTGTGAGGGCCCGACATGATTTTTTAGAGTTGTCTACCCTTGACACCCTAACTACAACAATCACGGGACTATAATTATTGTGTTCTTATGAATACATGATGTGTAGTCAATTAAAATCATATAATTTATAGATATTCTATATCATTATATATCTACCTCCTAATCATTAATCAATGAGTTTTTCTCACAAAAAGTAAAAAAATAAATGTTTTGAACACTATTTATGGCTATATGTTGGCCGTAAAACAAACTTATTATACATTAGTGGGGGTTTTTATGCCCCGTGTGGATCTCCCACTTATTTTATCTATGATATAGACCATAGGTAAAAACACCATTCACTCATTTCCCCCCAAATATTTCCAAATTATTCTTTTATTTATGATCCAATCCTCACATGTGAAACTATCATGAATTTTGGGATACGATCGGGCTCGTTCCCACCTGATAATGCTAAATAATTGAACTATGGTCTATAGATGACTAACGTGATGAATTATTGTGGGAATGACATAAAAAAGAGTAATGATCATTAAAAAATAAGTCATGGTAAAACAATACATATTTGGATTCCAATGGTGGTAAATTCTATTTTATAAAATTTAATGTTAGTAAACGATGACATGCAATAATACCATTAGCCTAAATCTATGTGATAGATTCGATCAACATTAATTAATTTAATAAAATGTGGAAGAATAAAAAATTGGATATTCCTACCAGGTTATTAATAATTAATTAATGAAGAAAAAACTCACCAATTAAGAAGAGTTTTAATTATAGTCACAACATCTCGATCAACTAGAATCTAAATTCTCTTCATCGTCTGATAGTGATTCTACAATGTAGGTGAAAGAAAAAACCAATCAATTGTACAGGGGTTACATAGAAAACCATAAAGACACTTCCATATTGGAAAATTTATAGGTGAAACTAATTATGTCATTAAAATTAAACAATACAATTAATCATTTAATTTAATTTAAATGCACCCGAAAATGGTCATTTTTATCCATTATCCAAACACCTACCTATATTATGTCATTATTATAGTTATCCTCACATTCCAAACTCAACCATGGTATAATATTAATTATCTGATATATTTTTTTATTTTTTTTCTAATTTTAATTAAGAAACCAGATGTGCGTAATATGAAATAAATTTAATATACTTATAAAAATAATTCTAGACATTGGGCCTCAGAATCATACATCGTCTTAGCACCTGGCTCCAAAAATAAAACAATATATATTCATAATTTTTATAAGAAAAAAATAGTGACTCTACATATTTATATCGATAGTGGAGAAAATAAGGTATAGTGGTTTTAAGACGGACGTTTAGGGTATAAATAAAGAACAAATCACTTAATACTCAAGGAGGTACCATTATCTAAGGAATTAGGTATTTCAAAGGCAGGGTTTCATCCGAACCGATTTATCATTACTGAAATTTATTATTATATGATATTTCTTGTGTAAGAGGATGATTTTATATTTCAAATATTGAATATTTCCCAATAAAATAAATTATCAAATTTCACGAGGTCCAAATTTTGCATTTCACTTATTGAAGAATTGTAATTATTTCTTGGAATATAGGTGATAAAATATTTTTTTGGTATCTTCATGTCTAAAATCAAGTATTCCATTAATGTTTTGAAAACATTTTCAATGTATGTTTCAATATTGATGGTCATTGTAGATGAGACCTCGGAAAAACAATCTGTGAAAATTTTTGTGAAGAGGTTGATGGAATAATTTATATACAAATCATCAATTTTTTACTCCATTTTATTTTAAATCTATGAGATAGTTTTTATATACACATATAGATTCACATTATAGAAATTTCATCTCAAATAACTTAACATGACTTCAATGAAAAAAATTGTTTTCAATATAAATTAAATAGTGTAATATGGGTTTTTATAGAATAAAAACTCCCAATAATGATATTTGTGATATTTTTACATAGATCGTAATGGTCATGTTTGTTAATAAAAGTAAACATTTGGTTCCTCTATTTACCTTGGTAGATCATTATTATCATTGTAAATAAAGAAGTCGGATTTCATATCATTTAACACTATAGAGGTTTAATACAATACAACAACTTACACATTTGCACAATTTATACGGACCAAGTAAAAACATTATGATGAAGGATTTGATGTGCTTTATATTATTCCAATATTTTGTTAAAATTTTATTATTACTAATCATAAGAAAAATAAATTACAACACTCATGTAAATGTACACTATAATCAAAGAACATTTCATAATGGGGATATCTGAGTCTGGAATTTTGATATTACAGTATGTGTCAATATAAATTCATGTTTTGGAAATATTGAAAAATGATCTACCAAAGGATTATTTTAAAAATTATATATTATCTCTTGGAGTCGAAAAATATCTATATAACAAAATAGATTAATAATTAACCCCAATAGCTTGTGATTTCACTAATGAGTAACGTGTGTCTACTATATCTACAATACATTTTCTTACATTAATGATACCTCATTTTAATGATTTATAATATGAATTCATTACATGACTAGGATCAAAATGTCTACCATCATGGGAAAATTAGGGCCGTAAATAAAAATTACAAAATAAAACGTAAACATTTATTTAATTTCTTCTTCTTTAGATTCTTTATAGCCCTTGATTTATCCTTGTTAAAAGTAGTAATGTGAGGATATAAATCAATGTGGGGTCACAAAAAAGAAAAGTAAGATGATAGAAAATAAAATGGAATAAAATAAAATGGGGTGATTATAATAATTATCTTCATTATATAGGCATTAGATCATAATCATGAGAGGAAGCATTATGAAATGATGTGGAATGTGGAAATACATAAAAAATGAAACTGCATGTCTTAATAGTCTACTACCACACATAGTCATGAGAAAATGATAGAATTAGGTTCAAACATATTTCAATTTTCTCATGAGGAACATCTAATTACCCATTAATTGGACAATATATAGTTCTGGGAACACCCATCATATCATAGCATTTACATTGTGATATATAATTCTGGGCACACCCATCACATCCCATCAATTACATTATCATTAATGCCACATATAACATATATCAATATTGTACATAAAATGACCAATGGAATGGAATTAGATTCATTTCATAAGTATACCTTCATAAAATATTTTCACTAAAATGAATTTTGGAATAAAAAAATTGTTATAATATTCATCAACCTTGAGTAAAGAAGAAACAATATCAATAATAAAAATGTGCTTTTTAAGGATAGTTCTTTTGGAAAACATCGGGTTTTTTCATTAAATCAAGTAGAAAACATTTTATCCCATAGTGATATGTTAATGATGATGAAATTATATTTAAAGAATATTAATTCTAAAAATAGATTGAAATATGGAAAACACAAGCAAAGAGAGTTCAGTTTACGAATTCCCCTTACCTTTTGTCTGGAGCTTCTTTCACATTAATATCCAATAAAATTACGTTATATTAACTAATTAAAAATAAAACCCATCTCATACAATAATTTTATCCATTATGGTTTTCTTATGTTCAATTATGCAATGAAATCAAAAATGAAATCAATTTTCTAAGAGTTATTATTTTAATCCGGGTAATTTAATTTTATATTTAAATCTTCATTTACTTTTAAAATACAGATTTTATAATTATAAGTAATTCAATAACAATTTAAAAACTTTTACTAGGTCTTATTAAATTAATTATAAAAAATATGACATCAAAATATTAATTTGAGAATACATTTTCAAAAAAGGAAAATTTTAAATTATTAAATTAAACATAAAATATTAACTAAATATGAATGTCTCTCAAAAATCAGTATTCTTAATTAATAAATTTTAAACCATTTATTTATTTACATTATGATATAATTATACAGTATTTTCATTTATAAGATTCCCATATTTTATATATAATTTAATGGGAGAGGTTACCATTTATTTTGTTGGTTTTCGATTCATTATGTCTATATTACTATTCCTATGGTCATGTTAATATTTCATCGGTATTTGATCCTTGATTCCAAGAAATTATTCTTATTTAATTAATTTTTCATTTATATTGTATTTATTATGGTATAGAAGTGATTTTCTATGATTTATTCAATATGAAATTACTATATGATGGTATAAATTATATCGCCAAATGTTTGGGTGGTTAAATTCTTCCCCCATATTCAAAATCAACCATAAAAATATTGTTTTACATAAACAGGTGATGGTAATTATCCTCCATCAACACATCCAGTTCCCATGTTTCTACTCTATATATGTGGTTCCTCTACAAAAATTAACATGGTGGGGTTTCTTGATGGGTTGAAACTTATCTCTCCGGTCCAAAATCTTGAATGGATGCTCCTCACAATAATGATCATCTTCTCGTTGTACCACCTCTGTCTTTAATACATGGGAGGGATCATGTATGTAATTTCCTAGGGGTGATATGTGGAACATATCATGTACATGATCTATATTATATTGAACTGTGTGATAGTATACCAAGGCTCTTAAATGTTATGGTACATTTTGGTAATCCTTGTATGGATAGAAAAAATTGATCTCTGTGCATTGTAAGAAAACTCCTTCATTATAGAAGGTGAAGAATGTATATAATGACTCGTTCTAAATCAAATAAAACCATCATCTTCGATATGAAACTCTTTAATTTTCCCTTCTATTATTAAATTAACATCATTCGGCAACTATGGATCATTCCTTTTTTTGTAATTAATTATCTCTTAGATAGATGGTTAATATATAATTAGTGTAAGGTTGGATTCCTTACATAAAATTATTATTTCCATATTAATCATTTGCGCATACATGAATATATGGTCTTTCTCAGTCTACAACATAGATAGTGTATTTGTTTGATTTTTTACTAAGAGCATCAACTACCCTGTTGTCCATTCCATGATGATTCGGTATTGATAAATCATAGTATTTGATTAGATATAACTATTTAATATAATTCACATTGAACTCCATTTTTTTATATATATACATTATCCTATTTCAATCGATATAAACGTCACACATACCACCATAGAATGAGTCTTTCCAGATTTTCATGGAAACAATCATAGATTCTAGCTCTGGGTCATGGTTCAGGTAGTTCATTTCATGGATTTTTAACTTTCGTGAGACAAATGATGCCACAGTATCATTTTTTTGAGTAGATAACCCATGCCTTTTGTTGAAGCATCACTTTATATTATAAAAAAATATTCACTTATTTGTAATGTTAATATATATTTAGTAATCCACTTTATATTTATATCTATAATTATTTCCTCACATTACTTTATCTGGAAATCCCTTTCCCATTTACTTGTTAACATAGTTAGTTTTATTGTAAGACTTGTAGAATTATAAAAAATTGTCTTCTGTAACCATATAATCAATGAGAGCTGTGGTTTTTTGTTACACTATAGTTCCTAGGCCATTCATAAACCACCATTGTTTTTGAAGGGTATTTAGGAATTTCATCACTTGTAATCAAATTTCAAAAAAATGTTACTTGGTGAATCCAAAATCCACACTTTATTAACTTGGTGTATAACTTCTACATCCTTAATGAAACTAATATAATCCTTATTTGTTCATTATGTTTGTCATGCCCCATCCCAGAGGGGCCGCTGTCGTGACTACACCAATCATTTCTTTAATATGAAAATGGCTGGAGGCTTGCACCAAGAAGGCATATCCATAAATGGGAGGCCTTTTTTGAGTACTAGTACACATGCACACATATCCAATCCCAAAATGCTGAAAAGTAAAAATACTAATTAAAAAAAAGCATGAAAACTGCAATATCCCAACCAAAAGAGTACGATAGGAAATTTAAGTTAAATAAAGTACAAATGGGCTAAAATAAAGGCCCATAAAAAAGAAATAGACTGTAGAACAATGTCATGAAGCTCGTCCATTGAAAACCCTACCTAAAGGGTACATACATGAACAACTGTCTAAAGCCACAGGAGAACACCTCAACTGTGTGGTCTCTCTTTATTCCCCACCTAGTTTGGGTCCACCTAGAACTTTGTCAATGTGTTAATAATCTTTATAAGACACAACAGATGAGGGAAAAGCCAATGTAGGGGTGTGTAAAAATATACTCAATAGGACACCCTGATACAAAAATAAATACCACAAAGGAAACAACATGATGAAGATTCCACATAGAAGTAACTTAAGGGGAATAAAACACTTTGAAGGTATAGTTAACTCAATAAAAATATATGTCCATAACACATATAATAAGAACATATAGGTATACTTATATAGGATTCCAAGCCTCAATGTCTCATTAACTTCTAGCTACATGGTTTTGATTGTAGAACGCTCTTCCTATGATGTCTCACTCCTCGTTCAATTAGATAGAAGCACCTATAACAGGTATACCAAATGGACCAAAGATAAAAAAATGGTATAGAAAAGTTACATAGTCTCCCTGAGACATATAGTCCCACATGGACTCAAGTTTTAGGTAGCACACTTAGTGTCAGTGACACATACAATGTTGGTAACACACCAAGTGTCGGTAACATGTGTTGTGTCTGTAACAGCTGGTGTGTCAGTAACACATGGAGTATCATTAAAAAAAGAGTGATGATATGTTATACAACCCCTAGTCACATAGTCACCAATTCACAACCAAATATAAACCATTAAAAACCACAATAAGCACACTCATCATGTCAAGTCATGTAAAATAGAAAAAATATGATCATGATATAAGGATAGGGGGTCCTCCATGACCAGGGATCACTTAGGGGAATCCTCAACAAATTTTATAAGTCATCCTAGATAGGGGATAAGTGCCTATGTAAATATTGGTCACACATTTTCTAAAAAATCTGTCTAAGGTACCTCAAAGTGAAGTGTTGATCAACTGGGCCTCTCAGTAAAATCTTGTTCCAACCATCTGAGTAAATAGTCGATGTCAGGTAGAAACAACTCACATCAGAATATAGGTCATCCTCTAAGAGGGGATCGGAATCCTACACCAAACCATTATAAGAAAATACCATGGATAAACTCTCAAACTGTGCTATTCAAACTAAAAACCCACTAATCCATATCAAAAGTACATCCCAATTTTAAGGTTCCAAATGCAATATATTATTCTTGAAATGGTACTCCTTCTTGGAAGATTCAGATAATTATGTAAATAGGGTCTGGTTTGGACTAGGTCCAGCCCCACTCGGCCCCACTAACCAGACTATAACTGGTTTGTCTGACCCAACCAATCATGGTCTGTTTGGGCTGGCCCAAACTATGTAGCCCTAACCCAGTCGTTCTAGGTTATACTAAAATGGCCTAGACCGATGGGCCTAGACTACAACCTATTTATCCGGCCTGTCCCATGTCGTGTTTGTTTGAATCTCTCCTATAGATTTGTCCTACCCCTTCTACGTCCCTTTGATCCAAACGGTCCCCTAATAGCGCGGAAAATCATCTCCCTCAGACAACATGGTACGTGACTGTGTTTCCCATGGCCAACCCATTTTCTCCACCTGGTCTTGTGGCCTCACCATCACCGTAGGTTACCGCCAATGGGGATATGGGCCGCATCTCCCCATAGCTGCCTTCGGCCATTCCTCCGGTGTGGTCCTACCAAGACCGTGGCTATGCACCCAACTTCTGGCTGCCCCACCGGTGGCCTGTCCAAACCTAGCCTCCTTCCAGACCATGTGCATCCCTCAGCACTGGCCCCTAGCTAGAGGCCCACTATTCAGCGTTCCCTCCTCTATAAGTTTCTTCTTGCTGAAAAAACTCCTATCGCACATTTGCAATGATGTATTAGGACGAATCATTTAGTCTCAGATCATTACACCATGGATCTTGGGAACACCGATCGATTATTAATGTAGGGTTAGAATATGGGAAAACAAATAAAGAACTCGATTGATTGGGGGGGGGGGGGTGGTAGAAAAGATTAATCACAAAATCAACCAAATAATGTATCATGGAATTTTTCATTTTATCATTGATCTGTTCATGTAAGAAGAATCATGATGGATCCAAAATAGATAAATCACCATGATTTAATCAACTTTTATAAACCTGTAATAAAAATTCCTCCCTCAAGAACAGTTTCATCATGGAGAAAAAAATTTGTGGGTTGACCTAAATTTATCATTTCATTCTATGAAGGGGAAAGGAAATCACATTGAGGTAAACATCCTACCTCGAATCGAATTTATCTTTTAATAAGAAAAATAAAAACATCATTAATGTGGGTGAAGATACTTTGAATCCAAGGTTCATTTTTTGTCATCAATCCATGAACCACCATCATCCACTGAGAGAGGCCAATATCCATTCCATAGAGGAATTCCATTTCTATGGTGATAAAAATGAATATTATGAAAAATACATATCAAACCAAAAAATTTCACTGCATCATGGAAAATTTATTTATATTCAAAAAATTTAATGATGTTAATGTATAAAAATTATCTTTCACAGTCAGCCCGCGCTGGCTGATGTTAGGTTGCAACTATGTAAAACACACTATCATGACCACAACAGTTGTCTCATATTTCAAATCTCTGTTTGATTTATGATTTATTAGTATTTTAACTTGGGTTACCATTTATAATTTAATTTATAGTTATGTCATTTTCGGGTTTTCTATAGAAGATTAACGCTGCCTAATGTTATATCACACCGCGGATTAAGCCATTTCTCTAATCTCAATGGTGCCCTCAAATTATTGATCTAGGTACCTATTTTGTAGTAATTAATCATTTTCCAAAAATCACACGTGTTCTATTATAAAGATAACTTTATTCAACGAATTGTTCCAGGAACACCGAGCCTTAGAATAAAACACCATCTCAGCGCCTGGATTCATATTTTTTAGGAATAATATCTAATAATAAATTCAGAAAAATAAAATTCATTACATTACCTCCACTTTAGTGATTTAAATAGTTGAATGTAAAAAAACTTAAAACTCATACAATTGAGGGTACTAAGCACAAATCTAAGTCTCCCACTACCATGTGATATCATGGTGATTCCTGTGCTACCATAAATCTGGAAAATGAGGAATCAATCACCAAAAAATTATCCCCTTCTACAGATCCTTAACATCTATCATTTTATCATCAATATTCTCCCCTATCAATGAAATGTGATAAATCATGGACATATCTCCTCAGGTGAGACACGTAGAAGATGTCATGTATCTGGTCCAACTATGGGGGTAGAGCGAAGTGTTACACAACCTCACCAACTCTACATAGTATCAAGAAATGTATGATTAACCATAGATATAGCTTTCCATATTGGCTAAATATACATATCCTGTGTTGAGGAGAGACAAGAAGGAACACATGGTCTCCCTCCTCGAATAGTAATGGACATTGTCACATATCAGAATAATATTTCTAAGAACTCTATACAGATTTCATAATAACCTAGAATAGATTAACCATATCTGTAGTCTCTTTCCCCAAATCTTGGACCATGAGTGAAAACTCTCTTGAGTTACTCCATTACGATGGTTACCAACAAGGTCACCCATATAGAGCATCGAACTATGCCATATCGATCGTGGATGGGTAGTTGTTGTTGAATGAAAACTCCACCAGTTGTAGGAGATCCTCCCAACTGTATGCAAAACATAACATGTAAGCCCAAAGAATGTCCTCCCAAACGTAAATGGACCTCTTCATGTTAACATCCGTTAGGGGATGAAACACCTTTCTCCTACATGACTATGTCCTAAATGCCTCACGCAATCCCTTTAACACTAGTGATGTGTAGCAAGGATCATAATCTGAATGGAACATCACTAGAAGTCCATGAATCTGAACAATCTCCTTTCTATAGAGGGACCACATTCTCTAAATGAAATATTCTCCTAGATAGGTAGGAAGTAGGACAATATAGTGAGTTGGTCAATGATCACCCAAATGGTATCATACCCCCAATAAATAATGGGCAACCCATTGGTATCCCATCCCACTACAATTCTACCACTTCAAGGGGTTGATTCAATCCCACATAATCCAAATTCTTATCCTTCACATGACAAGTAAGGCATCAAGACACAAAATCTTCATATTCTTTCTCCATCCATAGAAACCAAACCGATATCAGAGGTCTTGGTACATCATTTCCACAAATGGATGTACTCCTAATAGGGGATGCATGACACTCCCTCAGAACTTCATCTCGCAATGTCACTGGTATCTTCATGCATCCACTAAAAAAACATGTTAACAACCTTTTGAATATCCACCATAGGAATGCCCTATATAAAATTTGAGCATGTAGATCCTCGTAATAAGTATCCCTATGTATTCTATCCTTTAATTGGCGTAATAGTGGGGGGTGACAACCTTTTACTAGAAATAATCGACTCCAAGTTCATCCAAAATAGATATCTACAATAAGGTTAATTTCTCGGGTCCTTCATTCATAAACTACATGCTAGATCTCTAGATGAGATCATCTCTTTTCCTGTTCTACTTCCCAGGAGTATAGACAATATCAACATCATAGTCCTGGAGGAACTATATCCATTTTCTCTTTCTCAAGTTCCAATCCGTCTAAGAGAAGATATACTTGAGACTCATATGGTCTAGTTATACAATAAACTGATCACCCAAAAGGTAGTGTCAACAACTATTCATTGTTCATATTATTTTTATTAATGCAACATTAGGGGTCGCATTGTTTTATTTGTTTGATTTCTACTACTATAAACCATAGAAAATCACTGCTTGCCTCTACATCTGGACACAACCAAGCCCAGATCTTGACGCATCATAGAATACTATGTACTAATCACTGTTCTCTAGAAAACTCTATATGGGAGCACTCATGATAAATTACCTCAACCTTCATT
Organism: Viscum album; assembly: GCA_963277665.1. NCBI lineage: Eukaryota > Viridiplantae > Streptophyta > Magnoliopsida > Santalales > Viscaceae > Viscum > Viscum album. The sequence continues at coordinate 399,453,798 of OY728166.1, forward strand.
TGATCCATTCAAAATACATTCTATGAGATGATATTTCGAAGATCAATGAAGTACACATTGGGCTCCATAAGGTTAAAAATTAGGTTTCATGAATCCCTTCTAATGCATGTCCTACAGTTTCACTCTTTGATCATGAATCTTTACTAGAGCCATCTGATATGCTGCTGTAGATATCGGTGTCGTCCCATGGTGTAGATTAGAATATGATTTTATCTCTCAATAGGAAGGTAAATGTAGAAAATCATTGGGGAATATTTCCTTATACTCTGCCTCCATTATAAGAAACTGAGGACTCAAACAATCCATTGCACTATGTGTTAGGGTAGCCAACTAAAGATTAATTGGATGCACCCTCCTATATGTGAGTCCAGCCATAGCTACAAAGAATTCCATTTTCCAATTAAAAGTGAAATCTAGTTCTATTATCATTAAAGGACCACAAAATTTACCTAAAAATAAATATGATCAAGAACTATGGATACTATTACATACCAAGAATGATATCATAAAGCCAATATGCTATTAACAAAGAGATAAAAACTGATACTCTAACCTTTAAGAGTTATTGCACACTGTCATAACCATTATTTGATCATTGGGACTCCTCTAGTAAGAGTATATAATTGTGAGGGTAAAATGAAATATTAAAACAGAGTCCTTATGTTTTTAACAAGTAATGTCGAATGAATGGAATTCAATATAACAAGTGATTATCTATTGCAGCTAAAGTAGAAAGACACATATCCTACTGTGATCCATTCTCGGGGTCCTGGGGGATGACTCCTCGACATATTTCAACTTTATCCCCCCATATCCTCTAACTCCATGATCCTCGTATGGAACACCTAGTGGTGGTGGTTTTAACACATCAAAACATTATCCATCTCCTCCTACTTCTCTAGATCCTCTTCCATGTCTCCTATCCAACATATCTATCTGCTTGTGTCACATCCTCTTATTTGGATATTCATCAACAGCCTATTTGAAGTAAGCCTAAACAGTGGGACAATATCAAATGGAATGTCCCTTCCCAGAGCAATTATATCATCTTCTCTTCATCGGGGAAGTAGAAAACCCTTGGATCTTTTGATAAAACCTCTATGTTCTACAGCAAACGTCACACACCTGCTTTCAGTAGGACCTTCTGACCCTACATCTCAGGTGATTGGTTCCTAGGAATCCTATGATATGCATTTGAACCCTTTGTATCATTATCCAGTGGAAAAATATCATCTATGACTGTTTCTATAAAGTAGAATCTACCTGATCCATTAGTGGTGGGTGAATAAATAGATCAATAGGAAGAAAAGTCACCTATTGAACATCCTCAAGAAAAAATACTATGTGACTGGATCCCCTCATTGAGGCCTCTTCAAAAATTTGTTTGAATTCTTGATCCTGATGTGGAAACATGGATGGCTAGTTCCGTTAATACATCATATAAGAAAACAAGATGTATCATAATCAAAAGTGTATACCTAATGAGTTTTCTAAAGAAGGAAAAGAAAAAAACCCATTTCTATATGATTAATGCACCATTTTTCAGCCTTGAAAACAAAATTTTCATATATTGAGTTGAATATAAAGTGTCTATAGTCCTTTTGTATGGATACGTCAACTACCGCACCAACACCAGATTCCCTGGCCTAAAATAGGAAATCAGAACACTCGACATTGTTTCCCCAATCCAACCTCATAGACTCACAGTACTTATGTAGAACATACCACCTTTGATGCCACTCTATCACAACCCATCCCAGAGGCACCCATGATGTGACTACCCCACACAGGCCTCCGAAAAGCTAGGGGGTAGAAACTATCACTGAGTAAGATTATCCAACAAATGGGAGGAATTTTCCGATGTTATTTTACACATGCACACATCTCAAATCCCAACATACAAAAAAGTAAAAACACTATGTAAAAATATAAATGCATACCACAATATAACAACCAATAGAGCAGGATAGGAAGGTAAATTACCATAACATACAACTATTCCTGAATACTAGCCCACTTAAAATAATGATTCTATAGCACATGGTCTTGTAGCTCATCCGTAGAAAGCCTTCCTGAAGGTTATGTACAGGAACAATTGTCTGATGTCATAGGATAACACCTCAACTGTCCACTATCTCTCTAAGAAGCACCATGCCCTATTCCACATAAGAATATATCAATTGGTTGATGGTATACACAAGAAACCACACATTCCAAAAAAGAAAATACAGGGGTTAGTAAAACAATTCACTATAAGACACCCTGAAACACATTGTAATACTATATATGAAACAACACAAATAATATACCACACAGGTGTACCACAAAGGGAAAACACATCTATGAATATATAGTTATCCTAGAAAATGTATATGTATATAAAATATATAATAATAACATCTAGGCATACTCATAAAGTATTCTGATCCTCAAAATCTCATCAAGTTCTAGATACATGGTTCTTCTCATAGCACACACTCCTGGGGCTATCCAAATATCTGGTAGAACGAGTCTACCAAAACTGCCTAAGAGAATAAAAGGGTATGGATAAGTTACATTATTCAATAGATAAATCTAGTATCACTAAGACTCAGAGTGTCTGTAACACAAAGAGTGTATGTAAAACATGGAGTGTCGGTAACACAGAGAGTTTCGGTAACACATTGAGTTTCTGTGACACACGTAGTGTCGGTAACACAAGGAGTTTTTGATAATTCATATAGACCCAAGTCACATAGTCACCAAGTCCCATCTAAACATATAACATTGAATACTTTTTAAATCACACTCTATAGGTCTATTGATGTAGAATGAAAAGAATATGATCTCGATACAAAGATATTGGGTCCTCTACACCCAAGGAACACTGGGGGGACTCCTCGCCCTGTTGGAATCATCATCCTAGATAGGGGATAAGAGCCCTTGTAAAAACTGGTCACACCGTGTGAACAAAAATAATCCAAGGAAGCAAAAAGATATGTGATGACCAACTATTCCTCCTGGTGTGATATATTTTACAACCCACTGAGTTTATTGTCGAAGCTGGGCTGAGACAACACAAATAAGAATATGGGTTATCAATAATGATGGAAATGGGATACTGCATCGACCCTCATAGGAAAAGACAAAGGGTATAATCTCAAACTCTGCTGATGCAACTAAAAACCAACAAATCCATCTCAAAAATAATTCCATGAAAAAAGGGTCCCAACACTATAGAAGGGTTGTAAAAAGGACATATTATTTGGAATATACGGGAAATATAGTAAAAAGTGTCTAGTTTGGGTCCCACCCAACAACGCCCAACCGACCCCACCTAACCCATTTTGGCCGACCACACCCATCATGTTCCGTCTAAGACTGTCCAACCCAGATTGAATAAACCCGATTGGTTTGGACCATCCTGAACTTCCCTAGCCTGATGGGCCATCCATTCCTGCCCAACATGCATCATGCAAACCAGTATCGCTCCACTAGATGCAGAACCACCTTACCATCTCCCTATGATCCACACAACTACTAAACCACATTACCATCTAGCACTCCTAGGCAAGGCGGTGCCAGAATGCACATCACATGGTTTGTTCATGTTCTCCACAAGGTCCCAAGGCCTCACCGCCGCCATGTGATCCCACTGATGCGGATCCAAGCCCCGTCCCACTATGGGAACGTACTCTAGCATTGTCCTTCCTAAAATCATGCCGCATGCACCACTGCTAGTCGCAACACCTTTTTTCCATCCATCTAGTGCCTAGACAGAACCCGGCCCTTCACCACCGTCCACCCCGATGACAGCCCACCATTCATTTCTCCCTCAACCGTAAGTCGCCTCCCACTCATTGTACACATTTTTACCTCTTCAATTCCATCTCAGGTCAAATATTGTGGTCTTAGAACTTTTCACCATGGATCGAGGATGCATTGGTCGAGAATTCATGTTGGATTTTAAAGGGGGAAGAATGCATGACAAATTAAATAGATTGACTGGGAGATAAGAATAATCACATAAACACCCAATGAATTGATTTTGGCCTTGTTTGAGTATGTCGTGATCCATTGATGTTAGTGGTATGACAAATAATCAAAAAATGATAAATCACCATGTTATAATCCCTTTTTTAAACCTACAATAAACACCCCTCCAATAAGAATGATTGATCCATAGATCAACATATTTATGGGTTGATCTGCATTCATCATTTGATAATACAAAAGGGAAAGGAAATAAAAATAATCTTAACATCCTTCCACAATTCAGTTCAATCATTGACGAAGAATAGTCATAATTTAGTAATCGTGGGAGAAGATCCTTCGAATCCAAGGTTTGTCGTTGGTTTATGATCCACCATCTAACACTGTTCATCGATAGATCTTTGTCTCCTTACCTCATAGTAATTCCAAGGTTATTATGATAACCATGAATAATTTGAAAAATGAATGTAAAATGAAAATGAGTCACTTCATAAAGAATAATATTTTTTATTAAAATATATAATGATGTTCACATCCAAAAACTATCATTCATTGTCATCCAATGCCTGCCTTTGTTATCCCTCATAAGGAAAACACATCCATACAAACTCAAAGGGTGGTCTCAAATTTCAAATCCATGTTACGATTTTTGATTTATTAGGATTTTAAATTAAAATAAATTTATTTGATTATTTTATTTACGGTTATGTACTTCTTGTGTTTTTCCATAGAAGACTTGCGTCAACTAAATTAATTTTGTTCCTATGGTAAATCCACTGCTCTGAGCTTAACGATCTCCTATTTCTGATTAGGTCACCCATTTAAGAGTTATTTCTGTTTTTTTAATTTCTCCCTTTTTCAATTAAAAACATAAAAATTTTCAATGAAATGTTCTTAAAACATTGTCCCTTACAATCACAGACCGACTAATCACCTGGTCTAAGAATTATCACAAATTATTTCTTGAAATAAATTTGGGGAATTATATGTCATTAAAATAATCCCCCTTGATCTATGATTATATGATAATATCAATGATAAAAACTGCCATTATATTGTCGTGGTAACATATAAAGACTCTATTCATCAACTACCGGATTATTTTAGGGAATTTAGTAAGTCTTAAGGGAATCACCAATGATTCATAGTTCCCATAACTCATACAACTTGAAATATTCATCAAATATTCCTCCTTCACATTTACCTAATTATATCCATATTGATGATCCTCCATTCATATGTACTGATCTCCTCAAAACTGATCAGACAATCCATCAATACATGGAAGAGGATTGTTGTAATTTTTGTGATCTAGTTGAGTTCATGATAATCTATACATAACTGCATTGATCTATCCTTCTTCTTGACATAGATCACTTGTTCTCTCAAAGGTGATTCAATTGGGAATATGATCGCTTTATCTAAATACACTTTTATATTATTATTTAAACCCTAGAGTTGGATACTTTCTATCCTATTAGGACATGTTGAGAAAGGTGTAACTCTTGGTATGAGTTCAATTGAGAATAATACCTCATGCTCTAAGGGTAGTATGGGTAACTATTTAGGTAATACATAATTGTATTCCATCATGATGGGAATTTATTCTAGGTTAAAGATTTCCTTTGACTCAACCATTCGTGTGATTTATTCTTCATCGTAGGGTATCAATACCCACACCATTGAATTATTTTCCATAGAAGATTCTTGATATTCATTTCATTTATAGAGGATCATGGGATGTTTTAGATTATGAAAATATAATTTAGTTTCCCAAAAATTGAGGTGTTCTATATATTACAAGATCCAATCCATCCCCAGTATAGAATAAAATTCCACAAAGGAAAGTTTTATAGATTTTATGGAAGAATATTCCCACATATGATAACAAGAGAAGAATCCAACGCTTGGGATGCAATGATTTCACCACAAAGTGTTTTTATGGATATATCTACATCAAGGTTTCAAGGATTAGATTTGATAGTTTTAGATAAAATTCATGATATGATGGGGTGAATAGAACTAGAATCAATTAATACTTATTTTATTCTTGAGTAAATATGTTGTGAAGCTTTTACATATTCATTTTCTTACTCCAACTAAGCAGTATTGATGGAATAATACTTGGAATGATCCTTTTCCTTTTGTGGATACTAATAGTAATTACTCTAAAAGACTCATGGTTTATTGCACTGGATTATATAGTTCCATTGTTCACGGTGTATTGTTTATGGTGTCTGGTTCACAGCTGAGGTTATGCCTCACATCAGGTCTTAGTGGTCAAAAAATCAAACATAGTTAAGAACAATGATAGAATCATGTTCACACATATTTCACATTTCTCATGAGGTAAAATCACATTACCTAGTGATTTAGATCCCTATATAATTCTCGGAACACCCAAAAAATGATAACATGGACATCATTCTATATAATTCTCGGCATACCCATCAAATTACAACATTTACATAATCATGCATGACAAATTAAACATATATCAATAATGAACAAACAGTAACCAATAGAAAGGATTGTTTTTCATTTAATAAGAAAAATCCATATATATTGGGTTCGTAAATGAAATATGGAATAAAATAATTGATAAAATATCCATTATCCTTGAGTAATGAAGAAACAATATTGATATGTAAAAGGAAAGATTTTTTTTAAAGAAGAGTACTTTGAGAAAACATTATGTTTTCCATAATCTGAAGTATATAACATTAATATCATATATAAGGAAATATAATGATTTTTAAATAATTTTTAAGGAATATTCATACAAATAATAGGGATAATGCCGGAATACCCAAAAAAAGGGAGTTGGGTTTGAGAATTCCAATTGCATTGTGTCAGAAATCTTAATTCATGTTAATATTCTATATAATCACATTATATTCATTAATTACAAATAAAAACCTTTTATACACGAATTTGAATCATTATTGTTTTAATAGGTTATTTTTTGGTCTTTTTTATGAATTGTATAGATTAATTTAATCTTTTAAGAGCCTTTTATATCACGCTTTTCATGATTGGGTTGCTTGTATAAAATAATTGTATTTTGATTAAAACACGAATAAATATACTAAAATTTTATTATATTTTTCTAATGTTAATATAGATTTTTATATGACATTATAGAGAATTGTTTTTATTTTGAATGAGGTTTAAACATTAGATACAAGTTATTGGTGGTCGTTTTATGTTAATCTTCCATGTTTTCAATCACAGTATAATAATTTCCTTATCATTTAATATTATGTGTAGAAGTTAGTTCCATGACATAAAGTGGGTTTTAAAATAAAATTTTAAATCAATTTAAAGCATTTTAATTATTTTATCATCATCAATGAAGGTGTTAAAGGAAAATTAAATTGCATCACCAATGATGTCAGCAAATTAACACATCATGGGCGAGCATTATGTTTTTAGAATAAGATATAGCGAGAAAGAATTTTGATTTTGGAAATTCCCTTAACAAGATAAAATTACATTATATTAAACATAATGGTGTTATAATTAATTTTTTAAAAAATATATTAAGGGGAATATAATAAAAGTGATAAAGAGGATAATAAATTAATAGAAATATAAATAGGAATTTACCTCTTAGTTTTATCCACTTTTAGAACCTCTTTATGGAAAAAAATTTGAAATTTTTATGAGACCAATATATCATAAACATGGGATAGGTTCTTGGGGAGAGGTTTGGGAATAATTTGTGCATTGATAAAATCTTGTGAGGTGTGAGAACAAGAGGGTGTGAGGGTTGGTATTTATAGTAAAGAGTGGGGGGGTATTTTTTTCATTATTTAATCCATTAGCTTAAAATTTTTGTCATGAAAATAAATATTTTTGATTTTTGAGGAAAAATAAAGCAATTATATTATGTGAGTTCTATCCAATAGAACTTACATCATCCTTACATCCACAATGACTGAAAAATTCATATATTTAGCATTTATAAATAATTATCGTAATGTATTATTCATAAAGAATTCATGTATTTAAAGAAAAATCCCAAAAATACACTCAAAAAATTTCTGAAACTTTAAAATTCAATAAAAAAACTCATTTTTATGAAAATATATTTCAAAATATGATTATTTTAGTTTTTAATTAAATTCATCATTTAAATTGAAAATATAAATTATCAAATTATAAATCATTTTACAACACATTAGAAAGTTAAATAAGTTTTCATAAATTTAACAAAAAACCATAAGACATTAAAATATTAATTTATCAATAAATTATTCTAAAATAAATTTTCATTTAAATTATTAAATTAATTATGAAATTTTAATTAAATATTTATGACATAAGAAAACACCAACAATTAATTAATAATATTAAAAAAATTATTTATTTAGAATATGATATAATTATTCCATATTTTCATTTATAAGATTCATATATATGATATATACATTTATGTGTGAGGATACTGTTCATTTTTCTAGTTTATTAATCATATGTTTCATATTATTATTCCTAAGTTCATGTTTCTCTTTCATCCATATTGGATCATTAACTTCTATAAATACTTATTATTTCATTAATTATCCATTTATAAAGTCTTTATTATGGTTTATATGTTATTTTATGTGATTAATACTATATGAAATTACTATAACAATGGATAATTCCCATAGATATATTTTTGGTTTCTTACATCTACTCAATTAAATTATTTGGATTCATTAACCACATTAATGAAATTTTAATGGAATTGATCTCTATGGTTTCATTTGTAAATAGGGACAAATGATTATGTTTATTTAGATAGGGGTGAGGTGTTTAAAATTGGAGAATATGCCAATAAAAATATATATGGGCCCTTCCATTATGGAGAGGGAAATATAGGATTGTTGTAACACCCAATCAATTCAAAATATATATTTTTTGGAATAATTTTAAATTTTTCGATAGCTTTTGATGAACACCACATCAGTTTTAAACAAAAAATATTTAATCACTGTTTATGCACCTAATATTAAATTAATTTTTATAATTTCCGAAATTTTAAAATATAAAATCACATATATTTTTGAAATATGAATATCAAAATTATCTTAGGGAACGTTTTTGTGAATTAAAAAAAGATAAATGTATTGATAAATATTGAAAATAGCTTAATTTTAACATATAACATTATTTCAATTTACCTTTTTTATAAATGTCAATTATAATCATAATTTATTTTTAATATAAAATTTGACCAATTTTATATCAATTCATCCAATTTGGGTTATTTTAATAATTTTCATACAGAATTTTGGATTAAAAACATCATAAAATTTTGGATATTTTCCCTTTAAAACCACCACTTTCTCATCACATCTGTGAGAGTGACTCTAAATTATAATTTTTAACATAGGTGAAATAAATTTTTAAAATTAGATAAATTTTTTAATAATAAGATTTTATAATTTATAAAAATTTGAAATTGTATCTTTTCCAAAAGTAATAGTGAAACGAGTCAAAATTAATTACTTTAGTTAAGGAAAACCCTTAAATACTGGTGGGGGGGGGGGGTTAAAGTAAGATAACAAGGGTTAAAAATGACATAAAAACATTCAAAAATCCAATTTCATGGACACATATCAACCTTATCAATTATATCTTTAATATTTAGTCAATTATTATTATTTTGGAACGATAAAACGTGGGTATAATTAAATATTATAAAAAAGACACATGTGCTCCACTCACACCACTTATAAAATACCTCACAGTTCATCTGATATTAAAACCTATTTTTTTCATCAAATACCTAAATAAATAAATTAAAAACATCCACACTCTGATCTTAGGAGACATATATTGTGAATATATCTTTAAAATGTTGATTTTAGTGAAATCCTATTGAGGATACATAAATAAGAGGTACTATTTTTCAGTGAGAGTATTTATTTTATTTCATTCTCCACATCCTTCAATTATTAATAAAAAATTATTATATATGAACATTATTTTTCCATGAATTAGAATGTTTATATAATAAGTTAATTACATAAAATCATATCCACATCCATCAAATGGGTTACAAATTCTTCATTCATGGGAATGAAAGACTACCACATCATGAATCAATGTCATTCATTCTTCCATTACCACCTTTCACAGTTTAGTATTATGATGGATAAAATTTTTATATAAAAAATTTATACTTATTGATTCATTATATCACATATCATTTTTTCACATTCAATTCTATGTGATATATGATATTGTAGCCCATGTGTTTGAGAGACTACCTCCTAATGAAGTTATGTGATTCGTCATTCACAAACATATCACATGATAGTTGATAATGATAAAGTTATTTGTCATAAGAGATATACATGACATATTTATTTGATTCCTGAATTATTTAATAGTAATTAAAGGTCATATATATCATTTTCTATTTTACCACTCATGTAAATATGATAACATCATTTCTATAGGTGAGGACAACCACCTCCAACTAGAGATGTGATCCTATTTTCCTCACCACCCCACATGATTTATATATATAAGTATATAAAATAGTATGTATGTTATTATGATCATTTTTAATTGTTAAAATATTAATTTAATAATGATTAAAATATCATTGAAAAAATGTTAACTTTATTTTTTCATACGTACATTATACCATCTCAATGATCATAACATACTTAAATTTTCATCACTATCATTAATGATTGGTCATAAAAGTATAACTTATGTGTTGATATGATATTTTTCTTGCTTATTATTATAGAGACAATTAAATTATAAAATATGTGCATGAATAACATCTTTCCTCACAAAACAGGGATGATGAAAATAGGACTATTATCTTTTACATCAATGAAAATAATAAACTATTATGGTAAAATTTTTTAGAAGATGTTATAAAATGATCTTATATGATATTATAAATATTAATATTATTTTAGAATAAGATAATAACATGTTCAAAACCACAATAAAAGAGGTTAATGAACATTCAACCAAATAGATGTTTGAGTTATGATATTTCTCCAAAATTATTATTACATTGAGATATATTTGTTATTATGAACTGATTCACATTTATGTGGCTTATATAATAAACCATTGGCATATAATTTCATGAATAGTTTATACCTCATGGGGTTGTATGATTTCAATTGAATTATTTCATCCAATATTATTTTACTTGAAAATTACCAAATAGTAAGAGTTATTGTGAAATATTACATTCTTTTGTGATAATAAACATTATATTGAAAAATAACATTCTTATAATCATGATTAATTGGAATCTAAATTTGTCTTAAATATTGATATTCTTATTTTAATTATAATAGTATTTTATACACTATATAACATCATTATATATAGTGTTTACATTGAAGGTAATTTTATTATATATGGGAATATTGATAAATCAAAATCCTTTACTAAATGGAAATATTGAATAAAGCACATTTTTATGGAATTTAATTTATTATTTGATATTTTGGTAATGGTATGAAAGTATAATACACGGGTTGGAGAATTGTTAATTTGGGCCCCTTGATACATCAATAGTCTTATAAGAATAATTAATTATCCAAATAAGATAGATTTTTACACAGTATGTTTTAAAATTTCATGAGGATTTATAATGATGAAAATGGTATCTTTTTCCTGGGAAACATGATTTATGAGAATTATGCACTACATTCATTCAAAATTTATTTATTTTTTTCATCCATGGGATTTTCAATGTGATATTGTCTCTTGCTGTGTTTCATTCATATATTATTGCTTAATAGGAATACTTATTAAATTATTTACCTTTCATTATCAATTATAAATTATCTATTCATGTAGTCAAGTTATTTAAATGGAATAATTATTATGCTCTTTTTATTTCTATAGTGATTATCAAATATTGAATTAGGTTAGATTCTGATATATATATAACCAATACTAAGAATTTAAGATCACCCTTATTTTGTTTTAGTTCACAATGATCTAATGAAGAGATATTTTAATTAGTTATATTGATGAATTTAATTTGTTATTGTTATGTATTATGTTTTATTTCCATTAAAAATTGTTAAATGGGTATCAATTATGTATTATGTAATCAAAAGCATCTAAATTGGTCTTTCCTTTAAGATTTCACCCATTTTACCAATGGATATGTAATAATAAATTTCTTTGATCAATGATACTGGTGTCAGGTTATCTACATTTGGTACCAAATAAAGCTTAATATAAACCGTGGTACCTTTATCTAGGAAAACATATATTTGGGAACATAACCCTAATACAGACATTTGTTATCATTATTGAAGAATATCCTAATGATTTTTTTGGAATAGATTATGTGGTATTTCATTATAATAAAACTATGTATGGATACTAAATGTTTACATTGTTTGGAAAATTGGTTCCTAGGGATAATATATCTGAAAATGGAACATTGATCATGACTTGATCATTTCATTGTGTATGAAAATGGGGCTTACTGTGCACCTTTTTTGACAATCCCGGGGGAAATTCATATGATAATTAAAATTTTATTTATATTCCATCATGATGTATTTTAAAAATTATGATATCCCCCAAAAAATAAATTTTATTATTAAAGGATTAAAAATAATTTTTTTTATAATATGTTAAGAATGACACCATATTTTTAACTATACATCAAGACTAAAAATTTAAAATTTTATGAGAAAATCCAATATATTCCATTGTTTAGAAATGGTTACAAAAATAAAAAAAGGGTATTGATAATCATGAAAAATGTAGATATTTCCATTTAAAAGAATCCAATCTACATGTCATTAGAGTTGAGAAAATTATGGACACATTAGGGTCTCATAACCATTCTATAAAAAATAATCCTTCTTGGATAGAGCAACTGATTCAATAGAGAGATTATCCAATGTTGTATCTCATTTTTGGGAATTATTCCCCCATAATTTGATTGGACTACTATTAAAATAATAGTTTTATAAATATATGAAATATATAGAAAAGATATTTATAGTGTTGGGATTTGTTGAAAAGGAAAATACTACACTTGTAGTGTATTGTATAAAAGGTGGTACTAATAAATGGTGGTCGTTGATTAAAAATACAAGGTTAGAATATGAAATATAACTCATGGAATGGAAATACTATATAGAGACATTCTTTATAAAAAATATCCTTCATGAACAAAAAATTTAAATGAAAACAATGTTACTTTTCTTAAATAAAGAATATATAAAAAGTGTTAATGAGTATGAGTGTATATTTATATGGTTATCCATGTATTCCACATATTACATATGCAACATAGAGTGAATGATTGACCAGTAATTTAAAGGGACTAAACCATGTCTCCAAAGGGTTCTAGTTTCAAATACTTTTTCATCATAAGATGAAATAGTTTTATGTTACATAAAATAGAGAATTAATTATAATGTTCTTAAATATTAAAGTAAAAAAATTAAAATAATAGTTTATCCAAACACCCTGAAAAATTTAATGTGTCAATGAAGAAAATAAGAATGATTTAATTTACAACTTGTGAGAATTGTGGAAAAAACATTATCTGAAACATTTTTGAATGTATTTGGAGTTTATTATATGATTGGATAAATCATGATACCAAATTAAAGGGAAATGTGTAAAAAATTATATTTATGGTTTCAAGTATTGGTAGATTTAGAACCACAAAATCAATTTTCTCATGAATCAAGTTAACCTACCACAAAAGTGGTGAAGGGTATAAGTTCAAGTTTATACGATCACTACATCTGTGGTAGAAGTACCTAATGAAGTGGTGGAATTTACAATAATTTAATACTCAAATATATATCTATTTATTTTATTTTTTATTCATTCACAAGTTTATATACACCCAATTTTCCTTCAAAATTATACATTTATTTTGTATTTTAGAGGTTATTTGTCAATTAAAACTCAAATGGAAAGTCTCATTGAAATAAACACATGTTACAATGTCCCCATTATAACACAGAAACCTTATTTATTTATTGACCATATTATCATACTAATGGTTGAATTTGATATGATCGATGGTATGTTCTGGATTTAATAATATAATGGAAATATTTATTTCCCTAAAAAAGTTATTATGTTCTATGATAAAGATGTACAATTAAATATTTTTAGATAAGATACATCATTATCTATCTCATATCTAGATCCACCCCAATAGATTTACTAAATGTGATTATTTGGATTTAAGAGAATATAAATAATTTAATGTAGAAATTAATAATAAAATTGTGGATGTACATGTTGTAGATGAATACATTGATGTATTTCATGAGGAATTACCTAGAAATCCTAGAGAGGATTATGTTCGGTTTTCAATTGATTTAATCATTGATTATTTAACAATATAAAATAATCTCTATATAATAAGGACATTTAAATTATTAGTGTGGTATTAACTAATAGAGGATTTGGGTTGTAAGGGATTTATTCTGCCAATTGCTTCATCATGGGGATACGAAATCCCCTTCATTAATATGAATGATAAATCTGGTATGTCGTGTATTTATTATAGGGAAATCAATGCAATTACAGTAATGAAAATTTTCAGATGCCTCATTTTTATGACTTATTCGATTCATTTCACAGAGGAAAATATTTTCATAAGGATTACCTTTGTTCTTGCAATCATTAATTGTGATTAAAGAATGAATTAATCTTGAAGACTGCTTTTCAAATGAGGTATGAAAGTTATGGGTTTACAATAAATCTATTTTGATTAAATAATTATACCTTTATTTTTAGGAATCTAATGAGTATATAATATAAGGAATGTCTTGATTAATTTGTTTTAGTATTCATTATTGAATTTTTTTGTAATTCATAAATCTATAGCAATATTATAATCATTTTTTGTTAATTCTTGAGACTCTAGGATGAAGGAAATTATATTTAAAAATTTTTAAGAGTTATTTATGGAATCAAGAAGATTATTTTATTTTCCTTATTTTTTAATGGGATGGAATCTTTTTTGATCCAAGAATTATGAAGGAATTTATAGATTGGACTACAACAGAAAACATAGGCATGGTAAATATTATCATTGTTTTATTAAGATACTATATATAATTCATTCATAATTTTTCTTAAATTAATAACATGTTAACAATACATACATGTAACGGGGTTAGTTTTGAATTGGCAATTGAATGTGAAGAAAGTATTGATGAAATAAATTAAATAGTGGGAAATTATTTAATTTTAACTATACCACATTGATGTAATGAGTTTCTGATATAATGTGTAACTTCCCCAACTCTAAATCCACTAAATTGGTTCCCTGAGATAGGTCTTCACATGACCTTAAGCATGCCTCCCCATACACCTGATTTTTCTTGATTAGAAGCAATGGTATAATGATCATGTGGGGACACTATACCATATTTAATAGAGTTATCCACATTATTTAATATATGTAATATAGGAAAACAGAAAACAATAACCACTAAAAACATTCACTAAAATAATTCTCAAATAGGGAACAAGCCATAAAAAATAATAAATATTTCATTTCATTATAATAGTTCCAAAAGTGAAGGAAACCCCAAAATAAGTACAAAAAGAACAAACAACAACACTGGTCTTGAATCCTTGTTCAGATTGTCATCGATTCACATCCCAATCCCGACCTAACTCTAAAGCACATGCCCATTGCATTTTTCCAAACCTACATCCATGAATTATGAATGAGTTACCAATGTTAGCCTTATAATAGTGGGATTACAACTTATAAGGCCCACACAAATGATGTCTACAAATTACACAATCTATATAGATAGTTCATGAATGTATAAAAAAATGTCAAGGTAATCTAAGATAGAACTCATGTGAAATTAGGAAACATTGTTTACTTCAACCAATTCCACTTCCAAATCCATTTCATCATTTATAGAATATTCTTATATATATTCCTTCTCATCATTTGTTATATGTATTTACAAATTAAATCATATACATAATGAACTAAGACTGTCAATCACTAAGAATAAGGAAAAGTCAAACCACATATATCACTAGGGATTTAAATTAAAATAATATTCATAACACACTAAATATGGATCCTCATTTGGGATTTCATCTTATAATGAAAATATTAAGGGCCTAAATAATCATTTTGACTCCCTAAATGATGAATTCTATGGTTGGGTGTAGAGTATCAGTCCAAACCAACCTGTGGCAGGACCCTCAGTCCATTATCCCACACCACTAAGCCTTGCGGACATGCATATTTATCAATTAATAACACATATTCCGAATCAAAATTACACACAATCAACACCCATAAAAATCAAAATTCAAATTCTTTTTGACACATAATTCACCTTTAAGGCATAATGCATTTACACATTAACTAATTACATAACATATCCCATTTAACCCATGTCCCATTTGCATACATAATCCCATTTTTTATAATAAAGAATTAAAATACATTATCCCAATTGACATATTCATGATTACCCATTCCTTAACCCATTTAGAATTTATTTCTTTCATATTTCTTAATCCACTTCATCATTCCAATTTAAATTTCACAAGTCATTGACACATTCACAATAACCCATTTAACCCCTTTTCACATTATTCCAAATATTCACTTATGAAATTACCAACCACTATACCCAAAGACTATTAGTTTCCTTTCATAACCCAATCTGACAAACCAAACATTTATCATTGGATATATTTTAATATAATTTAAATCTATAAAAAATTAACATTTTCCATGTTCGTAATGTTGGTGCACCTCATGGGTGGTCCCAACAAGTCTAATAAATCTAGATGATTTGTATGGGATGGTTGTGGGGTGTAAAACATCATTTTTCCTTCTATCTTATATTATCCTACAAAATTAAACAAATTCAAATAAATAGGGAAGAAATATCACAAGTAAACATGTAAGAATATACAAAAACAATATGAGATATAACTTATATACCACATACCTATAATATGAAGATGAAGTCACCCTCAATTATAGCCTTATATCCATATCAATGAAACCTTTAATCCCTATCCAATTTTCCACTGAAAAAAGGTTTATTGGGTTCAATAGAAAATGATAAAATCTAATAGAAACAAAACAAAAAAATAGATGAAAGAGGAGCACTAGATTTACCTATATCATTGATTCACAACTAATGACACTCTGAATGGACAATAATTTATGGATAGTGATACTTGGGAAGCTTTGTAAGCATTAGGTTGAAAATAGGATAGAAATTGGTAGAAATGAGAAGAATATATGTTGAATATCATAAAATACACTAGGGAATTGTTGCAAAATAACCCATTTTAATGAGGTGCATGTCATGGATATAAATGTTTCCAAAAAATGCGAAAACTATGCACCTATGACATCATGAGAGTGGTTGAGTCGCATGGCTTTCTATGGAGACTTACAAGATCTGAAAAACTAGACACAGACTTTTCTGAAATCCCTTATCCAAGGTTTCATGGTTTGGAATCCCCCCATTTTAATGTTTTACTTAATCATTCACCCCTCTATTAGGATCACATTGATTGGGTAAATGATTGTGTCTATACATTTTCCAACCATGAAACATGAATTGGATGTCAATTTTTTTTTCCTGAACCACTGAAGTACCCTTGAACATTCTCAAACAACCAGTTAACATTCTATATAAAAACTAAGGGAATAAAACCAGAATTTATACAACGACATACATCCAAGATGTGTGAGATATTTCAACCTACCCCACTTGAAAATGGCTCATACTCGATCCATGCTTCCAAACATTACCATTCATCTAAAAAGAAGAGGTTATACCACTTCGCCTACACATCTGACTCCCATTCCTACGTTTCTTTCAGAACATTACCATAACTCCAAATATCCAAAACAAAAGGCCCATTCTTTCCCCACAAAACATTATCAATATGATCCAAAATGAAATATGGATACTCCTCAAAGGATGAATCTTCCTCAAGATCCATATAATCAATTTTAGTCAAATGAGATGGGTTAGGGGGATACAATCGAATATGTGACACATTAAATACATCATGCATACATCTATATATCTATGGAAGAACCAACTCGTATGCCACTGTCCCAATACTCCCAATGATCTCAGATGGTCCCACATACTTTGGATCTTACATACCCTATTTTAATATCCAATGGTGTCCAATCCTTGGTGATATTCAAAGAAATACACGATCACCCACCAAAAACTCAAGATGTCTCGGATACCAATCCACATATAACATCAACCTACATTGAGAAATTTAAATATGATTGAGGATCAAATGAATCTTCTTCTATATCTCCTATATGAATCTTGATATCAATAATACTAATTACCTAGCTACCATCAATCACAATGGATATCTGAATGGTCCATGATAGAACGCCACATATGGTTTCATTTGAAGTTTATTCATATAACTAATAAAGTATGAAAACCAAACCAATAGTAGATTCTTTTCCCATGATCCACTGAAATAAAATACACAACCCATCAACCGGTCATCCATCACCTGAATGGTATTCTATGACATTATATCCATCGCTGGGTGAAATTTTGTACAAAAAAACAATTGTAAAAACATGTTACTTATGCATTTCATTATAGTAGAATGTTGTGAAATGGTGATCATGATCCAAAATATAGTCTCTAATAACACATTGAACATCACTACCTATCAGACATACCAATCACCCAACATATCCACAGTGAAAGTATCTTGAATCAATGAGAAATAATCCGATATTTTCAACTGATCCAGAACACCCTAAATCACATCATTCTTATAAAAAATCCTTTGGATACACACAACAAAACCAATCATAAATTCATCCCTTTCCATCCTAGAATGTGAAATGGGTGAAACAAACCACCCGAGAACTGATTCTTACCCATCACGTACTGAAAGATAAGGCATCACACCATGAAACCTACATCCTCATTTTTAACCAGTGTCACCAATACATCCATGGAAGATCATGATAAATTTTGGTCAACTAAGGGTACACTACCCTCAATAATCCATGAAACTCAAACATTAACTATCATTACATACATGCTGGAACAACAACGCGACCATGAACATATATGTTCCAATCATAGTGAATGGTATGACCAGAAGGTGACTCTGAATAATTAATTCTTTCCCTTCAATCCAAACATTTAGGATTCTTATATTTCATTTCATTAATTCAGCTCAGAAGTGTAGAATCAATTTCCAAGTATAAAAGGGACATATTCCCTTGGTCATTATGTACCTCTAGGTGCATCTCAACAAATAGTTCCATTCACATCCAGATTGATTTTGATTCCTACACCACCTAGTTTTGAGTCTTCTGACTCAAAGCATCTGCAAAACTATTTCAGTTTCATAGTGTTTAGAAGATCCCAAAATCAAAAAAAATTCATGTATTCAACCCATATCCAATGCTAAATATTTATATCACAATAAAATAATATGTACATAAGGCTTTTATGATTAGTATAAATTGAAAACCATTTCCCCAAAAAGTAGTGCCACAATCACCTCAAATCATATACCACTACATCTAACTGAGGATCATGGGTGACATAATTTATTTCTTGAATCCTCAGCTGTCACAAACCATATGAAACAACCCAATCATACTACATCAAAAACACCCCAAGAATAACACCAGATGCATCAAAAAACATGGTATTCACCATCCCTAGCTTAGGTAAGATCATAATCACAATGGTCTCCAACCACTTAATTAACTCTTGAGAGGCATTTTAACATTCGCCGAACAACTCAAACATGATGCCCTTATGGGCTATCCATGAATTCTATGTGACCAAATGGTAAAATACTTTATAAAATGTATATAATAACCGATGAAACAACGAAATCATCAGATATTAGAAATATTATTGTGTTACTACTAATATAACACTACCATCACCTTTTCCAGACCTATTGAATCACCTACATCATATATAATACGACACAAGAAATGCACATCATTGATATATGAATGAAATTTGGATATATTGGCATTCAACCATTTCTCTCTTAGTGTACTTATGATTATTTCAGGATTTTTGGAAAGTTCTTCATGCATCTTTTTGTATAGTAAATGTCATTAATGAAGACAACTACAAACTGGTCTAGACATGCAATAGTTGTTTGGTTCATTAGATCTATGAATAGTACTGACACATTGGTTAATGAAAGCAACATAATCAAAAAATAATACAACTAATACCTTCTGATAAAGGTAGTCTATGATATATCAGATGGCTGCACCCTCAGCTAGTGGTACAATGATCTCATGTCAATTTTCAAAAACAGTGAATAACCTCTCAACAAATAAAAAAGATCATTACTTCCCATAAGAGGTTATTTATTCCTAACGATCATCTCATTTAGAAACTTATAATTGACACATAACTTAAAATATCAATACGCCTTATTAGAAAAAACAACTATTCTAAAAATAACGTTTGCTTATGGTTTTTAACCATTGGCATATGTACCCAAAACATTGGTATATACTACACCAACAGTTTGGAAATCCATTGGGTGATTTATTGTGGGGATAGACCTATCCCAACAGTATGGAGAAAAATGTTGTTATAGACATATCCCAATGGGAGGAAAACTATTGGGATAAGTCTATACCAATGGTTTTCCAAACCATTGGGATATATATATCCCAACGGTTTTCCAAAAAATGTTGGGATAAGAAAATCTTTAAAAAAATTACAGTAGAGGTTTGAACCCACAACCTGCACATTATATATCAAACACATTACCTATATTCAATATTTTTCTATGAGAATATATTTGGAAGAATTTATATATATATATGTGTGTGTGTAATTTGTATATTTATTTATTTGATGACATTTAAAAAACAATTCATTAAAAAGGGTAGACATTCCAATGGTTTAGAGAACCATCGGGATATGAACCCTTGTAAACAGTATCTATCCCAATGGTTTTAGAATACTACTAGGATAGACATACCATTTTCCAATAATTTTCAATACCACTAGGAAAGGTGTTCTCAAACTATACTATCCCAATGGTTTTGAAAAACTATTAAGAAATCCATACTATTTCCCAATAGTTTTCCAAAACCAATAAGTGGTGTCAAAGTGGAATATCCCAATAGTTTTGGAAAACCATTAGGATTTCCATACTCTTTCCCAACTATTATCCAAAACCATTGTGAAAATTGGTGTCAAAGTGGTATCTCCCTATAGTTTACCAAAACCATTAGGATAACTATACTCTTTCCCAGTGGTTCTCAAAATCCATTAAGAAATTTTGTGCCAATGTGTTTTATCACAATGGATTCAGAAAAACATTGAGAAAGGGAACCTATACCAATGGTTTTTAAAAACCATTGGTATATTTGTGTTGGTATTGCAAGGATTTTTAGTAGTGATTACAACAGATCCCTGAGTTGACTTACTTGGAAGAACACACCCTTAATTCTAAAATTCCTCTAAATTAGATTTAATATATGAGTGTTCTTATAGTTCCATTATATATGGGGTTAAAAAAGGGGTTTTCTACAAAAAAACTCTATTTGTGAACTGTATATCTCTCTCAGATTGTGGACTTGATAATTCAACAAGAAATCATTCTAAAACTAATCCACCATTAGAGGAAAAAAATATTATATTCCATTCCATAGTCAATCATATGAAAATCCACATGGGATATGAGTTCTCCCAACTTCTTAAATACGGGTCATGCACATCTATCCCAAACATCCCATTCACCATGATGGAAAATTGTGTCCCATGTAAGAGATGTGTACATCACCCAACAAAGGTAACAATCAATATAGTCTTGAAACAACACCAGTCAGTCCAATGCCAAAAATAAGAATATAACATAACATCTCAAGTATAAACAAGTCCTATATGAAATGATAACAGCCAACATCAAGATCACACCACTAAAATTCATGATATTAAATGACTACACACCTAATGGTGTATCAATCGATAAAACAACTCATATAAGATCAACTGTAGACACAAAAAACAAAACAATTAGAAGAAATAAAATAATGTAGGAAACATGTTAAAATAATGCACAAGAATTTATGGAAGAAAAAAATAGTACCTCAAATAGTCGATGGTACAACCTCACCACATCTATGTTTTGGATAAATAACATGACGATGAACTGACCCTCTACTATACGAACCAGTATTTTTACCAATATCTACACTTCCATTTTTATATGAACATCCTCAACTTTAAGTACCCAATACACAAACTCTATCAGTACGTCCTATAAATCTCCATCTTCCTGGATGATATTCGGTAACTGACCCCTTACCTATACTCTGCACTAGCTTCATGACTCATTTGTCATCCACCTTGTGTGGGTTCCTCTTGAAACTCTACACATACACCATCAATACTTATTTTGGACAGTTAAATAGTAGTTGGGGACATAGAGTGCACATAGGTACCGGCCTGCCACACTGATAGATGAAATATAGAACACTACTTTGAGAGGATGTTTAATTTTTTAGACTAGCCTATCCACCACCACATTGGTGTAATCTCTCAAAATTCTACTTCTTATCCAAAGAAGCTGATCAACATAATCACCCAACTAAAACTAAATGTATAACACAAGATGCCTCAATGAGGTTCCCTTATAAAATAATTCCACGATACACTACCTCAAAAACAACCTTCAACTGAATTATATTATCATATGACTTGATCTCCTGTATGATTACATCATGGAATCATCTTACAGTAGTGGTAATATCACATAACAAGTGTGGAACAAAACATTTCAAGTCGTTGAAATGCCCTACATACTCCTTCACTAACATATACTTATGGATCATCCTCATAATATCCACTACATTTTCCAACACCATGGTATCTAGATTTAAATGATCAAGAAACTTTTCCGGAACATCCTTCCATGAAATAACATAAGTATACTAGGTCTGGCTTAAAATAGCCCTGTAGTGCTTTATATGACATATCAACATATATGTTTCCTTATTAACTCTAATCTATTGTGGAGTCTCTATGTGATCATGAATTATTTGTATGGAACCTATCTTCCACTTGGATGTATCTCATCTACCCACTCATGTGAATGTAGAAGGGTGCTGCAGCTAAGAATCCCATGTCAGCTCGAACCTACTCAACATAACCCCCTGTGAGTCTCACTCCATTATTTTAATAAAACAAGGGAAGTTTCACAGAATGAATCATGTACCCTATTACTTAGAATCATTGGATTCCTATTCTTATTCCTTGTAGGACCTTTCCTGGTGAAATACCCTTGCACCAAACGGGCACATGATGTCATGGTGGAATATTCCAATAATCAAAATCACACATCTCCTAACACATACATAAGAATCTCAATATTTAAATTAATGTTTTGTTTTATAATATCCCTTGAAAACCCATTCCATTATACTATCATGATGGACATCGTCACACATTTATAACCACCCTCTACCATTCATTGTGCATGTCACAGATAACATGGGGTAAACAAACATACATAGTCCCATGTAAAACATTAGACACCTTTTTAGACCATTTCTAATGTCTCAATGTGATTACTACCACTTAATCACATTAACAATTTCACCAATTCAAAAAATCAACATTTAGACTAGTTAACACATTTCATTATTTGTTATCCATTAATCATTATTTAGCACTATTTTTAATAAAAAAAATTTCTATATCTTTTTTAGAAACCATTTTATTCAATTTTCCAATAATGAGAATTCCATTATACTCATTATATCCCAAAACCATCCCATGTGTTCCTATCAAGATGCATGCCGCCTATATAGCAAGGTGCCTAAAATGATGCATGAATTCAACACTTTATTCAATTATGAACATGAGGAAAAATTCATAAAATTTCCACATTACAGAACATGTGCATCACCAAATTTTGAAATATCATACAATAGTAACAACGCATATCAAGAACAATAATTACCACCCTAGGATCTTGGGTTTTCCCACATACATGGGTTATATAATTCCATTTCTGAGCTCATTTCAAAGACTTGAAACATCCTGAAATCCCTTATATAAAAACCAAATTGTATGAATATTAAAAGAACTACTCTGGTACCACAATTTAACATCCTCAACTCAAAATCCACTAAATCGGTGCCCCAATCCTGGTTACAACAAGATATCAAGCACACCTACTCATATGCGAGAGCGTGATGGCTAAAAACAACGGTATTTTAGATAAAATTGGGAGAATATATCCTATTTACTAGATAAATCCATATTAGGTAATAAATGTTATATATGAAAACCATAAACCATAATGAATAGAATAATGCACTAATATCTTTTCCAAGAAAGTGTACTATCCCAGACAAAACAATAAATTTTTCATTTCATACAAGTAGTTCCAAAAGTTAAGGAAACCCAAAAATAAGTTCAACTATAAAAATATCAAATTTATGACTTAAATCCATGTTTAGATCATCATCCATGCACATCCAATGCCTTAATTAACTCCATAGCACCTGAAATTTTCTCTTTTTCTAAAATAAATCCATTAAATTTTTATGGATACCCTATAAAATCATTACTATGGTGTGAGAATGACATTTTAGGCCACAAAAAATGGTGTCTAAAAAAATATTTTTTTTAAGAAAACATTGCACAAATGTAAGAAAAAATTTACATATAAAAACAAGAGACAACTGTGGTACCATTATGTATCAATATTTACATTAAATAATTCCACCGTTATTTCTATTTCATCATTTATACTATATTAATTAATATATTCCATCACATCACATGTTCCATGGGTTAAGAAATTACATCAATTACACAACGACCTAAGCTGGTCAATCACAAAGCATGAGGAAATGTCAAATTTCTCATCTCATTTGTTATAAACATTCATAAATAATCATAACATACATTCCATGGATACTCAGTATAGGTATCCTCATATAAAGAATATATTTTGGGGATAGATAATCAATTTGACTCCCTAAACCCTGCATTTTAGGGTGGGGTTTAGTGAATTAGTCCAACCTGACCTGTTAGGGGCACCTTAGTCCTTTATCCCACACTAGAAGTCCATGTTAAAATGTTTATTAATCAATTTTAAAAAACATTTCCTAATAATAATCATAAACAATCAACACACAAAATAATGAAAATTTACTTCCCATTTAACACATCATTCATATTTAGGACATAATCCATTTACATATCTAGCACTCACATGACAAATAGAATCTATCCCAAATCACAATCTCATACACAAAGCCTTTTATAATAATACAGAATTCCCAAATAGTATACTTTTTATAATATTCATGATAAACCTTTAATTAACCTATTTACGCATTAATCATTTCATATGACCTATTCAATTTGACAATTCCCATTAAAATATCATTTATCTTTGAAAAATACACATTACCCCATTTATCCCCCATTTTTACATTATGAAAAAAAATCCCTTATTCCATAAAAACCCCCAAAAAACTACCACTATTGGTGTCATTTTATAATTCAAAATAACATAACAACACATTTATCATGGTATTTATTTCAACATATGGGAAATCTATACTAATCATTACTATTTACTTTGTTTTGGAATATTAGAACTCCCCATGGGTGGCCCAAATTCACATTAATGAATCTCAATGCATTCCATTGGAAGGATATGGGGTTTATATAATCCTTTATCCCAAAATTTTACCATATCCTATAAAGGGTGAAAAAATTAAGGACACAAGGTAATACATATCACAACTACACATGCAATAATATATAACAAAACCATGGGATATAAATTGTAGACCACCTCCATTGAATCTTTAGATGATCACACTATTATCCATATCCATGTATGTTTATTCAAGAACCATTTTAATACCTAAAGTATGATCTAATAAAAAACCAGATTTAGTGTTTAACAAGAAGAAGAACCAATCTAAAAGACATATTCATGAAAGGAGAATTAGGATGAGGGTTATACTTACACAAATCATTGATCTGCCACTGACAACACTCCAAATGGAATAGAATCTAAGGATAATGATCCTAAAAAATACTTTGAATCATTGGTTCATCACAAGGGTTTAAAGGGGTTGAAATGCGAAGCAAATAGATTGAATATCTTAAAATCTTGAGGGGGTGGATTGGTAAAATCACTTGAGGATGAGTCTTATGATTTACAATGGAGACACACATGGTTTTACAGACCATGATCTAGTTGATCTGAATGCATATGTTCGCTATTTCAAGGGTTTTATTTCCCTCTTTTCATGGTCTTACATAAAAATGAACCCCTAATATAGACTGACATGGTTTTGGTGCATAATTATCTCTAACTGTAAGCCAACCATGCTACATGAAAAAGATGAAAGGAAATTCATTTTCATTCATGTCTCGAACCCTCAGAACACCCCACAACCTCCTCAAATAACTGATTAAAATTCCATTAACCAAAACTGAGGGATTCAATCCAATAATTAATGAAGGTTGTACATCCAAATAGTCTAATATCTTAAATTTTATGGTTCCTCGAAGAAAGAACTGGTTTTTTTCATAATAAAAAATGATAATGTTATTTCATATGCTTTAATACTATTTATCACTCAATAATAGTGTCGTCTAACACAAGATCATGGGTTGACAGTTGTAATATTTTCATTAAATATATGAAAACATAGTATCTATAGTGAGTGATATAATAAATGCATGGATCATAGAAGCCTATAACAAATATTCTAACATAAATATATCAATATGAGACAATAGGTATAGCTCAAGCTACTCAATGATTTTGATTTCCCAATACACTATAAATACGAGAAGGAAAATAAGTTAATATATTCATTGAGTAGGAATGATCATGTAATTATTACACAAATGAGGATAGAGAGGGATAATATGTTTATTGAACTAATAGTAATGGATATGGGAGTCATCAAAGAAGGTAAGACATGACTATTTTTTATAAATATTTAAAACACATATTATTTTTTAGGAAAATAGTTAGCACCGTTTTGATGAGAACTTTTAGAAGAAAATTAATGCTTTTAATTATGGGATATTATCATACATTGCTTTTTAATATTTTATTTTTAAATTTGGAATGATATTATTTGTTCTATCTATATCTGACCTAAATAGGTAATTGATTGATTACACTCATTGATGAAATTTCACTATACACCCATTTATCAAAATGGTGTAAAATTATATATGGGAAATGTTTTGTGGGATGTCATGATGTGTTAAATTTAGGACTGTGTTCCTTTTATTTTTTTTAAATAGGTCAATTCTATGATGTGGAATCATATTACAGTCATGAAACAACATATATTACACTATGGAAATGATATGACATTACTATGTACATTGTTCAAGGACTAAAAAATACTCATATAATAAATAATTCAATATCTATTATAGTTGATTGCATAACCAAATAAGAACATTTAATTTCTATAATATAAGACTTTCCTCTTGAGTGACTCATAAGAAAATATATTAATTATTTTGTAAGACTTCATGTTACAACTATTTCAACCATGTCTTATTATTATCCCTTATTTACATCAAATTTCATGAAGTGTCTTTAAAATTATCTTGATACTGAGTTTTATTTGATAAATGGATACCATCCACAAACATATTGAGAATACGAGATGTATATTTAAACAATGGAAGACATGTTTTGGTAATTTTCAATTAACTTTCAATGTATGTGGGATTATTATATTCCATTGGTATAGTTCTCCTATAAAAATAGTTTCCATTAAAGTATTCAAATAGTGTCATCTAATAAATTATATGGAGAACTAATTTATACTAAAACATGTTTGGATGATGTTTTTTAATGGTAACTCATAGTAAAATAAGTTTTTAAAGGGATAAAAAATGTTAAAGGCTATTTAGGAACATAGTAAATCATATCAATGTAGAAAAATGTGTTATACCGATAAGTGGAGTAATTATTTGAAATCTCAATTGTAAGATCGTGTTTCCATGAAGGTAACTGCCTAGAAGGGTGTTATAATGTTAGGAAATAAAGGGAATCTGATACCCAAGTACATTGGACCATTTTATATTATTTATTGAATTGGATTCATTGCTTATCATTTGAAAATTCCACCATTCCCTATAATGTTCATGAGGTGTTTCATATATCACAATTAATAAATTACATTCCATAACCTATTCATGTTATCATTTATGATGAAATTTATTGTAACCTAATACATTTTTCTATGAGGAACCCATCCATATTCTTAACACTTGAGTGAAATTGAATATGGATCATATGGATCATATAACAAAGTCACTTTAGAGAAATCAAAAAATGGGGGAAGAAATGTGGGGACTGGAGGATTTATGGAATAATAAATACAATCATCTATTTATAAGTTAATATCAAAAAAATAAAAGGCACAATTTTTGTACATGGGATGAATTTAACACTGCAATAATTTAAAATATATTTATTTTAGAATAAATTTAACTTTTTCAATGCCTTGTGATGTTAGAAACTCTTAGATTAAAAGGCAATATTCAATGTTTTCACACCAAATTTAATTTAATTTTTTTACATTTTCACATTATTTATAGGATAAAATTAACTGAATAATTTGAATCATATTGTTAAAAATATCTTAGTGTCAAAATTTTCGATTTTCCTAAAAACATTCATTTTTTAATGAATATTGATAAATAAAAATTTTAGTTAAAAAATATCTTTTCAATTAAATAATTGGTAATGTTCAGTTATATTTTTTATTATAATTATTCAATTTTTTATAAAATAAAACAATTTATCTTATTGAAATATATATATATATATATATTTGTTATAAAATAAATTGAGTATTTTCAAAACGTTTTCTCTTCAAAAACATGCTTACTCAAAGAGTGTTAGAGATTTATTTTAAATTAAAAATTTCCCCTTATAAGAATGTAATTTGATAGAATATATTTAATATATGAAATAAAATTTTAAAATTTTCTATCAAGGTGAACATAATTTTTGAACAAAATTAATAGTGAAATCCGAAAGAAATATTTATAGTGATTATTGTAAAGACCGATTTACTGAGCAGGTAAACTAATAAAATAAGGGTTATACATCTCCAAAAAAATTTAAAGCACCAATTTTCATGAAATATTTCAAAATAATTTTTTATAGATTTGATAATTTCCTATTATTTGGCTATTTTCTTGTTAATATAGTTTTTGGAATTGAATGTATTAATAAATTACATGTGTGTCAATCACCCAACTTATAATGGGCCACAAACTCTCCCCCATCATGCACACCATAAACCGTAATTTGTTTGGACATTAACTACCTAGATAACCTTAATAATTTCTTCCTATAATCCTATAATAATTTTTTTGTGAATAAATATATCCTTGGTATGATTTTGGGAAAACCAAAGGTGGAAACCTGAAGAATAGGTATTGTTCTTCAACTTGAATCTTTATTTTATATCAATCCCCATATCTTTAAATATTTATTTAAACATGATTTTATAGTCACATAAATATAATAAATATTTTTCTAGTTTTTTATAATAATTTTATGACTCATATATATATATATATATTAACTTCAATCATATGGGATATGAAATTAAAATCAGTGTGCACGGCTGACTACCGTCTCAAGAACAAATGTCAAAATTTCATCCATAACAACATTTTATGATTGGGAAGTATGATGGTTATAATTCATAGATATTATATTTATAAAATAATCATACTACTAAATTAAATATATCATATATATCTTTTTACCTATCATTCTGTAGGAAATACTGTTGTCTCCTGTGTGGATGGTGGACTCCCGCCTCCCGAATCAAAGAGATTCATCCTTCAACAATTATTCACATTGAAGGTGACTAAGATAAATTTATTGAATATATTTCATAAAAATTATATAATAAATATATTAATTAAATATTTATCAATCTATAAATATAATATAAATATTTATATTTTAAACCATTTCATTCACGTAAAGATGATAAGATCATTCGTGTACATATGAACCACTACCTTCACAAAGAGATGCGACTCTAATTTTATAAAAAATGATTTGTATAATTTATATTAGCATATAATATGATATATAAGACATTATTATCCTTATATAATTTAAAAATATAACTTACTACAGTTCTATAATTCTCATTGGAAAAATGGAAACGTTACTTATTCGTATGTATGACCTACAGTCACCAATATCGTAACAAACATCATTTTTCATGACCGTCATTAAATATTTGATAGTAATGTATAATTTATTTATAAATAAAATAATTCATTAAATATTTTTATTATTGAGAAAATTAAATATTTTAATATGTACATGAACCAGTTCATTCATGACACAACACACATAAAGAAAACATGTAAATTATCACATGAATCAATGAAAATAATACAATATTATTAAAAACCAGGTGATTAGTTTTTATTATAGGACATTATATTATATTATAAATATTAATATGTTTAATTTAAAAGTAAAGAATATTTTAAAAACAAATATACAGCAGTTGAATGAACATTCATCCAAAAGGAATCGTGGTGGATGAGATTTCGTATCAATTTAAAATCCATAGATACTTATATATATTATAAACCAATTCAATATTATGTTGTTTATATAATGTCCCTATTACATGTAATATAATTAATACATACCTATTCATGGTATATTATATTTTTTTATATTTATTTTATCTAAGGTTATTTGAATTGAATATTACCGAATAGAATGAGTTATTGTGAAATATCAGTTTCCTTTATGAGTGTTTACTCGATCATGGAAAAAATAGTCATATATTCAAATTTCATTATAAATTTAATTTACCATAAATATTGATTTTATTATACGAGTTAAATTAATAATACATTAACTATATATAATTTTTACATATGTTGTGTAATTTCAAATGTATTTCTTTAACATGGGGAAATATTGATATATTTGTATCCTTTACCCAATATGTATATTTGATAACAAAATTTTTATGAATTAAATCAACTATTTGATATATGAGGAATGATTTAGACATGAAATAAATATATTGGGGACTTGTTAATAAAATACCATCAATGCATTGGTTGTCTAATGAGATGAATCAGTTTGGATAATCTTATGGGTCTTTTTAATGTTTTTTTAAACTGTATGGAGGATAGATCAGGACTCTAAAGGAATAATATTGATAGGAAACATAACATCCCAAAAATATACATTCCCAAAATTCATTATTTAGTAATTATTATACATGGTATTTTCATAGTGAGATTATCTATAAATGTTTTTCACTAATATATAATTTATTTAATGGCATGAGAATTTTGGTATTTACCTTGAAATTTTTGTTATGAATTATATGTTCATGCAGTCAAGTTATTTAAATGGAATTTGAATTCAATTATATGACTTCATATAGTGATTATTCATTATTTATTATTTATATCTTCTACTATAATAAACACTTACCGAGCAATTGAGTTTATCCTTATTTTGTTTCCTTTACCAAGGATATGAAGAATAAATATTTCAATAAATTAAAAAGAAGTAGTTTAATTGTTTTTAATATGTATTTTGTTATATTTTAATTCTTCAACATGAAATTAGTAACTTTTATTTATCTACGTCTCAAAACTACTAAATTGACAATTCTTTCTAGATTTGAAAACTTGAATCTATGATAATGTAATAAAAAATACATTATTTTTGTGATAATAGAGGAGTGGTGTTAATATATATATTATAAAATATATCATTTAATTATAATTACTACTACCATGAATGAGTAATTTGGATATATAATTGTTGATTAATGTCTTATTGATACACATATTGAATATAGTATTTTCAAAAGTTCTTTTGTTTTCTCAATGGGAGTTTGAAGTATTTTTTTTAAATCCCTAATGGGAAAATTTGTTACTAAAAATTAATTTGTATTCTTTTTGGGTTATATATGATAACAATGATGTTGATGGATTATGTTAGGAGATTATATTTATAGTTTCTCCCATGATTTGTTTTTAAAATCTTCAACTTAGTTAGGGTTATTAATTTGGTTGAATTTAGTTTAAAGATGGAGAAGATGGAAAGGAAGAGAATTTCTATATATTTGGGTGTGTTTTGAAAGATGTTTCCTAAAATAAGAAATCCAGGAGGGTCCTAACCCATTTTCAAGGTAAAAATGTTTGATATGTGGAACTATACATAAATAAACCAGTCAACATGGACCATTACATTTCAGAAGTCATGGATATTTTTTTGTGCACCTTTGAGAGACGAGAAGCCACATTATGATAATTTTAGTGGTTATGTTTCAACTAAAGTAGACCTATATGAAATTGATAAAATTAAGAATGTATTACCATGGTTCTGGAAATATTATGAAAAACAATACAGATTCTATTCACAGAATAATAGTTCCCACTGTATTGGAATTCATGTTTCCTGATCTAAAAATCATGCTCAAGTTTCTCTCGGCCTTTTCAGAAGTTCATACCACCATTGAATGAATATTTTAGGTTAACTTTTTGATTTCAAATATATATTAAATTAATGGAGTGGGGATATATATATATGGTAAAAGTGAT
Source organism: Viscum album (assembly GCA_963277665.1). Lineage (NCBI taxonomy): Eukaryota > Viridiplantae > Streptophyta > Magnoliopsida > Santalales > Viscaceae > Viscum > Viscum album. The sequence goes on from OY728166.1 coordinate 399,486,428, forward strand.
TATAAAAAATATATATCAAATATAATAAAAGGGACTTTAATGATATTGTATAATCTTATGTTTTTTAATATTTTATTATATTGATGCATATGAGATTAATCTATATAATTTTTAGATGTTTGAAGGAATTATATTTTTGTATTGACATACTTCCACTCTCATTAGATATTGATATTTTTTATTTTTAAGAGAAAAAAGATATTTGTTATATGCTTTCATCAACATCACGTGGATAATAATAACATCATCAAGACAAATAGTGAGTTCCTTTTGGGTAAAGAGCTATGAGTTATATAATTTTTCATCATATTGAACATGGTGGTTTAACATGATGGTACACAATTTTAATTCTGTGAAATTTTGGTGAATTTGTTACATAATAAAATTACCACACATAATCCTTGGAAGTAGACCAATGTAGGTGAACCATATAAAATCACTCATATTGTTTACTAAATCTATTAAAACCTTTGATTTCCATCAATAAATATTCAATAAATTTCAAAAATATATAGAATAGAATTGTATTGGTTTAATTTTTTTAGAGGCTAGTCTGAAAAACTTCTTATTTCAAGAATGATCTACATCTTCCCGCATTAAGAACTTATTTTTTATTACATTTGAAAGATGTAACCTAATTGAGCCATTTTCAGAACCTAGGGAAAGGAAAAAATAAGAATGTCTGAGATCAGATGCTTAGTAATGATAATCATGGGAGATATAAATCGATGATAACATTAAATCATATGTAATTCTGAATTGTATAAGATAATTAATATAACATACAATGTTCACACCCAATCTATCATGGATTGTAAACATCATCCTTGGAATAATAAACTATCAATTCAAAATTCATGAATCATAAGAGTGAGAAATAATTATAAATACATCATAAAATATATGTTCATTTTATATAAGTGTGAGAACATTATAACTATATGAGTCATATCTTATATCATGGTAAACATCCAATATTATCAAATCATAAATGATCAAGAATCACATTTTTTTTCATTTCATGATGGTTTAAGAATCATAACATGTTTTCCATTTTGAATATGGTACATCAACTAGTATCTCATAGTGAATCAAGAATAAGTTCATATTTCTAATCATTATAACAATATATTTAAAAAATTACCAATTAATTGGTGAGTGATATAGGTCCCACCCCCCATTATTATTATTTGACCATTGTCCTTTTTTTATAATGTTACCAAAATACACGGATACAAGTTTACCACTATCACATAGAATAATATATATGTGTGTTATGGATTATTATAAAACATTAATCATATCTGATCCCACAAAATGAAATCAATATCATAAAAATTTCAACATATCATACCCATTGAAAGGAGATGATATTCAAAACCATCTCATATATTCATCATGATATCACATAATGAAAAGTAATATATTTCACAATAATAACATAATCATAAACATAAACAATCATGATAATGAATAAGGATAAAATAATATGATCATATCCCTCATAGAACATAAGAAACCCCAAATTTGTTTCTATGATTGAAAATGATTTTGGATGATCACATAAAATATTTCTGGAAGAAAATAACCTTTTCACCTTGAAATGTTTGTTTTGAAAAAAAAATAAAGAAAGAAACAATATAAAAATAATTTTATTATAAAATAACATATTAAAAATATTAACAGAGTCTAAATTAATTTAGTGTTCATAATTATATAAAATATTGTTAACGTCATGCATGATAAAAAAAATTATTTCATGTTTTCATTAGAAGAAAAAAGGTCCTTAATTAGGAAATGAAAACAAGATTCAATTAAAACCATTTTGTAAAAATAAAAAATGGGTAAAAATATCACCAAATAGTATTTATAGAATAGTAAAAACATTATTTAGTTTTTTTGAAAATATTTATATTTATGAAAATATGATTCCATCGATATTGAGAAATAAAGATGTTTTTTATTAAAAATATTTTGTTTGTATATTTGTTACTAGACAAGTTTAAATTGAATATAAAAAATTTATTATAGAGAAATAATAAAAGAAGAAGAAATTTTATGACTTTTTATAATTATATATCATAATAAATCATTATTTGAAGCATATGATAAACAATACAGATTAAAAATGTGATTGAAACATTAATCATTTAATAGTTTCGTAATTTTTGAATCATTAAACCCGTATATTAAATTAAGATGTATGGGGATGCATATACCAAAATTATTATGATAAGGATAATAAAATTATATCATGGGTTGCATATATAGAACATAAAATAACAAATTCCAGTATAGGGAATGTGTACCGCAAAAATAAAATATAGACTATGAACCATTAACACTTCGTTAAAATTGGAATCATAATACTAATGAATTAATAAAATAAATTGAAACATTATATACTATGAATGGAATAGAAATCTTTAAATAAAATTACATGTTGAAATTATATATACCAGAGAATATAAATGAATGTTTAATGTATAATATGTCCCCCAAAAATAAATCTGAGAGTAGAAATTTCTTAAATGATATATCAACATCCATTGTAAAAGTTATTAAATCAAGTATAATAAATAAATTTTAAATATATATATATATATATATTAACAACATTAATTTATTTATTATAAAATATATTATTTTAGAACAACTTTTTTTTAATTTTTTATCAAAAAATCAATGTTAAAATTACATTTATGGTAATAAAGGTTCGTTATTTATGTATGTTTCTTCTTGGTATCTCTAGTCCTTTTACATTGGTCCTGGTTCCCCAATATCCCTAATGTTAATAAGTATATAAATATAATATATATTCTTTATATATAAAATTATAATAATCAATTCCATTTGGTTATAGAAAATGGATTACACCACTAATGGAGATGGCATGCCCTAAATACAGAATAACTATACCTCAATTTTCTCAATGCATGTATTATTGAAAAGATAAATTATATTTTTCCATAAATGAATAATATTTATTTCATACATTTAACATATATTAATTTAACCAATTCATATTTCATTCCATGTATAGTCTATGTGAAGAAGGAATAACATCATTTTGTGATGTCATAGTTTGTTGTAAAGAAAGGGAAACATTACAATATTCCAAAAAATTTGAATATGACAAGGTATATGTGGTATTACAATGAAATGAGTATTATGTTATCATATATATCATATAAATATGTTAAATACCTCATTATATCCAACTATGAGAGGTGGTTATTAAAAATGAATTTTATTAGTTCACGAGGCGGTAGTCCACCATAAACATGATTGACTGTTTTCATTTCCCAATTGATAGAAGAGGAGGAATATGAAGGAAATGATATCAAAACAATAACTTCTCAATATATTATACATAGATTATATTATATATTCAGTTTTGAATAATATTTTATATATATTTTTTTGTATGAAATTTAATTTAATTGCATTGTTTAGGACTATACTTCTTCTTCGGAGAACCCCTCTAGGTTTTAATATAATTCATTATTTGGCTTATTTCCAAATAAAAACATGAACCCTTTAATTTTGGTATTCAATTAAGGAATTTAATATGTAAGATATTTTTATTTAATTAATGGTTTTGGTTGTGTGAATTGTGAAGTGCCCAGATCAGTGTGAATCACTGAGAGGGGGAGGGGGTGAATCAGTGATCCCTTAAAACTTTTTACTAATTGATTCTTATCAATTAAACCTCTATGGCTGGTTAAAGCCTCGATCCACTCTTCTTGTATCTCTCAACCTTTCCCGAATGATGCAGTAATGAAAAGGCACAGGACACAAGGATTTACAAGGTTCGGCACCAAAGGCCTACATCCTTGCCATGCTCTCCCAGCATGGATTCTCCCATTATAATCGGTTAGTATTACAATGGTCGATACAGTGTCCCACTGTATCTCTCCTGAGTCCCACAGTAGGGTCTTTATACTGCTTCACACAGTGTCACCAGAGTCCCACTGGCCTGCTCCAGAATCCCACTGAAGACTTCTTCTCCCTGAGTCCCACAGGGTCTTCTCCTGGCTCCTCGAGTCGCACGAGTAGCTCTTCTTCTCTTTAAGGTCTTCAAGTATCTTCAGCAGTCTGGGATAAAGACTGCTGGCCTTGCTCTGTACCTCTGATCACTTGTGATGATCAGGATCTTCTCAATCTACTGCAAACTCAGACAAACAATATCTTTCACTTCAGTCTGGCTCAGTCTCACTTCACTTCAACTTCATGCACTGAATGCATGGCATCACAATATCTTCAAAACTTGGACAACTCAAATGCACACAAGCTGGTTTGGCTTTGTTCACGTGTGCACGTACATGCATGCATGCATGCACTGTCCTCTTTTTCTTCTAGGTGCAATAGTCCCACAAAGGGTGTAGTCACTTTAAGCACGCACCTTCACTGACTTCACACACTTAGTTCCTTTTGATTACACACATAGAAGTGTGTTATACTTTGTGTGAGTCTTCTTCTTCTTCTAAGTGTGTCCACTCCTCCTAGAGCACACACATAGGTTCGGCCTTCTTTGTCACTTGTTCATGTACACATAAATTGTTCTTTGTTTTGCACACACTTGACTTTGGCCTCTTCCCTCTTCTTGTTGCACACCCTTAACCCGTAGGTTGTTCTTTAATTTTGCACACACAAAATGTGTCTTCACTCGGTGCACACACAAGGTCACAACCCTCGGCCTCTTCAAATGCACACATGGCCAAGTGTGCTCTTCCTCTTCACTTAGCACACACAAATAATATTCTTTAATTTGTTCCTCAATTTGTGCACCCACATAAGGTCTACGGCCTTCCTTGTTCACTTTGCACACAAGGCACTAAAGGCCTCGGGTCTTCCTCCTTCACCTCTCACACACACAAAGTGTGGTATGCTTGGCCTCAACTCTTTTGCACACTTACTGCCCGTAGGGCCTTCTTCTTTATGCACACACAAAATGTATGTCTCGTCCAAGGGGTGTTCAACCCGAACTCCTACTCAAGTGAGGCGCGCAAGGGGTGCGGCCCGTCTTCCTCAACACTGGCGCAAGTCCTTGCAAGGGGCAGTCGCGCAAGGTACATGAGCACAGGGGCACGCAAGCTCCTCCTGCCGCGGGGCGCGCAAGTGCAACACCCGCGGGGCTTCAACCGTGGGCGCGCAAGATGTTGCGGCCACGGGTTCTTCCTGTCGTGCAAAGGGAAGGCGTGCAGGGGACCTCTCAATTCTTCTTTCGCGCAAGAGGTGCGCAAAAGGAACCTCTCGGAGCAAGGAATGCTCTGGGCTTCACTGCCGCGCAAGTGTGCGCGCAGGGCTGTTCTTCGCGAGGCAGAGCTCTCACGGGACTCGGATTTTCAAGAATACTTCAGCCCATCAGCAACATTCTTTGGAGCCTCGGCCTCGTTTATATAGGCGAGGAGAGCCTCTGCCTTCCGCGTGGGATAAATCTTGAATCCCCGAAATCTTCGGATCTTCAAAGATATTTTCAAATCGTGATTTTTATCCTCTGTTTCACACGGGATCTTTTATTTTCTCTTCTCCTCGTGCATGCGATTTATAACGCATGCACGCCCTTCGCCTCTTCTATCCCATGCATGCAAAGCCTCTGTTTAAACCCAATCCATGCATGCATAAACACCCCAAAGCCTCGGCAGATTCTCTTGCCTCGGCCTTCTTCGAATTCTTCCAAACATAGCATGCAAGCCAATTTTTAGGCATGGATCTGTTCAGTGTGGCCAGACGAGCCGAATGGAGGTCTCGGTTTCGAAAATGGTGGCCGGGAACTCGAATTTTGTCTTCGGGTTTCTCCTGGTTTGACGGAGGCTCGCGGGGAGGCTTCGGCATGGCTCGAGGTTGAGGACGAAGCCACGGCCGTTGGATGCGGCGATGGAGATAAATCGGGTGGCCTGGATCTAATCGCCTCGCCGCGGATCAGTTGTGCGGCCGAGATCTGGCGCGCGATTGATCGTGCGGCCAGGATTACTCCCGCGGAAAAAAATCCGCGTCCCACATCGAATCCTCGCGCGGTTTTTCCGCGGCTTATAACCCAGCCGCTCCCTTGAACGGCCAGTTGAAACTCCTCCCTCCACGGTGCCGCCCCGCACCGTGTTCTCCCTGCGGGCGCGCTCTGCGCCCACTCTTGCTCCCGCGGGCGTGCTCTAGCGCCCACTATGCTCCTCCGGCGTGCGGGTTTCACCACCGCGTGCCCTCGGGGGCTTATACACGGCCCCCTGCACTCCTCCGGGCGTGCCCCAGCGCCTCTGTTGTGTCTGCGGGTGCGCCCCTGCCGCCCTGAGCTCGCCCCATGGGTTCCCCCTTGGGCGTGGCGCCTTAGGCCCACATGAGCCTTGGGGTTGAACCCACAAGGTGCTCACGGGCTGGCCCATATTTTTTGGCTATGTCTTGAATAAGACTTTTTCCAGTTTCTCCTCCATATAAAATATGCCAAATGCCACATGCCTATCGTTATCATTTCTCCTTCTTCCTCTCTTCTTCTTCATTTGAAATTCCTCCATTATCTTCAACATTTATTTATCACTTAGGAATGGGAATTCTTGAAGGTTATTCTTCATCAATCGAGCTCCTGAATCACTTATAATCTTCAATGTCTTCGTTGATCTAATCAGAGATCAAATTGGGACTTCTTCAGATTCACATGCACTAAGTGATAGTGCATGGACTTCATTAATGCACATCATCCACTTAGTAGTTGTGGATGGAACTCCTTTCAACTCCTCATGGTCTTCTAATCATGTTGTGACTTTGTATCATCTTGATACAAGTTCTTAGAACTTAAAGATCAGTTCAGCAATCGTCAGATTTTCATGGAGAATGTTTCAACCACAATTTCCAATACCACTTAGTGAATCTCCTAAGTGACATGCATCTTAGTACCATGGCCATCCTCCTTCACCACCAACACCATCACAACCTTTGTCATTCACATCTTGACATTCCCTGACTTCCATTCATTCCAAGACAACTTCATGCCTCATTGACAACAAATGCAACACAATGCACTTCAATCTCCCCCTTTGTATTTGTTGTCAATACACTCCTTCAGCACATATGAATGGGTAAATATGTGTGCCAATATTTTCTCCCCCTTATTGGCAATCAAATGCAAAGGTGTGGTGTGGTTCACTTTCAAAAATCTCTTCCTCCCTTTGAAAAGTATTTTCTTGAAAAACACTGAGAGAGGGATGATGTCACATGTTCACTTGAGCAATGAACCTTTAGTAAATCAGCTCTAAGTCTACTTGGGCTAACCCGGTGTAGAAAACAAGAGTGATGTAACCAAGGTACTCAATGCTGTCCAACATTCTCTACAAATGTGAGATCATGCTTAGGGGTTTGAAATTTTTTCAGATATAACAATGAATTGCTAAATCTTGCACATACTTCATAAAACTCATTAGAAAGTTCAGTGCAATGATAAAGCTCCCCCTTTCATCCATTTGTCTTCAATCCATACTCCCCCTTAATTGACAAGATAAACTCAATTAAGAAACAAGGGATGAAAGTATGATTGGAATACCTTCACTTTCTCAAGATGATATTAATCTCAGAACATCATCTTCTTCAGATTTGCTCCCCCTCAAGGGGTGCACTCTATTCTATCCAAACCATCCTCCAGATGAGAATGATCATCATCTTCAATTCCCTGCAATTTCAGCACATGTAAATACCAATAGTATAAGGGAATAAGATGGAACCTCCTTGGTTCATCAATGTGAACAACAAGGTTGAGAAGATTCTCTCAACCGAGATGTCCCATTTTCACCATTCTTCACACTTGCACATTTGATCTTCATTGATGATTGTGCTGGTGTGGTTCTCAACCCATCTTCATGTGAAATCTTTTTCTTCCCTTTTGCTTTAGAAAATGCCAGAGCTTCATCTTCAGCTCTTTGTAGTTCTCTGGAAAGTTGCAACTGATGTGGCCATATGACAAGTAAATCATTTGGAAGAGTGGCCTCAGTTTTGGAAGTTTCACATGGTTCCTTAGATGCTGTCAAGCTACCTTTCTTAGGCAACTTGTTTTCAATCAATCCCTTCTGCTTCTTCTGGATTGATTGTCTGTTTGAGTTCAGTCCGCCTCTATTGAATTTCATGGCTTCTTTACAAAGATCCATGATATGCCCTTTCTTTCCACAGTAGAAGAATTTCTTGGTGGTCCTTCTGGATGCATCACCCTTATTGGACTCAGACTCCAAGGACTTCTCTTCATTTCTAAAACACTTCTTGGGAGCATTTTCTACTTTCTTCTTGCTTCCCAAGGAATCTCTCTTATCCAGGTTCTGTGATCTTTTCTTCTTTTGAGCTCTGGATACAGTTGGAGATTGACATGTATCTATTTGACCACTTTTGCAATCATCCCAGATGTTGTCAAGTAATCCAAATCTATTTGCAGTAAACAGATGTCTCTGTACCTGTGGATGTTGCTTCTTTCCTTCTGGCTTGCTCCCCCTAGGCATGGGCTTCCTCTGTGCTTTGGCATTCAGTGGATTGTACCAACAATCCTTTGCACAATTCCCATACTTGTTACAACACCAACATTGACCCACAAATCTTGACCTCTTGATTCCTTCTGATTGTTGGGTACCTGTCTTGAATTGTTGTGCTGCTTCAGGAGAGCTTTCTTTCTTCATTGTCTTCATCCATACTTGTTTGGAATTATTTTTCCATCCTGTACTTTTTGTGGAAACACAATTAGAAGCATCAGTACAAGATGGTATGGATGGTACCTTCTTTCTAGAAGTTGTTGCACTTTCACTAGAGGATGTCTTGCTTTTAGAATCATCCTTCTCAAAGCTCACTTGAGTAGAAACATTTCTTCTTTCAGTTGACTGGGAGGCTTTGGCTTTAGGTGATTGCTGATTTGTCAATATCACCTCTAGTTATAAGCATTTCATGTTAAGGGAGTTCTTTTCATCCTCAACAGTTCTTATCCTTCCTTCCCAATTCTCCACCAGTTGTTTCATTTGGTCTTCATGCACCTTCTTTAATTCTTGAAATGAATTGTTCAGCTCCTTCACCAATTTTACTTTGTCTTCAAGTTGAGCATCTTTAACAACCATTGATACTCTATGTCTCTTCTCCAGTGCATGGTAAACATCTTTGATTATAACTTTAAAGATTTCTTTCTCAGAAAGGCTTCTTTGCAATTCTTCAGCAGTGTCTTCATATCTTTCATTGCAAAGAGATACTGTTTCATCTTTGGCATTTACCAGCTTTCTGAGAGTGTTGGTTATGCCATCCCTTTTAGCCAATTGGACTTCCAGAGAATTGGTTTCATCTTCTAGCTGTAATTTTTCTTCTTGAAGATCAAGGAGGACTGTAGCTATACACATTGCGACTTCCTTGGGGACTCTCTTCTGAAGATATTTGATTGCATTTAGAAGATCATTGTTTCTTCCATCTTCATCACAGCTAGAGCAGGCTTCATCAGAAGAATGATAAAAGGAATTGTCATCTGATGTGACTTTCACATTTCTTTCCATAGAAGGAGTTTCTCTGATTGCATCAACCTTCTTCTTCATCTTCTTGGCCTGTTTCTTCTTTCTATTTTTCTGAGACTTGGCAGATATCTCCATTTGAGGCTGTTCTTTCATTTCCTCAAATCTGCACTCCATATAGACTCACTTAGATCTTTTAGAGGTAACCTCCCTCTGATACCAATTGAAGTGCCCAGATCAGTGTGAATCACTGAGAGGGGGAGGGGGTGAATCAGTGATCCCTTAAAACTTTTTACTAATTGATTCTTATCAATTAAACCTCTATGGCTGGTTAAAGCCTCGATCCACTCTTCTTGTATCTCTCAACCTTTCCCGAATGATGCAGTAATGAAAAGGCACAGGACACAAGGATTTACAAGGTTCGGCACCAAAGGCCTACATCCTTGCCATGCTCTCCCAGCATGGATTCTCCCATTATAATCGGTTAGTATTACAATGGTCGATACAGAGTCCCACTGTATCTCTCCTGAGTCCAACAGGAGGGTCTTTATACTGCTTCACACAGTGTTACCAGAGTCCCACTGGCCTGCTCCAGAATCCCACTGAAGACTTCTTCTCCCTGAGTCCCACAGGGTCTTCTCCTGGCTCCTCGAGTCGCACGAGTAGCTCTTCTTCTCTTTAAGGTCTTCAAGTATCTTCAACAGTCTGGGATAAAGACTGCTGGCCTTGCTCTGTACCTCTGATCACTTGTGATGATCAGGATCTTCTCAATCTACTGCAAACTCAGACAAACAATATCTTTCACTTCAGTCTGGCTCAGTCTCACTTCACATCAACTTCATGCACTGAATGCATGGCATCACAATATCTTCAAGACTTGGACAACTCAAATGCACACAAGCTGGTTTGGCTCTGTTCACGTGTGCACGTACATGCATGCATGCATGCACTGTCCTCTTTTTCTTCTAGGTGCAATAGTCCCACAAAGGGTGTAGTCACTTTAAGCACGCACCTTCACTGACTTCACACACTTAGTTCCTTTTGATTACACACATAGAAGTGTGTTATACTTTGTGTGAGTCTTCTTCTTCTTCTAAGTGTGTCCACTCCTCTTAGAGCACACACATAGGTTCGGCCTTCTTTGTCACTTTTTCATGTACACATAAATTGTTCTTTGTTTTGCACACACTTGACTTTGGCCTCTTCCCTCTTCTTGTTGCACACCCTTAACCCGTAGGTTGTTCTTCAATTTTGCACACACAAAATGTGTCTTCACTCGGTGCACACACAAGGTCACAACCCTCGGCCTCTTCAAATGCACACACGGCCAAGTGTGCTCTTCCTCTTCACTTAGCACACACAAATAATATTCTTTAATTTGTTCCTCAATGTGTGCACCCACATAAGGGCTACGGCCTTCCTTGTTCACTTTGTACACAAGGCACTAAAGGCCTCGGGTCTTCCTCCTTCACCTCTCACACACACAAAGTGTGGTATGCTTGGCCTCAACTCTTTTGCACACTTACTGCCCGTAGGGCCTTCTTCATTATGCACACACAAAATGTATGTCTCGGCCAAGGGGTGTTCAACCTGAACTCCTACTCAAGTGAGGAGCGCAAGGGGTGCGGCCCGTCTTCCTCAACACTGGCGCAAGTCCTTGCAAGGGGCAGTCGCGCAAGGTACATGAGCACAGGGGCACGCAAGCTCCTCCTGCCGCGGGGCGCGCAAGTGCAACACCCGCGGGGCTTCAACCGTGGGCGCGCAAGATGTTGCAGCCACGGGTTCTTCTTGCCGTGCAAAGGGAAGGCGCGCAGGGGACCTCTCAATTCTTCTTTCGCGCAAGAGGTGCGCAAAAGGAACCTCTCGGAGCAAGGAATGCTCCGGGATTCACTGCCACACAAGTGTGCGCGCAGGGCTGTTCTTCGCGAGGCAGAGCTCTCACGGGACTCGGATTTTCAAGAATACTTCAGCGCATCAGCAACATTCTTTGGAGCCTCGGCCTCGTTTATATAGGCGAGGAGAGCCTCTGCCTTCCGCGTGGGATAAATCTTGAATCCCCGAAATCTTCGGATCTTCAAAGATATTTTCAAATCGTGATTTTTATCCTCTGTTTCACGCGGGATCTTTTATTTTCTCTTCTCCTCGTGCATGCGATTTATAACGCATGCACGCCCTTCGCCTCTTCTATCCCATGCATGCAAAGCCTCTGTTTAAACCCAATCCATGCATGCATAAACACCCCAAAGCCTCGGCAGATTCTCTTGCCTCGGCCTTCTTCGAATTCTTCCAAACATAGCATGCAAGCCAATTTTTAGGCATGGATCTGTTCAGTGTGGCCAGACGAGCCGAATGGAGGTCTCGGTTTCGAAAATGGTGGTCGGGAACTCGAATTTTGTCTTCGGGTTGCTCCTGGTTCGACGGAGGCTCGCGGGGAGGCTTCGGCATGGCTCGAGGTTGAGGACGAAGCCACGGCCGTTGGATGCGGCGATGGAGATACATCGGGTGGCCTGGATCTAATCGCCTCGCCGCGGATCAGTTGTGCGGCCGAGATCTGGCGTGTGATTGATCGTGCGGCCAGGATTACTCTCGCGGAAAAAAATCCGCGTCCCACATCGAATCCTCGCGCGGTTTTTCCGCGGCTTATAACCCAGCCGCTCCCTTGAACGGCTAGTTGAAACTCATCCCTCCACGGTGCCGCCCCGCACCGTGTTCTCCCTGCGGGCGCGCTCTGCGCCCACTCTTGCTCCCGCGGGCGCGCTCTAGCGCCCACTATGCTCCTCCGGCGCGCGGGTTTCACCACCGCGTGCCCTCGGGGGCTTATACACGGCCCCCTGCGCTCCTCCGGGCGTGCCCCAGCGCCTCTGTGGTGTCTGCGGGTGCGCCCCTGCCGCCCTGAGCTCGCCCCACGGGTTCCCCCTTGGGCGTGGCGCCTTAGGCCCACATGAGCCTTGGGGTTGAACCCACAAGGTGCTCATGGGCTGGCCCATATTTTTTGGCTAAGTCTTGAATAAGACTTTGTCCAGTTTCTCCTCCATATAAAATATGCCAAATGCCACATGCCTATCGTTATCATTTCTCCTTCTTCCTCTCTTCTTCTTCATTTGAAATTCCTCCATTATCTTCAACATTTATTTATCACTTAGGAATGTGAATTCTTGAAGGTTCTTCTTCATCAATCGAGCTCATGAATCACTTATAATCTTCAATGTCTTCGTTGATCTAATCAGAGATCAAATTGGGACTTCTTCAGATTCACATGCTCTAAGTGATAGTGCATGGACTTCATTAATGCACATCATCCACTTAGTAGTTGTGGATGGAACTCCTTTCAACTCCTCATGGTCTTCTAATCATGTTGTGACTTTGTATCATCTTGATACAAGTTCTTAGAACTTAAAGATCAGTTCAGCAATCGTCAGATTTTCATGGAGAATGTTTCAACCACAATTTCCAATACCACTTAGTGAATCTCCTAAGTGACATGCATCTTAGTACCATGGCCATCCTCCTTCACCACCAACACCATCACAACCTTTGTCATTCACATCTTGACATTCCCTGACTTCCATTCATTCCAAGACAACTTCATGCCTCATTGACAACAAATGCAACACAATGCACTTCAAATTGGATAAGGGAGGGGAGGCATTTTATAAGTGGGGGAGTGGATCCAAGCTGGAAAAAAACAAGGAAATTTTCCAAAAGAAACAAAAATAATAAAGACAATCCAATGAGGAATGTTCTAAATGACTATATATTAGAACATAGGATAAGGTATGTTTTTAAACGGGATATAAAATAATATTTATATATGATTTATTATAAAAAAACCGACTTATCTTTTATTTTAACCCCTAGTAGATGCAATTTATTATTAACCGTTGTAATTAATTTTTACAATTATCAATATTAATTAAGACGAAAAAGTAAATTTATATTGTAATATAATATTATTTATAGTAGTTACAGAATAATAATAATTTTTTTCCTATTATTTTGAAAAAATTTCATGATAATAATTTTAAATAAAGGCTATAGATGTGTAGAAGAAGTAGTTTTCCAAAGAGAAAATTTTCATAAGTATAAGAAGTTGATATATAAACAGTAATCATATAATTGGATATAATAATAAAATTAGATTAATTTTTAAATATGTGAAATAATTTTCATTTTTAAATGATTTTAAAATATATTTTTATATGTAAATAAATTAAACAAAAACATTGTGTTGAATAAAAATAAGTATTTTTCACCATTCAAAGACTTTAAAATTTTTTAAGAAATTTCATTAAATTTAACTCAACAATAATGATTAAAATGATATTTATCAAATGTAGTTTATTTTTTCAAATAAATTTAAAAAAAATGAGTTTTTTTTATTTTTTATGAAATGAAAAAAACCATTTATTTGGAATGTATTATTTTAGAAGCATATAAATAAATTATTAATATCTAGGTAATTTTTCTATTCAATATGTGTTTAATATGTAAAATCATTATAGACAATATTTATAATTGTGGTATTTGTATTCATACCACCATGTTTAATGGATTGTTAATAATTGTAATTTTTAAATAATAATTAAAATAGTACATCAGATTTTGTAAAAACACGATGTTGCATGTGACATAAGAAATCGAGAAAAATATTTTTTTATAAAATTAATATTTCCAAAATCATATGTTGATACATTCTACACCTCTTAAAATGATTTCAAAACTCAATATTCACCACTTTTATGTGACCAAATAGTTAATCTTTTTCATAATTGTATCCTATAGTTCTCACTTATCTAATTCAAACTCATTTTTTTCCATAATACATTGAACATATGAGTAGTATTGTGTTATATAACATTATATAAGTGATATAGAATAACCTACAATTTTTCTTCATCCAAAAGACAATGTTCGAGCATTATAACTGCATAGTTTATTATATGATATGAATTACGTATGAACTTCCTTTGGAAAGATACAAAGAAGACATCATGGACCTGAGATAGGTTATTTAGAAGTACCAAATACTATGCTACTATATATATGATAAAAGATATTAAAATGAAAAATATTTATTGGGAATAGTTTTCCAATATTTCCAAATATCATTACCATCTTTAATTCATAAATTATTAGCAACACCATCTCACCAACATCCAATTAATGATCACTTCGTAGATTTTCTACATACCTTTTATTCCAACCATTTATTACCAAAATGAATTGCTGGATGGATTTAACATTATTTACTATTTCATTATATATATTATATTTTTGTATATTTATTTATCAAACATTACCCTAGTTTATTGTAGTTAAAAATAACCATTCTATAGAGTAAATTATAAGGATCCACCTATATAATCAAGTTGATGTTATTATTGTGTTAAGACTCAGCCAATGGAAGTTGTTGATCCCAACCAACTATACAATTAATATAAAAATATTAATAAATACCATCTTAATTTTTATTTAGTCTCTATAACTAGCCATCTATCTATGGATGCTACAAATTACTAAAACTGAACATTGTGTAAACTACATGAATAAGGATTTCCAAGATCATTATGTTAAATAATGAATGACAATCAGATACAATAGAATGTGGTAACATATGCATCCTTATATTTCTCATAATGTGTATTCTAGAATGTTTATCAATATTGAAATCATATATTATATTGATGAGGGGTGAAGAATTCATTTATCAATTGACTAAAAGCCATATAATAATTTTAAATTTTAACATTTTTGGGAAGGCCAATGACAAAAAACAGGGTGAATTTTTCCCATTTCTATTTTGTTATGGTTAATGGTTGTAACAACCCTATAAAAAGTATTCTATCAACATTATATTGTTTGTATACAAAGCATCACTGTACCACATCTGTGGTATCTCTATCCATGAAATCCCACCTAGTATAATCTTTTAAATAACTATACATAATTGTATATCCATAATGAATATATAATGAACTATTATTATTTTCATCTACCACTTCCTTCTTAAAATATGGTATGGATAGAACAAATAAAATGTTAATAAACATTATAATACCATCTCAATCAGGGATGGTCTCTGGAAAATTTACCAACTTTTTTTACATCTCTATATTATCCTTATGTACCTCTTTTATTCTCAAATGTATAGATAATTGATCACTTATTTGGGAATGATAATATTTCACTCCTTCAATATTGATTTTAGGATGGATCCTTCGAAATTCCAAAAATATTATATATTTTTTATTCCTCAATCATATATAAAGTATCATGAATATATAATCTCAAATAATCATACACCATGATCATATTTCATAGGTTTTAATATTTTGGGATATTATAATATTTAATCATATCCAACCCTGTTTTATTTGATATATTCATATCCTTCTATGTGAATACAAATTTTAAACTTTTTGGATTGGTATATATATCACATTGTTCACTGTAAATAAAATTCCATTATATCTTCATTGAAAATTTTACCACAGCTAACTCCAAATCATGAGTTGTGTAATTTTTCTCGTGAATATTCATTTATCTTGAGTTATATGCTATAACATTGTAATTATGAATGATAAAAATACAAGACCCTTTAGGGATGAATCACTATAGATTACAAACTCTTCTCCACTATAGGTTAATGTAATAATATGTGTGTTGACCTAACATCCCATTATTTACTTGAAATTTTTATTTGATTCATCCATATAGAGGATCTTGTCTCCCTTTAGAGTTAACTAATTTAATGAATTAGATATTAATGAAAAATTGACTATAAATATTCAAAATTAACCCACCAAAAATGAAAGAAATCAGATCATGGTTACTTTTGAAAGTGTAAGATGATATTATATTACCATCATCATTGATATATAATCGGATATACCCTCAATAGAGATTATATAATCTAATAATAATTTTTTTCACTAAACTCACACATACGAAATTATGATTTTAGTTTCACCTTCATTCGGGTCATCAGTACAATTACCAACTAATTCTTATACTCTTGATTTCACGTTAAAGATAATAGAATATTTTCAATAATGACAACCACCTACTGATCAAGGTCATATCTGTCGAATATATCAATTAAGACTATGATGGTTGTGGGGGAAATAGTAAAACCAAATAGATTTACTGTATACTCATAGTGTCTATATGTTCTACGAAATGTATGTCTGGTTATATCATCCTTCTTCACCATAAATGTTTTGTATCCATATCAAAAACCAAATGTGAAAATGTATTGTGCTCTACATAGAAGATAAAAACAAGTGGCCAATATGTGGTATAAGATAATTTCTCTTAACTGTGATGTTGTTTAGCTTTAGATATTCAATGATCAGTCACATAAATTCATATATCTTATTAATTAGATATATGGGTCAACCCCATAGTGAAACACGTGGTTGTATGAATTCAATAACAATATTCTACTGAAGTTTCTTCATCGAATCATAAAACTCAATTGTTTCCATTTTATAAAGAGTCTTGGAAGATTGTATGGAACCATGTCTGATTTCTATTTAAAATCAACATCATGATTCGGTTGAATTCTAGGGAAATCATCTTGAAATAAATAATCAAATTCCAAAAAACATCCTATCATTGATGAGGATTTTATTTCCTACAATCAGAAATAGTCACCATTTTTTGAATTACTATGAAGACCCAAACAATGCACGTGGTTTCCATATAATGTTCAAATTTATCATTGAACTGATTGATGATCATTGGATGGTATTAATTATCATATATTATTTCCCTTCATCGATAATTTATGAGTGGTTAATGTTATGACATCCAACACATGACTAAGATAATATCAACTTCCACTAGAGTGGTAATAACAATATTTTTAGGAATAAAATTCTAAAAAACAACAATTGGTTAAGAATTATATACTTGCGATACTATCAACATTCTATTAGGTTTTTACTGAAAAAAATAAACAACTACTCATTTAATTCAAAAATTAACATCCTAATATTTTATTCATTATATAAATATAATAATTTAAAAAATCATAAATAGGTTACATCAATAGTTAAGGATAAATTTTAGAACCTAAACATTATATTTCTATTATAAATCTTATAGTAAAATAAAAATTATTAGTATGATATACAAGAATAATTGATTAGAGTGATTAGTAATTCGTTAGATTTCTAAATCATGAAACATTATTTAACATTTATGATACCTTATTATTAATCTAGGTAATTCATGGTAATTATTTATTCAAATCCATCATGATTTTTTTAAAATAGTTATTTTAATTTCCAAATCATATTACATAGTATTATCGAATCACCTATGATTCGTGGCTAATTTCACTACACCAAGTGACAAAAATATACAACAAAATCCACCCTTTTCATATTTTTCACCCAGTTGTAACACTGTGCTAGAGACACAACAAATTGTAATTTCTAGAAAGAGATGAAATTTCATTGAAACCACTTTCTCAATCATTCAATAAAATTCCAAAAAAATACTATATTTTTATATATCCTTAGACATATTCTCATAAAAATCCAACAAAACCCACTAATTATTTTTTTCCTTGTTTTCCAAGGATAACTAAAAAATTCATTTGATACAAGATATAGAGTCCTAATATTTTCATACAAAAATATTCAATACATTTCAAAAATATATGCCAAGGGATTGAAATGGTTTCATGTACCTAGAGGCTAGTAGCATATTCTACATATTTCAAAAATGATCTTCAAAATCTCTTAGAATGATCATTTTATTTTGT
This sequence comes from Viscum album, assembly GCA_963277665.1. Classification (NCBI taxonomy): domain Eukaryota; kingdom Viridiplantae; phylum Streptophyta; class Magnoliopsida; order Santalales; family Viscaceae; genus Viscum; species Viscum album. Next base: position 399,504,653 of record OY728166.1, read on the forward strand.
AATATTCATAGGTATAACCTAACTAATATTTAATTATATCATAGGGAAAATAAATTTATAAATTTTTTTCATAGATGCTCAGTAAGTGTAAAACGTGAAAAAATAAAAAGATTATCATATAAAATCAAAAGATAAACATAAGCTTATGAAATTCTGAATATAAATTACAAAATTTATACAAAATTTACTATAGATTATAAACCATATCTATGAAATAAAACATTATAATTTAAAAATTCTTGAATCCCAAGAGGGATACGTCATCATAGATAAATTAAAACTGACATGTTCATGTCATATAATTGTGTCACCAACTTATGTACATAAAACATTTAATATGTTTAGGTTAACATATGAGTCCATAAGAAAATAATATATTTAGTATCAACACCAGTAACCCATTTCATAATGGATCATGCATCATCACATGATTCTTAAAGTGGATTAATCGCATCAGTATTTTTTTCATTGTAGATCCAGATCATCAATATGTATCTCTTCATTATAGCAGTGGATATAAAAAATTACATAATTCATTTGATGGTGATATAATTCCCTCCCTTAAATGTTTATAATGTGACTGTTTTACATTGGTATTACATAATAACTATAATTTAATATATTTTTACCACCATTAAGTAATTAAAACAATAAATATGTGTTAACCATGATTTTAAAACATTCATTATATCAAAACGCATGAAAATAAGTGGGTTTAAAATAAATTTCATAATAATATAAATCATTGAAAGGAAAGGGTTTCATAATAACCTCATAAATTTATCAAACCCTAACAAATTGAAAATGTACATATATCATAATTATATCTTCATATTAATTAGAAAACATCTAGGGAAATAATTAAGATGCTAAAATTGGATCATATCCCAAAACAATATAAGAAACACCCATGGTTGTTTTCATAAATATAAAATAATTTTGAAACCACTTAGAAAATTTCCTGTGGAAAATAAAATTACAATTTAAAAATTACATTCTAAAAACCAATTTCTCACCAAAAAACATAGTTTTTTTTCCTAAAATAATCTTCTGAACATAGAAAAATAATTTTCAATGAATTCAGTTTTCATCATAATAATTTATATTATTATTTATATAAAATTTAAAATAAATATTAATTTCAAATTTATAGTAAAATCTGAAAAGGATATGTTTTGTAAATAACATGAAGATTCCTTTCAAATGGTTATTTAAACATTAAAGAATGTATAAATTTATTTTATTAAAAAATTGTAAAATGTTTTAAAATTACTTATAAAAAATTCATGTTAACTTTTATATTGATGGAAAAGTATTATCAACAAAAGGGATAAATAATGATTATTTTTCATAATATGTTTCTCTTTTTATATTTAATCCTTTAAGAGATAAACATGTAAGAAAAAAATGAATTATATAGAAATAAAATTTGATGAATAAAATATATGAATTTCTTGATAATTAGTATATTACATACAATAATTGGAAGCATTTAATATAAATACAAGATAATCAGTTTGGTTTTTCAATTAAACCATTACCACACAAATATATTTTTAATTATAAGTAAAATTCAACAAATAAATTAATATATATATCTATATCGCAGAATTTAATGATCTATATTAAAAATATCATTCATGGGTGTTATATTCCATACATGAATGAAATAATTTGTGTATCAGGCCTGTGTTCCACAATAATAAAATCGATTTGAAAATCCCATATAACATTAGTAACCACTAAAGCATAATCCCCCTAAAATAATAATGTATATTGAATTTTTTTTAAATGAATATAATAAGATTAATTATTTAATATTTCCATGTCTTAGTATATAAACCACATAAGATAAGTGAATTTTGATTCTTGATTTTATCTCTTAGATATAAAAGAGAGAACAAAAATACCATGTTGTGAGTCTTGAATTCATTAATACACTTTCAAACAATATTTATATAAAATATGTGTTTATTAGAAATCTATTGTGGAACCATAGTCAAATATTTAATATGATTTATGAAATCTTATTAAATATTTTTACTATTTTACTAACAATTCATTGTTAAAATCTGGTTTCAGGTTATAACTGCTTTGTTTTTCATGTCCTTATTGGTTTTGAATTTTCATTATTTTTACATTTTTCATGCTTAAATAAATTATAAATTATTAAAAATAATATGAATATAAAATTTTTTAATTATTTTTGTATTAATATTAATCAAGTGGATTTAGATATAGAAACAGAAATACATTATTCCCATAGATTGAAGTTCGGACGTACAAATGAATATTGTTTCTATTTTCAAGAAAAATGAAATAAAAGAGAGATATATATTATATTCCACATAATTAATTGGTTTTAATTCATATATATCCCATATTATCATTATTTATATACTTATTTCATTCCATGTAATGATTATGTGAATAAGGACTCATTTTACTTTGTGAGGAGGTAGTCCACCACACAGACAAGTGACAATATCATATTATGACGAAATTAAATGTTATAAGTTATATAAATAAATATAATTTTATATTTATAATTATGTCATAGATATCCTATAATTTTCTCAAGTATATATTTAAATATTTTTTTTGATAAGTGGTGATGGAAATATATTTACATTAGTTCGCGAGGTGTTAATATTACTTACACACAATCGAAGATATCATTTTGAATATAATTGAGGAGGATGTATATATAATTTATTACATTAAAATAAAAAATAATAAGTAAATTGGAAACCAAAATTTTGTTGTTTTATAATGTATTATAAATATTTTATGGATTTAGAGAGAATATAAAATGAAAATGCATGGTTAATGATAATATCTCTTCTTCAAAAAAAATTATTTTTACACATAAATCCTTAATAGGAGGGGTTCCTAAATAATTTAATTAGTATTTGATATATGTAGATATATAAATAATGAAATTGTTATGGTATTTGATTAAACATAGGGAATTAGATTTTTGATGTGAAGATGAAAGGGGGTGGCCTTTTAAAAGTGGTATAGAAGACCCCACATGTGAACTATATTGAAATTACTAAAAAATTACAAAATGATAAAGGAATTAAAAAAGAAAATCTATTCTAAGTGAATATATTTTATTATTTAGGATATTATAATGTTCTAATATTCATTTCCAATTATATTTACACATGTTGTTTTGTAAAAATTACTAATATAAATACAGTTTTCCAAAGATCAATTTGTTTTAATATTAGTTGTAGTAAATAATTTTAAATGTTTTCATTAAAAAATATGGCCCTAAATTATTTTAATATTATTATATTATAATAAATTTTATTATTCCAAATATGCAATAAATTTTGACCAATTTAATATATAATATATTTAAAAATTCAATTCAAAATAAGATCACTAAATGCGATGAATAATCCATTTTTGAGGGAAAAATATTCATAATCATAAAAGGGTTTTATATAAAAAATACAAATAATTGATTAAAATGAAATAAATTAGATTATTAATAATATAATTCCACAAATGTTATTTTTAATGGAATTTTAAAATATAATTTATATTTCAAATATTTATGAAAAAAGTGAGTTTCTCATTAGAATATAATTTTTTTAACTATCCATAGAGAAAATAATATATATAACAAACTCAAAATAATCATAAAAAAAATTCATGTAGATTTTATAAACGGGGATTTTTTATATTATATAAAAATTAAAATATTTTGTAAAAGTAAATTTAATATTTTTCGATAAAAATAAATAAAAGAATTTATTTGAGAAAATATTATTAATGAAATATATAAAAACATTAATAAAAAGTAATTATATGTAGTATAATTTTTTTACATTATACAAAAACATTGTGATTAATTTTTAATATCTACTTTTTTCGATTCATTCCACCTTATTTAATGACAATGTTATGATCATGACCCCCACCTTCCAAATATAGCCCTCCTGGGATGGTAATGAAGAAAGGTAGATAATGACCATCATGTCTTGCATCCAGTAGTCCTCGTGTTGGAGACTAGAACAAAGGGTGTACAAATAATAAGTTATGGTAGGCATTTCCCTTTATACGAAAACATAATTGGGTGATATGATGAATCATAAAAAAACACGAATATATATATATATATTTATATGAAAACAAAAAATTATCCAATAATTCATGTGTACGTAGAACTGATATAGATAGAATAAATTCTCCCATGTAAATACCCAAGAGCAACTATAAATCAGCGACGCAACAATTGCATAGGATCTGAGCAAGTTTGTTCTAGCACAATCGACAAAATCAACTAGAAAAACATGAAAATGTTTAATACGTGTAGGGAGAGCATATAGGTATACTCAGTACAAAAACCAATGTTTCGCAAGATAACGTCAACAAATTAAACAAACGCTACAATGAGAAAATAACAGAACTAAAGAACACATAACTAGTATACTAACCCAACCAAACCGCACCAAGTCATGCTTACCAAATGACACAAGTCAAGTAATATAATTTCACATGATTACATCAATAAGTATACCGCACACCACTGTCCAACTAGTATGTCACTCACACACCAATCATTGTATGCCCTGAAGCTCCTATACCTTCCATACACCACACTTCCCCACAAGCATGGTCACAACACCCCCTGCCTATAGACTTTATGAAAAAATATCACCTCATCCTCAAAAAAATGGTTTATTACATATTTATTGAAGACACCTAGTCTATGAAAAACACCATTTAATGAACTAGAATACCTCTCATCGTCACATTATGTTCCATACATAGATTTCATGGATGATAGAGTGGGAATGAGTTGGTACCCATCTATAAGACTCCCGACCTGATGTTGGGGAACAACCCCCCCCCCCCATGTGGTTCATAGGGTTCTCCCAAAATGGGAGTTAGGAGAGAGAATGACTGAATTTATAATAGTTCAACCAAAAAATGAATTTTAAAAATGAACTAGATCAGGGTTACATGATGTGTAATACTAATTTACATTTTCAATTTCCTGTTGATTAGTTTCCACCAATAATTTTTCACCTCTTTATTTTTTTATTATTTCAAACCTATAAATCTTAAATTTCGTGAAAACTTATCTCACATCATTTGAAAAGTGTATAAATTGTGATATTTTCAAGACAAGTCAAAATAATAACATTCAAATAGTTTAATATACTTACATATACATCAAATAACCCAACTTATAGTATTTATCATGAAAACATCTCCAAAATCCGAACTAGACACCTTCTAACACCTCTAAAAACCAAAACATTAAATTTGATAGTCTAGGAAGGAAAAACCCATTACATTAGTTAAATCTCAAATGATTCTCAACCTCAAGAATCCAAAAACATGGACAAAAGGAAAGGGGGTTTAACAACCGCACTACAAGATAAATTTCAAGGATACCATCATACCCAAAACACTACCACAAGCCAAACATGCCAAACCGAACGAAAAAATTCCATAAAACCACATAAACATGAAACCAGAACTGAAAAATGTCTCCACTCATGTAACCACATTTCGACAAAACTAATGCACAACCGTCACAACCTCCATGTATAGAAAACCAATAACTGCTAAAACGAACTAAATTCACTATCCCAAACATGCGAATCAAGTATTTCATCCTACTTGTCAAGATACTATCTACTCTCGGAGGCACTGAATCTCCCCCAAAGTTTTAATTTCATCAAAGTTAATTCTTATTGAGTTGTAATCATGTACTACCATTTTCATATAATAAGAATTTATACAAATAACATCACAAACCAAAGAATAAAATATCATTTCATTAAAACAAAATCCAATCCTCTCATCACAATGAAAAAACAATGTAATGAAAAAATAAAGAAAACAATGGGAATTGGGCACACATATGTGTCTCTCACTATGATGTAAACTCCTTCTGCACACCATGGATCTACAATACAAGAACCAAATTGAAGGTTTTCCCACATAGTGACTTTTCATTGGGATCAAACATTTCTACTTAACGTTCAAGAACTGTTGTGTCGTCATTGATATCCAACTATCACCAATCAATGACATGAGAGTAATCATGGAGATAACAATTAATCTAAGAGACATGGAAGACATTTTTTATTGTCTAAACCAATGGTGGAAACACCAACTAGAATACCAACTCACCAAATCACCCCAAAACCTCAAGGGGTAAAAAAAACATAAGGTATTGCTTACACCCTATGATAATCCTCTTCCACCCACATAGAGGGGAATCATTCAAGAATGCAGTGTTTCAAACATAAAACTCATTGGGCCTCCTACTTCATTTAGAATAAGACATATTCTAGTCATGTAATACATTGATCCTCTGATGAACAATGTAAACTATTTTTCTCTTTCTCTATAGCATATCGGGACCAAGAACAACAATCTCTCAAACCTCTATCTAGCACAATGGAGAACAATGTTGTCTTCTATAAAAATACTAAAATGGAGCCACGAAAATGGAAGAATAACTTCAATTTTTTTATGAAAAATTTTCCAATGATATGTTTCACACACAATATCATCCAATGTCTAAGAAACATTCCCACAATATACCCTCAACTATCTGGATAGTCTGTTCTATCTATTCTTCTATTTGTGGGTGAAAAAAAGGGATAAGGCATAAATAAAGGACAAATTCATGGTGCAATCCTATCTAGAAATTGAGATAAAATTTGAACCCTAATTTTAGAGAGTAAAAATCAAAACATCATGAAATCGCACCACCACCACAAAAAAACCCTCATCCAAATAAAGCATTGCGCCCGACTCCTTGATCTCTTTGATGTGGGATGATTTCGTCAACTAATATTCTATCAACATGATGACATCAAAACCTCCCCGAGAACTAGGTAACCCTATGATGAAATCCATTGATATGTCAACAAATTTCCATTGGGGAACACTCAAGGGATGAAACCGTCCATCAAGAACATGATGCTTTAACATTACTTCTTAGAAAAATAATCACATTCCCACAAACTCCTCAAATTTCGATTTCATCCCAGTCTACCAAAACCATATTATCCATACACAATACATCAAAAAAATTCCCATGTGTACTACCAAAGGTAATATGTGGAACATATGAATAACTTAATTGTTCTTTTCTATAATAATAAGAAGCCTTCCAAAAATAATCTGCTTCTAAATTTTCTCGGACCATCCATCCAAAGAATCAATATAGCTAATACAATCGCAAAAAACACCTTCCTATGATTCTCCCCAAGGGGACTCATAACCCTTCTAAATCAGAGAAGACTACACCACCATTCGAAAAAAAACAACCTCCACAACCATCCACTCTTTCATCCAAGTGTTTGACTTACCACACCTCCATTGATCTCATTGAATCCATAGAATTTTAAGAAACACCCATACATCAATTCCTACTAAGTGAATCATCCCAAAAAATCCCCTTTGTTGATGTGGAAGAGATATCAATATAATATTATTGAATAAACTTCATCCATCTCCGTTGTCACATGTTAAGATCGTGGTGAGAGAAAATATTCGTTAAACTCTTCTGATCCTTAAGGAACAAAAATTTATCACTAATGAAAAATTCCACTATAACATCTACCTAAACACAGCATCCAATAACTCTAGTTTATTGGACGCATAGTTACACTCATGGTGGCGTAACTTCCAAGATCAATAAAAAATCACTTCATTCTACTGTATTCATACACATCCAAATCCTAGATGGAGTTTTTAAAAGACACCTCAAAAACCACCCCTTCCCAGGGAAGAAGTACAATGGAGAACAAACTGACCTCCCCATTATGTAACCAAAGGCTTAATGTAACTTAACACAAAAAAAAATATTGGACCATCATAGTTAAATCTATGATGTAGTATGAAATGCAAGAAAAATGTTTTTAAAACCAAGTGAAATAAATTGAATATCCTAGAAATATATATTCCCCATCCATATTCATGAGTGATACTAAAGAAACAAATGCATTTTCCTATGGTGGGTCTATATCCACTCCCATTTAAGACCCCATATTCTCAAGGAAATTCACCTCAAGTGTCTAGAACATACACATGGAAAACATTCCACAAAGATGTTATTTTTGAAGAAAATACCGGACAAATATGAAATGGTTAACATGATACTAATATATCATTATGTAGATCAGGATATCATCAATAAATTTGAATATAAAATCATTTTGAAACTCAGAAAACAAAGATTAAATATTCTCCATGAACATGGCTGGTGCGTTGTAAACACCAAAAGGAATAACTATCAAATATAATATCTCATACCTAAAGTTGAATGTAGTCTACATGGTATCCCCCTTCTTCAAACTAAAAAAGTGATATCCAGAACATATACCAGTCATATAAAAACAATTATCTCATATTAGCTTGTAAAAAAGATCTTTTGTTTTTGTTATATGTTAATGGTTTCTAACCATAACTTGATTGATCCTCTAGTAGACTATACTCAACCTCAGGACCCATTTTATTTCTCCTCAAATAGCATTGGAGAACCCCCAGAACGACACACTGAGCAAGATAAAATTATTCTCCATCAGATCATTTATGTGAATCCCTAACTATGACAACTTTTGAGGTTCCATCGAATAAGGATCCATTGATATCGAAGAACAATGATTCAATACTCTCTCTAAATCAATCTCACTTCGATGGGAAACAATCACCAAATACATGGAACAAAATACATGACCCCAATGAACCTTGAAATATATATCATCCTAACATCTACTGGCTCTAATAACAACTCATCCATCATGTAAAGAAGGGGATCCACATTTCAACTTCCCATCGAACTACTCTACACAAGATCAAAAACCACATGTTGGCCATCATGTTCTGAAAACAATAATCTACTTTACAAGCATTCAATAATATCATATACAAAATACAACCAGTCGATTATATGAATTACATTGTATGGATACCTATGTAAAAAGAAAATATTCCAATGGGACTGATGTGGTTGAATCATCAGTCCACACATCGAAAAACATAATATATGATGGTCCAGCCTATGATGGGTGTAGTCAACAACAGGGGTATAAAGACCTCTCTATGTATAGTACCAAAACATGGTATATAGTGGGTGAAAAATGGATTGTGTAGTAAATGAATCAAATAAGGGAAATAAAAGTGTAATAAACAAACTGATTATAACTCTGATGATCTCGGGCCCCTATAAAATTGGTGCCTCCAATGTGTGAAACTGACTATGCCCAACTCCCTTACCTTTCTAGTGATGAACAAATTCATGAACATACTTTATTTGCGATATATGAACAATAGGAAAATCATGATTTCGGCTTCTACCTACCCTATCTCACCGTGGTTGAGCATAATCATATTGTACCTAATGATGAAACAAACTCACTGGAAACTTCCATCGAGGATGGAAATGAACCTGCCACCCCCCTAAATTGTGCATGGGGAACCACCTGGAATTGGTTCTTGATTTGGCCATGGACCTAAAAAAACTAGCATACATATATCAGGAATAGCATGTAAACCAAAATCCAAATATGGCCAAAAATACAACTAACGAGGTTGACTCACTATCGTTCTAAACCTAGATGGCCCTAATTCTTGAGACCTACCACCGACAAATTTTCATTTTGAGGAACCATGTCGGTTCCCCAATCACATAATACCTCCTCATGACTGAATCTTATCGATCATGTCAAACATCTTTTGAACCACAAGATACACTGACAATGTAAAAGGAGTTACTGCACACTTGATTGTAGGATGGAGTTTCTCCTCATGACATCTCAATCATGACTCCTCATCTAGAAAATGAGTTTGGAAAAAATATATAATGTCCTTGAAATTGATTCTTATCTCCCACACTAACCAGCTCTTTACCTATAGAGAAATAATATCCTACCACTTTTACATTATTAATGATTGATGAAATGAAATATGCTCATAAATCCTTCTAGAAGTCATCCAACAAAATTTTCCACATTCAAAAATCCCAAATAAAACACACACTATTGAAACATAGCTCCCTGCATTGGGCTAACTACCAAAGGGACCCAACACTCTTTTGGGGCCTAGATCAAATTGAAATTGATCTCGAGATCCTACATAATACTCTTTATCTCCATATATGAAACACTAACTTTTATCATCCCCAATGAGTTCTACTGGAAGGCATAAAAAGTCTTTTTCCACTGATCATCCTCCTCAAATGAATCAAACCTATGTCAGCCAACAGAATGATCTTGCTAAACCTCAACTTTCTGAGCCAGAGAAGGAGGATTTCCATGAACCATAGTTACAAAGATAACATGTATTTCATTATCCTGGGTTGTATTGAATTTTATTATTATTATTTTTGAACTAAATTTTGTATTCACCTAAAACATCCCAATTCATACAAGAACAAAATTCACTATAATGCATATTTCACTGCTAGGTATGAACCATACGAGAAAATCTATCTATCTTGGTCATTCTATGTGATCAGATTCTATGCACTAGATGACATGGGCCCCAGAATCATATTTCCTAGCTTGTCTCTTTTTCCTTGTCGCTCAACACAGTCAACTAAAACTATTTCCATACCACCCCATGTAATCCCCACTATTCTAGACATAAAAAATCCTTCATATCTCTTAACCACAACATTTGAAATCACCCTATCATTACCCCTCCCTCCAAGGTAACCCTCTTGTTATAATAATGACGAAGGGAAGATAATAACCCCATTAGTCCTCCCTCTAGGTGACCCTAGGATGGAGACTATAACTAAGGGTGTATAAAAATATCCTAATATGGAAATATTATTTATATAAGAAAAAATGACTAGAATATAAGATGAATCATCTACAAACATATCCATGATATATATAAATATAAATAAGAAAACCCAAAAACCATCCCCTAAGTAACGTGTAAATAGAATTGATATATATACATTAAGTCCAATAAAGTAAATACCGAAAACTAATGATAATTTACATACACATAAACTACCAAGGATTTAAGATAGAAATGTCTAACAAGATCTATAATGTCTTCATGGAAACCTAAAAATAGTTTCGTATAAGTTGGATGCGAATATAGGTATACTACATAGGAATCCCAAATTATCTTCTGCACAAGTAAATGTATCATAAAAATGAACCTATGAGAATATATCATAACCAAACGACTTCAGAACATGTATAGTAACCAAACCTTACCTCCCAAAGTCATGTTAATCAAATAAATCAAGTTATTTAATATAATATAACATGGTATAATCAATAAGTGTATCCCACACCACATTCCCACTGATATGACCCTATCACATACAACTTCAAACATCTCAGTTCTCCCATCCAATCTATATACCACAACTCTCTATAAGAAATTTCACAAGATACCTCACCCACAGACCCCTGGAAAACATATCACCATGCCAAAAAACACTTGGGATATCACATATGGCTCGAAGACACCTGGGCCTTCAGAAAAATAATCTAAAGAACTAATATACCATTGTACATCACATCTTATATCATACTCTCCTCACCAAGAAGATATAGTAGTAAAGAGTGGGGACCCAACCACACATACTCACCACCTGATATTCTGAAAATCACCCCTTCTGTGACTATGTAGTTATTTGACACATAGTGCTCAACATGGGTGGTGTGTGTACATAAATCAAAATAATGTACAAGTGTATATATATAAATATATAAATATATATATATATATCAAACACTAAGGAAAACATATGTGTTAAAAAAATAAACTATCTCACTACACTGTCACTTTATCTGCCACCTATAAATGAATTTATTAGTATCTAAAATAGTTATTTGAAAAGGTGAAGAGTCTTAAATTATTTTTTTATTCACATTTCCTCCATATCCCATTTCCATTATTTTAATTATTAATTAAGAATTCTCATTCCATAAACCAAAACTAACACACTCCATTTAAAAATTATTAAAAAAATCATTCAATTTATTCCATCACTACTCAATAATATAGCACAACATAACCACATAACACAAACAAATAAACATTATATCACCCCACCCCCATAAAAACACGATCCCCAAACTATCACCATTTTACCCAAAAATCATAGCCCAAAAACTATCACCCCACTAGCCCAAATGAATCTACCACAAACTATCACCTCAACCCCCAAAAAGAATGGCCAAAAAACAATGTATCACCCCACACACAATTGAATGAAAAAAATCACAATACCAAAATCACAACCTCACATCACAACATCTCAAGATAATTTTATAAATTAAAAAAAATTCTTTTATCACATCCCACATTATAGTAGGGGAATTATCACACATGCCAACTTCATGGGGAAACCATTTCCGTAGCCAAATAAAAGCGGTAAAAAAATTTCCTTTTTAGGGTGATAACACAACAATCAAAAGAATAGAAAAAATAACAACACATATATCCTGAGAAAATATATCCCCCAATGACCAAAACATTCAATGTGGGAATCAAGACCGTACAATTAAAAATATCACCACAATGACAATGCTATAAAAACATGCCAAGCATACCCCTCTACCCTTCAATATCAATTATCCAATTTCATTATCAAACATAAAAATGGAGAAAACATAACCCAAATATAAAAAAAATAACCCTTCAACAAGTTTCAAAATAAGGAGAAAGGAGATAAATCCTACAACAAGGAAGCCTTCCACCTTCCTAATCACCGTAGGGTGAAGAAGAATGCTGATAAACTCTAATAACACCATGAGAACCATAGATCTATATACGCTTCAAATGAAAACCGAAAGACACTCCAAATAAAGAAAATAACACTTTTGTTATTCGCTAGAAGAAGAATGGAATAGAATGGGTGAGAAGTAGTGAACACACCATAGATCAAACATGGATCGTCAACGAACATCTATCAGGATCAACATATCGAAGATGGATGATGAAGGGCTCGAAGAGCACCCCGAGGTTCTTAGGGTTAAACCTTTATAAATGGAAGGAGAGTGATCAACTGAATAAATAAATGCTTGGAAAAAATGAATTTTAATATTTTACTGGATCAGGATATTACATGACATGTAATACCATTTCACATCATGAAATCTTCGCTGTTCGGTTTCATCTAAAAACCGCATTGCATCTTTATTTTAAAATTTATTTTTAATCTCCCAAATATTACTTGTCATGAATCACTATATCATATCGTGTGAAATCTGTATATACTGTGAGACCCACTAGAGAAGCTGTGAAACCGACTTTTACATCATGTAATCTACTTACATGATTAGTAATCTCCTTGATTCCAGTCTTAGAATCTTAATTTTCAATACTCCAAAATATCCCCCTCTAAACACCTCCCACCACCATAAATGGAAATGTAACAAACAAGTAAGTCATAGACCATTATATTTATAATAGTTATGTTCAAATAATATTATTAATATTATATCACGATTTATTGAAAATAACGGTTTTGTGTAATAGAATCAATCAATGTAATATAATTTAACCGAGAAAAATATTCCATAAAAATATTGGTTTTATAGCTCCATCGTCAATAGATAATATTTATGGAGATAAATAGAGGTTTTTTTCAAGGTGATACAGTATGATAATTGGTTAAGAATGAATCATTTATAATTTCAGTACCCTGATTCACTATCTTCACAAAGACTTATCCTCTATAATAATATAATAAATATTTCAAAATAATTTTATATATATTAACTAGTAATTCACAAGACAATATATTAATAATGATGATAATTATTATAAATAAAAAATTTAATTATGTTTATAAAAAATTTCATTATTAAATTATCATATACATTAATTTCTTTATGTAAATTATATATCATTTATAACAAATAATCATGGAAAAATTTTTTACAACAATTTCACCTATATTAATAAAATTTATAGAGGAATATATTCCTCATTATCCTAGAGCATATACACCTATCTATTTACATCACTTCATTTCAAAAATAATAAAATTTAATGTATTTCTCTTTTAGCCACTTGATTCTCATTAAATAATAATTTTTAGAAGAGAATACCTTTACCAAAACTATTATTTAGTTTTATTATCAATTATTACATCTTGTTACCAGACATGAGATTACGGTCAATTTGAATCATTCAACTATAATGTAATAATGTAAAATTTAATTTATTATTTTATGCTTATAAATAAATATCTTTTATATAGATACTTTTTTTACATATTTATTTCCATTATAAATATAATAATAGAAACCATTGATGATCACATCAGTAGTAATAAAAGTATAGTTTGTTAGCTGAACATTTTATTCCAAATTATAATTGGTGTTTGTAAATAAATTTATATTATGCTGCTTTGTCTAATTTTTGAAATTATCTTAATCTTTTTATATTAATTAATTATTATCTGTACATATTCATAAATTTTTTTCATTAAAACTCTAATGATGAAAAAATAAAATTAATCATGTAGAACCTAAATGGTAACAAAATATAAATTCGAAATAATATATTTATTAAAATAATAGGTCATTATATCATTTACCACTTTAATAAATTATTCCCTCACAATGTGAAAATAATTATATACTTATAATGTAAATTACGTGTGAAATCATCATATGATTCCTTATTATGATTTCATCTAATATTCACTCATATAATACTTAATCATAAAAATATAATACTCTAACATATTGATTAATTTCAATGATTATAATGGAATGATTAAACCAATATTTCAATAATTCTTTAGATAATCTTATCCTCTTAAAATATGGATTTTTTCTATATTTTACGGACCTAACTCCCATGAACAACATCTAAATTTTCCCAAAATTTTATAGATTACCAAAAAAAAATTGAAACTAAATAATGTTCTCTATCTCCACACTCCATAATCTGCTAATATAAATTCATACATTCATTACCTAAAATAAATTTTGTTACATTACAGAAACTCTCAATATATATATTTTAATATTATTTTCAAACTGATATATAATACGTGAAAATATTCTTCATAATTTATATTAACCATATTAGAGGAATTTGTTTTAATATAATGACTTTATAACTTATGAAATATACCAGTTTCCCTTGGGATTATTAAAAGTTATGAATATAAATATCCTAGAGATTTAGTTAGTGTAAGAGTAATAATGATATAATTTTAAAGAAGAATCCAAATTAAATTATTAAATAATCATAATAATTAATAACAATAACAAAAAATTGTGAAATAATGATAAATATATAAATCATTATAATTAGAACATCATAAAAAACATGAAAATGACTTTAGATGACAACACTACACATTGAAGTCATGGAATTTGAATGGGTCGTAATGAAATGATACCCAATATTACCTTGGTATCATACTAATTACATTAAATTAATATCATATTGGATTCTATTTAATGGATACCTACACATTTTATGGTTCTAAAATTATTCCATTTACATTATGTATCATGATAAAAATCATTGACCAACACATTGGAGTGATTAATGACTGATCCAAACCATCCAATAGGCTATCGAGTATCTATATATTGATTTAAATACATAAAATAGAAAATAAAATAGAATTAATAATAGCTAAATTTTTATTGATGTTAACTACTAAGGAAGGGATGTGAGTGTCAATATAGTCATTATGGAATTATTTAAATCTAATTGATTTGTAGATAAACATCATTCAATCAAAAAGACAATGGGCATGATATTAAAACTATACAACAAGTAAAAAATATTTATCAATATATTTTTATAATCAATTAAAATGATATGGTATATTGTCCAATACTCTTAAAATAGAATATTAATGTACAATATATTCAAAATGTATAATATATGAAAATGAAAATTCCTGTATAATTATTTTCAAATGGTTTTGTGAATATTTTTAAAATGTTTCATGTAATATTATATCATTAAACTGTGATTACATTGAGAAATATATATATAGAATATGGTGGATAATTAAAATGAAATATGAAATTTTATTTGGAAATAAGAGTGACTATGTATCCCCATCAATTACATTGAATTTCATTTTATAACTACACAAACTCAAAATTAATTCATAGATAGTCATTAAAGTTATGATGAAAATGATATTTCTTATAATATTGGTTCCTAGGTAGGTATTTAACATAAAATAAAAATTATAATTTGTCGATAGGAGGTAAATACAATTTATGTGATTGATCAATCCCTTCTGAGAAAAGTCACTTACATTAAAAACTATAATTATGATAACATTGATTATGTATATTGTTTCATTATAACATTAAAATTAATTGTGAATCATGAGATAAAAATATTTAGAATAATTTGATATTATTAAATTTATAATAAATCATTTATATGATGGTATATTATATATATAACAACCAAATTTTTTATTAAATAGTCTTTTTAAAAATAATATTTATTGTTTTTTTTATGACACACTAAAATTAGTTTTAATGAACCATGAAAATGAGTTACTATTTATATTAAAAAGGGATAATATTTTCTAACTATTAATATTTTTATCATTAATATGAAAAAAATATTTTAATAAATATTTTTAATAAATTTATCTAAAAAATCCTGTTGAAAAAAATGAATTTTTGTTAAAGATATTATATATTTCAAAATTAGTACATTTTCAAAATAATAATTTTTATCCACTTATAATCAAAAATAAAATTATCATTTTTTCACTTATTCAAAATTAATATGATAATAAAAACACAATTTTTGCAATTAATCTATAAAAATTACCATAGGATAATGATATTTTATTTTTCTAAAATGATTAATTTTTCAATGTGTACTGAATAATACTAGTTTTTCTTTAAAAATGCCTATGTTTTTAAATATTTTATAAGTTTTATTTTCTAAAATGGGATTTAATATAAAACTAAATCAAATATATATATATATACACACTTTATTTCATTAGAATCATTTTTTTATTGATTTTATATAATATTATTTTAATATCATTTGAACATTTTCACTTTCAAAGATCTCTCAATCATCATGTTTCAGGTATTAATATTGAATTAAAATATTACAATTAAACAAATGGAATTTGAAAAAATGTATTTCATATTAATACTAATTATAATTTTTTTTAAAATATTCAGCAATTAAATGTTTAAAATAATAAAAAATAAATTGAATATTTATTATTTACCACGAGTAAGGTAAAAAATGGAAATATGAGGGAGTTGAAGAAAAAATCTACGGGTTAATAATGACCCAAAAAAATTTCAAACCAACATTATATGGAAATATTTCTAACATAAAGATTTTAATTTCTAGAATAGAGCATTATAGGGCCTTATGGAATTTGAAAAATATAGGGACACCTTTTTCCTTATATAAATTACATGTGTGAAACTAAACTCAATTATAAATGGAAAACCCATATAATAAACTATTAAAAATTAGAAAAATATATATTTGACTAGGAACTACAAAAATACATTCCGTGATATCCAAATAACATCCTATAAGCTTTATTTTGGTGAATACTAAATCATTGAAATGATTTAGGTACAAACCTATAGAGGTTACAAGACGAATAGATTACATTATTTAATGATCATGTTATTTATTTTTTCATCCAAATCCATCAAATTTTATTAAAACAAGATTATATAATAACCAATGTTTATTATATATAAGTATATTTTTTAATGGTTTGGAATTGACCTACAACCATATACACTTTCTTCAAATGAGATATGAAATTATCATTCTTGTGTTTGATGGAGTACCACATTATGTAATAATGTTATTCAATTTACATCAACTAATAATAAAACTAGATATAATTATGGATTAAATATTTATTTATTATATTTATTATATTATTATACTATTTTAAATATTATTTCACATAAAATGTCATATATTCAATTTTGTGGGGATACTATTACGTCACTCATGTATACAATAAACTACTAATGTGCGAAGCTATGTGATTCATCCATGTATTACATAGAATGTAATAAAAATTGTTTTAATGGATAATTTTGACAAATATTTAAATAAAATCTATTATTATAATATTTTATTTAACTATATTTATATCAATCTGTTTAAATATTTGGATCAACATTGAAGAATATGTATTACCTACCATATCTACGACTTTTTATTTCATATTCTACCTCTTAATATTGTTTATCAATCTAAATATATATATAAAATAAATATATATGATATTTATATGACATATATATTTATTGATATGATTGAGACATTATAAAATTAAGAGGTCTAAGAAGTTAAAACCCACAACATATATGAAGAACTAATTAGTTATTATCTAAAACATTTATTTATCATATAGTTTTTAGTAAACATGTAATTAAATGTAAGAAATAAATAATATATTTTATATTATTTAATTTTATGGGATTTAATTATTTTTATAATAATCATATATTTATTAAATTCGTGTTTTGAATGCCTAGGAAAAAAATTATACTTATCGTATGGGATATATGTATCAATTTTTCTTCATTGAGATATATGTTATGTTATTCCCCTATCATGTTTAATGAGGTATATATACTTCCCAATTCATATGTAATATCATAAATTTATTTATTTTTATTATTTTATATTTTTATAAAATTTTATTCATTTAAGGGAAATATTATTCAATGTCAACAATGTGCTCTGAATTGGATGTTATGATCTCATCAGTTATTGTTTTTTCTCGTGATTATTCATCCAATGTTAAAATATTTTGATATATCTTTCAAAAAAGATGATTCATTGTTCTAATATATTATTTTCAAAATAATACACATTCCACTGATTTTACTCCCTTTGTGTACTAAAAAAATGTAATTAGTTTTTCACGAATAACCGTTTTAAATTCACACTTTGATTATAAAAACTATAACATCAAAAATCATGTTTTAAGAAAAATTATTATTCTAAAAATTATTTATTAATGGACCTTTTCCAGGATTTTTCTTTGTCAAATCTTTTTTGGGATGAATCATGTTTTTTACAGAAAAGAACATTTAAATTTTATTACAAAAAGTGAAAGGAATCATTGTTTTCACATGTATAACATAAATTGAAATTTAACATAATATATAAAATTATATTAATTATTGTTTTATTTATATATTTTAATGGATAATTTTTTTAAAATATTTTATGAATTAAATATTTAAATGAATATTATTTTATGCTAAAGGATATTTTCCCAATGAAATGTTCCATGTGATTTCTCTTTCCAAATAATTTTCCATTTATGATGACATCCTTTCAAATTCCATATTATTAACATTGGATGTGATCCAAGGATATAATTTTTATCAATTCCTTGAATATTTTCTTTTTATGATGAAATAATATTTGTGAAACCCATTTCTCATTCATGGCCTATTATTTTATTAAATGATTAAGAAACCTGATAAATTTATAATTTGTTATGCTATGATGAAATGATAAAATTATTATGAAACCCATTTATCTTTCTAAGGATATATTATTATGAACTATTAATAATTCCTATTTTATTTTATTTTTATTATTGGGAAGAATATTTTATGATATTCTAGAACACATATCTGTGAATTATATTATGTGATGATATAGACATATATCTCACTCCAATGCATTTGGTAATGATTTATAACTCATGAGATAAATATGAATAAATGGGTAGTGATCCACATTTAGTAAGGGACTCTATCCACAATAATAGTCTTGGGAATGAAAATTGACTATAATGATGGTTTTGGGAGTTAACACAATCGAATAGGATAGTTTTGGAAATTATCATGGAACTAAAAATCATATTATTTTTTATTTTATGTGTATGAAAAAAATATTTATCTTACAACAATGATATTCTCTAATTGTTCGTGATGATTAATTTCATTAGGTTTATCATACAGTGAACTAAAAAATTTATGATATAAATCATGTTTACGATCTATTACATGCATGTTTTTAAATGTTATTCGGATGATTTCACACCCCTGTGATCATTATATGTCGACATATCCCTTGTTTACCCTTATTGCCCATATTCAATAACCCTTTAGATATTTATTTTCATGAGGCTATGATAAAAGATATTATCGATGATATGAGTATAAAGGGTTCAGGTTATGTATAATATATTGGGAGATGAAATATTTCAATTATGGACTAGTTTTTTTTGTTTCTATGTATCCAAGAGAACAATACCTTTATGATCCTTAGGCATGTTCCTGTTTAATGTAATGAATATTCATAAAATAGATGTAATGTATTTATATGATCTTTTTGGGTTTTAATATTTATTATCGATGCGATATTATTTTATACACATTGGGATCTAGTATTGTATAATATTATTTGGAACACTAATGAGATTTCAGAGGATTTTTCAAGTACGAGTTAAAGTATAAGAAACTATCCTCCAAATATTGTAAATGAAAGTGTGAGTGGTATCAAATAAATTACATCCTTTTATGGATATTACATATCTATTTCATATCAGAATAGAGGAACCTAGTTCTAATCACACTGAAAAGGTTAAATTGAAATAGACTTAATTATTACCTTATTCTTGCCAATAGGAATTTCCACCAAACTAATTTGACTTTCTCGAGGGATATTATTTGGAACATCACAACTGTATTACAAACCATAATTATGTCTTCAAATTTTTAATTAATATTAATGAACTATGATAAACCAATGTATTCATAAGAAAAAAATAATTTTTAATTATCTATATATCCTATAAGTGATTTATTTTGATTTTATGGTTCCCCATTATTTTGTTTCTAACACTATGTTTTTTTCATTTTACTCAATGAATGGAACCCAATGGTATTCTGATAATGATGATCATGACAGAAATTTAAATGATTGTACTCCAATGACAAAAATATGGGAACATGAATAAAAATTAACATAACTATACCCCCAAATGTTTCTCAGGATATTAATCATTCATAATTTTCAAATGAGAAAAAATCTAAGAAATTTATTTTGTGTCCATCATGAGTGAATGTCCACATTCTTTTAGTGGATTCATTTATCCATTAATTGCAAAGTAATGGACCTGTACCACTAATATGATATTTTCCATTACCTAGTGTTCATAAAATGAAATCATAACATTGTTTGGATATCATTGGTAAGGGAAATATAATCAATGGTGGAATATTATCATGAGTAAAAGTGAACATGAAGAAGTTTTATACATAGTATGGTATGATTTTAAGAGCGTAATATTCTATATATACACACTATTATCATACAAAAAATATTTGATATAGAATTACTTGAGCTATAGTACATGGATGATTAATGTTTTTTTTTCTATGTGGAAAAGTCTAAAAGACATGTGAGGCACAATTTTGGAATATTCATTCAACCATAATTTATGGTTGGTCAGGTCATCAATAGAATAAAACCAAGTCACTGAGGGAATATCCAATATGGTAATTATGTAACTATTAAATGATCAACATATTTTTGATCAATGTCTACATTTCAATCAAATTTCTCAAAAATCAGATGTTCTTTATAAGAAATTGATGAAGGAGTTTATAAAAAACTATTGAATCCATGGAGAAAAGAATTAGAACATTCTTTCATTATCAATGTTAATAATAAAACCTTGATGAAGTTTTACTATGGGAAATAATAATTGTTTTAAGTGTTATAAATTTGTTCAAAGAGAAAGTTGTTTACAATTTTATGTGTAGAAGTTAGACAAATATTGGAATAGGGAGAAACAAATACAAAATTAAATAACAACAATCTAGTTTTTAATATTCATGGAGTCTAGGAACTATAATAACCAATTTCTCAATCTAAAGGATATGGATGATGATCAACATTAATATCCTCTTAATTAGATGTAAAATTTTAAATAATAGTTGATCAATATTTTTCAGAAGGATATCATAATGACATCTTGAAAGGTAGACATATTAATAAACCTATAACTTCAATTTTCTTATTTTAATCTGGACCTACCAATTATTTTTTTCTGAAATAATTTTTTAAGGGAATCAATATTCCACCAGAAAACATAGATATAGAATTTGTAAAAACCACTAACATGTAGAAAATTTCATCTTAGTTAAATAATTCTTATATGGGTTATGTTTCTTGGAATGTGCTTCATGAAAATATTATCATTATTACTTTAGTTAAAATTTATGAATTGATTATATTTCTCAATATAAATCCCACATCAGCTGTCGAGGAGGGGAAAATTGTTTGATATTACAAACTATCATCTGATCATCTATCAATGTGAATATGAGTATAAAATTTGAATGGATATCACATCCATAATATGTGAATTTCTTCAGATTCTAAAGGGGTGTTTATATTAGATGGAGGTTGAGAAACATGAAATCCATTATATACCAACAATTTAGGAATTTTTTGACATCAATAATGACATTTTTCCTAGTCGTCCACAACAATTTTATGGTGAATTCATTATAAAACAAATACCAATTGGAATACTCATTTCAAGGACACATTTTAGAATGGACCTGGTTGATTTTTAAAAATTAAAGATGAAACTTCAAGAGAACAGTGATAATGGATTCATTTGGAATTGGTTTGACCCCTTTTTTGCAACTGTTCTCTTTGGTTAACTGAATTATTAATCAATACAACTCTACATTGATTATTGGGTGTTTAAATAACTAAAAATAAATAAAAAATATCTTGAAACCCATATTGATGACCTATTTGATACACTATGGATAGCATAATAAGTTTCCATTATTGATCATTGTTCTGTATAGACCAATTGGGGGTGAATAAGGGGGAAATAACCATGAAAACATTCAATTCTTGGTTATAAAATTACAAATATATATTAATTCCATGTAGTGTTACCAATTTTATTGCAATCTTTATGGATTTAATGAATAGAGACTTTACAGACTACCTTGATCTGTTGTTGTTAGAATTTATAGATGATTATATTATCTATCTAATAATATAATAATAGAATGATGATTATTTGATAATGTTTTTAAACACCCCAATTCAGAGTAAACTATATAAAAATTTTATAAAATATTATTTTTTTCATAAAATGTTTTTCATATTTGGGACATATAATTTCAAGATATGGTATAACGATAGATCAATCCAGGATAGAGTCTATTAAATGATAACCATAACCAACCATATTGATGAAGATATTGATTTTTCTAACATTATATAGACATTAAGAATTATTTTTTTATAATTTTTCATGACAACGTGATCCAATCACTATGTTTACCCAAAAGAGATTAATCCTCTTTTATATTGATTAATGTGGGGAAAATTTCAAGGAACAAAAGAGAATATTAGATGGTGTGCAAGTTGTTACACTAACGTACAAATGGGAAGGGTTTTTAATCTATTATGATGGATTTATTGTTGATTGGAATATCTATATACAATGAAGTACCTGGTTATATCTTATGTCTCATGGTAATTGATGGTTAAAGATAAAAATTACACAACACATGATTTTGAGTTAGCTATGGTACATTATTAAATAATGTTATAGATGGATTATGTTTAAATAAAAATGTGTGATATTTTAATAAAAAAATATTAAATATTATATTCCCAATGGAAACGTATAATATACTCTATGGAATATTGAAAAAACTGATTTTAGACAATATCTTCTCAATAAATTACAACCTAGGGAAATCAAAAAGTTGGTCGATGCTTTGAATTGGAAGGGCCATGATTTATTATCCATGATGGCATTCACAATGATGCAACATTTCATTATTTCTAAATTATGTATATAGAAATCATCAATTAAAGTGATATTTCTTCTATTTCAATTGAATGTTCAAACATCAATAAAAGTGATTATTAAAGAGGAAAAAGGAAGACATATATCTGAAAATTAAAGATATAAATTTTATTAATATTAACCTTGATAATTATAGAATGATAATGTTTTAGAAAAATTTATGTTTTCACCCTATACCATATTTGAAGATGGAGTTGTTAGATAAATTTAATAGATCTTCACTAAAAATTCATATTTTTTGTATAACGATATATATATATTTGAATGATAATTTCTAGCACTATGGAATGATGATAAATATAGAAGAGTTTCTATCATAGATTTTAGATGTCAGAATGTTAATTCTATGAGAAAAATAACAATGGTGATGTTACATATACTACCCATACCAGAATGGAAATGGGAAATGATAACGAAGGGTCTTGTAATTGGAATCCAAAAAACCACCAATGGCCATAATACTATATGGGATATAGTTGACCAATTAAATATTCATCACAATTCATTTATATTAGATAATATTTCATTTTAGATAATTTTTCTAAGTTATACATTATGAAATTTTAAATATTCATGGACTACCACATTCAATTATCTCTGATCCGGATCTGAGTATAAATTGAATATTTAGTAGTAGTCATCAACATTTTATTGATATTGAGTTGAGTTCCATACGAGGATATAACCATTAAATTGATGGTCAGTCTAAGGTAACAATTAAAACATTGGGGGATAAGATGAGATCTTATTTTTAGAATTAATAGGTTGGTTTGATCAACACCTTCCACAAGTTGTGTTCTCTTACAACATTAGATTTCCCTCAATAATTAAAATGGAATCAAATGAATTCCTCTATAAAATATTTTAAGAGATCTACTTATTTGGAATGAAGTTTGAGATTGAAAAATATTGGAACATGAAAAATATGTGGAAATGGACGAGTTTCTTTGATCTATTAATAAAAATTATAATGTCACAATGTCAATAGAAAATAACTCATGATAATTTTTTATATAAATTGATAAATAAATATGGATAAAATGTGTTTCAATATTTTAATCTATTAAATAAGTTAATGATATAATTAAAATAGATAAAATTATTCTCTAGGTACACCATCCCATTTGAAATTCTTGAAGATATCAGGATGATATCTTTTTTCTTGAATATTCCTCCAATCCCCTCAAACGATGTTGATGTATTCAATATATCTATCATATGGAATTACATATCTGATCATTTAAAATGAAACATCACAGAGTTCATGTTGAAAGAGAATGAAATTACCAATGAGTAATAATAGATTGATTTTATGGATCGTACAAAAAATCATAAACAAACCAAGATAACTTACATGGTCTGTGTAATGAGGAAAAACCACTTGTTTGAGGTAGCTATGTGGGAAAATCATGATATAATGATGTTGATGTATCATAATCTACGTGAATAAGGGTGACATAAAATCTAAGGTTAAATTGAATATAGTGGTTTTGGGGTGGGGGTGGAATGTAACAACACAAGATTTATGAATTTTTTTAATAAGTTAAATTTTATTGATATCACATGTTACACACAACACATGATTTTAATGAACCATAGAAAAATTATTAATATTATTCTTTAAAAAGGACAATATTATCTATATATTAAATTTCGTGTAATAAATATGTATAAAATCATTTCAAATTTTAATTTTAAATATTTTATGTAATAAATTATATTGATAATGAATATATAGTGTTTGATAAAGCCTATATATGTTTTTTACAAATTATTTCCATAAGAAAATGTATTTTATCTCATATAGTGAAAAATAATAAAATTATTTATTTATTTTATTTAGGAATTGAATTTTATAAAATAAATATTATTTTTCAAATAATTATGAAAAAATTAGCTTATAGATAATTTTTGGTATTTTTTTAAATATATTAATTTCTCAATGAATAGTGAAGAATAATTTTTTATTGAAAATTAATATTGAATTTATTGAATTTAATATGTCTATCATTATTATAAAATGGGTTCCAAAGTAAAATATGTGAAATTTTATATGAAATATTTCAATTATAGTTATTTTTATTATTTCCATCCCGAATTTTGATATAAAATCCTATTAATACTTTGAATATTTTATCTATGAAAATTCGTTTTCGCATCACGTCTGTAAGATGAATTTTAAATTATATTTTTTCACACCTATAAATATACTTTTGAAATATTGATTGAACATTGGAAATATTCATTATTTAAATTATCTAATGATATTAAATTAATTTCTGACATTAATTAATAGTAAAAAATTAATAAATTATTTTAACAATCATGGTCAAAAAAAATTTATCTGGGGGTTGACTAAATTACAAGGGTGAGAAATTACCCATAACATGTACAAAATCTTTTTTATGGATTTATATAAAAATACATATTATATTATATATAAATTTTAATTTTTAATTATTGTTTCACATGAGATACCTGGGTATACAATTCTTTATCAAAAATTTAAAAGTGTTCCACTCAACTCACTTATAGAAGGCCACCCTTTTCCCCTCACATTCACACTTCCAAAACCATCTTTTCAGCAAATAAAATACAAAATATCTTCCATAATTTTCTAATCTAGTCTTATAATAAATTTTCAGTCATAAATCCATCCTTGGAATGGTTTTTGGTGTAAATATATAGATAATTCCCAATGAAGAGGAAAAATTCATCAAGGAGCATTTTTTTATTTCATCATAATGATCGTCAAATTATTATTGTTACAGTATTATATAAAAACCCTAATATCATAGACATTTTAATATTTTCTCAATTTATATTAATGATATAAAAACATATCAACTTCCATCTATTGGTATATGAAATCATTATTCATGTCTACGATAAACTGTCAACCCATAAACAAATTTTATTAGATTCCCATCACCACCACATACTAATATTTATAATAATGAATTTAATTTTTATACATGATATTTAAAATAATAATATTCTTATGGAATAATTATATAAAATATATTTGTCTACATTCTATTTTTTGAAAAAATTATAAATATTCAGATGTGTATAGAATATTATTTCCTTCTGATGAACTGTGATTCATTCATGATTTACATGGAAAATAATAAGGATATTATTAATGAATATATTTTATAAATATGACAAAAAAATTATTTTTTACAAAATAATATACTTTTTAAATTTATTTCCTTGAATCCTACAATTAAATTGAAACAACATTCATGTGTACATACGACATACCCTCTCCATAAATGATGTATTTAATTTTCAACCTCTAAATTTTATAGAGTACTCATAAAACATATATAAACAATATATATTAAATTTATATAATTTATACAATTATCATATAATGGATCAGTGATCAATTTATTACTCCTAAAAAATTACAAATCAAAACATACACAAAAACATACTTGTTATTGCATGAAACATAACGTTAAAATTGAATTTCCAACAAAAAGGTAATAGTAAGACATAAGTAAATCATATATAAGAAGATATATAGATTTTATAGTTTTATAATAGATGTTTAATGAAGATATATTAATTATACATGATGTTTTAACATGTATGAATGATGTTGTGATTTAATGTAAATTATTTTTGTCTTGATTTTCATTAATGGAGAGATATGTTACGTTATGCACCTGTACTATTTTATAAGGTGTATATACAACACCATTGACATGTAACACCATGAATTTATTTCTCCCCATAGTAGTATAAGGTTCATTTAACATTTATATTTCATGGGTCTTACGATTTAATGTTTTTGATGTTGAAAAAGATTTATGTTACAGTGTCATCATTTATTGAGTTTCCTCTAAATTATTCTTCGAGTGATGAAATAATTTTATAAATATATTAAGATACTCATTTATTTTATTCAAATAGTGTAATTTATAGTTAATATATGTTTTTACATTATTTTCAACTCTCAATGTACTCATGAGTTTAAAATTATGTCTTGATGAAAAATCATCTTTATTTCTCTCTTTAGTCAAAAATCATTTTTCTACCAATCCCATTATTAATAAATTTATATTCAATTTTTTAATAAAAATCTATAAAATTATATATAAATAATGAGTTACTCATATTCTACATTAAAATTATTTAATGGAAAATACTTTTTGTTTTCCAAAGAAGGCCTATTTGGCATTTAATAATAATCTGAAAGAAATAATTTTTAATCTCTAAGAAATTAACGATTATTTAACAAATACAGGGTCATTATATATTTTTATGATTTATAAAAATTTCTTCACTGTTATTTTAAATGATTTTTTTTTTTCAAAATTGTTTTAAAATTAATTTAATAATAGTGAATATCAATTAACGTATATTTACCTACATAAACCTTCCATGTAATTTATCAGTAAAAATAATTTTCTATATATGATGATATCATATGATGTTACGTAATATTTAGTTAGGATATGATATAAGTATACCATTATTATTATTTCTATGATTTATTATTTTTTACTATGATTATATTTTTAAGAAACTAGTCTCTCTTCTACTAGTTCTTAGATGATTAAATGTTTATGAAAACCGATTCATTTTCCATAGGTTATGAGTTGATGAAAATATGAATTTTATTTGAAAACAATTTCATACATATGTTTTGTTATTAAAAAATTTTCTGAAATCCATTTCATTTCATGGGTTTTGATATGCTGTTTTTTTATGACATTATGTAATATATGGGTATGATTTCTATTAGGTTCTATGTCAGACCTATATCACTACCGAATGATTTTTGTAAATATTGATATCTCATGAGATAAAGATGAACTTAATTGGGAGTGAACCTAATTTAGTAAGGTAATATTCCCACTATGATATTCATGATGGAAGACATTTAATACCATGGTGGATTGTTGAGAGAACCATATCCACTATGATAGTATGGGTTATAATACCTGAACTAATAATGAATTTATCTTCAATTATATTTATTTTCTAAAAATATATTTCTTATTCTAATAGAATTAGTTCATGGTTGAATTTACTTTATTCTATTCTGATATAAATTTTAAGAACATCTATCATATATTACATGACTCATGATTATCATATATCATATAAAGGTAATCATTATCAATAGTTATTCTCTTAGAATAATTCACTTTTTCACATGATATGTTACTATATACATTGATTACCATTACTATGATTCTAATATCACCAATTTATATGTTTCGTTTCACCTAGTTATGATGAGTGATATTATGGTTTATATATTTATGAATGTCTCTTTTTATGAAGAATGTAGTGAGAGTTGGAATTGCAGTCTTTTGAACAAGTTGTTTGTGTTTCCATGATTCCAATGGAATTATACCTTTACTATTCTAAATCATGTGTTTTTATAACGTAATTAATTTCAAACTAAAATATAAAATATCTTTGTATGATGTGTTTGGGTCCTTGAAATATGTTTTATATAATAAAATAAATTAATGGATTTAAATGTTTTCTAATAAATGAATAAAAATATTAAATGAATTGATATGAATTGATATGAATTATTTTCACATAAATAGGAATCATATTACATTAAAATGGTCTAAATGTATGAATAAGATTATTTATATTTGAAGAATGATACATTTTGAGGTACTACCATATAATATTAATCATTGAGCCAATTTTATTAGGTTGTTAAATAGTACTAAACTAAAATATATCATTTGAATAGGAATGAAGATGATTATGAATCATATTGTAGCATGGTTATAACCATAGAAATGGTATTAATAAAATTTAATGAATAATTTATGACATAATAGGTACAAGATCATTAATAATATAATATATATAGAATAATTTTATGAAATGATGGAAATTTTTAATGGTTTTATAAAAGAAGAACTGTATTAGTAAAAGGTTGGATCTAAAATAGGCAATCTTGTTTCTATATGGTATAAAAAATAAATAGGGATTCATGAGAGATAATGAATATAATATAAAGTAAAATACATAAAATTGAATATATTTTATTTCAACTGTAATCATATTATGATGATTAATTTTTTTCAAGGAAATGAAAACATAAGAATCATACATGGAAGTAATGAGGGACACTTAATAACACTAATATGGATGTAGTATAAATAATGAAAATAGAGATATTTAAGGAAATTTTATAATATAAAATGAAAAATAATTTTTTAAATATAATACATATTAAAAATAACTAAAACATTATAATGTTATTTAAATAATTTAAAAATTGAATTTTAAATAAAATATAATAGGAATAAATATGAAAATATATGTTAAGTAAAAATTTTATCATTGAAATAGAACTTACACCCACAATAAATAATCATAATTCTAGAACTTTATGTGGTATATGCTCATAGAATGAACCATAGAAATTATATTGAAACATTTTTAGGAATAAATTTTAAAACTTATAATGTATTCATTGTTGTGTGAAGTGGAATCGTATTGAATTAATTATTCAATTTTTTTCCACCATCTCAAGATATCCACAATATTTTTCATAACTCATTAATATCTCCATTTCTATAAACAAAATTATAGAAATATTTTTAAGTAAAATAATTACATATCTTTTATTTTATTATTTGTAAATTTATATATGTTGCAATATTTATAGTATATTACAATGTTATAATAATTTTTAAATTACTTAAATATTTTTACTACATATTCAATAATTCAACCTTATCCATTATGATTAAATACTTATGCTATATTTTTTTATAAAACTAATCATCTATATTTAATATTTTATAAATAAAAACAAGTAATTTTTTACATGGGAGAAACAATATTCAAAATAAATATATTTATTTTTCTACCAAAAAATTATTTTACTAATGACTACCAAATTATAATTTTATAGAAATTTATTATAATAAAACCTTAAATATGTATTGACCTATT
Organism: Viscum album; assembly: GCA_963277665.1. Taxonomy (NCBI): domain Eukaryota; kingdom Viridiplantae; phylum Streptophyta; class Magnoliopsida; order Santalales; family Viscaceae; genus Viscum; species Viscum album. The sequence goes on from OY728166.1 coordinate 399,535,440, forward strand.
TTTCTATATACATTCATTGTATTTTATTATGTCATGTGGGTTTTAATAGCCTATAAATTCTTTTTTATGTCCATGTTAAGTAAAAATTTAAAAAAATAATCATTTATATTCCATTAAATAGAACCCCTACATCTGTAATGGTAAAATAAATATCTTCTACACTTAAATATATCGAATGACCTTATGAAAAATATTTTATATGAGTATATTAAATTTATTTATATCTCATGGTCATCGAATTATCCTTACACACTATAATGGGATTCTCACATGATGATATTACCCTGGAAATTACAATTATATAGCCATCATTAACGAATGTATTTAACATAACCTGTAATCCTTCCCTTGTAATGTTGGACTAAAAATACCCCCACCAACACACACACAAAGACACACACACAGACATATATATATATATATGTATATATATTTGTAATGACCATTATGGACACTTGTGTGAAGGTAAACAAAATCTCATTTTACGTGAGACCCACCAATGATTTATAAAGGTAATAATTTTTTGTATAAAATTATAATGCATCACCATTATACAGAACCTCCCACCTTGGGTAATGGTTGAAAAATCTTCAATATAACTTATATTCCTCTTCTTTCAATTTCTTGTATGATGATTTTCTTATAAAATTTGAGGATATTAAATTAGAAGTCAAGGGAGTGGATATAAATAATTTTATAGCAATGATGAAAATATTTAAATGAATTATAATTCAGGAAATAAATGGATAATATAATTAATTATAGTAAAAAGTTGTCGGAATGGTTTATTTGAGGAACCATGCGGAGAAATAACATGCAATGACATCCCATACCATAATTTACACAGAACAAGTGGGAATTAAATAGGATAAAAATAAGAGAAAATTTGTATATAAATATTTAAAGAAAAATTCCAGATTATAAATTTATATGTGTTATTATTTCATTATATGAGATTCATGATGTGTGATTAAATATATATAACATAAAAATTCCCCATGTGATTTTTATTGACTCTGCTTCTATCTCAACCCAATCAGTAGATATTCATGGATTTGTAAAGGAACATTCCAATAACCATTAACCTGTTTTTTCATCAACATCAATAGTTATTTTATAAGAGAATATTTTTAATTCCATAATTATATACCTGTGTAACACATCATGGTAATAATTAGAATACATTACGTTTTATATATCATATTGAATATGTTATATCCCGAAAGGTTCATATTATTCTATATATCACTTTTCGAGTATCTAACCCTTCAATCAACAACCCATTGAAATTTATTGTAAATCTACTAAATTTTGATTATTTTCTTAAATGATGATAATGAATTCCAATCACAAGTTGAATCTTAGATCTTATTTGTTTCATGAGAAATTATAGTAAGAGTTTTGATTTCTTAAAATGAATGGAAAATTATGAATTTAATATTTAAAAAATGAAACATAGGGGTTGTTTGGAGAATTGTGAAGGAATTCATGTTTGTTGACAATAATTTAATATATATCATCCAATTTAGAAATAATTATGTTATTATCATGAAAACATATATATTTATGTTTATTGATAGTATATACAGAACTGATTATATCTATATTCTTTTCTACCTGTGGTTTTCCCACATAAACCAATAATTGAATAAATAAAGGATCATTAATATGAAATTAAAATATATTATACCTATAAGAAAAAATCAATTAGTTGTGTTATAATAGGGTAGTGTGATATTTTCTAAAAATAATAATGATATGTGATGTAAAATGAATTACTCTTTTATTTTAATTTTCCATAAGGTTGGTTAATATTATAGCACAATTATTAACATTTCAGATGGGAGGTGATATTGACACCTAAAAATTTGGGAGATGGATGATACTATGTGTTGAGTTTATTATGATGGTGTAAATATATATTTTTGAGTGAAGACATAGTAGGTATTCTTAGGGAATTTATAACGATTGATTTATTGAAATTTGATGGAATTATCGAGTAATTAATCTTTCTTTTCTAATGAATGTTGAACAGGTCTTAAAATCATATTACATGTTTAACTAGTTCTTTTAATTAACACTTTTCTATAAAAAGTTATATGATTAAATATAATGAATATGGTAATGGATGTTACTTCATTTTACTTTTTTAAGGCCATGAAAAATATATTTTCATGAGGAATTAATGAAAAATTGACAAACTAAAAAAAGATGAATATTGTTTGGATTGTGTTCTATATATTTGAAAATTGATTGGAATTTATAAAATTGGAATAATATTTAAAATATTAATTGAGATGGATTTAAAATTATGAGTAGATATTTCTATCTAATTATATAAGATCATTGTAAGAAATATTCCCAACCATTGGAAAATCACTATCCTGTATAATATACAAATTTAACATAGATTCATCATCCTAGGATGATGGTTGTCCTATCCAACTTGGGTGGAATGTTAGTGTGAGGTCCTATATAGCCTGGTAGAGTATACATATATTTTTTATCGAAGTAGTGGTGTGATTGTTCATGGTGTCACAATAATGGAGAACATCAAGTATGGGATGGTTCTATTATGAGTTAGGAGAGGATACAATAACGCATGACTGATAGGTTAAGAGAGTGGATTTTATTATCAATTTATTCTCATGATAGTAAAAGAGATTTGTGGGATATGAGATAATAAGAAAAAAAAAACGATGTTTAGATCACATGGATCAAACACCATTCATATGATACAATTTATCTCTACATTTCTGTCTATCTAAGATGGTTTCTTTTGATTTTTCTACATGTAAGAATTAAGAGTGACCATATATTTTATCATGGTTCATTCACACATTAAGGATCATCTATTTTAATCCTAAAGATAAATCACACATAAAAGATCATCATTCATAAAATAACATGGTTTGATTAAATTCCTTCCCACTAGTGGACCAAAATTATTATTTTACCAGGTCTAGGAGGATTGACACCATTTACCATTACCAATTGAATATAGTAAATCTATAATGACCTAATTTTTTATCAATTAAATCCTTTTATTATAATTATTTCATATTGTATAATCACATTATGAAAACAATACAACCTCTATAAATAACGAATTAGTGAGATAAAAGGTATTTCTAGAAGTTAAGGAACATATACTGATAAAATAGAAACATGACCTTTAGAATAGAAAGGTTAGCCATATGAAATGTACATTGTCTTATTGAATAGTAACCAATTAAATTAGAGTATAAATAGAATTTAGAGATCTTATAAGTGAAAATATGATATAATTATATCATATTATAAGTATTTAAATATTTTCGAATTTATTAAAAAAGTGTTGTATTTTTATAACCAGTACATATTTAAATAAAAAAATATTAATAATTTAATATTTTAAAAGGAAATTTATTTTCAAAAAATATTATTTTTATTTCTTATAATTTTAAGATAATTTTATGAGATCGTACTTAATTATTTAAAGTGTAACAAAATCAGTAATAATTTTAAAATCTGAATTTTCCAAGTAAAAGATTATTTTAATTTAAAATTATATTAATCATCTTTACATATTAATTTCAATAAAATTGAGTTGATTTTTTAATTCTATATATTGAAAAATAGTTAGTGTTAATTTTTTTATTTTCTCAGAAATACTTGAATATTGTGTAAATATTGAAATAAGGTATTTTAAGGTATGTATAAATTATTAGTTAAATATAACATTCTTTGAGTAATGGTAAATTTAATGAATTTCTTTTGGAACTCATATTTTCTAATTACTAAATTTAGTCTCACTAATGAACATTATTTCATGTATTGATCAATATAATAATCTAATGAATTAAATAATTAGAAAAATCCCCTCTCCTAAACTATAAATACCATCCATCACCCCCTCTTCTATTAATATCTCTAATACATTAATCCATTAATAAAATCTTCTCAATAATATTTCTTGTCACTCCCCCACTTCAATGATTCCCAGTAATCATGAAAAGACCAAAAAAACAATTCTCTAAGGTGGTGCTCAGGGACGATAAATTGGAGAGGTAAATCCTCTCTCTTTTTCATTCTATATCCTATCTATTCCATTTATTTTTATTATTTTTTCCTCAACTATAATCATTAAAATCACATGATAAATATATTATGTTTGATGTAATATAATTAAATCATGTTTAGATAATATTCCATATTAAAATCCACCCTCTCACGATTGTATTAAAAAAAACATAAAATGTCACATGTGACGTGTAAATTTACTGACATCATGGGTGATGGACATTCATTTTCCTTAAACATAATCATGTAAGATAGTAAAACCATTAAATTATTTAAAATATATTCTGATGTGTATGATAAAAACCTCATTATCTTATCTAACAAAATATTTTACATAATTCTAAATGATAAAACATAACAGGTTCATCATAATCGAAAAACCGCCAAAATTACCCAAAACTGATCATCATTAACTTTTATCTAATGATTCATCCTTATTCTATACTAGCAAATAATATATATGACCATTTAAAATTATCTAATATCATTTATAACCTAAAATAAAAATTATATATATTTAAATTAATTTTATAAGAACTTCCATTCTTGTATACAAGTGAACCGATCTTGAAAACAATGAAAAAGAATGTTCCCAAACGATGAAATCAAACATTAAAAATCATTAGAAATAACATAAAACGAATTTATAGAACAATAACTAATAATATTCATCTATTAATGATTCTTTCAATTTATGAATCTAATTTTATTATCAAGGATATTAATGTGATGGATGTATTCAAACAAAAGGTATTGGAAATTATTGATCCCAAATCACTTTAATTGAGTTTTCCTTCTTTCACCCAATTCTCATTATTGATATTCCATAAATAACATTTTTGGAAATTATATTACCTTTTATTGGATATAACGTTTTATTCTAGAGTTAATGATAAACAAAATGTTTTCCAAAATAAATTTTCTTTCAAAAAAACACAAGATTTACATCTTGAGATTTTTTTCTCCAAGGATGATGATTCTTGTATGTTTTTCCTTATTTCCTTTGAGATCCCAACATTTATCAATTTATGGTTCTGAAATGAAACTGATTGGCTTCCCTGAGTTATTTTACATTATTTGTTTTTTATTGTTTTCATGTGCAATTCATGATAATGTAAATATTATGATGTGACATGTGCGCCTAGAATTGTATAGCACAATGTAAATGTTTTAATGGAATGGGAGTGCCTATAATTATGTACGGATAAAATTTATTTTGTAATATTATTTATATCAAGATTAAATTGGACTATTCTTGAACATGACTCCATATTTTTTTTCAAAACTACATGTGGTAGTTAACCACTAAGCTATTAAGATCCATTTTTAGGCATTACAACATTTCCAGACATTTCATACTGATTCCTAGGATGATTATGATCCAAGGAATATGTTATCATTATGCTCGCCACATTTTATATTCTTTCATGTTCTTATCTATCCTATTACTATGTATTAGTATAACCCATTTTTTATATATATCCTTAGGTTATTACATGTTGTAAGGAGAATTCAAATGACAATATGTTGTTAGAGAAGAAGGAATTAAATAAATGTTTATGTTTGATTTTTTAAATGTTATGTATGATCATAATTTTCCAAACACACTAAACATTTGTATCCTATTTGTGAAATGATTCATTGTTGTTTTTCATTAAAATGATTTAATAAGATATGTTAGAAAATAAGGATCCATATAAATGGTATCATATGATGGTTTAGTTAAGTTGGAAAATAGTGTTAGATATGCTTAGTGAAAATCTTTAGTGTGAGACTATGTATAAGCGATCACCAAAGAAGATTTATCTTCGGAAATGATAAACATAGGGATCCCAAAATATATTCCTCTATATTTAATTAAAAAGTAATAAATTTTTTATTCATTAATTGTTGAATTATTTTTTATTATAAACTTTTATATTTTATAAAATAGTGGTAACCATGAGAAATTAGTCTAATAAACCATGTGAGGTAAAATCCATCAATTTAATTAATGACATCCCCAATTCATTGGGTTGCAGACTTCAAACATTCATTGTGATTCTAACCCAACATTCTTAGGTTATGAAAAATAATCCAAATAATGTAGAATATTTTCTTCCACTTAAGAGAATATACATGATATCAAGTGTTTTATGTGGAAATTATTGGCATCATTTAGTGGATATTCTAAGTCAATAGTTTCAGAGTATTGGGTAAACTCCATAGAGAAGTTATATTCATTGATTCAATTTTTTGAGACAGTGAAGGTGACTCTTTCAATTTACTATTTATATGGAGAGGTCGATCAATATTGTTATTTTATTATGAACACCATGATGACTGAATAAATTGAAGAGATTTAGTGGGAATAATTTTTAGATAATGTTTATTTACATGAATTTCCCTCAAAATATTCAATAATATATGGAGAACGAATTCACCAAGTTGATGAAAAAGGATAGAGAATCTATCATGTCCTATAATGAAAATTTCCGAAGGCCTGCAAGGTATATTGTGTTATCAGTAATGATCCAAAAATTGATAGATTCATTAGTGGTTGAAAACCTAAACATAGAAGGGCTCTTGAAATTAGATATTTTGGGAGGTACGAAGAAGTTGTTCGTTGTTATATCAAAGTGGTTATGGTGTTTTTAGAATGGACGCATGGATATAGTGATAAGAAAAGAAAGATGGAGCTTCAAACAGGAGGATCTAATGGGAATGGTGGAAAGAAAACTCAAACACCCACGACTAAAAATTGGGGAAAGAAGAATCATGGGAACTACACAAATGTGGTAGGGAAATGTTCAATTGTGGGATATAATGAAACAAAGATCATGAATGTAGAAAATAAATCAGGATGTAGTAAAGTATGGTGGAAGAAAGGACAGAACGACCCAAGGTCCAATGCCATAACTATTGGGAGAAAGGGTACTGTGAAAGACAGTGCACAAAACCACGAGTCCATGAGGGTAATCCGCATTATCCACCACCAAATACAATATACTAGGTAAAGTCTCATTCGATAACTACGATATATTTTTATCCCAAGAATTAATTCATATAAGGTACAGTTCATATTCAATCAAGAATAGAATATTTCATATTTGATTCTAGTTCTATGCATTGCTTTGTATCTTGTATGTTTTCAAGAAATAATGAATTGATGCCCTGAAACCATGACATAGAGTTATCTATATAAACACCATGTTTTTAAATCCTTACAACCCAAGTGTTTGAATCTTAACCTATTGGCATATATGAAAATTTTCTTAAAATATTATCCCCATACTTGTCGTGATTGAATTTGACGCTATAATGGGGATGTATTGGCCCTCATTATATAAATCACATATCAAATATTGCGAAAATGAATTTTTTTTCCTATTCTAAAACATACATTTCTCCCTTATACATTCAATGAATAGCACAAATCTATTTTAGAAAATATTTTAATGGTGTGGGTGTTGATTCCATGTGAATAATTATACCTCACTCAAATGGTTGAGTCAAAGGAAGTAATGAACCTATGGAAACTGACCATCGTGACACAATACAATGATGTATTTCCTGATGTGTTACCCACCCCCCCCCCCACATCATGAGGTATTTTTCTCAATTAAATTCATATCCCAAGCCACTCATCTCTCAATGTTTCTTGATAGGATGGATCCTATCGAACTGAATACGTTAAAGAAGAATATAAAATAACATTTGGACAAAGGGTTCATATACCCTACTACATCACCTTGGGGTGAACAAGTTTTGTTTTTCAATATGAATAATTTATCCATGTGTTTTTGAATAGTTTATTAAGAAATCAACAAGATCAACATAACGAAAAATTATCCACTTCCAAGGATAGATGACTTTTTTGATGGGTTCAGAATTGGTCAATAATTGTCAAAGGAAGATCTTCATTCTGGATATCAACAGATAAGTTTTGGGTTGGAAGATATTAAAAATACTACGTTATATACAAGGTATGGGCACTAATATTTTTTAGTGACACTCTTTAGACATACTAATTCCCCTGGAATATTCATGAGTTTGATTAATAGAGTCTATAGACATTACCTCATATAATTTATGGTACTGTGTCTCGATAATTTTCTAATTTTCTCTAATAGAAAATAGAAACATGTAAAACATAAATTCCTTAATTTTATGACATTAATGGAGGAAATATTGTACAAATCGTTGAGAAAGTGTGACTTTAAGATGCATAAAGTCACATTATTTTGACTTTTCATCATAGGTGAGAAAATTTCTATGGATACTTAAAAAAATGGCAGTTGATGAATGACCCAAACCCTCTAGTGTCAATGAAATCCATAGTTTACTTGAATTTTTAGGGTATTATAAATGTGTTTTGATTAATATATAATGATTTTGAAGATTGATAACTAAGATAACATAGAAAGTTGTAAAGTATGTTTAAAATCAAGAATGTGAGGAATGCTTTAAAGAGTTAATGGAGAGGTTTATCACTTTTCTTGAAATCACATTACTGAAAAAATGGGTACTATTTTTTTATATAGAGTTATCTTTAAAAGAAATTATTGGGTTTTCTTCTCATAGGAAATGAAAATGTGATGTCCTATCTTGCACGAAACATGATGACCCATGAGAAAAACTATCATATTCATGATATGTAGATGGATGTTGTGATCCTTTCGTTGAAAATATAGTAGCATTATATCTATATGTAAGAGTGTGAGGTATGTAATGATTATAATAGTATCAAATATATATTCAAATAGAAGGAGTGTAATATGCACCTGAGAATATGGTCGGAGTTCATCAAGGATTACAACTGCTCATTCCACTGTCATCCTAGTATGTAAAATAAGGTGACAGATTCTCTAAGTAAAAAGAATATTGCATCATTATTAATGATTAGAATTGATAAGGATCTAATCTTCATATACATTCAAAGTATGTACATGTGAATCATTAAGTGAGGAAAACCATCAATCCTTTCTCAAATGATTCATCAATCATCCCATGTAGGGAAAATAAATGATGATCAAATAAATGATGTCGATTTTTTGAAATGTTTGAAAGCTTTCTGAAATGTGGAATCCTTCATGTTCAATATTGACGAGGATATTGTCTTTCTATTTGGTTCGTGACAATGTATAACATCCAATCAAGAGATGAAGAATGATATTTCGAATGATGCACATGGTCCAACATTATCAATTCATCTCGGTAGCAAAATAGTGTATTGATATCTCTAGGAGAAAATTTATTGGGGAAATATGAAAAAGTATATCAGTAAATATAAATCCATCTTTTTGGTATGTTAGAAAGTGATTGTTTAATGAAAAATGTATCAAGGGACTATGAATCCATTACCCAAGCCAACATGTAAATGGGAAAACATCAACATAGACATTATCATAATGCATCCAAAGACATAGAGAGGAACGAAAATTTTATGGGTTCTTGTGGATCATCTTGTAAAGCCATATCACTTTATCATAATTTGAGATGTCTTATCACAAGATCAACTTGCACAGATATATATCAAATAAGTGTTAAGGTTTAATAGAGTACCACTATATATTGTATCTGACAAATATTTGATAATCACCTCAATGTTTTGGATAAGTCTCCAAAATTATCTATGAAATTAGATGAACTTCAATATGGTATATCATCTTCAAGCTTATTTCAAATCAGAGTAGACTATTCAGATATAAGAAGACTTATTGAGAGTGTGTTCTATAGGCTCCCATAGAGTATGTGACCAATATCAGCCTCTGGTATAATTATCCTAAGAAAAGAGTTTCCAGTCAATCAACCAAATGTCTCTATATGAAGACATTATGGGAAAAGGTGAAGAACATAGGCATGATGTAATAAAGATGGTGAATATATTTAAATAGTACATTAAATGGAATTGAAATGATGGATATGGTCAAATCAAATTAGTAACACATCATGGAGGCCCTAAGTCGGAAAAATAGATTTGGATACAATCGTTAATGGTATATTGAGATTAAATATGGATACATTGAATTCATATAAAAAAGTAATACGTCTTTGTAAAATGATCCACAAAAACCCATATAGATTTCATTCCTCTAGATGTCTTGGGATACCTAGTGATAATGTTTATGTTTATGTTTTCACATTTCTTTGATTTTCATGGTAATGGCTTCATCATCCCTTTATAAATTTTTCATTCAACCATCACTTTATAACATAGCAGGAAGATTGATATTTAGTTAGTGATATACCATTTCATATTTTCCTAATAAATGTTCTCCTAGAGATCTAAATATACAAATGTACTTCCAAGGTGAATTGATAATGACGAACCATGTACGTCATTCAAAATATATTTATTTATCCCTTAACTAAATATTATACATAGTCATGACCCAAATCTTAAAACTTTATACTCAACAATCTTAATCATGAAGGGTTCCCCATATCTGAAATCATACAAACATTTCTAAAAAACCACATCATTTATTTGAACATCATTTATTTTCTCTAAAAGGGATGATTGAGTTATAATTTGAGAAGGGATTGAGGATTTTTCTCCCTTAATGATTCCTAGGAACATCAACCCCTATGATATACATGATCCTGTCAGAGATGTGGCCGATAGACTTTCATATCCACCATTAATGTTTTTGTGTATAGATTATCAAGAACTCAATAAGACCACTACAAATAAAATGTATCCCCTATCAATGATTGATGACATGGTCAATATGTTTTGATGAGCTTATTACTTTTCAAATGTAGATATCTGATCAATATATCATTAGATAAAGGTGTAGAAGGAAGATATTCAATGGACATACTTACATACAAGGTACCTACACTATGAGTTTTCGGTGATTCCCTTCAGATATACTATTGAACCTATAATATTAATGGATTTGATTAATATTGTCTTTAGAGATTTCATAGAAAAATTTGTTATAGTGTGTATCGATAATATTGTCATCTACTCCAATAGAAAAGAGGAACATAATGAATATCTAACACTTGTGTTTGTGACGTTGAGGGAGTATAAATTGTACACCATGTTCAGAAGGTGTGAATTTAGTATTTATAATGTCACATTTTCAATACTTGGGATCACATTTAGGGTAATTTATATGGATACATCAAAAAATTAGCAATTGAGGAATGGCCTAGAGCCTCTAGTGTCAAAGTAATACACATTATTCATGGATTATTAGGGTATTATCTATTATTTTTTATAAATTTATCATTCTTTACAATCACAATAACTAAGATAACAAAAAAGGGGAAAACTAAATCTACAAGGAATACTGTTTTGAAATAATTAAGCTGATAAAGAAGAGGATTATCACTGCACATGTACTCACATTACCAAAATGTGGAGAAAGTTTTGTGATATATAGTGATCGTTCCATGACTGGGTTGTGTTTTATAACCATGGAAATTGATAAATTGATAACTTATACCTCACATCATGTAAAGATCCATGATAAAAACTATCCTATGCATGATAGGGATTTGGCAGCTCTGATCTTTGCATTGACAATCTATAAGAATTGTCTCTATGGGTAGAAGTGAGAGATATATAGTGCTCACAAGATTCTAAAATATATATTCATTAATAAAGAGTTTAATATATGCCTTAGATGATGGTTAGAGATCATCAAGGATTAAATTTTTTGATTCCACTACCATCCTGGTAAGGCATGTATGGTGGAAGATGCTCTAAGTAGAAAGTATCCTCCATCTTTATCAATGAGGAGAATTGTGAAGGATCCACTCTTCATATATATTCAACTGATAAAAATATGAATCCATAAGGGAGAAAATTTATAAATTCTTTCTCAAATTGTTTCTCAATCATACCTTGTGTAAAAATGAATGATGGTCAAAGAAATGATGTTGAAATTTTGAAAATGATGGATCCTATCCAAAATGGGAAATTCTATGAGTTCATGATCTATGTGGATGGAGTTTTATGAATTGGATCACGACTATGTATACCAAAAAATTAATAGATAATGATGTATCTTCTGAATGAATTACACAGATCAAGAATCTCTGTTCACCAAGAAATCACATAATTGAATCATGATATCTTGGAGAATATTTTGGTCGTGCAATATGAAAAAGGATATTGTGGAATATAAATAAATTTTTTAGGTATGTTTTCATGTGAAGACTCAATGTAAAATTTCTACAGGAATGATGAAACTATTACCCATAAATATATAGAAATTTTAAATAATCATCATATACATCATCACTATACTTCCAAATACATTTCAAAGAAGAGATGATATTTGGTTTATTATGGATTATAACTAAAATAAATTTCATTTTATCAAAATAATATAGGACTTAATACTTGATCAACATTCACAAATATACATCCAATAATTGGTAAGGATGAATAGATTACAACTATATATTTTATCTGACTAAGATTTGAGATTCAACTCAATGTTCTGGAAAAGAATCCATCATGCTCTATAAACTGAGCAGAAATTTAGTACGACATATCATCCTCAAAATGATGGTCAATTTGGGTGGACTATTCAGACAGTGGAAGAAATGTTGAGAACATGTTCTATAAACTCCAAAGGATGATGTGACCAACACCTAACCCTGGTCAAATTCCACTATTAAAATATTTTTCACTACATCATCCAAATGTCTCTATATGAAGCCTTTATAAGAATAGGTGTAGAACAATGACATGTAGGAATTATTTCAGTGAATGTAAGATGGTTGGACATGAAATGATTCTTGAAATAGTTGATATGATCAAAAAAAATCAGTAGTACTTCAAGGAATGAAAAATTCAGAAAAATATCATTTCATACAATCTTCAATGTAACCTTGATATTATAGATGGATATATCTTATTCCTATGAATATCTCTATGGAAAAAGGTCATCATATTTTGGAATAAAGGAAACTATTTCCCATGTACATCGGGCCATTTGGTATTATTTATTGTGTCGGTGATTTGGCCTATCAACTAGCACATTCACCTACAATGTCTAATGTATATGATGTATTATTTTAATCCCTCTTAAGAAAGTAAATTATTGATCCTTCATATGTAACATCCCAAGTATTTAATTAATAATAGATATTTTTATCTATGTCTATTAATGAACTAGATAGTATTTTAGAGGCTTAAAATGAAAATAAATCCAATCTTAAGCATGGAATACACTAATATTTTTAAAAGATTGCTTTACTGCCTTTTGATGGAAAACCATTTTTGAATCTATATTTTGAAAATTTTATAAACTATTTTTGTCAAAATAAACTTATCATTTATGATTGGGACATCAAAATTTACTTTGTGTGAATTTTTGGTATTTTTCTGACAATGTTCATTTTTTAATGAATAGTTAAAAATACTGCATTTTACATCAAAGCTGCTTTTTAATCTAATTTATTTATATGATTAGATCATCTTTTGAATTGGTATTAAAGTGTAATATGAATATATTTTTACCATTTAATCCAATGGTGGACATTGTAATAAATTTAAATTTGAAAACGGACTTAAACTAGTGTCATTCTTTTGATACTTATTGTTACATAAAAACACGCCATTTTCTCTGACAGCGGGAATTAATTATTAAATTAATTAATGTGACTTATATTTTTTTAATTTTGTAAAATAGACATCATTTTTGAATTCAGAATATCAAATATAGCATAGGGTGAAGTTTTGGTATTTTTCTGAAAAACTTCAATTTTTGATGAATAGTGAAATCACTAAGTGGTAGTTAAAGAAACTGATTTTTCATTTAAATGAAACATTGTCACTTATATGATTTGATTTTCAAAAATCTGACATACATGTCTGTTATTAAGAAGTAAAATGCGGTTCAATGAGATTAAAATAATTTTTTCGTGAATAGTCAATTATTATGTTTTTAATCACGATTAGTGGTAATTAGTGTAGTTTAAGGTAAAAATAATGCTTTAATAATATGAAATGACCTAGACACATGTCCTAACCTTATTGGATGTGTCATGGCCGACCAAGACAATCCATGGGTCAACTTGGGGACCCCATGGAGCCACTTTGGTTGGGAAATGACATAAATAACTTTTTATTTAATGTTAAAGTAAAAATGACACAAACATGAGTTATTTTACTAAATCAATTTTTACGTGGGGTTATACAAGTAAGATTTTTTACTATAAATTGTCTTTGGAAATATAAAAAAAATTTCTACATCTTAGTATTTTTGTAAAATTTTTAAACATTAAATAAACTAAATTATTTATGACATCATGATGATGCAGTGATGACCTCATTATTTAACGATTTAAATAAAATGGAAAGATAATGTAATATCTAAGACCTAAACATGTCCAAAACCTATTGTATGAGTGGATTTAGAACCCTTATCACCTTATCCTCGAATTATATCAATGTGGGACCTCTTAAATCCGAATACCATTTTAAAATAAAGTGACTTTTATTTGCTTTCCAAGAGTGCCCCTCCTCTCCTCTTATAAAAGGCCCCCACCTCTACCTCTTTACCCAAACTCCCAAAGCCTTTGGCTTTGCCAACCCCTACCCATTTTGTCTCTCCGCATCCCTATATTACTCCTTGAAGCCTCACATTGGGCAGAAGTCTTCCCAAGGAATCCTTTGATCTCAAACCAATGGGAGTTACCCGATATTAAGGTAATGTATTCTTTTGAGTCCTTTTATTTTATTTTTCTTCTCCAACCCCCTAAACTCTTTTTATTATTTTCTTTTGTAACAAATCCAGTATACTCAATATACTAGGATGTTTTTATAAGAAGTAATCGAGCTACACTTACACACACCTACATCTAATGGTTAAAGAACATACTGTTTCCATGGATGGCGAATTTCTGCCTCCCGAAACGATGATTGTTCAACATTTTTTAACACCTTCAAAGGTGGCCATTAAGATGAAACTATATTTATATATGATATATAATATTTTTATGTTTTCCTTAAGCTTCTATATTTTTCTTTTTGGGAATACCTTTATGGTTTCCTTTATGGGTAAACACGATATCTTCATTTAAGGAAGTGCGGACTACCGCCCCCTCAAAGTGATGTGATTCGTTAATGCCATATGTGGGACATGTAAAGGATTGATTTAAAGTTATTATATATGATGTTATACTGGAATTATAATATACCTCTATATAATTATTATTTCTTTCCATTAAAGTATGAGATAGAAATGAAAGTAGCATTCATGCATACGTACGACTTACCATCTCCATGAACGGTGCATTTCATTTCTTATCCCCAAATGTAATGGAATATTAAAAGTAAATGTATATAATGGATATATATAATGAATGATATATCTACATTATGAATATAATTCTGTAATTAAAATATACATACCTCTCATTTAGTTTTAATTCCATTAATATGACAAAGAAATGAAAGTAGCGTTCATGCATACGTATGGCTTACCGTCTCTATGAATGGTGCATTTCATTTCATACCTCTAAATGATTATGTAATATTATAAATACATGTATATTCTGGATATATATGATATATATGATATCCAAATCAGGAATGTCATTCTAGATATAAATAACCTTTGACCACACGAACAACATGTAATTGTAAGAAGTCCACTTTTGACTTAAGAACCAAATATCGACAAAACAAACATTATTAACATAAATGGTTAGATAATGTTTATAACATGGAAATAAGTGATGTAAAAAAGACTGATTAACTTAAAAAAGGTTCTTAATCAAGTAGAAATTAACTAAAGTTTATTATTCAGGACATTAAAGAACGATCGAGTCAAGTCGGACCCGAAGTAAGGGACTTCGTCTCAATCTCCATTCATTGAGGCATATTTCATTTTATACACAACATTATTTTATATGGTGTATAAAACCCTTTGACTTTTACTTTTATAAAAAAGGAATCTTTATCTACGAAGCATTTTACTAAACGACAAAAAGGAATGTTTTTTTTAACGTACGCGGTGACAACGAACTTTTCCGCCGCCGCGAGTATTATTTGGTCTTTGGCTTCCTCAACAAGCCGTAATGTTTTTAAAATAAAATAAATACCATATATTCTTTTATGTGTTTTGGTATTGAAAATGGTTTTGATAAAGAATTCTATTATGATATATTGTGATTGAAATGTGTAAATGTTATCATTCCTTTATATTGGTTTTATGTTTTATGATTTTATATTGGTACTTGGACATTTGACGGGTGGTTACGTGATAAACCATATGACGGGTGGCGCCGTGAATACCAGGATGGGTGGTTATGTTATAACCTCCAATGCATTGGGTATGGAAGTCAGCTGTATGGCTATTCCATTAAGTATGTTTGGAAATTGGCCGTTTGGCTATTCCATTAAGTGATATCTGTGGAAGTTGACCGTATGGTTATTCCACATAAGTATTTTTATGTCCCAAGTTACATTTATATATGTTATGTGTTCTTTATAGGGGTTTTATGGTAATCCTTTGGTTACAAAAAGGTAGGTAATGATACTTTATTCATTGAAGAGTTTTTACTACTTCATGAAGGTGAAGGTATTACTTTGATAGAGTATACATGGTTTACTTGATGTTCGAAAAAGTAACAGTTTCCATTCATTGTGTATCCCTTACTAAGCTTTTTATGCTCACCCCAAGTTTATTTGAAATGTTTTTCACAGGACTTAGTGTGGAATAAGGTCAAGGATGGGTCAAGGGAATGTCATGCTATATAAAACATGGAACTAGACATGTTTTTTTAAGAGTTTTTTCTTTATTATGGAAACATAGTAGATGTGTCTACATTGTAATCTTTGGAGATTTAATAGTTATGTTCTAATTCTCTAAAACTCTAAACATGAAAAGATCCTCAATGTGAACTATTCATTTAATTCAATATTAATTAAGGTTTAAGGCTGGGGCCTTATAGTTGGTATCAGAGTTCAGTTTAGATAACTTTAGGAGTTATAAATCTATTAAATGAATATCCAAAAATATTTTTTTTTGAATTGATATAGCCTTTGAAGATTACCATGTTGCTTCATCTATGTCATTTTTTTCAGAATGGTTTTCCGCAGAGGAAACAGGGAAACAGTGCTAGGAAGGCATACAGAAGGAAATAACCTTCCGAATCAACATCTCGAGATGGTCGGAATTGGAACTGAACAGTTTGTTGCAGTGATGGCACAATTGACTCAGGATATAAATGGTGGTGGTATCCATGCACGAGATCAGTCAGATCAACCGCAGAGGAACATGTCTGTGGTGGAACATTTCATGAGGCAACATCCCCCATCATTCAGAGGATCATCTGAACCTATGTTAGCTAAAGGGTGGATTAAAGTACTGGAGAAGATTTTCGATGTCATGGGGTGTTCATACAATTAAAAGGTTAGTCTTTCTATTTATCGTTTGGAGGGTGAGACAGATCAGTGGTGGTCGATGGTTAAAAATATCAGGGACGCTGATGAGATTGATGCTATCGACTGGGATGAATTCAAAGGTATGTTTCTTGAGAAGTACGTTCCTAAGGCTGTTCGACTTAGGATGGAAAAGTAATTCTTGGAATTGAGGCAAGAGGAAGACTCAGTGGCTACCTATGAAGAAAGTTTCACTTGATTGGAAAGGTATGCTCCAAATTTTATCCGAGACC
Source organism: Viscum album (assembly GCA_963277665.1). Lineage (NCBI taxonomy): Eukaryota > Viridiplantae > Streptophyta > Magnoliopsida > Santalales > Viscaceae > Viscum > Viscum album. The sequence continues at coordinate 399,553,131 of OY728166.1, forward strand.
TTGATAGTAAAATCAATCATTTTTACTCAGGATTAAAGCCAAAATATCGAAGGGCATTAACTTCTTGTGAGTTTAAAAGTTATGAAAAGCTTTTTCGATGTGCTGGGATGGTGGAAATGGAGTTTTCCGATGATCAAGTGTTCTATAACAACTAGCAGAAGAAGAGACCGAGGTGGCAGGGGAAAGGTAATAATTATTCAAAAAAGTCTGACAGTAAGAAAACTAAGTTTCCAGTTTGTGATACATGTGGCAAAAGGAATGCTGGGGAATGTCTACTAAATTCTAGAAAGTGCTACCGATGTGGTAAGATGGGAAATAAGGCTAGTGATGGCACTGGAAAAGATCAGAATGATGGTAAGACCAAATTTGATTTACAGTTAGTGAAATGTTATAAGTGCAATGAGATGGGTCGCTATGCAAACGAGTGTCCGACAAAGAGCTTGAGTGATGGGAAGCAGTTAGACTACAAGCAGAAAGGGGTGTAGAAATCCTTTGCAACTACTTCAGCAGATGTCGGGCCATCAAATGAAGTTGTATCAGGTACTTTGTTTTTTTTTCAGATTATGCCAGTGTGTTGTTTGATTCGGGGTCTACAAATTCTTTCATCTCTGAAAACTTTTCTTGTAAAATTGGAATACCATCTCAAGAAGTGACTCCTGAACTTGTGGTAAAAACACCTGGGGGAAATGTTGAGGCAAAAAGAATTTCTATGAATCTTCCTATCCTTATATGTGGAAAGAACCTACTTGAAAACCTTATTGTTCTACCTCTAGTAGAGTTTGATGTTATCCTGGGTATGGATTGGCTCTCTATTTACCATGCTAAGATTGACTGTAGAGCTAAAGAAGTTTCTTTTCAGAAAGACTTTCAGTTTGTGTACAAAAATGAACCCTTACTGTTGATAACTTATCAAGAGGCCAAGAAACTTCTAAAAGATGGAAATGAATGTTACCTTGCACACATCGTTGAAAATAAATGAACTGTTCAGATTAATGATGTGCCAGTGGTAAATGAGTATCCTGATGTTTTTCCTGATGAGTTTCTTGGAATAATACCTGATCGATAAGATGAGTTTAATGTTGACTTATTTCCGGATGCTAGCCAATTTGAAAACCCCCTTATCGAATGGCTCAAATTGAACTTTTAGAGTTGAAGGAGCAATTGCAAGATTTATTAGATAAAGGTTTCATTCGACCTAGAACATCACCTTGGGATGATCCTGTTTTATTTGTTAAAAAGAAAAATGGTTCTATGAGATTTTGCATTGATTATAGAGCCTTGAATAAAATCACTGTTAAGAACAAATATCCTTTTCCTCATATCGATGATTTGTTTGATCATCTCCAGGGAGCTCAGTATTTTTCATAGATTGACCAGAGATCAGTGTTCCATCAGCTGAAGGTAAAGGAAGCAGATGTTCTGTAGACTACATTTCGTACAAGATATGGCCATTATGAATTTGTAGTAATGCCTTTTGGGATAACCAATGCACCATTGTATTCATGGACTTAATGAATAGAATTTTCCCTGAGTTCTTGGATAAGTGTGTGGTGGTTTTCATTGATGATATTTTGGTGTTTTCTAAAAGTAAAGAGGAGCATGAAAGACATTTAAGGGTTATTTTACAAACCTTAAAAGAAAAGAAATTGTATGGAAAATTCAGCAAGTGTGAGTTTTGGTTGCAACAAATTTCTTTCCTTGGTCACATTGTTTCTAAATATGGGATAACTATTGATCCAGCAAAAACAAATGTTGTTGAATAATGGCCAAGACCCACAAATGTAACTGAGATTCGTAGCTTCCTTGGTTTGGAAGGCTATTACCGAAGGTTTGTTAGAAATTTTTCATGGTTATATAGTCCAATGACTAAGCTAACTCAGAAGGGTGTTAAGTTTATCTGGACAAAATACTGTGATGATTGTTTTCAGGAATTGAAAAGATGATTGGTGAATGCTCCAGTTTTGGCACTACCTTACAGGAATGGTGAGTTTGTTATATACAGTGATGCTTCATTGAAAGTAAATGGTTGCGTCCTAATGCAGAATGATCAGGTAATTTCTTATGCATCACGTCAGTTGAAAACACATGAGGTAAATTACCCTACACGTGATTTGTAATTAGCTGCTATTGTTTTCGCTTTAAAAATTTGGAGGCATCATTTGTATGGAGTAAAATGTGAAAATTATATACCGATCACAAAAGATTAATGTATATATTCACTCAGAAAGAATTGAACATGAGACAAAGGAGATGGCTAGAATTAATAAAAGAATTATGATTGTACAATTCATTACCATCCAGGAAAAGCAAATAAAATGGTTGATGCTTTGAGTCAAAAAAGTAATGCTTCGTTAGAAATGTTGCGTTTGGAACATGATTCTTTGGTTAAGGATTTGATGAACTTTGGCATAGAATTTGTTGGTGCAGGAAGTTCTTCTTTTTTGTTTCAGGTATCATTGAGATCATCTCTATCATATAGAATCAAGCAAGCACAGAAGCAAGACAGTGAGTTGCAGAAAAAGGTAGAGCTGGTTCAGAAAGGTATGTTTCCTGAATTCAACATTGATAATGATTGTGTTTTGAGATTTGGGAAGAGATTGTGTGTGCCTTGTGGTTCATAGTTGAAGAGAGAGTTGTTATGTGAAGCTCATAATTCTCCGTTTTCAGTTCATCCAGGAAGTACTAAGATGTATAGAGATCTTTGGGAGTATTACTGGTGGGATGGAATGAAAAGAGATATTGCTGATTTTACTGTGAAGTGTTTGACTTGTCAGCAAGTTAAAGCAGAGCGGCAGTTACCTAAAGGGATACTTCAGCCTTTACCAGTGCTAGAGTAGAAATGGGAAAAAGTATCCATGGACTTTGTTGTGGGATTACCGAAGACATATCGAGGTTATAATTCAATCTGGGTTATTATTGATCGCTAAACTAAATCTGCTCATTTCCTTGCTATACGAGATACTTTTTTCCTAGATCAACTTTCCCGTTTGTATCTTAAATAGATAGTCAGGTTACATGGAGTTACTCTCTCCATTGTATCTGATCGTGATCCTAGGTTTACTTCTAACTTTTGGAAAGGCCTTCAGAAGGCGTTGGGTACTGAATTAAATTTTAGTACAACTTTTCATCCTCAATCAGATGGGCAGTCAGAACGAACAATTCAGACCTTGGAGGATATGCTACGAGATTGTTCTATGGATTATCGGGGAAGTTGGGACCAACATCTTTCTTTGGTTGAATTTTCATATAATAACAGTTTTCATTCCAGTATACAGATGGCACCATATCAGGCATTATATGGGAAGCGGTGTCGAACTCCAGCTTTCTGGGATGAAGTGGGTGAAAGGAAGTTTATGGGACCAGAATTGGTAGAAGAGTTGGCAGAAAAAGTTCAGCTGATTCAGAAGCACATGAGAACATCTCAGAGCAGGCAGAACAGTTATGCGGATAACCGGAGGAAGGATTATCTTTCGAGGTAGGTGATCATGTTTTTCTCAAGGTTTCTCCTTGGAAAAGTGTGATGAGATTTGGTAAGAAAGGAAAGCTGAGTCCAAGGTTTATTGGACCATATAAAATTCTGGAGAGAGTTGGATCAGTTGCATACAGAGTGGCTTTACCTCTGATTTTATCTCAGGTACACAATGTTTTTCATGTTTCGATGTTGAGAAAATATATGCCAGATCCATCTCATGTTTTGAGTCCAGAGGTAGTTCAGCTGGAAGAGAACCTATCTTATGAGGTACAATCGGTCCAGATTCATGACCACATGGAGCAAGTGTTACGAAATAAGGTGATTCACTAGGTAAAGGTTTTGTGGAAAAACCACATGATTGAAGAGGAAACATGGGAATCTGAAAATGAAATAAGGGATAATTACCCCCATTTATTCGATAAGTAAATAAATTGAGGGGACACAATTTTCTAAAGTGGGGAAGGATGTAACATCCCAAGTAAGTAATGAATAATAGATATTTTTATCTATGTCTATTAATGAACTAGATAGTGTTTTAGAGGCTTAAAATGAAAATAAATCCAATCTTAAGCATGGAATACGCTAATATTTTTAAAAGATTGCTTTACTGCCTTTTGACAGAAAACCATTTTTGAATATATATTTTGACAATTTTATAAACTATATTTGTCAAAATAAACTTATTCTTTATGATTGGGACATCAAAATTTACTTTGTGTGAATTTTTGGAATTTTTCTGACAATGTTCATTTTTTAATGAATAGTGAAAAATACTTCATTTTACATCAAAACTGATTTTTTATCTAATTTATTTATATTATTAGATCATCTTTTGAATTGGTCTTAAAGTTTAATCTGAATATCTTTTTACCATTTAATCCAATGGTGGACATTGTAATTAATTTCAATTTGAAAACAGACTTAAACTAGTGTCAATCATTTGAAACTTATTGTTTCATAAAAACACACCATTTTCTCTGACAACGGGAATTAATTATTAAATTAATTATTGTGACATATTTGTTTTGAATTTTGTAAAATAATCTTCATTTTTTAATTCAGAATAACAAATATAGCTTAGGGTGAAGTTTTGGTATTTTTTTTGAAAAACTTCAATTTTTGATTAATAGTGAAATCACTAAGTGGTAGTTAAAGAAACTAATTTTTCGTTTAAATGAAACTTTGTCACTTCTGTGATTTGATTTTCAAAAATCCGACATACATGGTTGTCATTAAGAAGTAAAATGTGGTTCAATGAGATTAAAATAATTTTTTGGTGAATAGTAACTTATTAAGTTTTTAATCGCGATTAGTGGTAATTAGTGTAGTTTAAGGTAAAAATAATGTTTTAATAACATGAAATGACCTAGACACATGTCCTGACCTTATTGGATGTGTCATGGCCGACCAAGACAAGCCATGGGTTAACTTGGGGACCCCATGGAGCCACTTTGGTTGGGAAATGACATAAATAACTTTTTATTTAATGTTTAAGTAAAAATGACACAAACATGAGTTATTTTACTAAAACAATTTTTGCATGGGGTTATCCAAGTCATATTTTTGACTATAAATATTAATTGGAAAGATAAAAATATTTTCTACATCATAGTATTTTTTTCAGAATTTTTAGACATTAAATAAACTAAATTATTTATGACATCATGATGATGCAGCGATGACCTCATTATTTAATGATTTAAATAAAATGGAATGATACTGTAATATATAAGATCTACACATGTCCAAAACCTATTGGATGAGTGGATTTAGAACCCTTATCACCTTATACTCGAATTATATCAATGTGGGACCTCTTAAATCCGAATACCATTTTAAAATAAAGTGACTTTTATTTGCTTTCCAAGAGTGCTCCTCCTCTCCTCTTATAAAAGGACCCCACCTCTACCTCCTTGCCCACACACCCAAAGACTTTGGCTTGGCCAACCCCTGCCCATTTTGGCACTCCACATCCCTATATTACTCCTTGAAGCCTCACTTTGGGAAAAAGTCTTCCCAAGGAAGCCTTTGAGCTCAAACCAAGGGGAGTTACCCGATTTTAAGGTAATGTCTTCTTTTGAGTCCTTTTATTTTATTTTTCTTCTCCAACCCCCTAAAATCTTTTTATTATTTTCTTTTGTAACAAATACAGTATAATCAATATAATAGGATTTTTTTATAAGAAGGATTCTAGCTACACTTACACACACCTACATCTAATGGTTAAAGAACATACAGTTTCGGTGGATGGCGAATTTCTGCCTCCCGGAACGATGATTGTTCAACATTCTTTTAACACCTTCAAAGGTGGAAATTAAGATGAAAATATATTTATATATGATATATAATATATTTATGTTTTCCTTAAGATTCTGTATTTTTCATTTTGGGCATACCTTTATGGTTTCCATTATGGGTAAACACGATATCTTCATTTATGGAAGTGCGGACTACCGCCCCCTCAAAGTGATGTGATTCGTTAATGCCATATGTGGGATGTGTAAAGGATGGATTTAAAGTTATTATATATGATGTTATACTGGAATTATAATATACCTCTATATCATTATTATTTCATTCCATTAATGTATGAGATAGAAATGAAATTAGCGTTCATGCGTACGTACGGCTTACTGTCTCTATGAACGGTGCATTTCATTTCTTATCCCCAAATGTAATGTACTATTAAAAGTACATGTATATAATGGATATATATAATGAATGATATATCTAAAATATGAATATAATTCTGGAATTAAAATATACATACCTCTCATTTAGTTTTAATTCAATTAATATGACAAAGACATGAAAGTAGCGTTCATGCGTACGTACGGCTTACCGTCTCCATGAACAGTGCATTTCATTTCATACCTCTAAATGATTATGTAATATTATAAATACATGTATATTATGGATATATATGATATATATGATATCCAAATCAGTAATGTCATTATGGATATAAAGAACCTTTGACCACACGAACACCATGTAATTGTAAGGATTCCACTTTAGACTTAAGAACCAAATATCGACAAAACAACATTATTAACTTAAATGGTTACATAATGTTTATAACATGGAAATAAGTGATATAAAAATAATAATGAACTTTAAAAAGGTTCTTAATCAAGTATAAATTAACTCAAGTTTATTATTCAGGACGTTAAAGAACGATCGAGTCAAGTCAGACCCGAGGTAAGGGACTTCATCTCAATCTCCTTTCATTGAGGCATATTTCATTTTATACACAACTTTATTTTATATGGTGTATAAAACCCTTTGACTTTTAATTTTATACAAAAGGAATATTTTTCTACGAAGCGTTTTACTAAACTACAAAAAGGAATGTTTTTTTAACGTACGCGGTGACAACGACCTTTTCCACCGCCATGAGTATTATTTGGTCTTTGGCTTCCTCAACAAGCCGTAATGTTTTTAAAATAAAATAAATACCATATACTCTTTTATGTATTTTGGTATTGAAAATGGTTTTGATAAAGGATTATATTATGATATATTGTGATTGAAATGTGGAAATGTTATCATTCCTTTATATTGGTTTTATGTTTTATGATTTTATATTGGTACATGGACATTTGACGGGTGGTTACGTGATAAACCATATGACGGGTGGTTCCGTGAATACCAGGACCGGTGGTTACGTTATAACCTCCAATGCAATGGGCATGGAAGTCGGCCATATGGCTATTCCATTAAGTATGTTTGGAAATTGGCCATATGGCTATTCCATTAAGTGAAATGTGTGGAAGTCTACCGTATGGTTATTCCACTTAAGTATGATTATGTCCCAAGTTACCTTTATATATGTTATGTGTTCTTTATATGGGTTTTATCGTAATACTTTGGTTACAAAAAGGTTGGTAATGATACTTTATTCAGTGAAGAGTTTTTACTACTTCATGAAGGTAAAGGTATTACTTTGATAGAGTATACATGGTTTACTTGATGTTTGAAAAAGTAACAGTTTTCATTCTTTGTGTATCCCTTACTGAGCTTTTTATGCTCACACCAAGTTTTTTTGAAATGTTTTTCACAGGACTTAGTGTGGAATAAGTTCAAGGATGGGATCAAGGGAATGTCATGCTATATAAAGCATGGAACTAGACATGTTTCTTTTTAAGAGTTTGTATTATTATGGAAACTTAGTAGAAGTGTCTACTTTGTAATCTTTTTAGATGTAACAGTTATGTTATAATTCTCTAAAACTCTAAACCTGAAAAGATCCTCAATGTGAATTATTCATTTAATTCAATATTAAGTAAGGTTTAAGGTCGGGGCCTTATATCATATGTATGGATGTAATAGGTGGTATAAATAGAGAATAATATTTTTTACAAGCTGAAGCCAGTGAAGACCATGGATCATAGAGATAATGTCTAAAACTATAAGACTACTCACCTGGTAAATGTAATTTTGTGGAACCAAATGTAAGAACTGGGAAAATGGAAACTAGAGGAAGATATTATGGAAAAGTTAATACACCTTTTTATACCTTAGTGTGTCAAACAATATTTTGAGGGAGAGATTTAAGAAGGGGGAATAATGGAATGACCCAATTTTTTATAAATGAAATTTACTTCATATAATTATTTCATATAGTATAATAACTTAATATAACATTAATAACATAATATGAAATTATAAATAAATAATTAGTGAAATTAATGTTCTTTATAGTTGTTAAAGAATATATATATATTTGAAATAGTAACATGACCATTGATATAGCAATATGACTCTTATGAATAGTAAACCAGCCAATTGAATTGTAATATCACAAATGAAAGTAAAAATAATATATTTGGGGATATTATATATAGATGTTTTATATAATTATATCACAACAGAAATAAGTAAATATGTTATAAATTATTAATTGAGTTTTGGTATTTTTATACTTAACAAATATTTAATTACAATTTTATTATTAATTTAATAATTTAAATGAAAATTTATTATCACAAAATTTATTCATAAAGTATTATTTTTTTCCATATAATATTAAGATAATTTAATGAGACCATAACTATTTGTTCCAAGTGTAATAAAATTTGTTATAATTTTAAAATCATTATTTTCGAAGTAAATGATTAGTTTAACTGAAAATTAAATTACTAATATTTAGAAAATTATTTTTATAAAATAGAGTTTAATTCTTTAATTATTCACATTGAAAAATTGTTAGGGAGAATTTTTGGAATTTTTTGAAATACATGAAATTTTGTTGAATAGTGTAATAATGTAATTAATGATATATATATGTTATATGTTTAATACACCATTCATTTGGTAATGGATTATTTAATCCCAATAATTTATAACTCACATTATATATATAATATATTTATTTTCAAAAATAAATACTATTTCTTTTATTGATCAAAAAAAATATACTAATCAATTTAATAATGAGAAAAACAACCTACTAAACAATAATTACCACCCTCACCCCTATTCACTGATCACCTCTAAAGCATTGAAACTTGCGTAAATTCTTCCCAATAATATTCCCTAGTTCCTACCATTTGAACATATGCTCTTTTAATCAGCAAAATAATAAATATTCCTTGCCCTATTGTGGTTTTTAGGGATGAAATAGTTCAAGAGGTAAATCCCCTATGTTTTTCTTTTTAAATTCCATTAAATTACATTTCTTTTTCTATTCTATCATCACTAACTATCATTAAAAGAGAATCATAACTCTAGTATGTTAGATTACTAGAATTATATCTTGTTAAGGGAATATTCATCATTGAAATCCACCCTGCCACTAGTGTATTATAAAAATGAAAATGTCACCTATGATGTGTCAATTTACCAACATCTAGGGCAATGAACATTCTCTTACATTAAAAAAATAAAGTATTCTATTAAAACCATCAAATGGTTTAAAATATATTAAAATTTATATTATAATACCCACACTTTCTTATTGAAATATCATTTATACATAATACTAAATTATAAAGCATAACAAGTTCATCATCATCGAAAAACCTCAAAAATTAACCCAATGTGGTCATCATTATCTTTTTTACTGATTCATCCTCATTATATATAAAAATAATAATATTTTAGATCATTTAAAATTATATAATATAATTGATAACAAATAACATCAATTCCTTACATTTATCTACAAATTACATGAACTTCCATTCATGTATACAAGCAAACCAATCATGAAAACCGTGAAAATGAATGTTTCGATTAATGAAATTGAACACTATTACTCATCAGAAAACACATCAAATTCCATAATAAAACCATTAGTATTATATTCATTAATTAAATCTTATTTCAATTAATAAATCTTATTTTATTATATCGGATATTAATGTGATGGAAGTATTTAGACCAAATGTATGTGGAATTCATTAACCCAACTCACTATCTTTGGTTTTTTCATCTATCACCTAATATTTATTTCAAACATTCCATAAATATCATTTCATCATCCTTATATTTCCATTTATGGGATATAAATTATTTATTCTATTGTTTATGACTAATAAAATGTTTTCCAAATGATATGTTCTTTAAAAAAACACAACTTTTTCTTCTCGAGATTTTTTCATTATGGTTGATGATTCAAGTGAGTTAATCCATCATTCATTTGAGAATCTAAATTTAATGAATTTATTCTTAATAAATGATACTAATCCCTTACATGGGTTATTTTAAATTAAAAAATTTATATAATTTCTATGTGGAGTTTATGATAATGAAAATGTTATGATGTGAAATGTGTGCTGAGAATTATATAGTGCAATGTAAATGTTATGATGTGATAGGTGAGCATTGAATATTATAAAGATAAAATGAAATCAGTTATCTTTTGAATATAAAGAGGGAAGTGAAATTTGAATGAATATGATTTCAACTTTATTGAAAACTACGTTGGGTAGTTAACCGCTAATTAATTATTTTTCATTTTTATGCATTTCCACATTTCAAGACTATTAATAAAGATTCCTCTCATTATTAACATCATATGAAATTGTTTCATTAATATCGCCCCATGCTATATTGTTTAATTTTCTTATAAATCATTTTACTAGGATTTTATCTCATCCCTTTTTGATTTATATACTTTGGTAATTCATTTTTTAAAGAATAATTCATGGAATAATAAGAAGATAAGAAGAAGTAATTAATTACTTTTTTATGTTTGAATTTATAAATGTTATTTATGTTCATAAATATATCTAGACACGTAACATTTGGATCCATTTTTTGTAAAAATTATATGTTTTTTCTTTAAAATGATGTAATAAGATACGTAAGAAAAGAAGTGTCCATATAGATGCTATCAAAGGATGGTTTATTAAATTTGGGAATTAGGATTAGAGAAACTTAGTGAAAACACTTAGTAGGAGACTATATATAAGAGATCAACCATGTTGATTTGTTCTATAAAATGATAAATATATGTATTCCAAAAGATATTCATTTATAATAAAATGAAAATAACATAAATTATTTATCCCAAACATGTTGAATTCTATTTTGTTTCGACCATTTCTATTTTATAAAATGGAGGGACCAATGAAAAATTAGGCCAACAACCCATGTGAGAGGCAATGCATCGATTGCACAAATTTCATCCCCAAATTATTGGAGTGTGGAGTTCAAAATTTCAAGGAGATTTTTACCTAGATGCCTCATGTTATGAACAATAAGCTGAATAATGTGGACCACCCTCTGTCACCTAAGAGAGTGAAATTAGAAATCAGCTATTTTATGTGGACATTGTCTACCAATATTTAGTTGGCCTTATGATCCACTAGTTTTATAGTATTTGGAAAATTCAATTGAGAATATATATTCAGTGATTCATTTTTATTAGATTTAAATGGTTAATATATCTAATCAATTATTAGGATGAGGGGCCAATCAGTTGTGGTCTTTGATTAGGAAAACTAAGCATAATATTGAAATTGTCGTGATAAAGTGGGAAGATTTGAAGATATTTTTTCATAACAAGTATTTTCATCAATACAATAACAATTATATGGATAAAAAATTGAAATATCTAATAAAAATGGATGGAGAATCTATCACGAATTATGAATTAAATTTCCCAAGGACTGCATGGTACACATCATGTTTTATGTCAACAACTATGGAACAATGGATAGAGTCATTATTGGTTTAAAACATCAACTTCATAAGGCTATTGTAGTTCTAGATTTTGTGATTTATCAAGACGTTTTTTGATCTGATCACAATGTTGATATATATTTTGGAGAATTTTCCCAAGGATATGGTGATAAGAAATGAAATATTGGTGTTCAAAATGGAGGATCAAAAGCGAAAAGTGGAAACAAAACTAAACCTCCCACATTTAAATTTTTTTTAAATAATAATCATTGTAACTACCTCAATGTGATGGGGAAATTGTTCATGTTTGGAAAAGAATTCCACCAAGATCAAGAATGTCAAAAATACTTTGGAAGCATGAAAATGTAGTGAAGGAAAGGTGGGAACCACCCATGGTCCAATGCTAAAACTCTAGGGAGAAATGTAAATTTAAAATATAGTGAAATAAATCTTGTGTCCTCATGTGGAATTAGTATTATCCATCGCTAAATCAAAAGGATTAAGGAAAATATAATTCCATAACTACTGAGAATGTGGAGGAAGAGAATGAACTCATAGAATGTACACTTCATATTCACTCAAAAATTGAAAATGTGTTATTTGATTTTGGTTTATTGAATTCCATTATATAATGTGAGTTCTCTAGAACTATAAAATAGATGCCTCTAATACTTGAATTAGATATATATATATATAAATGAAATGTGGTGAAATCATTTCATCCCACGTATTAGAATCATTTTTTGTTCTCATATGTGGAATGATTCTTAGAAATAAAATCTAATAATACTTGTTATGGTATAAATTTAAACTATAATGGGGATGGATTGGATATCATTATAAAGAGAACTTATCAATTGTTTAGAAATTGATTTTTTTAATATTATAAACCATACCATGAACCTCTATATATTCAAGGATGTTCCTGAATTCCTTTTATAAAATCCTTTGTTTGTGTGGGTGTTGATTCCAAGTGAAGATGCACACCTCCCTCACATTGTTGACTCTAAAAATTTATCATACTAGGGAAACCAATGATTGTGATAGAATATAATTATGTATTTACTGAAGAGTTACCTAATCCCCCTATATCATGTGGTAGAGTATTCAATACAACTCATACCCCATGACACTCCAATCTCAATGTGTCCCAATAGGATCGATTATATCTAATTATGGGAGTTAAAGAAGAATCTAAACAGGAATTTGGACAACGGTTTCATATGCCCTAGTGAATCACCATGTGGTTCACAAGAGTAATTTTTCAAGAAGAAGGATGGATCAATATGGTTGTGTTTAGATTATTAGGAACTCAAAAAGATCACCAAAAATAATAAGTATTCTCTTATAAGAATTGTAGAAATGTTCGACCTATTTTCATGAGTTTAGTACATCTCAACGGAAGACCTCATTTCTAGATATCATCAGGTAATGACTAAGAAGGATGATATTCAAAATACTACCTTCCGTACATGGTATGGGAAGTATGAGTTTTGGCGATTCCTACCAGACATACTAATACTACTACAATATTATTGGATTTTATTAATAGTGTCTTTAGAAATTACCTTGACAAATTTGGAATATTTTTTAATCTATAATAACATCATATAATACAATAGAAATGGGGCACATAAAGAACATCTCAAGCCTATGTTAGTGACATTAATGGAGGAGAAATTATATGCCATATTCAACAATTGTTACATTTTTATTCAAAAAGTCACATTCATGGGACTTATAATCTAAAAGTGAGGAAATTTATTTTGGATCCATTATAATAGGGAAATTGTTTGATGGACCAAGCCCACTATGGTCAGAGAAATCCACATTTTTCCTGGAAACAGTATGGTACAAACACTGTTTTGTGTGAAATTATTATGATTTTTATGCATTCTAAATATGATAATAATGAATGTGTTATTGTATGTCTATAATGAAGAATATGAGGATTAAATTATGGAGATAAAGAATATGATTAGCACTGCAGCTGTACTAAAATAACCGAATGGTGGAGGATTTTTTTTATATCTAGTGGTCCTATCATTAATGGAGTGGGTTTTTTACTAAAAAAATGTTAATGTGAATGCCTATTATTCATGACACATGATGATCCAAAAGAAAAATTATCTTATGAAAGATATAGAGTGGGAAAATGTGATCTTTTGAATTGAACATCTGGTAGCACTATCTCTATGGGTAGAAGTGTGAGGTATATACTGATCACAAGAGTCTCAAATATATATTTAAATAGAAGGATCTTAATATGCACCTACAAAGATGGTTATATTTGATCAAGGATTACGACTGAAAAATCCAATTCCATACTGGTAAGGAAAAAAGGTGGAGGATGATATAAGTAGAATAGACCATGTAACCTTATCATTGATGATTATTGAGGAGGATCCAATATTCATAGACATTCCAAGGTTAGAAATGGTAATCATTAATGGAGGAAAATCATCAATCCTTTCTCAAATGATTTCTAAATCTTCTCCTATGGAGAAAATAAATGACACTCAAAGAAATGATGAAGAAATTTAGAAAATATTGTAAGCTATCTGAAATGGGAAATCCTTAGAGATAATGATCGATGAATTTGTAGTTTAATGATTTAGTTCATGACTATGTGTAACATTCAATCAAGAGATAAATAATGATCTTCTAAATGACACACATGGTTCAACCATCTCTAATCACCTAGGAAAAAAATAATTTATCGTGATATCAGGGATAATTTATTTTAGGGAAATATTAAACTGGTGATCACTGAATATAGATCAATGTTCTTTATATGTTATAATGTAAAGGCTTAATGAAAAATGACTAAATGGATGGTTAAACTATTACCCATACAAGTAGGGAAATGGGAAACCATCACCATAAAATTTATATTTAGACATCAAAAGTCAACTAGATGAAACAAAAATATATGGGTTATTACGGATCATCATAAAAAGACAACTCACATTATCACAATTTGAGAGGACAAATCAAGGAATCAACTTTCATGAATAAACATCAAATAAGTGGTAAGGATAAATGGAGTTCTAATATAAATTACATCTAACCAATATTTGATATTCACCTCAATGTTTTGGAAATTTATCCCACATGATGTAAGAATTGACATGAACATTAGTACATAATATCACACTAAAACAGATGGCCCATCAGAGTGGTCTATTCAGAGACTGCTAGACATGTTTAGAACATGTTATGTTGACTCCAAAGGAATATGTGACCAATATCTTCCTCATATCTAATTATCATATAGAAATAGTTTCCACTCCACCATCCAATTGTATCCATATAAAGTGATTATGATAAAATGTTCAAAAGACTATCATTCTAGTATGATGATGGTAAATGTAAGATGCTAGGAACTGAAATGTTCAAATAAATGGTTGATATAGTCTTAACCAATTTGAAGAACTTTAAGGAAGTCCAAAGTCACCAAAATATATTTTAATAGAGTCATCAATGAGACCATTACATTAAAGTTAGATATATGGAATTCCTCTGAATATCTCCATGGATTAAGGTCATGTGATTTTGGAGGAAAAGAAATCTATGTCCTTAGTACATTAGACCCTTCAATATTCTTGATCGTGTCAAAAATGTGGCCTATCAACTAGAATATCCACCAATATTGTGGTTGGGTCTTGATTATTAGAAACTCATAAAGATCACCATATAGAATAAATATCCTCTTCCAAGGATTTGCAAATTGCTCATTATGTTTTTAGGAGATTAGTTCTTCTCAATGGTTGATCCTCATTGTTGATTTCATCAGATAAAGGTAAAGATGGAATGTATTAAAAAGGCTACCCTTCGTACAAGGTATG
Source organism: Viscum album (assembly GCA_963277665.1). NCBI lineage: Eukaryota > Viridiplantae > Streptophyta > Magnoliopsida > Santalales > Viscaceae > Viscum > Viscum album. Next base: position 399,568,581 of record OY728166.1, read on the forward strand.
GGCACTATGAGTTTTTTTGTGATGCCCTTCAGACATAATAATGCCCCCGAAATCATAATGGTTTTGATAAATAGATTATTTATAAATTACCTAGACAGATTTTTGGTTGTTTATATCAATAATATTCTAATCAGCTTTTATAGAAATAATAAACCTGAAGAACATCTAAGACCTGTTTTTGTGACATTAAGGGAGGATAAGTTGTATTCCACATTCATAATGTTTGAATTTTGGATTCATAAATTAACATTCTTGGGACTTGGGATCATAAGAGAGATAATTTATGTCGATCCTTCAAAAAATTGAAATTCCAGAATGGACCCGACCTTCTATTGTAAAATAACTCCACATTTTTATTTAATTAGTAGCGTACTATCGATGTTTTTTGTTAAATATCTCAGGTTTTTTACGCCAACTATCTATATTAATATAGAATGGGGTAATGTATTTATTTAATTATGAATGTTTGGAAAGCAATAATGATCATAAGATGTGGATTATCAATGCACCTATACTCACATCAATGAAAGGTGAGGAATGTTTTATGATATATAGTGATCTTTCAAAGAAAAGATAGTGTTTTTTACTACACAGAAATGATAATTTGATATCCTATGCCTCACATCACCCAATTATCCATTGAAAAAATTATCCAATTCATTATAAAGAGTTGGAAGCTGAGATCATTGCATTAAAAATCATGCAGCATTATCTTTATGGGGAGAAGTCTAAGATATATGATGATCACAAGAGTCTCTAATATATATTAAAATAGAAATAGATTAATATACTCTAGTGAATACAGTTATATCTCATTAAGGATTCTGATTGGTCAATGCACTATTAAAATAGTTATATAAATAAGGTGGAATACTCTCTATGTAGATTGGATCCTTCATCTTTATCAATGATGAGTATTGAAAAGGATATAATCTTCTTATAATTTCAATGGATGGATGGTAGAATCAATAAACGAGGAAAATAATCAATCCATTCTCAAATGACTGCTCAATTTTACCTTGTGGGGGAAAAAGATGATTTTCAAATAAATGATTTGTAAATCATGAAAAGGGTGGATGTTTTCTGAAATGGGAAGTCATATATGTTCAAGATCAATGAGTATAGATTTTTTAGATTTGGGTCATAACTACCTGTACCATCAAATCAATAGATAAATAATGATATCTTAAATGATGAACATGGTTAAACATTCTTTATTCACCTAGTAAGCACAATTATGTATCTAGATCACTAAGAGAACTTTTGGTGGTTCAACATTAAAAAGGAGATCACAGAACATAAATCAATGTACCTAGTATGTTAGAAAGTGATGGAAGAAATCAAAATGTCTAAAGGGATCATTGAACAATTACCAATACCAACATGGAAATGAGAAACATCACCATTGAAAAAATCCCTGGACATCAAAATACATATAGAAGAATAAAATCTTGATGGGTTATTATGGATCCTCTTACAAATATAGCTCACTTTAGCACAATTCAAGAGGAAAAATCACAAGATCAATTTTCATGGATATAAATCAACTAATTTTTAAGAATTAATTGAGTATCAATATATATTGTACTTGATAGAAAAATTATATTAACTAAAATGTTCTGGGAATGTCTCCAAAATGATCTAAGAATTGACCAGAACATTATGGAAACCTATCATCCACACACTGATGGCCAATATGAGTTGACTATTTAGACACCAGATGACATGTGGAAAGCGTGTTCTATAAATGTTAAATGAGTATGTGATAACCACCTTCCAATTGTTTCATTCTCCTACAAAAATAATTTAAATTCTATATTCATAAAGACTCCATGTAAAGGCTTTATGGGAAAAGGTACAGAACACAGACATGCTAGAATGAGGTTGGTGAATGTTATCTTCTAGGACCATAAATAGTCAATGAAATGGTGGAGATGTTTAAAACATTCAGCTCCACATCAACACATACCCTATTTGATAAAAGAGAATTTCATAAATTCATTGATGGGTACCTGAGATTATAGACAGATACCTATTATTCCTATAAATATATACAGGGAAGAATTTTATGAGATTTGGGATGAAAGGAAACTTATGTCACAGGTACATAATCCCCTTCGATATTTTTGATCTTGTGGGATAGGTTGTATATCAACTAGAACATCAACCATGCATGTATAATATACACAATGTATTTCATGTATCCCTCTTCGAGAATTACCTTGCTAGTCTGTCACATGTACTAACTTGATAGATGGTACAGTTGGAGAATAATATTTCTTCCAAGGATAAGCTAGTGAAGGTCATGTATAATTGATGTAATATTCTATGAAACATGTCTATTCACCTTTTCAATGTACTTTGGAGGAACCATATATAAAAAAAGGGAACATGGGACTGGAGGATGTGATGAAGGAAATGTATCAACTCCTATGTACACCTTACTATGTTAAATGAAATTCTGATGTAGAAATTTCATATGGGGGGAAGAATGTAACAGCCCAAAGTTTTATTATTAAAATCCCCTTATTATAATTATTTCATATAGTATAATACCATAAAGTAACATTATGAATATAATAAAAACATTATAAATAATGTAATAATGAGAAAAACACATTTCATGAGGTTATGGAATATATATCATTGAAATAGTAACTTGAATTTTAGAATAGTAATATTACCCTTATGAATAGTAAGCTAGAAAATTGATTTGTAACCTCACCAATGAATGTATAAATAATATTTTTGGTTTTTATGTTGGAAAATATTAAATAATTATATCATTGTAAAATAAATAAATTTTTTTTTGAAAATTAATTTAAATTTAATATTTTTATAATTCAAAAATATTTAATTACAATTTTATGATTAATATAATAATTTAAAAGAAAATTTAATTTTGGAAAATTTATTGATAACCTAAAATTTTTATTACATATAATTTTTTGATAATTTTATAAGAAATTAATATATATTTTCACGGGTTATAAAATCAGTTATAATTTTGAAATATGTATTTTCAATGTAAATGATAGTTTTATTTAATAATTAAATTTCCCCACATCAAAGACCTATTGGTCTCATTAAAAGGCAAAAAAATACCCTAAGGTTGTTCTCAATAAGGAAAAATTCAAGAGGTAAATCTTATCTTTTTCGTTTCATTTTTTCTTTCAATATCATTTCTATTATTATTATATACTCAACCACATTCAAAAATATTGAATTATAACACCATTATGTTTGATATAATGGAATTATATCATGTTATTGGAATATTTATCATGAATCTCTAACCTCTCACTCTTGTATTATAAAAATGAAATTATTGCTTGTGATGTGTCAATTTATCGACATCGTGGGCGATTCACATTCATTTTACATAAAATCCTTCAATGATTTAAATAAAACCATTAAATGGATTAATATTTTCTAAATATATACTATTACACCCTATTTATATAATGAATGTTACATAAATACATAAAACTAAATGATTAAATAAATTAAGATCATCATCATCAAAAAACCATAAAAATTAAGTTAAAATCAACCATCATTAAATATTATCTAATTATTCATCCTCATTACATATAGAAGAATTATTTATAAGATCATTTAAACTTCTGGAATATCATTAATAATGTATAATAACAATTTTGTATATTTTTCCTCATTTTACATGAACTTCCATTCATTTATAAGAGTAAGCCGATCATGAAAATAGTGGTAATGAATGTCTTCAAATGATGAAACTATAATCTATAACTCAACCAAAATATTATGAATAAACATAATAAATCCATATTAAATCATATTAATTTATAAAATTTTCTTTTAATTAATGAATCTAATGTGATTATTTAGGATACTATAGTCGGGGAAGTATTTAGAGACATGGTAAAGGGAATTCTTGAAAACAAATCTCTTTCAACGGGGTTCTGCTATTTCAACCCATTTTCAGTATGTACATTGATTAATTATAATTTCTTCATCATTAAGTTTACGTTTTATGGAATATACATGTGTTGTACATTATTTTTTGAAAAACAAAATTTTTTCGAAAAGAAATCATCTTTCAAAAAAATAGACACCTTTTACTACTTGAGATTATTTCATCATGTTTGTGATTCAAGTAATTTATTACCTTTTTTATTTTGGAACCAAATTATTATTAATGAATTCATATAGAATTTAACATATTCGTTTATATGGTATATTTTTAATTCACGAATTTTATTTTTCTATGTGGAATGCATGATAATGTAAATGTTATGATGTGATGTGTATGCCCAGAATTATATAGAGATATGTAAATGTTATGATGTTATGGGTGAAATATGAATTATATATAGATCCAATTAAATGGGTAATGTTATTTACCTAATTATAAAATTGAAATATATTTGAAAATGATGAATTTTTTTTTCACAACTATCTGTGGTAGTTACCCACTACGGCAAGATGTTTTATTTTGTTTAATTACCACATTTCAATACTTTTAATGATAGCTCCTAAAATTTTAATGATCCTATATCTATGATAACACTATTTTAAAACCATTTTATATAGTTTCATGTTATTATATATCCTCTTAATATTATTTTTGCTCACCCATTTTGTATCTATATCCTTAGGTTATTAAATCTACTAATAAGAATTCAAGGGCCGATAAGAATATATGGAAGAAGTAATTAAGTAACTTTTTATATTTTATTTTGTAATTTTTATGTATGGTGCTAATTTTCTAAACACACTGTACCTTTTAATACTCATTGAGTAATAATTTTATGTAGATTGTCTATAAATTGCTGTAATTGATATGTATGGGAAGCAGGGTCACTTTAAAATCCTAGGGTCGACCACACCATTTTTGGATTTAAAATGTGTTAATATTGAGCTAATGAATTATTAACACTCTGAAATCACATGAAAGTTATTCTTTATCACATATTTATGAACTGAATAAGAATTTAAAATATGAAAAACAGTGTATCTATTCGCATGAGAGAGGGGATGAGTAATTTAAAATTATATAATAATTAAATAAATTACATTTTATAAATGAGAATCACGTGATGATGATAGTATGGGATATTTCGAAGATGATTCCAAAAATTGGAATTGTGTGTTCATTGACAATAAGTACTTTTATTCTTACATTCATTATTAGTCTTATGTGATAATTCTTTGGGAATAATAATTCATTAATCATTTGCGTAATTAATTGGTAATTGAAGGCCATGTATATTATTACATTTAATAAAATTAATTAACTTTCATAGAATCAATGGTTTGAGAAATTAAATATCAATATTTTTTTTATATAGTGAGTAGAAGTATTATGTATAATAAGGGGTGAAGCACATGATTCCTTTTGGAATTTATGGTTGAAAGAAGAAGCTACAGCAAGGTGAATACGTGTTATATGATCAATTCATACAGGTAATCCTTAACTGATACATGATTTGGTAAATTAGTTGATAATGTAATGAGAGATATGATTTTGATCAACTCAATGTTGAATAAAAATAAATACAAAAATTTCATGGAAATTTAATGTGATAATTTTGGATTATATTTGTAGAATAGTTCCAATTAAATTAGTGAATAATTATAATGTTTTATTTATTATGTAATAATACACAAAACAATTTGGTGAATATTATGAGTTTTTAAACTTGATAAAATTAATCTTGGTTAAGAATTCATTGATGTCCAGATCCTATAGGGTATTTAATGAAGTATTTTTGATAAACAAATATTTTGGAAAATGTAACATGAAATTATTAAAATAGAAATGTGGAGATAATTTGGGAGTTAATCACCATAATATAAAGTGAAAAGTACATTCATTTAATGATCATGGTGGTTTAAAATTGATAGATACTTATTACAATAATAATTATTATCATATTCATGAAGTTAGATTTTGTGAATATAAGTGATATATAGTAGACATGAAGAGTGATTACAAATACAAAACTCATGTTCATATAGAAATATATTCCTTTAGAATTCGATAAAACAAAATTCTAAAAAGTGAGTGATATTTTTATCTTTGATTACCTTGTAGAGAGATAATAATGTAATCATTGATTGGGAGAATTAGATCCTTCAAGAACTAAGAATATTGTAACGGCTAACTAACTTAATAAATATTTCATTTTTTGATCTTGATGAATTATACATGAGAAAACATTAATTGATTGTATTATTCAAGTGAAATTAAATCCAAAAGGAATAAATTATTTATAAATTTACCCGACCCATTACAAAATTAAGAATACGTTTAGTAGATTTTATAATTTTAGTATCAATAGGGTAATATATGTTGATCATTCTAGGATTATCAATTGTTGAAACAACATTTTTAATAGTTAATAATATGATTTCAATTGTCTACCCAAATTAGAAAATATAATAATTTATTTCAAAACATAAAAATAGGTTTTCTTACACTATCATTTAATAAAACTATACAAGAGGTGATATTGATTTATAATATTTAATTTATTGATATACTTAGAAAGTTTGAATGGATGAATTACAGTTAAATTTAAATTTTAAAAAGAAAAAACTCATCCCCCACTCAAAGTGGTTCATCTATCTTGGGGATCTTTGATTAAAAAGTTATAATGATTATAAATATATAATCCAATTTCTATATTAATTTATGTTTATGGAAAAGAATAACATTATGGTTTTGTACGTTAGGACTAAAATCATTACAAAAAATCATATTTCATATTTCATTAATTATTTTATTATATATACAATACAAATAAAATATAACTAATCAACTAATATAATATATATAGTATTATTACAATACTATAAAAATTATACTACTATAATTAGTAAGATTCTTACCCATACCCAAACATTAATTATTGAATTTTAATATTTCAGAATAAAACCCCATATGAACAATGATATAAATATAAATCTTGTATAACTTTTGAAACATAAATAATTTTTTATTTTGACATAAATGAGAAAATAATTTTTAGTTTACGTTGATAGATTTTTTTTAATATCTATCTCAATAATAATAATTCAACTTTTGTTCACGAAAAATTAGTAAAAAAAGATAATCATTAATTTAATCATTTTAACATCAAGAACTATCATCAGATAAAATTAAAATATTATAAATAATCACAAAAATAATACTACTTTACAATAAATATTCTAAAAAATTATTCAATTCAATAAATATATTGTTGACATAGGTCTACAATAATAATAATGTGTGAAATTATCAAAATAATAAATATTTTAGGATGAAAATAAACTATATAAAACTAGATTATGTAAACTATGTTATTATATTTTAATATAAATAAAGGTAATCGAATCAAATAAAATTATTAAATATGGTTTTAAGGTAGAAATGTATGTTTTACATGATTATAGATCCTTCTCAACTATTAGGGATCATAAGATAAGTGGTTTCTCATCTCGAATTCACTATTTATGAATTATTCCATATTTACCAATTGTTTAATGTTATGTTATGTATAAATTTTCATAACTAAATTTTTTCCAAATACCATATGGTTTTAATGAAATTTATAGATTTATTTCAGGTTATTTTTTTATTGTTTTTTGATTAAATGGTTACTAAATCCAAAATGGTTCATTCTCTCAATTACCAGTCGCTATAATATATTTTATTTTTCACATCAAAATATTATTTACATAGTTTAATTTTATATATTTGGGATTGTATTTTCAACTATTAATATTATATTATCATACCTAAAATTCTATATCATGATATATCCATCAAACACATTTTACATAAAAGATTCCAAAATCATTATAAAAATTAAACATTTATATAGATGAGAACCATCCAAATGTGTTTTTAATTTAAATATTGATATAGAATTTATAATATATCATCCTTGGTGGAATAACCCTACAAATGTATGGTTGTGTAATTTCATCGACTTTACAACATGAAAAAGATGTGGGAAAATTTTCACTTTTATTTTAAAAATGAAATCCATAGAGGGATTATGGTGGATTTAAAAAATTAAAAAAGGTCCCATAAAAAGGATTTTTTATACCTAGTTAAATTTTTAATATTTTGTTATACTAGCATGACCAGAAACCATTTGGGATGAAGGACCTCAGATAGATCCCATTGACCACAAATTGTCTTAAAGTGAATGTTCATGGGGAGGGTGTACGTTCACCAGGACCCTCTAGTTTTGGTGGTGTTCTACACACTCATTGAGATCTCTTTATGGGATTATATTATTTTTCATAGGAAATGGATGTGCCTTGAATCTATTTTAATGGTGATAGTCAATGAGAGTATGTTTGAAAATCATAGTAACTGACCCTCTCTTTTACAGAAATATGACTCATGTGTGGTAGAATAAATTTATGAAGATAATTCCAAAATGACACATAGATAAGGGTACCATAATTGATTTAATTACTATGTATCAATGATTTCATTAGATAGGATGCTAAAAATGTCTATTTTCAATCAAAAAATGTTTTGGGTCTCCTCACAAAAAAAATAACTATAGAAGTATGATCGAGATAGTCATTTGGGACTCTTGATTTTTTCTTACCATTTATTGAGGAAAATATGTAGAGTGACTTTCACAATGGCCTTTATATACTACCATTAGGGTCCTATTATTTCATATTTATTTATATATTTTTTAGGAACATTTTAAAATTCTTCCTAAACTATTTCATAACACATTTTATTGATAACTAATAATGTTGAATGTACAAAATATCAGTACATTACATTTATTTCATTGATAATGTTCCATCCAATAACTATTAGAATACAAAATACTGAATATATTAAATTTAGGATATTATCCTAGATGGAAACATTATTTCATTTAATTAGGAGATGTATATATTTTTCAGTTCCAATATACAAATATCCATTGATATTTTTACCATGATTATGATATGTGTTCCTTAGGGAACACTGTGATATGAATTGGTAGATAAATTCATCAATAAAATTGAAATATTTAGTAATTATTGGGGAGAAAAATATACATTCCCTTGAATCATCGATATTTATCCTGTGAAATAATATCCTATTGATTGAAATTTTAATTACCTATTTATTTATTGCCTCATGGATAAGGACTATATTCTATAATTATGAAATTAGATAAAATTCATTCCAACAGTATGATATTATTAATTAATATCCATATATTTATTCATAGAAATTGATATATTATTCCTACAGTATCATTTGATAATTTAATTATTCTACCATTTTATTATTTTCTAAAAAAAATTCATGTTTGTTTTATGTTAGATGTAGTTGTATATATAACATTACTAGGAAATTAGGAACAAAATTAACTTTTAATAATTTCTAAGTGGAACAATGAATTGAATTATTTTTTATTTAAAAGATATTTTTAAGGGATAATATCATAAAAATTTCCTTGTTTTATATTTTATGTTTTCAAATGAAATATGGATAACAATTTGAATCTAGACTCACAGTAATACCTGACAGTTGTATCATGTGTGACTCTATTTCTTATAACTAGTGTGAATGTTATAATGTATCAATTAGCTCTGTTTTCATTGATTTTTGTTTATTACAGATGGAATTATTCAATTTTGTGTATGAACTATGGGGAGTATATTTAGGAGTACTTGGTTAGATAAGACAATTTATTATCAAAAAATGAAATTATTTCAATGGAAGAAATGAATAAAAATAATTTGTATTTTTATTCTAAAATTAAAATTATTATTTATTTTTTTATATTACATTATTTAAAGAGAAGTTCATATTGAAAGACTGCAGTATAAATAATCTGATTCGATATATGTATGCATGTTCCTCCTGATCTTGTTAACGAGTCTATTGTTAATCATATAATATCATAGCGACATTAGTTTTATAGAACCATCTTAAGGAAAAAATAAAATATTTTAATGGGAATAATATTAATGATAAATAAAATGTATCAATTTTAGACCCCATTATGATATTTTAGACTCCATCATTCAATGGAAATAACAATCCAATTGTATTTCAGAATTATACAATATCTGAAGAGGAGATAAATCCAACTTTCTAAAGAACTGAGAATGTATAAGATATAACAATAATATATTTTTTTATGGAAGATCTAGTTCAGTGGTGGTTATTGGTTCAAATAACCAACGAAGAATTATAGAAAAATCACATGGAATGACAAGAGTTTAGAATATATTCAAGGAGGAATATATTCTTCATGTAAAATGAAAGGAAATGGAATATAAAATCCTCAATATTTGGATGAACACAAAATTATGAAAATTTATAATCATAAATAAATATATTTGACAAGAATTTATTAATAACATACATAGATCATTGAATTTTTCAATCCATTATAGTCTTAGGTGAACATAAAATCATTCCCCACCATGTTTTGTAGTTTTATATCCCATGTTTTCACCACTTTTTATTGCATCGATTGACGGTTGTGTATGAAACTAAGAAAGATATGATTTTCCCTATTATATATTATTTCCGGATTTATATTAGAAAGATTCATAATTATTAATTCTAAATTAAATCTTAATCATGGAATGTGTTTTAGGGAACTTGTGTCTTAGAGCATCATTAACCTTGTTACAATTACAAGGAAGGGAGTGTATAAAGTTTTCAGATTCATTAATAAACTCCAGAAATATCCTATGGGGAATATTTAACATGTTTATTTTTAATATACATGTCATTATTTTTTTCTCAATATATATATATATATATAACCGTAGTCACCATAATGGAAACGCAACTACAATATCTATGATAAATTTTCTGATTCCATCTCCAAATTATTTGTCCAGTTATTTTTCCAAATACCTTTTTTCAATCAAAAGGAAAAAACATTATACATTTAAATAAACTTAATAAAAAATCCAATCTACTTGTTTTATGAAACATTGTAGATCACAAACCCTTATCAGTTTTTTGCTATTGTTATTGAATGTTATTGAACCAATAATCATTTCATATTCTAGATATTTTCATCAGATTCATATATCTATAGAATCTTGGTTTCCTTCAATTTCAACATGGAAATTGGATTTACAGCTTCCAAAAACTCTCACAATGCTTTAGTAGTATCCTTAAAATCCAAGAAAAATAATATTCTCTTTCACCCTAGTGAGCCTATTTCTTTTCTCAATAAAATTAGTGTTTAATGAATCTAATTATATACAGTATCATGAGATTATATTACCCATTAATTAAATATTTTATCTCTCGAATTTATATAGGTTGAGTTTGAATACAAGTAGACCATCCATTGGGTCTTTTAAAAAAATACACAAATGAAAAAAATGATCATCCATTTTCATTGAATATATAAGAATATATTCTATACGGATATACAAAAAATTAGTCAATGTAATCAGTAAATACATTATTTAGTAAATCTATGATGTTATTAAGGGAATCAATATTTCCAAATGGAATAAAAAAAATTATATAACTCAAATGGAATACATTCATGCATATATAATATTTAATAATTTCAATTGATGAAATCTAAATTAAAGGTCAGTCTATGAAAAGTATTGATCTCGATGTTGTTTATCAAATATGTCATCAATATGTGTAATAGGATACATGTTATTGATATTCATATTTCTATGTTATTGATAATCAATGAAAGGATTCATTGAAAAATATTTATTCCTAATAAATTGAATCATTTCACACCAAGGTTAAACAATAGAGTGTATATATCAATTTTATTGTTTCTCATGGGTTTGATTGTTAATTTACATCTACTAAATCAAGGATACACTATATCAAATTATTTAAATAGTATTATCACTATATATAAGTTTTCATGATCATTAAATATCATGATTCGGGTGAAGACAATCCAAATCATTAAGAATACCTTATTATATAACTAAAAAATAGAAATAAATTAAATGTTAAATTTTTCCTAATCCATTTGAGATCAATATAACTCATGCAATGGTTATAATACCCATATAATCTATGTGAATTAATGATGTTTTTCATATTCATCCTCACGCAAATACATGATCTTAGATTGATTCAAATTTCTAATGTGACACCCCTTTCGTAGAAATAAATTTGTGATATATATAAATAATATCAACACAGAATAAAAATTACATCAATTTAAACTATATATATATATATTAACAATTTATGTCATAAGAAAATTACCAGATTCTTATCATAATAATAAGAACTATAATTGAGTTGTATTCATCATAAAATGTTTATTTTTCACTACATATTCATTATCTAATCATTGAGGATGTGAATTTATATTCCTAGCTCTATTTCATGATATTATGGATTTCATATAACTATTGTAATAGTTTATTTAATAATATTTTTTCATAATCTCGATCAGCTCAAGATCAATTTCAATATTTATTTCCAAACTACAATCAATCTTTATAATTTTGAGTCATATGTCATATAATACTTAAAATCATTCAAACAATTTCCTATAGTATGATATTTATTTATTATACTATGAATCGTTAGGATCATCCTATATTGATTTTGGTTTATCATAGGCCATCATAGATACTAACCTCACGTTCTTTATAATTGTTTATAAAGTGAATATGAGTTAATCATAGCATACCACCAAAGAAAATCAATACATTTTTTATGCAAAACTTTTAATGTAGTAGTTAACGATCAAGAAAATAAATAACCATAATTGTATGGTTATTACTGCTAATTGAAGCTATTTTTTAGCCTAGAACAATCTCTCTGTGTCTAAATAGATATTTCATTAGAAAGAAACCATAAAATAACATCATTACAAAAATATTTTTATCTTTTTTTATATATAATATTATCATAACGTCTTTTACAAATGTTTTAAAATCGAAATAATTAACAATAATATTAACCTTTCCTGATAGCAATTGATGTTAATATAACATTAAAAACATAAATATTTCCTCAGTTTAAATGAATAATTATCAAAACTAATAATAAAACATTCCATAAAACCAAAAATTATTTATATATGTTGACACAATATATAAAATAAATAAAATCCATAAATATCGTAAATACTTTCGATAATGTTCTTCATATATATTACACTTATTATTCAAAAATATTAAACACCATTCATTAAAATGTTGAGAAATGTTAATATTATAAATGTTGATCTTAGATCCTCAGAAAGGGTAATCATATCAGATATTCAATTAATGGTCAAATATAAACATTTTATAATAATAAGTTTATGAATTAATGGTCATAACTTCTGGAATATAAAAAAAATTCAGCAGGTTATTAATCATGATTTAAGGGATATTTGTTTGTCATAATAATGGAAATATGATATAATAGTGTAGAAAGATCCCTAATCGATCATGTGATTATATAAAATTTTATTAGCATAATATATATGTGTATAGAACCCAAATAAAAATATAAAATCATTTCAATAGCTAAGGTAACTTTAAAATACAATTTTATTTTACATTGTGCCACAATAGACTGACTAAATTGCATGTTTCAATTGTAATCGTAGTAAATGATTAGTTTCAAAACTATCATAGTGGAAACATTACCATAATGAACTAGGATCACAATATATATATGTTCATATAATATAATGTGAGATAATTCATTATAAAATTCATTATAGGGATATATAATTCTTGGACTACCTTAAACATAATTATCTATATTCATAAGTGGGTCACAGTATTGTTAAAACATTCATAAATTCATCATATTTTAATCAAACTGTGGAACATAAAATTTGTCTCCAAAATATTAATATTTCATGTAATCATTTGTATTATAGTTAAAGAAAATGGATTGAATCATTATCAATTATACCCAGTATATCATATGAAAAATCTACTAATTGTATCATAGATGAATATTTAAATTAAAATTATTTTTTAAAATTTCCTTGAAAAAGTGGGAAAACAATTACTTAAATTAGTATAAATAAAAAATATGTATATATATTTATAGAATATAGGGAAAATTATTTTCAATGAATATATTTTTGGGTAATATTTACATTTAATTCCAAATAAGAGAATGATTTGATGAAACGTTCCATTCATTTACTAAACTTTTAAACCAAGATTATTTTCATACTTGTTTGGGTAGCTATAAAAAAGATTTCTGAAAAAAAAAATCTATTTGGAAAGAATAAAATACTATATAAAATACATTTATAGATGAATTTATATAATTCTTGAATCATAAAAATAACATCCCTTAATTGACATGATAAGAGACAGACATCGAAATTTTTTTTACTAAGCGTGGAGAAAAAATATGGTCATGATTTCTTATTTAAAATTATGAACCATTTAATGTACCAAAATGTAGGTAACTATTAGAAAACCAAAAAACAGATAAATTAATAGCTGATAAACAAGTATATGGGGTATAAAATAATATTATAACTTAATTTCCATCTAATTAATCTGAAGATATATTATTTTGATATGAATGTTGATTGTTTCATAAACCATGATAGTGTTTGTAACATTTGAATAACATGACAATTGAAATAAAAAAAAATTAAAAATATAATAAATACTATTAATATGAACATATCCATATTACATTATTTAAAATTTATGGTATACAAAACATATAAACAAAAATTTGAGGATAAATTAAAACATGTATCAACAAAACCCCATTGAGATAAAAAACCCTTACCTCAAGTCAGGTTATTATTCATATAGATTGAAAAATAATGTATAATATATATAACCTTATTATAAATATATTATTAATACTACTCATATATATAATTATATTAGAATATATCATTCAATTATAATTCCCAATTATCATTTTTTAATGATTTTTCATTAAAACATTATTTAGGTAAAAAATAGTTTTCCATGAATGTTTCTGTTCAACAGTTCCAAATCATTCACCTTGGTCATGGATTTATATTATATATAATATTAATCCTATAATAATTATCATATTAATTAATTATATACTATTTTAAATCTTTTATTTTAGATATTGATGACATATTTATCCTGTTACATAACTGAGACTATGGGTCTTGAGTCTATATTATTAATGAGTCAATTTTCATCGGTTTTAATGAAAAAAATTAAATAATAATTCCATTCTATAAAATCGAAAATATTTTATAAATATCATATATATTAATTAATGATATCCATATTTCCATCCATATAATTTGGAAAATAAAAATGAATCACAATTCATCATAGTGATAGTAGTCAAAACAAAATGAACCACTATGTTTCCATTTTCCAATTTCATTTATGGGAATGATGTTATATAATATATTATATTTATAGATTCATAAATTTATTTAAAATATCATACATATCAATTATATTTATCTAATAAATGTAGCTATCTTCTCTCAAGGAATGTTATGACAAATAATATAAACCAAAACATTGTATGCTTATATATGGGGAGAGGTGTGCCATCATTGTACATCATAATATGTTCTCTGGGTGTCAAATATTAGAGAATAACTACCTAGTATTAACTAATTATAGTGATGATATATCATTTATAGTATTCAAAAATGTTATATCCCAAAAAATAATAAAAAAGGGAATGCAACACATGTTTTTTGAAATATAGATACTTATATGAAATGTAATGAATCTTTAAATCAATCAGTTATTTAATAGGTTCTCATTATGAATGGTGTGATTCCATTGAAATTTTATTATTTATTGTTGATAATGATGATTTCATTTGTTTTATTTAACTAGATGATGGCATTGATAGGGCACGACTTATTTCACTTCATATTTCACTCTCTTTAGGGGAAGAGGGGCACATGTTATTACAACTCCCTCATAGTATAAAAATTTAAACTCCTCCATAAATAATTCTATCAATATATTTATATAAATATTTTGATTTTTGAACTCATTTAAAATGTATTGGGATACATTTTATTTCATAGTATATCTTTCTATAATCATGCATTTCAAATGGATGTTCTTTGATCCACTAGAAATTGAATAAGAATTTCTGGGAATAATATCAAGGCTATATTCACAAACCATTTTTTCCTTAGGGGAGTCTTATTCTCCACCGACCCTGGTTCATGATGTAAGTTCTCTACAGATGATGAAAACAATAATTAAAAATTAGAGTACAAGAAACTGCATTTTTTATGTCCATAAAATTTTAAGGCATTCAGTGTACCGGTATTGAGGGAATTGATCTTGTATGTTTTCATTTTATAATATTCATGGAAATGAGGATGTTCTTCCTAGATGTAGACTACATAATAATAAATTTATTAAAAATAAGGTTCTTGAAAATCATGACGGCAGTGGATATAAACTTAAATTGATGGTAAATGGTTTAAAGGGGAATATGATGCCATAAAATAAAAAATGGATCATCTTCATGGGTGTATATTATCTATGCTTCTATTCTTGTAGATAAAAGTACCCCATTGGGGCTATGAAAAATTATACTCCCGCCTTGAGTAAGAGTGATTCACTAACATATTTGATAGAATGTCTTTATAATGTTGCAGGCAACATGGGTACGGATCAGTTAAGAAAATAGGATTCCTAATTGGAGATCGTAGATAAACATGAGAGTAGTGGTGAGGTGTAAAGTGAAGAAAATAAATATAAATTTAATGATAATGATGTGAAATATTATAACTACAGTTCCCAAATCTATGAATCAAATTTCATATGA
Source organism: Viscum album (assembly GCA_963277665.1). NCBI lineage: Eukaryota > Viridiplantae > Streptophyta > Magnoliopsida > Santalales > Viscaceae > Viscum > Viscum album. The sequence goes on from OY728166.1 coordinate 399,585,310, forward strand.
AGGGTGCTCTCACTCTCTATAATTTAATAAATATAATAAGTACAAATATTACTCATATTTGAAAAGGAAAACAGTCAAAAAAATTCCTAATTATGGAATAAGTCTATGTCAAATACTATCTATGTAGGTAGTGTTTTAAAATATTTAAAGTCATATTTAGTTGTAGGGTAATATCTTTAATTATTTATGTATATTGATTAATGAACAAGATAATATATGTTTAAAAAAAGAAGATAGATTAATCATATTTGATACATGTCATTATGCTTCATATCATATAGTCTCCAACATTAATGATGATAAAAAGATTCATTTTGAAATAGTTGCATTAGAATGTAATTAATCCTTTTTCTAGGGGTTTCGTTGAAAATTATCTATTGATATGTGTTTGTTATTTGTCCAATTTCACAATATATTTTCTAATTATTGTATCACTTTGAATAGTATATGAATTTTTTTTATTTCATAGGGTTTTTATTACATCCCTACTATTTATTCCATGTTAATGTTTGATTTCATACAAACAATACACATAATATGTTCATGATGATATTGATGTATAGTGTCTTTTGGAATTAGGTACTTTACATAACAATATAAAATAGGGAATATAAAATCATTTTAAAAAAATCATAAAGAACTTCAATGTAATAAAATTGAACTTTAAACTATATTGTATAACCTGGGGAAATACATAAAAAATAGTGACACATAAAGCCTAGTAATGGAATAAACATTGAATAAGTGATAAAGAACAGTTAGTAAGAATATTAATGAGGAAAAAAGGAACACGAACAATAGTGAATGATATAGAATGATAATAATAACATATGAGATGTGTAAACAACAATAAAAAACAAATAATAAACACATTTCATGGGTAAAATAGAGAATACTTCATAGTGGGAAAAGTCCCAAAAAGGACTAATGTTCACTCACTATCCCAATGTGACGTATCATGATATTATATATTACCCAATGCATTGGAACTCTATCTTATGCAAGGGTAAAAATGTTAGAGGTTAAATGATAAATCATTTAAATGACATATATTGTAATGTAATTATTTATTATAAATTATTGAATATATAACCAATTGAAATTAAAAGAAAAAATTTCAAAGATAGATCTGGAATTTGATGGGAGTAGTGGATGGTAAGGATACCTTACATGAGTGTGTGACATCAAAAACATGTGAGGGGCTTCTTGAGAGAGAGGTAGTTCCTTGGGAGGAATCTAGAGAGTTGAGAGAATAGTATGTACATGAAAAAAATACTTTTTTGAGGATATAAATTTTATCTTTGGTAAATTTATATAGGAAAATACAGGGATTTATTTATTCGATTAGTTTTGGACAGTATATAAAAAATTATCCAAAAAAAACTCATTGATTCTGATAAAAAGGTATTGATTTTTAAAATATTTCATGAGAAGGGCCTATCATGTTTAAATACTCCCATTTCTTATATAGAGGTAAGTCACGCTATTAAATAAATTATTTTCAAACCTCAACATATATTAACAGTTTTAGAGGATTCATAAAAGAATTAAAAAATAAATAAAATAAAGATAAAATAAAATTATTTTAATTGGAATAATTAATTTGGTCATGGATCCCATTTAGAATAATTACTATGATACTTATTGTTCATTATTATATCATAAAATAGAATGTATATTTATAAGATATTTTATTTTTACCTAAATATATGACTACCTAAGAAAATTATTAAAAATTCATAGTTTAAAAATTTATTTGTTCTATTTTCAATAATAACGTTCATTTTATCTAAATAAAATAGAATTATAAGAATTATCAATTTTAAAATAATAAACTATATTTGCTGAAAATAATGGTTTTTTTAGCAATAATGTTTTTTTGGAACCATCATAAAATTCAACTTCAACTTCATCAAAATTATATGATCATTTACATTTGGAAACCATTATTTAACAATATTAATATAATATTTATTTAAAAATTATTTTAAATCATAAATTCATTAATTGAATCTGAATATTAACGAAATATAAAATTTGTGACTCATTGTATCAAAATAAAAATAATTTACGAAGTCACAATAATATGATTAAAATAAAATTATTATTTTAAAAAATAATTTTTCACATTTCTAGGCACATGATACAGATAACATTAATACAACAACAAATTCCCTATGAGTATGGTGCATGATAGTGGGAATTTCATGGGGACATTCAGAATAAATGGTTTTGACTATGACCTTAATGATCATGAAAATCCCCCACAAATGTTTTCTTCCATGCCTATGTTGTTTGATATTTTCCATGTACTGGTCAACGGATAATCCTAAAAATGTTATCTCCCTCATATGCTTTGATAAATGGGATTCACAAGTCAAAATCATACTAAATGATTTCATCACTTATTTGTTCTTTATCAATTGGATTTGTTAAAACATTATAGTTATATAAACAATTTTATCATTTCAAAACAACTATATTATCAACTATAATGATACATTAAAAATATTTAAATCCAATATGATATAAAATATAAGTACATGTGTTTATTTGGCCACATTTTGTTATTATACATTTAAATATATAAAAGGTGTATATTTTTTAATAATTGTTTGGGTCATTACAATCTTCCCCTCATAAAAAATATCAATGAAAAAATATTTATTTCCAACACTAAAATAGTTTAGGGTAACATTGCTTCATCACCTCACCTGGTTCCTATGTTTCTTCATTAATCATTTGGGTTATACACAACACATTTACAAGGATCATTGAATTATTTTGATGATCTTGTTCACTACGATCTAAGATAATCCCAGAATTATCTTGATTGGATAGGTCATTCTCCAATGGTAAAATATATGGATTGAGTACACGGAAGGGGTCTTGTATGTACATCTTCAATAGGGGTACATGGAATATATGATCTATAAGATATAGGTTTTGGGGGTGTGTCATTCAATATGCTACCTCCCTCAAGGGATAAAGGATCTAAAAGGGACCAATGTATCTTAGACTATGAATTTCACTCATTTAAAATATCATCACTTTAATCCTTTGAGATTTGTACATGAATAAAATGTCTCCTACATCAAACGATAGGTCTCAATAATGAATCTCATCATAACTCTTTTATTAAATCTAATAAGCTTAGATGTGCTGCAAAATGGTTTTAACCCTTTCCCCCGCCTCATCAACCATTTTTGAAAGTAGATATTTTTGTTACTCAACATAAACCCAAAATTCTTATTTTCAACACCTCTTCCCATAAAATGATTTATTTGTAGAAATTTGGATGGTTTAGTGGATTTTATTGTTTTATGAAATCATGATCAAGGAATGTGTTTGTCATTACCATTATTGAAGTCGATAGATCATGCTCACAACATTTCTTCTAGTGTCTGAATTGACCACTCATATTGGAATTTTGTTGGAGGTTGATATGCATTAGTGATGATTAGCGCAGTTTTCAGAACATTTTAGAGACTTATCTAGAACAGGGAGTTGAATATCGGATATTGATCAGATATTATTTGATATTGGTGCTCCATGGAGTATTACACTTCAATGATGTATATCTATAAAACTGGATCCCATTTGAATTCTAACCACAGTCCGATAAAGTGATCCTTCTTTGTAAAATGATCCACAACAACCCATATAGCATTATTTCCTATATATGTCACCATATTTCCACTGAAAAAGTCCATGGGGGTGTTCACCAATTTCTGTGTTGGTATGGGTAATGTTTTCATCAACTCCTTGGACTTCTTCCTTTGGACCTACATTTCATATAATTCTATGCATTTTGATATAAATTTTGCAATCATCTTCTTCATATTCTTTCACAAATAAATCTCATGATGATCTAGATACGTCATTGTGATTCCTGTGTGAATAGAGACTGTCAAAATATGTGCATGATCCAATAGTTACATCCTTATCTCATGATTTGATGGAACACATAGAGTTGATGAAAATATCTTAATTCCTCCTCCATCAATTTTAAAATATTAGGACTTCCCCTTTCTTATGGCTTTAACCTTCTTCGGAATTTCAAAATCAATTCTCTAATTATCCTTTAACCACTCAAAAAGAGGTTATTGAGCATTCAGTAGTAAAATGAATAATGACGATATTTGTTTTTTATGCTTCCCATGAAAATTAATTGATGATATAATATCAATAGATCCCACTAATTCTAATTATTTATAAATAAGAAAGATCTTTTATACTTAGAGAATGAGCCACTTTATTTGATTTTCCATGATGGTAGTGGATTGATGAGTCAAAGTCCTTGATCATCTCTAATTTTCTGTGTTGGAACATATTCAACTCTTTCAATATTTATATATAATTGAGGCTTTACTGATCAATATATATTTAACACTTATCTCAAAATAGATAATTCCATGAGATTTTAATTTCAATTATGACATCTACTAACTCAAAATATTGCAGGAAATAGTTTTTCTCATGAAAATTGAATTGCCTTGAAGAATAAGCTATGACTTTTCCATTCTCCATTTACACATTTAACAATCCATTCTTTAAAACATCATTTTATACCACTATTTGTTCCCCATAACTAGGTAGTGTCAGCAGGGGTGCAGTGATGAGGAAGCATTTTATAAATCTGTGAATCCCTCTTAACATTCATGATTCCATGAACACATGACTCCCTTCCATTTTATCATTTTAATAGGGTTTTCAAATTACATGAAATTTCTCATAAATTTTTGATAATACCCATATAAACTAAGGATTCTACAGATATATGTCAAAAATGTTGTCCTTGACCATACTTTAATTTAATCTGGGTTTGATGGGTCTATAGATATCCCATTTTTTATGACAATATATCCCAAGAATGTGACATCCATGAACCAGAACTCATAATTATTTTAATCGATATAAATATTATCCATTAATAGAATCTTTTGCAGAGTGATTATGCGTTCTTCATGAACCTCCATTCCTTTCGTGTATATTATAATATAATTTACAAAGTCTAAAATTTATTTTTTTATGAAATATTTAATGACTCTATTGATCACGTCCATGCTGATTTTTGGAGCATTAGTGAGTCTGAATGCTATCACTATGAGTTCTTGGTTCTTGTAGCTTGTACGAAAACCATTCAGGGGGTTATATTCCTTCTTAAAAATTACATGATAAAATAATTAAAGAAGATCCTATATAGAGCAGTATTGTTCTCCCATTAGATGATCTATGAATTAATTAATATGATTTAGAGGATAATTTTATTTTATAATGATATAATTAAGCTCATGATAATTGATGCAAATGAACATTGACAGATCCTTATACTTAATGATGAGGATAGGTGTACACCATGATGTAGCACTTGGGTGTATAAAACCATTATCCTTATATAATATAGTCGTTTTTCACCCCCTCATGTTCTAAAACAGCTATTCTATATGGATTTTTGGATAATAAAAACACTCTAGATACAGGTATAATTTAAAATTCATCATTTTATTTATAATGAAAACCAAAACATTCTGTGAGATACATGCTAGTGTATTCCCTCACAAAAGAAATGTATTTTTGGATGGTTTAATCAATTGATTCATTCATTTGAGCTAGAGACACTTTCTCATATGGCAATAATTTCCAAGATTTATATGATGATGATAAATAAGATTCATCCTCATCCCTGAACTTTTATAAAATCGCGGTTCAATTAGAAATATCGATAGTGGTTTCCTTCTTATTGAATGTTATGATGGCTCTATATATAGAAAGTCTATCCATTACTAGAATAGAAGTAAATTTATCCAAAGGTAGTTTAAAAAAATTCTATTGAAAATTCATCAAACAATCATTGATATTGGTGGAGTTATATACTTGGGATATAATAATTTAAACATTTTCCACTCTAACCAAAAGATCTACCCCCATTCATTTTGGTGGTGTATGAATAGTTACACAAAAAATTCATGATATGAATAAATGAATAGATGAAAAAATAAAAAAGTACATTTAGTATTTGTGAATGATAAAATACGGTACATATCACCACTTCATTGTCTAGGCCCACCTCAGGGGTTGTGATGGAATAATCTCACCCTACTACATTGGAGGTTTTTGGTTGTATCTGAAATACCCATGATTGGGGAAATGTTTTTAAATGTATCTTGTTTCCTTATAGTTTATGGAATGAACAATTCATAGAGGATTGACTGAAGAAATTATTTCATCCTTCATATTAGTGGGATTATCTTAATCAGAAATTATGGCTAGTTGTCCTTCCTTCCCACATTTAAATCATCTCTTCATTCCCCTTAGGAAATTTTTGAGGTTCTTTTTTCCAAACCATTCATAAGTGTGATGATGCAATTTTATGTCACCATTCAATTTAATAATCAAACCACCATAATTATATTACACATTACAATTATTATCCATATTATACCCATGAAATTATCTGATCTCCATATTATCATTGAGAGTTCATCAAACAATTTCCTCATAAATATCAAATACACAGATCTATATGGATGTTCATAAACTAGTTTTTAGGACTCCAAATATGTATTGGACAATTCATTTGTGGGTAATTAAAATAGAAATAGGCTTATCATGATAGAATTTTAATTTTTTCCTCATAATAAATGATAGATTTATCGTCGTTTTTCATGAGAATATGTAAGTCCCATTCCATTTTTTGTTATGGATTGCGAGGAAAATATTCATCAAAAACATTTTCTAGAATTCGTTTAACTCAATCACATTGATCTTTTCATAATTATTCATATTCTTGATCAAGGAAAAGTAGTGGAATGATTCCACCTCAAAATGATATTAATCCAATAGAACCTTTTCTTACTTAGAACATAGTACGACAGATAATACAACCTCAGTTGAGTGGATCCTTTGTTCATAAATTAAGGGATTAGATGATCTATTGAAATCATGATTCCCTTATTACATGAGTCTCTCAATGTTAGCTTTTTATAATTAGGGGTGGGGATGAGGAACTCCTTTTAATCCAGGTTTATATTTATAACCTGAGTAAGGTGAGAGGTTATCTTCATAATGTTTTTGATTCCTGATACCATCTGGTTGGGAATCTTAATAAGATTGTAATCACATTTCCTATGGAATTTATTTCTAACCTGATTCCTCATTTTTTTGCATTGGATAGAATAAAGGAATACTTACCATTGGATATTTTTATACTATTAAACACATAAAGGGGAATCCAATGGCATTAATGTAACAACTTATAAAACACATTTATTTCTACAACATAAGAATATCTAGGATTTGATATTTTTAGCTACAATATATTTCTTAACATGTAATATTTGGAGATATTTTTTATTCACTTATTAATGTTTTGTAACGTGCTTATTAATTTATCAAACAATATCCCATAGGAGTGTCGAACTAGGTGTGAAATAAGGCCAATTTTTTGTGTTCTAGGTCACCCAACGTTAGTTCTAGAACACCTTTTTGAGTGGTTACTACTATATAGATATACTACAGAACCACATCATCATGTTTCTTCATGACATGGATTTATTTTCATAATAACCCAATTAATCTATTCTATCAAAAAATTGTGACAATTTTCTTATACATTGTCTTATATATAATTTTTTCTCTACAGTTTTTTAATCCAAATCCAAAAAATAAATAAAATTTTCTAATGAGGATAACTATAACAATCATTCTATTTTTCTCATAGTAATAATTAATTACTTACATAAGACTAAACATAATAATACATTGATGATCAAAAACTCAAGTTTCGTTTTGAATTATGTAAATTACACAACAACATATAATTTGGAAAAAAAATTGTTATTGAAAACCTTTTAAACATGTTCAATGTCCTCCTTAGAACATAAAAATGAATGAGTTAACATGGGGACATACATAATAAAGGTGTTAGATATAAATCCCTAAAAGGGAATATTGGAATATGTTATATATGTTTTACAATAGGAATATCAATGAGTAATAATTGGGACATGAACAATAAGGCATGAAATAGCTTGATAATCATAACATGGGAAATGTGGAATAACCATAAAACATTGATTCATAAATATAAGTCAATGATAAACTTAACTAGAAATAATGGTGGAAGAAGTACCATAAAGATGAGAACCCATCATATTAATTTCATTCACATGATTATTTTTTCCACATAGATCATAAAACACAGATTCATTCATTATCATAATTAATTCCACAAAAAAGGAATGTGGAATACAAACATTGAAGTCTAAAATAAAAAATTATATGTGAATAAAGGTGAATACCCATGATAGAAAAATGTGTATGGTAATCAATACCTAATTTTTTTGGCATGGAAAATCACATTGATATTTTAGTAGTAGAACATCATTAGAAAAAAAATGATGTGGAGAGTGAAATGGATCTTACATAATTTTGACATAAAATGGGATGTAATAGGGGCATATTAAAACATTTCCAAACATTAGGAAGTTGATATAGGTTTAAAAAGATCATAGAAAAACATGAAACAATGAATAAAAGGTGAGGATCCCTATTCGAATTTCAATAAAGTAATGAATTATTTAACTCCCCAAATGTGGGAGGATTAATTATACCTCATTAAATTAAAATAAAATTGATAGTAATTGAATTGTTTTAAATGAATTAAAATATAACCCAATAAAATTAAAAGAACCAAATTCAGTGATGGTAGTTGAATTTGAAAGGAGTTGAAAAAGGTGAGGATCCTCTTCCTAAGTATGTGACATGAAAACATAAGAGGGGATTCTTGAGAGATTAGGACACCAAGGAAGGACTATAGAGAGTGGAAGATAGATTTTGAAAAATAATACAAGGAGTTTGAGTAAATAGAAATAGGGGATTCTGTTGGTTTATATAGTAAAATAAAAAGATTTTATTTATTATTTAGGTTTTCTACTCAACATAATTAAATATCATAAAACACAAAATATACCATGGGTTTTTACCATGTTTTATTCTAAAGGGTGTTTTGTTATATTGACAAGAGTCAAAAATAATAACATAATTACCCTGATTATGGGGATGTTAGTGATAGTCTTAGTGAAATGAATTTAAAACCATAAAATATATTATATTTTGTAGAGGTATCATAATAGATTCAAAAAATTAACAATAAATATAAAATCACATCACATTGAATGTAAAAAATTTATATTTTCTTGTATATGATATAGATTAATTATTAAATAACTTTTGGGTTAGGATTACATCATTAAACATAATGTATATTTATATGGTATTTAAATTTTAACCAGAAGTTCAATTATCATAAAAAATTATGAAAAAATAACCACATGATAATTTAGACATTTTGATTCCACAAATAATATTCCCTTTATGTATGTAAATTTTAAAATACTTTAATTTGAAATTTTAAAATTATTTCAAAAAATTATTGAAAATGATTTGATTTTTCACATTATTAGTGTTCAAACCCTTATACAAATAATATTTAAATTAATAAAAATTATATGATCATTTATATTCATAAATAATATTTAACAATATTGAATTATTATTTATTTAAAAATTCAATTATTTCAATAATTCATTTATTGAATATGAATATTAATAAAAAAATAAATTTTTTTAATTATTGTATGAAATCAAAAATCATTAACATAGTAACAATAATATGATGAAATTATATTCGGTATTTTATAAAAAAGTTCTATACTCATTTTAATTGGGTGTTGATACATACCCCTTTAATACATCAAAAAATCCTTAATGGTTAGTTGCACGATTGTGGGACATTCATGGGGTGGTTCAACAAACATGGTTTGGGTCATGATATCATTGAACTTGAACATCACCCATAAATGAATTCTCTCATGCTTATGTTACTCAATCTAAAGATGGGATTTGTGAAGGAAAAATACCATAAATTCTATCCCCATTATAAGATCTGATAAATGTTTTTTAATAGGTTACAATCGTACAGGTTGAGGCCATCACTTATTTTTCCTATGTTAATTAAAATTTTTAAAACCCTATATTTTTTCTGACCATTAAATTACTATTCAATGACTATATTATCAATTGTAATGATAATTAATGGTAATATATTTCTAATTTAACATAAAAAAAGTTCATTTCTTTTTTATAACCATATTTCATGAAGTTTCATTTAAATAAATTCAAACGGGGATTTTTATTTTTACTATATTAGGTCGTTACAATTTGAATCAACAAAATAGGATTTTCATAGATACTATACAAAGCTATAAGTATTATTGGGTTTGATGAAGGTTTTTATGGAATTTTTCTCTCTTATGTTCTCACCTAATTTTTATTTAATATTATCTTTTTTATTAAAATAGTGAAATTTATTTTATAACATAATTTTGTTGTCATTTATATATTCAATTGTGAAAAATGTTACTTTGTGTTAAAATTGAGTATTTGTTTAATTTAATCTATTTGAATTATTTTGATCTAATTAATTATATTTTATTTATATATCTTTTTTATTCATGTAATTAAATTTAATTTTTCAATTTGATTTTTTTAATTATTTCCCTATTTTATTTTATAATATTGAAATTAATAATTCCATTTTCATTAATTCATTATTATTTTTGAGTAATTGATATTTAAATAATAATTTGTTTAATTATGTATTTATATTGAATTGTTTTAGTTATTTATTTATTTGATTATGTAATCCATTTATTGTTCATTACTTCTTCTTATTAGTTCATTTATTATATTAATTCCTAAATTTATAATGAAAATAAATATTTTTTCTATGATTCTTTCTAATTATGATAAATAATTTTTGATTTATTGATTTCATTCATTTTTTTAATTAACTTAATTTATATTAAAATTTTTCTAATTAATCATGTATACAATGGTTTTCCACTAAATGTTTTACAGTTTATATTCAATTTATTGAATTCAAAATTTTATTTTATCCTGAAAATTTTTTCAATTTTTTCAATTTTTTAATTTTTCAATTATTTTATATAGTTCCTTTTAATTCAAGAAAATGGTATTCCTACCAGCTTCTCACTAACCTCAAAATTTTCCACCACCAGCTTCAATCTCACACACAGCGGGATTCACCTTTACTTTGAACAACCAACTAAATCACCCTCAACCGACCTTCTATAGTATATGACTCATTGACACACTGATCCACTACAAGTTTCAGCTGCAGTCCGTTGTGATCCATTACTAGGCTCTACTAAATATACTCCAACCCTCCACTACATAATCCCACCGCCAAATCTACCCTCCACAACCCTCACATTCCACTACCCGGTATCACGACCGACACTCCTTCCGTGACCCTAACCCACCATCACATATCCACTAACCTGCACAATCTCACATCCACTAGACTTCATTGAAACCAAGTACTAAAATTGAATTAATTATATAATTAAATATCAATGAAAAAAATAAAAATATGAAAATACAATTCAATGAAAACATAATTTATCTATAAAAGTAGACTCTTCCACATTAGAAAAATTCTTAATATCATCTAATAAAAAAATTAACACAACTAGCACCTCCAATCCACCAACTAGATCATTCCATATTTAATAATAATACAAAAAAACGACCACAAAAATAAGAATAACCCAAAATCAATGATTTCATAGAAATAATGAAATAAAATCCATTGTTAGAGTTGAATAGACATGTTACTACTGAGAAGACCCCCCATGAAGAAGAAGGCCAAATCATTGGAACTGAGGGATACCCACCACTCGAGCTATGGTCTGTCACCTATTCCTCATTAGATCCCTATGCACAATCCACCATCGACACCACTATCATCTATGGTCAATGAAAATGTCGTTCATGTATGATCATTAAATCATCTCTAAGCCATCATTTCTCGTCCCGAATGAAACATGGGACTCATTAAAGACCACTCTGAGACAACACATGCCATTGTATAAGATCGATACCACTATGAACCCCTACACTCAATGGATATATGAGGATGGATGAATTTTTAAAAAAGGTTTTTCAATTTTTTTATGGGAAAGGGTTTGGGGTATTATCAAAAATGGTTCCGGAGAAGCGTGAAACCCATTCATGAATCTCCCCTTGCCCGGAAGGGTGAAGGATGTTCATGATTCCTATGTAATTATTTTGAATGAATAGTTAATCTTAATAAAAATTTCTATAGAATTATTAAATATTATTTTACTATTTTTGTATATTAATTTTTTTGTTATTATTTTTTGTTTTGAATGGATTTGTATATATATAAAAATATAAATAAATAATTAATCTTTTCCACAGAATTTTAATACTATTTAATGTATAGTAGTTATGAAATTACAATGGTGTGGAATATAACAAAATCCCACACCCACGAATAAATTTTATAAGAGGGGTTTCCCTGGAAATCATTCATTATTTCTGATGTGGGATTTAAGTTCTCCTATTCTTACGAATAAAATTCTACATTTCAAATGTGTGATTATGAAACGATTCAGTTACATGTCTTTGAATGAATATAAAATATAAACTATAAGGAAAATATAATTGAGACATAAAAATGAATTAAAAATATAATAAATAGTTGAAAATAAAAGCAATTTCATAGAAAAATGTTGATGAAAAATAATTTATATTCTCATAAAACAACCCAATTGAATTTTAACAATGATTCATGTTCATGAATTTTAAGTCCTATATGATATAAAATGTAACACCAATATAAATGAAAATTAAAAATTAGAGTAAAAATATTATAAATAGTTGAAAATAAAAATAATTTCATTAAAAATGTTGATGAAATATAATTTAAAAGCATCAAAACAACCTACATGAAACATAAAAATGATTCAAGTATATGTCTTTGAATGTCTATAAAATATAAACTATAATATGAATATAAATGAAATATTAAAATTGTATTAATCATATTATAAATAGTGTAAAATTAATTTATTTTTTTATAAAATGTTGTATAAAAATAATTTATACGCTTTCCAAACCACCTAATAGAAACATAGAAATGTTTCAAGTATGTAACGTTGAAAGTATATTAAATATGATCTATAAGACGAATATAAATGAAACATAAACTAATGGATAAATATGTAATTAATAATTAATAATTATTTAGTTAATAAGTATGGTAATTATTAATTATATAGTTATTAAATATATAATAATGAAGTTGTTAATTATTGATATAATTATTAACAATTGATTATTAATTACTAATATACAATAATTAATTACTTAATTTAAAATATAATTATATAATTTTTAATTAGTTAATTAGTAATATAATTATAAATTATAAAATAATTTTTTATTTAATTATTAATATAATTATTAACTATATTTATTGTATTTTAATTATTAAATTTTAACTCTTAATTTTTAATTATATAAAATTTAATTAGTCATTTTGTAATACAATTATTAATTACATAAAAATTATTTATTTAATTACGAATATAGTTATGAATTATAATTACAAATATAATTGTATATTATAATTAGTAATTATTAATTAAATAATAATTAATTAGTAAATTATGAATAAAATTATAAATTATAATTCTGAATTATTTATTATATAATAAATAATTATTTAATTATTTATATAATTATTAATTATAATTACTTATTATATTTTATATAATAATTAATAAGTTAATTAGTAATATAATTATTAATTATATATTAAGTTCTTGGAGGATAAATTACAGAAAACACACAGTCACACCACACCGATAAACTTGAAAGGATGGTCATATCCCGCCAAAGGATAACCCACCCAACGAGCCACATTTTTACATAATATATATTTTTTTCTTGAAAGGCATAGTGGCCATGAATCCTATTATGTGGCATGTATGCCTGATATTATAACCCAAGGTCTATTTTTTGAATAGTAACCCGACTATAATATTACTATTGTGGTATCGCCATCGTTACTATACTCGCTACAGTAACGTCGTGGCTATAGTTTCACCCACCGCCGCTATAGATCTGCCTTTCAATTGTTCTGTCGCTGCTATAGTATATGTGAAAAATAGTTTTTGAACACTGATTATTGATGTATTATTACGAGACTATTGCCACAAAACCATAACCCAACCACAATATACTTATTAATTATTATTTATTTAATTAATTAATTAGTAATATAATTATTAATTACAATTAATAATTTTAATTATTAATTATCATTTATAAATTATATTAAATAATTATATAATAATTAGTTAGTTATTTCACATTATAATTTTTATTTATATAATAATCAATTAGTTAATTAGTATTATAAGTATTAATTATCATTACATAATATTATTTATATAATAATTAATAGTTAATATGAATAATAATTTTAATTAGTATTTACTAAAATAAAATAACTAAAAAGTTAATTAGAAATATTATTATATAATAATTAATTAGTTTATTAGAAATATAGTTATTAATTGTAAAATAATTAATTACTTAGTAGTACAAGTATAAATAAAAATTAATAATTAATTAATTAGTACTATATTTATTAATTAATAGTTATATAATAATTATTGAGTTAATCAGTAACATAATTATTAGTTATACATTAATTAATTAGTTTATTACTAATATAATTAAAGTTAAAATTATCAATAAAATTATTCATTAAAATTAATAATTAATAATTATATAATATTTAATTAGTTAATTACAAATAAAATTATTAATTATATATTTACTAAATAATAATTATAATAAAAAAATAAATTACAAATCAAGTAATAAATTATTGTATAATTAATAATTATATTACTAATTAAAAATCCTAGAGTTTGCAGTTAGATTAATTTAAGTTTAATAATTAATCAGTCTGTTGAATCATGTAACCCTAGGGTCTTTCCAGATCTCGGTATCCCCTGTGTAATGTAATAAAATAGATGCCTCAAAAGACCATCTAAACAATCATGAAATACTGAGTCCAATCTAGTGCTTTTTCATGGAAGGATCGTCACAAGAATTAAATCATTCATAAACAACCCTCTAAGAACACTCTCACGGTCTAACCGCTTTGGGTTAACATAGAACCAATTCATGAAATAATGAACCTTTGGGATGCTCTCACGGCCTAAGCCCTTTGTTCTAACATCGCACTAATCGTTTACAAACGACCACCTATGAAGCTCTGGTGGTCATTACCTTTGGGTCAACATGAAATCAATAAATTATAAATAATGTACTCGGTAGATATTATGTTCTATACCAATGTGTCAACATTGCATAAGGTAATTAGAAAAGACATCTTGGGTAGCTCTCAAATTCAATACCCATAGGACAATCCTTTACACTAAGCAGTCATAGTCCGTTGGAAAAATAGTGCGCATATAATGTCAGCAAAGATCGTGTAATCCGAAACATATACATGGATAATAATTGACAAGAATATCACTACCATTTCATATAATCAATAAAACTCCATCCGAATCATCCAAGGCATGGGAAAAAAAGAATTTCTAACTTGAATTCTAGACAAAACACCCATAAACAATCAACAAAGGCAAATAGACCAATGGTGTGTCCCATAAACAGGGTATCGAACCCTATACATAGGAAACAACCCATAATTGATCAATCAAACCATAGCAGGTAGTAAACATAATTAAAATTACAATTAATTAATTACCTCTAACACGGATCTACATCACCGTATGAATAAATAATCCAAGGCAACACAACTAAAGGAATAAACAACCGACCTCAATGTCGTATGATCGATATACATGAATTCTGGCCCATTAATTGGCCCAGATCAGTGAAAATATACAAAAAGATAAAATACCCACATTTAATAACTCACATGAAAGGATTAATCAAGAGGAAAGGCACTAGTGGTTTTTTAAACTCAATGGTGGGATTCTAATGCACATGAAAGTGTCCCAATTGGATCTCTGATGGATAATTGGGAGGGGTTTGAAGGTCATTGGTCATTATATCTCTCTATTATATGGACCATGGTGAGCATATTTTTATGGAAATAATATGAAACTTCTCTATGATATGTCAACTAAAAATAATAGAACATGGAATGTTTATTTAATCTACACACTATGTAGTTGTATTAACCTGCACCTAAATTAAGTGGTACGACATGTCACCACACGACCAAGTACTCAGTCGTTACATGGACAGTAGGCAGCTTTACGCAGCAAGTTATGTACCTGAAATGTACATATAAAAACCTAATTTATTTTTTTTCCCTAATAAACCATGCAAAATCAGGATCCATTCTTGACAATTACATCCACGTTTTTAAAATAAATTTATAAAATTCATTCTATAAAAACATGTAAGGTATTCATCAAATAGAATGAAATACCTATGAACTCAATGTTCTCATACTGACACTTCATATGAGTTCTTGGGATATCTACATCTATCTCTCATTTCTGATGAGGAAAAAAAATATTCAATTTTTGGATAATTATTTGGGTCTACCCAAATAATTATAACTAATCATATATCTTTATAGGGGATAATATTTCATGAACATTAAATTATTCCACCATTCATAGTATACACATCACATCCAAATATTATCCACCTTTTGGAAGAATAATACTGGTGCACATCATAGTGAAAAAATTGGGTGGAGAAATCCCTTTTATATCAAAACAAAAAATATTGTTTCATGTGTTCTAAAACTAATATGGTTTCATATTATTGGTACCCATATTGATATTATGGGATAATGATATAAACAAATCATTGAATTGATATCACCTTGGGGTGGTGGGGTTATAACCTCTTCGGTCTTCTGAACACACATCAATAAACACATAACCATGTCATTGAATCTCCCCTATCATCAACACTACCAAATGAAATTATAGATATTCATATTTAGAAAAAATAGATATCGAATCATAGAAACATTATAATGTTACCACTAATAAAAATTGTTTACCTCACCTGTTTTGATAATCCCAATTATGATTTCACAAGATTTGATAATCCCAAATAATGTTTATCTATATATTAATTCTCTCAATATATGATATTCTATAATCAAGATGATAATAACATTAAAATACTCCTTGAAATATGTTAATCATTGTCTATCTATGATTATACAAGTTTTGGAATTAATTCTAACTCAATCGGATGTGTTCTGGGTAAAACAGACGTGTTAAGTCACTAATATGCCTATAGCTACCGATAGACTTAGTATTCCGATAGACATAGTCATCGATATACCAAGGTCACCGATAAGATGAGCTACTGATAGAAGATGAGCTACTGACATAATAAGTCTACCGATACTAACATCATTGGTACATAAGTGAAGCTACTGATACAGATAGTCACTGATACATCAAGCTACTGATATGAGTGTCTGTTAACACCAGACTTACTGAAAAAATATGTATACCGATATACAAATTCACCTATATAGAATGAAGCTATCGATAGAAGCAGAGTCTACGGATAGAAGTGATGTATACCGATAGATGATGTCACCGGTATGTAGATCTCTCGATACAAGATCAAACAACTACTGATACCAAGAGATACCAATAGAACAAGAGATACTGATAAAAGCTCCTGCTATTCAAAGACCACCCTTACAATTATACCGACAGAAGGCTACTAACAAAATCTTGACCAGTCAAACTCTATACTCTCAATATTATTTATTTATTATCCAACATATATTTTTTTATGATTTTAATGCAATCAATGTTATTTAATGATTTGTGTTTCCATGTTAGGTAACCAAACCTAGTACCCCTGAAAAAGGGAATCATTCATTTTATAAGAGTTGACAGCTATAAAAGGAAGGACAGAGATCGGAGGGAGGATATAACACACACAAAGAAGAATCAAGAACTAAGAACGCACGAGAAGGGTGTAAAAAGAAAAGGATGAACAACATTGAATACGTGGTGCACTCACAGAAAAATAAAAAGATACATTCATACTAGAAGATCACCAGACATACACGAAGACATTAATTCTAGAGGAGAACACAAGCTGCATCTTGAGTGAAGAACTACATAATACACTTCATGCACTCATGTTGTTAAGATCAACATGAAAACCATGGAAGATAACGACACTATGTTTTTCAGAAAAAAACAGAGAAGGACTCAGAAGCATTTCTAATAAATCAAAAGAGTCCAGAGCTGCACTTCACATCACTAGATCATTCTAAACTCTTATATACTCTTTTAGTGATACTTTTATTTACATTTTGAGTAGTGTGTATACTCTGTATGTTTCTTACACACACTATCTCATGTGCCAAGCTGGAGGATCTCTAAATCCTCATTCAATCTATATAACATCCTTGTATCCCACTTTGGATAGTGGTAGAGGTCAAGTAAGACCTCGAAAGCTTGTTAGCTATTTCTTGTTATCCCACGTACAACTGCGGTAGAGGTCTTTGTACCTGGATAGTGGTTTCACTATTTTTTACCCCGATCTAGGGTGTGCATCAAATTTATATAATTTTTTTGAGATGACTAAGTCTCAGTTTGAGACTAAACCTCTTTGTTACATCTACTATGCATCTTCCTTTTAGATTAAAAGTATACTTTTTATATATATTTTATATTTCGCTGCTAATTACATTGAAATACAATATGATTTTCATGTTACTTTGACAGTTAAATTACAAGTGTTTATATTTATTGCGAATCAGTTTGTTAATTTCAAATTTTAATTTAATCTTCTGATTAAATTAACTGAGACTTAATCAATCTTTGATAAACTAATTAAACACTCAAAATCTGTATTAATTCACTACAGTTTAATTAGTTTTTTAATATGGGTATTTTAAGAGAAATATTTTTAACAAAATTTTTTATTGGAACTCAATTCACCCCCTTCTTGAGTATCCACTCTGACCATCATTTTGTATTAGAGGTGGGTTTTTTTACTAATGTTTTTCATAATACTCTCTTTTTTCAAATGTGATTTTAGTTGAATCTTTAAAGATCTTAAATTTCTATTAGTTCTATATTTTATCTCTTTAAATATATTATCTAAAATCTAGTTATGGAAAATAAACTAGAAGATGATGCTACCAACATGCCACCATTCTTTAATGGTACAAATTATGCTCAGTGGAAACATAAAATTAAAATTCATTTTGAGAGTATGGGATTTGATATCTGCACTGCAATAGAAACTCAATATAAAATTCCAGAAACTGTATGAAATATTTGGGATAAACCAACTAAAATAGCTTAAAATAATAATTAAAAACATATGAATTTCATGTATTGTGCTCTAGGAGATGAAGAGTTTAATATAATATCTGCTTGCAATACTGCTTATGAAATCTGGGAAACTTTTTCTATTTCCCATGAGGGAACAACCAATGTGAAAGAAATGAGGCTGAATAACTATACTATTAAATATGATAACTTTAAAATGAATTCAGATGAACACATTTCTGACATGTATCTCAGGTTCAATGAGATTGTCAATACTACGAGCTCCCTTGGAAAGGTTGTTCCACCAAAGGAACAAATTATGAGGATATTAAGAAGTCTACCCGGAAGATGGAGAGGCACATCTGTCTCCATAAGAGAATCGTGTGATATAAGTTCACTTCCTATTAAAGAATTAATAGGTATGCTTATGATGTATGAGGAAGAACTCAAGGTTAATAAGGAAGAAGGTGATGAACTTAAAATGGAGTAGTGTATTTTATGTCTACTACCTAAAAGAGCAAGGATAAGGGGAATGTTCACATATAAACTGAACGCTCAACAAGTTAAATTTCAAACTCTAACATTGATACTAAGATGGATCAAATATCTAGAAGATATAAGAAATTCAATTGGTAGAATAAATTCATCAGAAAATCAAACTAAAAAGGTAAATATGACAGCAAAGGTCATTGTAAAAAGGACAGGAAGAAAGCTGATAAGAGTGATGAAGTTATCTTCTATGAGTGCAAATTGAAAGGACATGTAAATGCTAACAGTCCAAAATTGAAGTTCAAGAGGAAACATGACTACAATGACTACATGTATTAGAATGAAATGAAAGCATCTTGGAGTGCTTTAGAAGATACTTCAAGTGATTCTGATTCTTATACAGTTGAATATTCTCATAAAGCTAACATGTGTTTTTTGACAATCACTTCTGAGGTAACACTGGACAATCTTGCTATAAATTCATACGATTCTGGAGTTGATTCAGATTCTAAATCTGAAATTTTGTCTAGTGAAGAATTGTTTGAATATTGTAATATGATGGAAGAGAACTGTAATGAAATTAAGGACAAGTAAAAAGACTTAAAAAACATCATGCTTTATCTATCACTGTTAAATCTTCTCTTGATGTTGAAAAGGAAAATAATGATCAATTGCATAAGGTAAATACTGAACTAAAATTCTCTAATGAGAAACTGAGAATGGAATTAGAAAAATAAACAAATGGGAAGAAAACACTTACACAAATTCAAGGTAAACAAGTGGCACCAAAGTACACTACTGGTTTTTTATACCAACCAGGACAGAGATAGTTTACCAAAAATAGATTTGTTCCTAAATCTGGAAAAAATTTATCTAGTTACAGTTTTGTAAATTCATATGCCTCCACTAGTTATTCTAATTTTTATAGACCAAATGCATTTTATATTTGAAAATCTGTTGAATCTATTGATTATATGAGACTCATAAGAAAAATCTGGGTACCTAAAGCTTTACTTGATAACCAGTCTAGACCCAAGACAATATGGGTAACAAAATCATTTTCTATCTAAACCTGTTTTGTAGGAGACCTGCTTGAAGAGTTCTTAAAAGAAGATATGGTACTTGGAAATTGGATATTCATAGCACATGTCTGGAGATTATTCATGTTTTAAAAGCATAAAAAAATTTCATGGAGGCTACGTCACCTTTAGTGATAACTCTAATGGAAAAATCATCGGCCTAGGCCAGATTGGAAACATTAATTCAGGTTTAATTTCTAACGTTTTATTTGTTGTTGGACTTATGTATAATCTATTATTATTTCTCAGTTATGTGATGAGGGCTTTAATATTATGTTTGAAAATGATTTTTGTAATGTTTTTAACTCTAAAAATGCTTTTTTATTTTCTAACTACATAAATGAAAATGATTATGGTGTTGACTTGAATTCTTTATCAAAACAAAATGTTACCTGTTTAAATGATTTTCATAATGAATCATGGAATTGGCACAGATGATTAGGACATTGCAATATTTATGCAATTAGAAAACAGACTAGGAAGAACATAGTTAGAGACTTACCTAAGCTTTAATTCCCATCAGACAATGTTTGTAATCCCTATTAAAAGGGAAAACAACAAAAAATTTCTTTTAAATAAAAGATAGATGTTTCAACTTCTCAACCTCTTGAGTTGGTTCACATGGACTTTTTTTGACCTTCTAGAGTTTCTATTTTAAATGGGAAGCACTATGACTATGTCCTAGTATATGACTTTTCAAGATATACTTGGGTATACTTATTAGCTCACAAAAGTGAAGCTTGTTCTTATATTGTCAATTACTCCAACATTGAAGAAAACCTTAGTGGTCATAAGATTAAAACCTTAATAAGTGATCACGGTAGTGGGTTTAAAAATCATGTGTTTGAATCTTACTTATCACATAATGGCTATAGTAGTATCTTTATTGCCCATATGACACCACAATAGAATTCTGTATTAGAAAGAAGATATCAAACCCTGCAAGAAAAAGCATGTACTATACTTAATGAGTATGACCTGCCTATTTATTTCTGGGCTGAAGCTATGAATACAACTTGTTAAATTATCAATAGAGTTTTGATTAGACCTGTTCATAAAAAGAACCATTATGGGTTGTGGAAAAATAGGAATCCTAAAGTTAGTTACTTTAGAGTCTTTAATTGCAAAGTATTTATTCTAAATACAAAAGATAATCTTGACAATTTTTATCTAAAAGTGATGAAGGAATTTTTATTGGTTATTATTTAACTATAAAAGTCTATAGAATCTTTAATAAAAGAACCAAATGTGTGAAAGAGTCTGTACACATCATGATTGATGAAACCTATCTACATGAACCTAAGTATTATCTTGAAAATATCGAAGAAGATTTGATTGTTCTGGACCTTAATGATAAAACTAATGATCCTTCTATAAAAACAACCAGTTCTGGACATATTCCAGAATCTTCTTCTGTTGAACCTAATCCTATAGATTCACCTTAAATTTCTAGTCCTCACTTTAATAGATCAACTAGGATTCTAAATAATCATCCTTTGGATTCTATTGTTGGTAATCTTGATAGAGGGACACATACTATATCTTCTCTAAGAAACTAGGTAAAACATCAAGCATTTATTTCACAACTAGAAACTAAAAATATCAATGATGTAATCAATGATGAATTCTGTGTAATGGATATGCAATAAGAGTTAAATCAATTAGATAGAAACAAAATATGAGAATTAGTTGACCGACCTAAGGACACTTTAAAAATAGGCACTAAATGGGTTTTTAGTAACAATGTTGATGAATCTAGAAAAATAGTTAGAGAAAAAGATAGGATAGTTTCACAAGGATATAGTCAAGAGAAATGAATAAAATATGAGTAAACCTTTGCACCTGTAGCTAGATTAGAACCCATTAGGATCTTACTTGCCTATTCTTCTCATCTGAATTTCAAATTATATCAAATGGATGTCCAAAGGGCTTTTCTAAATGGTTTTATAATTGAAGATGTTTTTGTTAAACAACCACCTGGATTTACTAATCCTCATTTTCAAAATCATGTTTTCAAGCTATCTAAAGCTTTATATGGTTTGAAACATGCTCCAAGAGCATGGTATGATAGACTTAGTAATTTTATTATTTCAAAAAGTTTTACTAAAGGGTTTGCTGATCCAACTATTTTTATTAAAAGAATTTATATAGATGTTTTGATAGTAAAAATCAATGATGATGATATTATTCTTGGATCCTCTAATCATTCTTTATGTACTGACTTTTCAAAGTGTATGAAAAATGTATTTGAAATGAGTTTAATGGGATAACTCAAATACTTTCTTGGATTTCAAGTTTTTCAAAATGAAAATGGTCTTATTTTGAATAAATGTAAATATAAAATGGATCATTTAAAATGTTTTGGTTTGGATAGTATTAAGGAAAGTGATAATATTATGATTATTTTCTGTAAAATGGATGTAGATGAAACTGGGAAACCAGTGGATGAAACCAATTACAGAGGTATGATTGGAAGCATACATTACCTTACTGCTAGTCGACCAGATATTATGTTTAGTGTGTGTATGTGTGCAATATTTCAAGATAATACAAAAGAATATCATTTACTTGCTATTAATTTTTTTTAAGTATCTTAAACACACTGTAAATTTAGGTATGTTTTATCCAAAGAAAAATCTTTTGTGCTAATGGGTTATTCAGATAATGACTTTGCTGGTTGAAATTTTGATAGAAGAAGCACATCTAGAACATGCCATTTATTAGAAAAATCCTTAGTATCATGGTATTGTAAAATGAAGAATTCTATATCTTTGTCTTCAACTGTGGCAGAGTATATCGCTGATAGTAGTAGTTGTGAACAAATTATATGGATGAAACACACACTTTTGGAATATGGATATGATTTTAAGCATGTTTCAATTATCTGTGATAACACTAGTGAAATTAATATTTCAAAGAACGATGTATCTCACTCTATGACCAAACACATTGATGTAAGTCAACAATTTTTGAGAGATCATTACCAAAAAGGTGATATTACTCTTGAATTTATATGTACTGAACATCAATTAGCTAACATCATTACCAATCTTTTATGTTCGGATAGGTTAAGATAAATTATAAATGAGTGAGGAATGATCAACCTCACCGATTTGAAAACGTCACTGTTGTGAAAACCTCACCGATGTGAAAACCTCACCGATGTGAATACCTCACTGATTCGATATAACCTCACCGATGTGAGTACCTCACTGATGCAATATAACCTCACCGATGAGAGTACCTCACCGATGTGATATAACCTCACTGATGTGAGTACCTCACTGATGTAACCTCACCGATGTAACCTCACCGATGCACGTGACTGATAGGAATTCTCACAGATAAACCCTACCGATGAGTGCGCTGTTATAAAAATATATCTGCCGCCAGAATCTGAATCGTTTTTACTTTATTTTATTTTATTTATTAATTTTATGATTCCTACATGATAAAAATAATTCCAAGTTACTTCTCAATACAATGAATCATTCCTTTACCCTCAAACCATAACTCCTGAGTCACTCGGAAACCATAAATCCCTCGAACCAGAGATGACAAAAACCAAAAATTCCTACCATCAGAGATGACACTAATGATCCATATGTAAAGAAGCAGATGTCCGAGCCAGATTCAAGTGGTAGTGTTGGTAGAACATGGTCAGGGAGGCCACCAGTGAACTATCATTTTCAAAATAGTGTTATTGTGATCGAAAAATATCGGTGCGTGGAATGGTTGTTGGCTAGAAAATCGTTAGTGCTCGAGGTACAAGATGATCAAAAGTGGGTATATTGTTTTTCGAAAAACAATGAACCCAACTATCCTAATCTACTGAAAAAATTTTACGAGTTTGTGAGTTTTGAGAAATCTGAAGATGAGAACCAAGTGATCTCTTTTGTGAATAGAAAGGAGATATCATTTTCATCTATTGAGTTGGATGAGTTCCTGAAGGTTCCTCACAAAGTTGTTTCAGGATTTATCTCAAAAACAATACCACATACAAGTTATATATTAGATTATGAAACTGCCCTAGGGGACCGCACGGGTAGTGGAAATCAAGGAAAAGTAGTGGCTGCTGAAATGGATGGAGATAACAGATTGATGTTCAAATTTGTTGAGCATGTCTTAATACCAAGGAGAGTGGATATTGCGAATTTAAGATATCAAGATAACTATCCCCTACATATCTTAAGACATTGTGTGAAACTGAATCTGTACAGATTGTTAATGATTCAAATAGAGGATATTATCAGACCATAATCAAAGAAAAATGCCCTATTCTTTTCCAAGTTGATCTCAGTGATGATCTAAGTGAAAGAAGTATGTGAGTCTCAAGATGAGACAATGGTAGTAAAGAATAATTTTTTTATCACAAGCAAAGTTTGCAAATATATGAATAGAAACTGGAACCCAGGGAGAGGATAATGGGTTAATGATGACAAGAAGGAGTATGATAAATTCAATCCTGTGAATCATCCATCAAGGCCTAAGGATGTGAGGGATCTAGGTCTAGGAACTGATGAAGAAGAACCTTAGTACAGTGATGAGACTGATGAAGAGGAGACTTATATGGATGATGAAAGGGATCCGGACTTGCCCCCAAGTCGTGTTGCTGAATTTGTATCTTCAGAAAAGGAAGCTTTAGAAGAAGATACACCTTCTAATGAGGAAGACTAGCTAGACCCTGAGAAAGAGGAAGAAAGGGAAAATTATGAAGCATCTAATTCTGCTTGCTTAAGTCTAAGTCCATTTATTGGAAGCTCGGTTGTGAATGTTGAAGAAGTAGTGGTAGAGATGGAAGGACCTATGCCTAATTTAGAGGAGCCTCCTGCTATTGTAGCTACTGCAGAGATGGAATTGATAGTGGAAGATTCTTATGAGGAATAAAGACCTGTTGAGAATTCTATTATTTTACAAGAGAATGAGCAGGTTGAGGTGGAGCATAAAAACACATTTGGCGGTGTTTCAGTGGCTATTGAAATTGAGGATTGGGCAGAATACCCATGTTTTGTGGATTGTGGATTGGACTATCCAGATTCTAATAATGAAGCATCCCTTAGTAGACCAAAAACACATTATGATATTCAGACTGAGTTGTTACCTAAAGATGTGGATAGAATGAATGATCTGGACAGGCACAAGTATGACCTCAAAATCAGTTTCGTGGAAGAAATAAGAAAGATGGAAGCTTCAGTGGTATCTTCCATTCAATCAATTATGAATGACGCAGTTTCCAGTATAGTATCTGAAAGGGAACCTATTGTGGTTTCACCTGCTGATATGATCACCAAGAATGACTTAGCTTCCTTAATGGCTGGGATGATGGAGCTGTTGAGTATTTCTGATGCCGGATTAAATAGTCACTTTGTTGATGAATTGAGCAGTTTGGGAAAGTCTTTTGAAATCTCTCTCGGATGTAATGTCTCTACAATTATTGAAGAGATATTTGATGAAGTTATAGCTTTCTAGAATCAATTTTCTAGACAGGAATAGGATGTTGAAGCTCTTAAGAAATCTTCTGTCTCTTTAGAATCTTATATGAGTTATAAAACCCAAACAGATAAAGATTATGCTTATGTCAAAAGTGTTGTAAACTAGATGGTATCAGTCTTTGAAGGATATAAAAACTCCCTGAAAGATCATATAAGCACCCATGATTCCCAAGTCAAAAAATGTATCAGTGGATTGCACAAAAACTACAAGGAAATAGTCACTTTCTATGTTGATTCTCTTGCCTCCAGACCTTTAGTAGATTTGGATCAGGTTAGAGCTGTGATGAAGGAGGAGATTGGTTCAGCATGAACCAGTGGCCCTATGGACTCATCTGACCTGAGCAAAGTGGTGATTTCTTCTAGAGATTCTGCTAGAGAAATAATGAAGATAGTTCAAGACTATATGAGAGAAGCTTCTGCCTCTCAAAAATAAGTGAAATAAAAGGTTGAATACTATTTTCAAAGGATTTATACCAAACACCAGCTCAAAGATCATTTCAAGCTCATTGTAAGAAAATATGATGCTCCCACCAGTAAATAAAGCCTTCAGAGAGAAAGTCAGCAAGCTAAGAGAACTGACTCGAGCCTTGGACAAATTCATGGAGAAAAATTATGATTTCATATCTTCTATGGAGAGAGGAGGATGAATAATTATGAATTTTAGAAATCTTTTGTTGCCTTTCTTGCATGTCGATGTTAGACCAGTGATTATACATCCAGCTTTGCCTGCCTCTACCTCTACTGCTTCTCCTATTCAAATGAATCCAGCCCAAGCCATTCGAAGCCTTACTCTTATGATCACTAAATGAACTACTCAGTATAGGCCAGGAACAATTTCAGTGGTTCATCCTCCTATGATCATTTATGGAATTCCTAAGCCTTCACCTGAATCCACACACTCTGAATCCTCTTCTAATATAAAGGGAAAATATCACATTGAGGACGTGGATTGAATAGGTGGCTAAAATATTTGAAAGGAATACCTTGTATTTTGTTTTATTTCCTTGTACCTTTTTGCAACATGATTACAAATGGTTGTCTTTTCATTCTCATTTTGTTTATTCTCCCTTTGTTGTTTCCCACTTTTTGATTTTCACAAAGGGGGAGAAATATTATAATGGTAGAAAAATTATATCGGGGAATATTAACTTTTATGTGAAAGGGGGATAAATATTATCTAATGAAAAGCTAATATGCATTACTCCTCCAATAAATTATGTTATATAATATACTGTTTCCTCTGATACAATTGAATTTAATGATATATCCTCTGATACAATTAATCATTATTTTAAAACTCTAATATCATAAGTTGTGATTATCAAAAAGGTGGAGATTTTTTACCTCACCAGTTTTGATAATCCCAATTATTCTTTCACAAGCATTGATAATCTCAAATAATTTTTATCTATATACTAAATCTTTCAATCTATGATATTCTATTATCAAGATGATAATAATATTAAAACAGTTCTTGAAATATGTTAATAAATGTTTATCTATTATTATATGAGTTTTGGAATTAATTCCAACTCAATTGGATGTGTTATGCATAAAACAGAAGTGTTAAGTCACTGATATGTATATAGATACTGATAGACTTACACTACCGATAGACATAGTCACCAATAGGCCAAGGTCACTGATAAGCTGAGATACTGATAGAAGATGAGCTACCGACAGAATAAGTCTACTGATACTAACATCACTGGTACATAAGTGAAGCTACCGATACAGATAGTCACGGATACATCAAGCTACTGATATGAGCTTCTGTTAACACCAGACTTACTGACAGACAATGTATACCTATATACAAAGTCACCTATATAAAATTAAGCTATCGATAGAAGATAATTCTATGGATAGAAGTGAAGTCTACCAATAGATGAAGTCACCAGTATATAGAGCTCCCGATACACGATCAAACAGCTACTGATACTAAGAGCTACTGATATCAAGAGATACCGATAGATCATGAGCTACCGATAGAAGCTCCTGCTACAAAAAGACCACCCTTAAACTTATATCGACAGAATGATACTAAAAAATATTGATCATTCAAACGATATACTCTCAATATTATTTATTTATTGTGAAACGGTTATTTATGATGATTTTAATGTAATGAATGTTTTTTAATGATATGTGTTGGCATGTCAGGGAACCGTACCTAGTACCCATGAGAAAGGTAATCATTCATTTTACAAAAGCTGACAACTATTAAAGGAAGGAAAAAGACTAGGTAAGAGGATATAACATACATAGAGAATAATAAAGAACTAAGAAGGCACGAGAAGGGTGTAAAAAGAAAAGGCTGAAAAACATTGAAAACATGGTGCATTTACACATTAAGAAAAAGCTACATTCATACAGGAAGAGCACTGGACCTACACGAATCCATTCATTTTAGAGGAGAAGACAAGCTGCATCTTGAGTGAATAACTACATCAAACACTTCATGCACTAAAGATGTTAAGATGAACCTAAAAACCAAGGAAGAGAAAGACACTCTCTTTTTAGACAAAAACCGGAGAAGGACTTAGAAGCATTTCTGATTAATCAAATGAGTCCAGAGCTGCACTTCCCATCACTAGAGCATTCTAAACTCTTATATTCTCTTTTTGTGATAATTTTATTTACATTTCAAGTAGTGTGTGTACCCTATATATTTCTTACACACACTGTCTCCTATGCCGAGCTGGAGGATCTCTAAATCCTCATTCAAACTCTATAACATCCTTGTATCCCTCTATGGATACTGGTAGAGGTAAATTAAGACCTGGACACCTTGTGAGATGTTTCTTGTTATCCCACATAGAACTATGGTATAGGTCTTTGTACCTAGATAGTTTTTTCACTGTTGATTACCCTGATCCAAGGTGTGGATAAAATTTATACAAATTTTTTGAGAGGACTCTGTCTCGGCTTGAGACTGAACCTCTTGGTTACATCAGTTGTGCACCTTTGTTTAGGTTTAAAATTATACTATATATATATAGATATTTCATATTCCGCTGCTAATTACTTTGAATTAAAATATGATTTTAAAGTAAATTTGATAGTTAAATTATAAAGTGTTTATATTTATTTTGAATCAGTAATTTAGTTTCAAAATTTAATTTAATATTTTGAATAAATTAACTAATAATTAATGAATCTTTGAGAAACTAATTAAACACTCACAATATGTATAAATTCACTACAGTTTAACTTGTTTTTAAATAGAGGGTTTTAAGATAAATATTTTTAGTAGAAATTTTTATTGGAACCCAATTCACCCCCCCCCCCTGTTGAGAATCCTCTCCGACCAACAAAAATAAAAAATTGGCATTCCATGTCATTTAATTCCACTATCATATATAACAAATTTGTGACTATAGAGAAAATTTATAACAAATAAATTCCAATGAAGAAATAAAATAATATTACTAGATGAAATAATAAATCTATATGTTATTGGTGGACCCCCATAATCATCTAAAAACCATGAAATTTATCATAAAGAATTGATTTACCTAAAACATACACAATCAACACCAGCAGGCCAGGAAGGCGCTTTTTAATGCTTTCAAAGGCAAAGATAAGGAATGTTGAAATGAAGTAACATGATCCTCTAGAATAAAATAAAATATAATGTATAGTAGATGAAAAATATAGGGAAACTTATAAAATATAATGCATGATGTCAACTGATTTCTCCACTACATGAAACAACAAACAACAATATATCCTTCCATATAGGTCATGTTGGACCAGTACCATGTAAATGAACATGCCATTTTCCGTTATGCAGTGTTTCATCATAGTAATTTCCTCTAATAGCTACATCTAAATATAGTTGATCATATATATGTTTTACATACCCCTAATATTGAATATATGTAAAATATTATTCAGGATGATAAAAAGTATAAAAATATACGAAATGTTGGACCCCTATGATGATTGAGACATTATATTATTATTCTTCCATGACCTCAAAAAATAATAATTCTAGTGAAAACCCAATTTTTATATATTGAGAAATATATCTCAGATGAAATGAGATTTGGATTGTGTGGGGTTACATCAACTCTTCATAACCTCAATTATACCATTTCACATGATCCGCTCTCTAAAATAAATTCACATGGGAAGTGTTTATGACATCATTGCTAAGATAATTTTCACATTTATTTAATACACTTGATCACATCTACATTATTATTTTCCTGGATAAACATTTACAATATAAATGGAGTTTCAACATGATAAATATCTTTTTATAGTGACACAATAAGATATTTTATTAAATCATCCTCATGATGAAAATGATTAGGGGAAATGGATAATTCTATGAATCTAATACCAGTATACTACACATTATGTATTATATAATTATGTTGAATATTATAACACCCTAGAATGATAGCGGGTAAAATAAAAAAATTATGACTCATGTCAATAAGGGGAACTTTCTTTTTCATGAGGCTACCTGATTAGAACTACCGAGTTCAGCATGCTTTTGTTGGAGTAGTGATCAAGATGTATGACATTATAGGAAGTTTCTCTAAGTGTGTGTGTGAGTGAGACCAAGGAACACGCATGTGTTTGATTGTGGGGACTATTATTATTCATATGACCCATTTGGGAATGTGGCTGGATCCCTAGGTGGGGACCACATGACTGCGAGGTAGGTGGTGGTATCTGGCGTGCATGGACTTGACGACCATTTTAAAGGAAGGGGATTTGTACAATCACTGGGACCATGTTATCAAATTTATTATCAGAGGAAGAACCCAACCTTATGTATGGTGCACTAACTATATTGATATGTAAAAACCTCAACGATGATATTGTGTTATTTAGGGGGTGAATATAACACCCAAATATTATAGAGGGTTAAATGAAGAAATGATACGACTCATGTCATCAAGGTGAGCCATAGGTTTTATGATCCTTCCATATTAAAACTCCAAAATTATTCATTCTTTTCCGTGAGTTGTGTTTCAGATGAGTGACCTTTAGGAATGTTTTTCTAGGTGTGTGTGAATGAAGACAAAGAAAACTGGAAAAGGCATGTGTTGGCCTTTGGGGACTATCATTTGACATATGAACCATTATGGCACATGGGTGGGCCCCTAGGGTGGGGACGACGTGTCTGCACGGAAATTATAGTACCGGGTGGGCTAGGACCCAAAGGCTTTGTTAAAGGCAGGGTGTCTAAGCTGTCACAAGAACACATTTATAAAAAATATAGTATTTTATTTTCACAAACCTTATCATAAATAAATGTAACATTGTTTGTAATTTTCTCTAAGAAACATCCCATGATACCTCCACCATCATCATATCCATAAAGAATTTTATCCACCACAAGAACATAACCTAATTTAACAAAATTACATCTATTGATTCTTGATTGTATGTCATAGTATGAATCAAGCTACAAAAATGTTTCTTCTTACCTATACAATACATAGTCTCAAAATGATTATTCTACATAAATTCCAAATGATTCCCATAAGTTCTAACACACATAATTTATTTTTCAATGACTCACCCACTTTATCCATTTCATCCTTTTAGTTTTCAACATGATAATCATATTTATCCTCATCAACCTAATCTATGCGTGGATAGAGACTATTAGTATTATTTTTAGATTAGATGAATTATTACTAACCCAAATTGAATGGAACCCATTAAAAATTCCATTGAATAGCCACTGATTATTATCAAAATTAAAAAAAAATTCATAATCGATTATGATTCATGTACCTGTTAATGGAAACTAACATGAAATACTAATTACCTACCCAATGGTGTTTAATATGATAATAGTCCTTCCATCAGATTGCATGCATCCTTAATTCACTATATCCATATTGTTTAACCTATTAAACTCAAATGACAGGTTGAAAGAACAATCTATCACTTCTAATCTAATGATATAATAACTAGTGAATAAATCCTTTCTACACCCTAACTTTTATCCATGTATATATATAATAAAAATTATTCATGACCCTCCCCCACTTCAATATTTTAATAGGATAGCAGTGAAGATGAGAGTGGCCCTACCAAACTTCTTCCAACATCACATCAGTTGGTGACTAAAACAAATTATATAAAGAAATTATTATGTTGACTAACCATATTGAATATGTGGAATAAATTTAAAAGTAAATATGGAATCCAATAAAAAATAAACAATGTTAATCATACCCCAAGAAAACATAAATGTTTTACTTATAACATATTCATAAAAATTAAAATTACAAAAAATTACGCCTTATATTATATCGACTATTATAAACACATCACCTCATTACTTATAATTATTGAATGAGTCAATTAATCCCACAATGGAACCCAAAAAGAATATTTATATATAAATGGGTTAGAAATTTGGTATACATAGTTGTATTTTACTGGATACCCCCTATCTAAATGGAAATGAATAAAAATATGTCTTTATTAAATGAATAATATAACCAAAAAAGAACAATCCTTAAAAACTAAAACACAAAGTCACTATGAATCACTCACCCAATATCAATTTGAGATATAATGTAAAATAATATGAAAATATATATGAAATGCGTTTTTACACAGAATCCTTCCATGTTTTTCAATCGTAATACCCAATAAACAATATCATTGTTATCTCATTAATATCCTTATACATACTTTAAAACATCATGTTCTATATAACTACTAGTAAATTTGTCACATCATCATCATCATCATCATCATAACATATCTCTTACCACATACAACATCTCTACATCAAGCAATATTTTAATTACCAAAATTTTTTATGATCACGATTGAAATCATCATCTATCCCTCCTATTTCCACACATTACTGCTAGTATATATCACCATCATAAAAACTAAACCATGTCTATAGGTTCATCAGAAACCAAAATAGTGAGATATAATATAGTTTTTTGTTATATTTACTATGTTTTATCTCCACCGATACAACACCTAAAATAGAGAGTGGGGAAGATAGAGTTTTTAGAAATCTATTCCATCTCCAGGTAATATTATTAGTGAAAACAAAGAGAACCTAATCATTAGGGAAATAGAAATCTTATTATAAATTGGAATTGTTACTATAAAATTATAATGAAAATAAATCACAAATTACATATAAAAAAAATACAAATATAGTGTTACTTTAGAATAAGTTACAAAGAGTACCAATAATTCTCACCACAACTTTACCATTATCCACTAATTTCTTAGTTTACTATAAGATAGAAATAATCAATGTTCACAAAAAATGATCCACACGAATGTTAAGAAATATTTATTTAATCATGTTATTATTATTTACAGATATACCATTAAATGTTCCATTTTTTATGAGGAAACAGTAATTATATTAAACCCACATTCCATTCAACATTTTACTGGTCATTTGATTCAAAAAAATTACTAACAGACACTTCCCATTTTAATCATACAAATTCCTACTAAAATATATTTTAATTATAAAAATAACTTATAATACTGGTAATGTATATCCCATGTTAAAAAACTATCAATCCATTAATATATCTTAAAATTTTCCATAATTTTTTTATGAAACCATCAATGTAATCATTACAACCCAACCAATGAAAAACAACAACATTAACGATGGAACTACGAATAAATAGAGATTTAATAAGTCGTAATGACTATACTATTTGTTATAAACTACTATTGAAATTATAAAACAAAATTTTTGTTATTATAGAAATTGAAACACAAAATCTACATTGAATCATTGTTATGTTGAGAGAAAAAAATAAAACATGATAACAAACAAGTAGACATTTTCTTGTAAATGATTTAGTTCTAGAAAATTATACCATTTGGATTTTTGAGTTTATACACAAGTAATTTATTATCAATGTTTCA
Organism: Viscum album; assembly: GCA_963277665.1. Lineage (NCBI taxonomy): Eukaryota > Viridiplantae > Streptophyta > Magnoliopsida > Santalales > Viscaceae > Viscum > Viscum album. Next base: position 399,619,486 of record OY728166.1, read on the forward strand.
TATTTATAAATTTCATTAATGTCACCTTGAAAAATAATCAGAGTCATAATCAAATTCATATCTTCAAAAAAAATTATCGATGAAGTATAAATATTGAAACTCATATTATGTAATTTCACTTTCAATTTCATTATCCTTGTACTTATGTTTCTTGTGATTATTCATACCAGTTAATAGATAAATACATAACATGGTAAACATATAATTTAAACAAATTAATGTTGTAGTATGAATCCCATACCCTGATGTGATGTTTTTGTGGTTTACTAAATTGGAATATATAGGGAAAATAATGATCATAATATTGGAATATTTGAAGAAAATTTTGTAATGATTGTGATGTGTTCACTGTGTTTGATCATAAGATATTATGATGGGTATAAGGGGTTGGTGAATTATAGTTTAAAAAATTTAAATAATATGAAAATTAAAAAATCATTAAAAATTATAAATTCAATAATTATATGATGATCATAATGTATATATTGGATGCAAAATTTTGGTAATAAACCATATTCGCTAATAAGGAAAATAGATAGTCTGGTTAAATATTAATTATGGTGATTATTAAAAACAAAATGTCTAATTTAACTTACATATCATAATGTAAAATTTTTTGGAACAGGAAATTTGAAAACTAATAACAATGTATAAATAATATTATATTCGAAAAAAATTAATTATAGTTTTTAACGTTAAGAGATAATTAATTCCTAAACCCTGACATAAGGTATCCCATTATTCAATTGAAATGTAAAGGTTTATCTTTTCACGCATCGATATACGTTGATATGATGAACACAATAATATAATTTTCCAAGTACTTAGAATCACTAAATACAATGATCAACATCATATTTGTGTTCATATCCCCACAATACCATTATTGGAACATGAAATTAGAAAATAGAAATTTTTTAAAGATTTTGTAACCCTCAGATGGATTCCATTGAACTAAAAAACTCTAGAAATTTATAATGAAAAAATTTATTATTCAGTTAGAGAGAAATATCATATATATTAATTTTAAAATGAATCAGTTAACAAATCCTTGGATGCAGATATATTTATAGGATTCCCTAAAATGTTTATATTTCAAGGGTAATCAGTGTTGGTTAAAATGGCCTTAGATATTCATCACCTGACAGTTCAAAAAAATTGTCCTATCTAATGTTGTTTTGATTGCACCAATATAATAATATAATGAATTATGAAAAATAAAAATAACCTTATTTATTATGACTATAAACATTTCATATTCCAAGGTACTATAATATTATTTTTCAGTCAAATTAAATGAACTATGACTAGTTCAACGGATCTAAAAATTATCATCCTGATGCATATGACTTGAATCTGTCTAATATAAATGAATATTCTCAGACTAAAGTCTAGAAATATAAGTCAAATTGATTGTCATAAAACATATTTATGTTGATGCATTAGACTCTAATTCAGTCTGATTGATCTTATTATATAATAAAGAGATTATAATCAAAAAATTTAGGACCATTTATACATTCAATAGGAATGTATATTTTAATAGAAAATTATTTGAATACACTAGGGATGTATAACGTTAGTAAAGTAGTTTTTTGAAATAGTACTTTTAATTTTTTAACTATGGAAATAAGAATTAGAAAGGAAAAAATTTCTTCTCGATAATAACCCTCTTTTTGGAATGAAAAAAACACAAAACATTCAATTAATTTTTTTTAAAAAAAATTAGAAAAAATAAAACCGATTGTATGTTTATGATATTTATTTAAATTATTTATATGAAATATCATCACATTAAATATTGTAACCCCACTATGTTAATGAATTATTTTTTATTAATATTCACCTATAAAAAATATTAACACTCTATATTCTCCCCCATAATCAATTTTATTTGTCTGAAAGTTTTATAAAATATATAGATTATTTCTCCATCCAAAACTATTTATCCCCTAATACAATTTAACAGAATTTTTTATTTGGAAAAATTAATAGGTAATGAATATGAAGTCCTGAAGTATTAAAAAAATAATACAAACAATTTTTGTTATATTAACTATTATATCAATATTAATTTTTGAGAATTCATCCATGTAAACTTGGAAGACATTAAGAAAATAATTATTTAGATTTTAATTGATAGAAATGATATCATGAAAAATGATTAATTCATGAATACAATTACAGTTCATTAAAAAAAGCATTCTTATAAAAATTTAATAAAATTAATTTTTTTTATTTAGATCCTCATGACTCTTCTCATATTCAATTAATGATTATTTTATTAGGGTTATCTTCACTTTGATGATAGATAGCCTCTAATTATCTTCTTTATTACTTACATCCTCTTCTTAAATAATATTATTCTTTTGGTTTTCCTCTATTAACCCCATAAATTCATCTTCAAAAGACCATATAATAATATTCTATTATTTTTTCTTCTGAATATATTTATTCAATTATGAGATTTCATAATTCGAGGAATATTATATATCTTCAAACAATTACACACACTATAATCTATTAGAAGCATAAGATGAAAACATATATAATTGAATATCTAGATCAGAATAAATGTTATTAGAATCCATAATATAATCATCATGTTTCATTATGCCATCATTTACTTTTCTTGAACACCTAAACATCAGATTAAATCTTATTTTATATTCCTTTGACTAATTATTAAATATTTTTATTTGGACCTCATTCTGAATGACTAATTCCGGAAATAACTTCAATGATCAAGAATTACCATTTAAACTATTCCTAATTTTTCCCCCTTTCTTGGATGTCTAGTAGATATGGAATTAAATCTATGATCTGAATTACAGTTTGAAGACTATAATATATAAATATATCTTCATTAGTTACTTATGAATCTAATGGCTTCAAATAATCCTATAAAAATATGTGGCTGATATGGTTTGATCATTTTACTTCTATTTTCATTACAAAAATACATCATTAAATACTTTGACAAAATCAAATAATTTACCTATCTATTCCATGTATTTATTTTATAATCTAGACATTGAGTTTACTTGTATTCTTATGAGGATTATTGACCATTTACTAAAACATCTAAAACATTATTCTTGTCACACTGATTTGAAAATGAATTTGTTGACGATGATGAGTCAAAATAACTATCTTATTTCTTTTAATGATCTATTTATTCTTATTATACTTCTTCCAAATATTTTTATAAATACCTCACAATTTCTAAAACACATTTTACAAAATTATTAATATATTCTAGTTTTTCCTCTAAATTCTTATCTATTTTGTGACTGATTCTTGAATATTTCTCTAGTAGGGGTTTTGACGTTTTTTTTACTTTCATTTATCAAAAAATATTTTAATAATGGAGGTTTGAATAAATTATAAAACATCTGGTGTCGATGGATCTAGATGATTTTGATCACTAATAGAGAATGTTCTGGATCATAGAATAGGTTTATCTATTGATACATAAGACACTTACAATGGTTGATGAGTGAATTGTCTTTCAAATAATCTAAGAATATTCATTATCATCAATGTATCTATATCCATTTAATATATCTCTACATCTTGTCTCTTTTAATTTCATCAAATTTTATGACCATTAAATCTAACTCCATTACCTTATCAGTTATGAATCAAGGATCCAATGGATACTTATTTTTATTTTGATCCTTGTTATAAAATTTTAAAATCTTTATAAAATACTAATTTTTATAATAACAATATATAAACAACTAATTTAAAAAAACATAATGGCATGAAATGGATAAATAAATAACATACAGAGTAAATCAGTAAAACCTCTTATAATACCATTTGTGGGATTATAATAGTCCAAAATGACTAAATGAGTGAGAGAGTAATGTTGAATAAAAAATTAGACTAGCATAAAACCCATGAACATATTTATTAAAATTATTGGACTCAGTAATCACCAGATGATCAATGTGTATTTATTAGATCAAAGAGTTTTACACAAAATATTATTTATTAATCGAACTCACAAAAATTCTAATAAAACCATTATTAGAAACATTATTACAAAAAAATATTCTCATTTAAATTTCAGAGTTAAATGTAAAATTTGTAGAAACATGTAACATAAAATATATTAAAAAGTTATAAATATATTGAAATAAATTTTAAATTATATCTACATAATAACATTAGTTGTTAAGGAAGTATGAAATATTCAATTCTGGTATCCACAGTCTTAAACCTAACAATAATGGTATATATTTCGACACCATGAAATCCATTGATAAAAGGATCCTAATAAATTTTTAATCATTGAACCTTGAATCCCTCAATAATATTATCAATGTCTACTTTTTATTCTAATACTCTGAATCCATCAATCAAAATCTCAATCAAAACAGAAAAATAGAAATTCAAAATTTCCAATGTAATTTAATACTCTCACATGGATTCCATATAGATACAAAAATTTAGAAATTTTCCAAGCATATGAATATGGTACCGATGAAGAAAAAAAGATATGATATGTTCAGGGTCCAATGCATTAGCTCTCAAATCCTAAAATGCACTATTTATTATAGGTTTCCCTCTGATGGTCATATTTCTATTATTTTAATAGATAGATGAAAAAAATATTAGATGTTAGTCTATTCATATATCTTTAAATGTTTCCATTAAATTTAATTTTTATATCACCATTCCAATGTTGTAGTGAATTCCAAATGAAAGAAATAATTCTATTTACATTGATTATATACTTTTCACAATCATATGGACTATATTATTATTTTTCTATATGATGAACTAAACAACGGTATTGCTGATGGATCTAGAATACTATTAATTTTATGGATATAACATCATTTAACTCAATGAATATTACTTCACAAAGTCCGATGGATATAATTCATTGTCAAACTAATTCACTAAAAACTTATTTAGTCCAATGGATCATACTATAATCTAGTCTGATAGAATAGATTATAGAATAAAAATATTATATTAATTTTATATTCATATCATTTTTATATTTTGTATAAAGATAAATTTTCTATAAAAACATTCTAAAATATTTTGAATATATATTTTTATAAAAATACAGTTTTAATAATTTATTTATGATTTTCACATCTATGTAAAGAAAAACTAGAAAGTAAAAATCTTCTACTCAACACAACTAACATCAATTGATAACATTTGATAAAATAATAATGAGAAAGCCTGAATTGTTAAAGTGTGGTGTATCCTCAATTAATATTAAATAACAATAGTTGTGATGGGTGGTCATTCTGATGGACTTTTTTTCTTAGTATTTGGTGAGACCATTAATTTATAATAAAAATGTTCCATGTATTTTTTAAAATTCAATAATTTTTAAATTCAATAAAATATGTCATCAATAACATTAAGGTGGGAAAATAAATTTTTATGTTTTAAAATATTTTTGTAGAGGGTTTTAAGGAATAATATTTAATTTGAATATAGAAAATATTAATATTGGATATTGTAGGATTTTTGTAAAAAACAAAAAATTATTCAATATTACAATGGGAGGATTGAAACTTATGAAAAAGGGTAAGACACTAGAGTGACTATAAATTAATTTTTCATTTCACAAATTTATAGTAAATGAATCTTAGTTAATATTGACTTGACAATTAAAAAAACTATTGTGATCCTTATGAAATAAAAAAACTCATTTGAATGTCTAAAAATACTCTTACACTTAAAAAGTTACTAAAGAAAAAAATCTAACTCATTATCAGGAAACATATGAAAGCGTTAAATATTTATAAGATGAAGTAAATGAAAATTTAAAATCACATTTTAATTATATAAAATTAAATCACACTAAAGATACAATGATACAAAAAATTCATATTTTTCTCTTAGGGAAAAATATTATACAACAAAAATACACCTCCTGTTTCTATAATTTAATCATATGATTATTAATTAGAATAGAACTAATTTCATAAGGTTCACTTTTAATAGGAATGAGAAATGAGTATGGGTATTTCTAAAACAAATGGAGAATTTATAGATAATTTCCAACATCAGAATATATTATAAACAAATGGAAAAAGAAAAATTGAGTCTGAAATGTGTAATTACATTTTAATCAAAAATTTAAATTATATAAAACTTGATAGACCTATAAATTCTCTGAAAACATCCTTGGACTTCTCCAAAACACATGAAATGCAATCTGATGGGGTTTAAATATAATAATGGACATAATAATGTGAAAATTTATAAAGTTCATTTTATAGCTTAGTATAAAATATTTTTATTTTTATATGTAGTAATAGAATGGAATAGAATGTTCACAGTAATATGTAATACATTACATTTATTCCAGGTTTATTCTAAATTGTATGTTATTCATTTATTTTCATTAAATATAAAATTCACTCTAGAAAATATAATTTTTTTTTAAAAAATAAACATAATAATATATTTACCTTGGAAAAAATGTATAATATTTTTGGGTTATTTTCTTTGATTAATGGATTTTGTTAATTGAAATTATAATTATGTACTTTTAGTTTCCCTGAGATAATATTAGTTTTAAAATACTACAACAACTCAAAATTTATTTAATTATTTTAATAAATTGATTCTCTTTTTAATCATTCAGTTTAGTACTTAATATATGCATTCTATTCACCCACTACAAATTTGAGAATAAATCACATGAATACCTTAATTTTATTTTTAATTTATCATGGTAATAATTTACAAAAATTATATACATGCATTTGTTGAAAATAATGTGTTTTATGTGATTTAATATCACAAAATAGATTGAATTATTACAAAATGTTATATTATTTCCCATTTAGAAATAATTATGAAATTAATTTCTCAGTGAAAACTATATATTTTAAACAATGATTTTTTAGAAAATAAAATCTTTTATATTAAATTTTATGAAACTATATTTTACGAATCTAATGTGGTTTTTTTTCAAATAATTGTAATGTAATTAAATAATTTATTTAAATACAATTCCATTCAATGATTCATTTCATCTCAAATTATTCCTATAAAATATATTTCATATAATGATGTTTTGATTTTTTTAATATTTATTATTATGTTATCTATTATCTTTGTTTTCAATTTTATATACCAAAATTTATTTGAATGAATTATATTTTTAAAATATATTGTCTTATTATTTAATTATAAAATGGTTGTTATATTCTTATTGGGTGTTGAGTTATGGAATTTTATGTTTAATTTTTATATATCATTTCTAAATTAAAGTGGTCAAATTTATATTTTCAATAATTGATTTCATTTTGAGTTATTTATATTTCCATATAAACTAATTGTCATTTTTAAAATAAATATTACTTCAATGTTAAATTTTATATCATTATAGTGAATTCAAATCATGATGGAATATGTTTTTATATATTTAATTTCATTACTTGTAATAATTTTTTAATTTACATATTGTTTGATTCAGTTTAATAGAATATATATAAATGTGTTTATAAATTATTCATTAATAAAATATAATCACTAGTTTTTTTATGTTTGGTTTTAATTTATATTAAAATAAAAATAAATTTAAAATTAATGAAATTATTTTTTAAATATGTAAGGATATTCCTTGAAATATTTTTATTTTAATGAATGTTCATATGTTATAAATATCAATACATATTTATCTAATAGTTTAAAATTATTATATTATCTTATTAAAGGACACGTAGCATATAATTAATATTAAATTAATGAATTTATTTCTATTTAAATTATTATTAGTCATTTTTGATCAATCAATGATATTTTTATTTATTGATGGGAAATTATTAAAAAATGACTTTATATTAGAACTTAATTTTAAACTATTTTAGATGGTTGTGTAGATCTATTTTCAGGATATTCATGTTATTATAAAATTTTTATTGAATTTAACATGAAATTACCATTTTTACTTTTTATTTGTGATTTTTAATGGGTAAAACATGGTTTCTATTCCATATAAAAAAATATTTATATTTTGTATTTTGAGACACACATTATATATCTAAATAAGAATATTTGGTTGGTGTTTTATTCTATTTTTTTCATAATTATAAAAATTTTATATTAAATATTTTAATGCATATGATATTTATCTTTTTTTAAAGGACCAGGGGATTTAATATGTAAAACCCATTTAAAAATATTTAGAATTAAAATTTCACATTACAATGTTGGACATTATAATTTAGGAATTACAAATAATATTCTAAATAAAAATTATGAATATTGGTCATAAACTGAATATTTTTTTAAATATAAAATTATAGTACATTGATAATTGTTTTATACATGGTTTCAAATAATATTCACAACAATAATTCATGGTATTTCTGTGGAAACCTTTTTTTATATGATAAATTAAAAATTCTCAAACCATTACACTAACTACACATAAATATATATTTTCAATTCTTCACTAAATCCACTCAAAAAGAATAATTATGTCCATGGCATATGATGTATTCCAAAAATGGAATCCCCAAAAATATAGAAACCTTAACCTTTTACACAAATCATTACATGAAATCAAACAACAAGAAATGGATCATAAAGTATATTATCTTTTATTATTAGGTACATAATTAAACATCATACAAATACCATTGAGATAGAAAAAATAATTGTCTCACAACTTCTATTGTGCTCATAAATCTACATCAGATAACCTAGTTATAACATGAATAAAGGGTTGAGTTAAAAATCCCAATAAGGGAATAAACATAAAAATAATGGTTTAGCACATGGGTGAGAAGGCTGGACATAATGATATAAAAATGACATGGAACTTAAAAATATTAATATATATGCATGGGTTAATATAAAGATCGAGTCATAGTAATGTGATAGTGATATTAAACACAACTTCCGCATGGGTTAAGGGTCGTTGCACATAGAGGATCAGAAGTCCAGGTTAACCACTAAGACTGTTGCACATGGTAGCACGAGTCAAGCTTTACCGGCAAGACTATTTAACATAATGTATCATGAGAATCAACAAAACCCAATACATTAGAGTGTTTGATGAATAAACCATTCATGACATGTTCTTAAATATTCTTTCCACATATATAGTCATACAAAATCAATCATTCATAAACATAAGGGTTTCTCATAGTATGAATTGGGTATCATAATCATGTCTAAAAGAAAAAAATGGGACTATCATAAGAAAGTACATGAAAGAAAGGAAACAGATCATGAACAGACAACAATAGGGTATTAATAAAATATATCATGACAATTTATGTCAATATGGATTATTAAATAGGAAAAATATTATCTAAAACACATTATAACTAAACCATTTTAGTGTAGTTAATGGAAAATATCAAAGGTAATTTAAAACATAGAAGGGAAAAATATTTTATATAAAACCATAATGTAACCAATAGTGTATACATAATAAAAAATTTGATCTTATGAAACTAATGGTGGGTAAAAAATAGATTATATGGTGTACTTGAAAATGGGATAGAATTCGAGATTTTCCCTTAAACGGGTTTTCTTGACCTGATGTATTGTGGAAGGAACCACTTAAAAGAAAGTGTATCCCCAAAAGATAATGATCAATTGACAATGATAAAAATGTTTTTAGAATTTACACATCATTTAAAATATGTAAATAAAAACAATATATAACTTTATTTGGGAAAGATGAATGAAAGAGAAACCTGAATGAATAGTGGAGGTTCTTGTGGAATCATTTATCGTATGTTATATGGTGACATTTACATGGTATTAATGTCCTAGATAACCATGTTAATTTCAATAATTAATATGTACCTATCCTATTATTAATTTTAATTTATTTATTATATCCTTATTAATTTCTTTTAGTGCCTTTTTTAAGTGGTTCAATTTCATTGTTTTGGAGAGTTTGTTTCCTTGGATTACTTATATAAATGTAAGAATAGTCAGGTAAGAAGAGAATGTTTTGTATAATATAATGTATATGATATTATATATCATCTATAGTATCACGTGGTTATAATATTAATTTTTATATTTGGAGTGAATATAAATCAATATATTAAACATTAATGATAACTGGTTTTGATAATCGGTTGGTTCTAATCACAATGAACCGTTATTTTATTATAAAATAATATTATATGTACAAAAGCTTCTAGATAATTAAATTCTATATATTATGTATATTTTATTCTCCTTCAACCACAAACATGGTTTCATGATCATAATTGGAGGCGATAATTGAAATTGAAAACCAGTTGTCCTTGAATATGATAAATTAACACATCTCAGATGATGATTTCATTTCAATAATAAAAGGAGTGGAAAGAAGATATGATGATAAATTATACCATTATAATAAAAAAATTATTGTAAATGTAAGGTACTTTAGTTATCATAACATTTTCACAGAATTTGATGAGGAAAGAAAAATAAAGAAAGGAACTTGGAAGAAAATAAAATAATTGAAATGAGGAATTTAACTCAAGAAGATATCTTCCTTGAGAGACTCTTTAGGGGAGAGGTTTTGGCCTTTTTATTAGACCATGATCGCCTAGACATAAGAGACGGTATTATAGAGAGATTTGAGAAGAATATTACATGGAATAATGATTGAGTGTTTTGAGTAGATGTGGTAAAGATTGGTGGTATTTATAGTGGGGGAGAGGAGCGGTTTCCCATTATTCTAATCATTTGATTAATATTTTTTTCATATGAATATGAATAGTCATGATTATTGGACCAAAAATGGTATATAGAGAATTTTAGATATAACTGATTTCAATTTATATCCTCCATGACTCCGGTATGATGCATAAATTCATTTATTTAGCATTTATAATAAATTATCATATTTTACTGTTCCTAAAAAATTCAATTATTTTAGAAAAAAATTCCAAAAATTCCCCATAATAACTTTTCGATGTGCAGAATTAAAAAATGGACCCAATTTTATGAGAATAATTTTCTAAATATGAGGAATTTATTTCTTAATTTAAAATCATAATTTAAATGGAAAATTAAATTTTTGAATTAAAGCCTTTCTTTAAAAGACTTTTACAAATTATTTAAGGTAACATAAAATTATCATATCATAATAAGACATCAAAACAAAATCTTATGAATTCATTTTATGAAAATTGGTTTTCTTTTTTATTTAAAAAATTAATCATAAAATTTTAATTAAATATATAATACTTACAAAAATATGAACATATTATTAATATTTTTTAATTTTTTTACTTATATAATGATATATTTATAACATATAGTCACATATATGATGGATAAATTTTATTTATACAATTATTAGTTATGATAATATTCCAATTTTAAGTTTTCTATTCATATGAAACACATTACTATTCCCAATGTCAACTTACTATTTCACTTGTATACATTCCTTAACATCTATTGAATCATTTTATTTTACTAATTAATAAATTATAAGGTATGTATTAGGTTATGTATGTAATATTATAAGATTTTAATATAATACAGAATTATAAGTAGGGAAATCATTTGAAAAAACAATGGTTTATTACATTTTTCCCCGATATTAAATTTCACCTTCCAATTTTTTTTTTACATTCTAATATATAAACAGATGTGTGTACTTTTCCTTTATTTATTTCTCAATCTCACATGTTTCCTCTTCATACTTATGGTTTTGTACTAGTACATTGACTAAGGGGGTATTCTTGATATATAGAACATTATCTATATGATCCATGATCTTTACTGGCTGATCCTCATAAGAAAAATCATTCTCCAATTGTATCTCCTATGATGTCAATACATGGTATAGATCTAGTATGGACTTACATAAGAGGGATACATGGAAGGCATTGTGTACATTAGACAGGATAGATGAAAGTGCTATTCGATATACCACATCTCACACACGATCAAAAATCCAAAAGGGGTCAATTTAACTGGGACATATATTTCCATTAATACACAACCTCATGACCTTATTCCATATAGATATTCATAGGAATACCATGTCTCCAATAGTCAACTCAATGTCTCATGGATGACTATATGAATAGCTCTTTTTTCTAATTTGGCATGCATTGATATGATACTGAATATGTTTCACCTTCTACACTATTTCATCAACCATTTCGGGTCATAACATCTTACATTCACCGACTTCATCCCAACACACTGATGTTCTACACCTTTTTAGATAAAGGTCATCATATGGTGCAATTCAGTAGATGGATTTGAAACTGTTGTTGTCTGAGAATTTGAAAAGTAGAAGTTGTTTGTCTCAACCTCCATTGAAATCAATAGAACATACTCTTGACATGTCATCTAGTGTCTGAATATTTTGTTCATATAGGCCATCAGTTTGAGGATGATAGGTTTTAATAATGTTTAAATCAATTCTCAGAGCATGTTTTGGACTTTTCAAGATCTTAGGTGTGAATATTATATCTCAATCAGATACAGTAGATAATAGTACTCTTGAATGCCTTACTATCTATTTGATTTATATCACTACAAGTTGATCCAATGAAAAGTACAATAATTTCTGATAATGTGATCTCCCATTGTAAGAATATCCACAATGACCCATATAGCATTGTATCCTCTTGATTTCCATGGAAATCTAATGACTATGTCCATAGTAATTTTTCCCACTTCTCTATGGGTATGGGTATCAGTTGAATCATCAACATTGAATTTGTTCTCTTAGTCTTCACTTGTATACATACCAGGCACATTGATTTATACTTCATGATATCCTACTTCATGTTGTCCCACAAAATGTTCTATTAGATATCTCGATGCATCTTTATGCAGTCTATGTGAAAAGAGAAGGATGAACTATGTGATTAATTCAAAATCTCATTCTATATATTTGGATGATATGGTATATATAATCATGTACCAAATATTAAAAACACTTACTCATAAAATATTAATTCATAGGATATCCCATTTCTGATCCCTTCTAAAAATTTCGAAATATCCTCATCATTTCATTGAGCATCATTTATTTCATCCACAAATGATGGTAAAGTAAATATTTGAGAAAGGATTGATAATTTTCCTCCCTTAATGATTCTTATGACTATCCTTTGTAAATATATGATTATTGTAACCTTTTTAATTTTCATCATTGATAAAGATACATAATCCTTTCTACTTAGACCGTTTTCACCTTGTAGGATTTAACAGGATTATAGTAGATTGAGCTGTCATTATCCTTGATGAGCTCCAATCATCTTCATTTTAACATAATAAACTTTTTCTATATAATGAAATATTTCAGAATCCTATGATAAGTATATATAGAAAACATATCCATAACTAGATAATGTTTCCAGATTTTCAATGCAAAGAGAACAACCGTTGAATCCGTATTATATGTGTGATATTTTTCTCATGGATTTTCAGATTCCTTGATGAGTAGGGTATCACGTTATAATTTTTCATTACCACGCATCATAATCCCTTATTTTAATCATCACCATACACCACAATGATCTCTCCAATTATCATGAGTGTGAGTATTGGTGCAATCATCAGCTTCTTTTTGGGCACCTTAAAGAATTCCTCACATCTCTAAGTCTAAAAATAACATCACTCCCTTCTGTTTCATCATGATAAATTGTTCTTAAAATCATGATATGTTTTTCAGAAATCATTGATAAAACCTAGTAGACATATAATGCTATGGATCTCCATTACAAATGGTTTCCAAGGGCGTTATTAAATATCCTTATTCATAGAAGAGTCTAGAAATATCCCGGTGTTGATGATAAAATTCCACTAGACTGATACTCTACCCAGTACTCACATTTACTATACTTTGAATAATGATTCTCCCTTCACAGTGTCTTCAACATATTATTCAAATGATCCTCAAGTTCTTAATTTCTCTTAGATTATATTTGAATATGATAGATAATGACTACAAAAAAAATAGTTCACATAATCTATAAATACACTATTCATTTTATCCATTGATATTTATATAGACATTTTGGGCCTAAAGGGAATAACTATGAACTCATATTGTTGACACATTGTTTGAATGGTTTTTTTTGGACTATCTTACTTCCTCACATTTAATTGGAAATATCATGGCCGAAAGATTACTATACAGAAATAAGTATCATGACATAGCGTATTGAAAAAGTCATCTATCTGATGAAAGGGACCCATTTTATTTATCCTGAATTTATTGAGTTCTCGATAGTCAATGTATAGGTTCATTGATCCTTCCTTATTATTAACAAATAGGATTTTTGCTCCCAACAGTGAAACACTCAGTTTTATAAACCCATATCTATATTCTCATGTAACTGCTTATTCAACTCTTACAACTCTTTGATGGCCACTAAATTAGGTGCTTGTGATATAGGTAGAGATCAAGGAATAAGTTCAATTTAGATCTTAATCTCTCAATTAGGAGGAATACAAGATAATTCGTCAATAAATACATCATTGTAGTCCCTAAAAACTTTCATGTCTTTGCGCATGATTTTCTCAAATTACTTAATAATTTTATCTATACATGGTTTCTCAGAAGGAAGTAATATCCATATACAAGACAATGATTTTAAAGAAGATTTATATTCCTTCAAACACTTGTAAATAATTGGATGATGTGTCAAGATGAGAAGAGTGATCTTCCTTTCCCAAGAGTTGATGATGTATTTATTCAAAGATTTAAAATCCATTCAAAATATAACATCAAACTCCACAAAAGGATGTATAATGATATTTTTGGGAGGTTCAGCACCAAAAAATAACTAGGAGGATTTATATAATTTGGATGAAATAATTTTCCCATTATTTGTTCTCACATATAACTCAATCACCAAATTTTATGGTGATGATTGAATAGGTCTACTAAATTTTCATTATATGAATTAATGAATAACACCAGATTAAAATAGTAACATTTCTATAATTTAATGAAAAACTAGAATACATGTCACCAAATCATTTTCAATCCCCACCTCAGTAGTAGTGATATCATAATCCATTCCTTTTCTCCATGGAAATTTTTATTGAGTACCACCAATAATCATTGGATTAGGGAAAGCTTTCTCATAATGCCCTTGTTCCATGTAGTTGAAATACTGCATGATTGGTTGTGAATTGATATGAAATTTTATTTATTCTTCCATATTATTTGGTTTCTTCAAATCCCTTTATTGGTTTTTAGCCAGATGTCCCATTCTTCAACATTTGTAGCGATTCTTAAATCCCTTTAAATATATCCCTGGATGTTTCATCCCAAAATTTTGACATGTGGGATGTAATATCTTATTTACATCATGGGATTTATATTATGAACCACCCATATTAGGCCTAATTATCTATTTTTTTTCAAGGGCCCATAAAACATTTGAGAGTCTCTAATATCCATTTCAACCATGAGGGACCAAAAAAATTTAACCTCATAATTTATAACGTCTCGAATCCCCAATACTTTTTCTAGGCTTGGATTTAGACCACTTAAGATGCATTCCACATTTCATTCAGTTTTCATGAAAATTCTAGAGACGTATCTTGCATGCCATGTGTATTTTTCTTCAAAACCCATGATAGAGTTATTTTCCCTACTCTAAATTAAGATGAACCCTCTTTCCATCATGAGATAGAGGGTTCAAGGAAAATATTTATTGAAAAACATTTTCATGTATTCCTCCATATCCATGGTATCAATTTCCTCCTAGTTCATCATACTCCTGATCAGTGTCCACTGATGGTCAGCTTCCTTATAAAAATTATATACGACCATCATTATTTCATCTTCTTCTGAGCACTAGAGGATATAAAATAGCTAATTAATGGAGTTAATCAATCATTTTATTTTTAGTGGATAAAAAGATCCACTAAACATGGGATTTTATTGTATTATGAAGGATTTTATGACAAAATTCTATTTCCATGGTGGACAAGTGAGTTCCACATGATTAAAGTTATTTTTCATAACTCGATCCCACTAAAAAAGTACTGCCATAATGTTTTGATAACCCATTCCCATCATGTTGGGTATATAATTAGAGAAAAATTCCCAATGCATATGATTTAATGTTAGAACATATTCTTTAAGTTCTAGAAAATAAATATGGAAACGAATATACAATTATAAGGCTTTAATACTTATATAATAAGCATAAAAAGGAAACATTAAATATAAAAGGACACACTCTTATTGGAATAGTATATCCTAACATATGATAAAGTAGGTTTAAATCCATCTTACCCACAATATTTTTCTTCAAATTTATTTTTATTGGTAAATTTTTATATGTTCCTCTTGTAATGGTTCATACTAATCTTATGAAGTTTCCAAAGAATATCCCCTGATATTGTCAAACCAGGAGTGCTGTAAGGCCCATTATTGAGGACTATTATTTGTTCAAGTATAGTTGAAAGTGATGTTTTTAGGTTTTACTCCAAGATACATATGGTCTATAACAATATAGACTTATTTGTTTCTATACATGGGTGTATTTTCTTGACAAACCACATTCAGTATATTTAGCAAAATTTTGGGTTGGTTTCTTATACTTGGACTAATACCAAAGGTTGTAACTAAATTTGTCTATTACAATACTCCAAAAATAACTAGTCCATCCTCTGATACAAAATATAAAGGCCCTACACTTCTACACATATCATTAAATGATTTTGAGCATAAAGAAAATTCACATTACAATCCAAGGATAATAATTTCTAGTGCCAAGGAAGATTATGTACATAATTAATCATCATAATAACCACTTTATTTTCTCTCTGTAATAGGATCCTAAATTCAATTCTAATCATACATCTACTTATGATAACCTAGGGATAACATCAACAAAGGTATGATCTAAAAAGTGAATTAAGGAATTAAACATAAGAATAATTCTTTAGCACATGGGATAAAAGGCATGGCATATTGATATCAAAAAACATGGTACATATCTAATCAAAACATATAAATAGGTATCATATTAACATGGAGTCATTATAATGTGGCAAAAACATAAAACAAAACAATAGTATGTTTCAATGCTCATCTCACATATAGATTCGCGAGTCAAGGTTAACCACCAAGACTGTTGCACATGGTATCACAAGCCAAGGATATACACCAAGACCATTGCACATAACGTCTCATGAGACTCAACATTACAAAATTCATTGGAGATCTATATGGTCCCATCCATCATAAAATGTTCATGAATAATATTTACATAAAATAAATCAAACATAATCAAACATACCTACATATAAGGGTTACCCATAGATAGAATTGGGTATCATAATCATGTCATAGATCATAATAAATGGGAGTATCATAAAAATTCTTGTGGATGAAGGGTATTAGATCATGCGTGGATAATAATAGGGAAGTATGTGAATATATGTTGGAAAGTGATGCCCAAAATAATTATTAACATGAAAAAATAGTACAAAAGTTACTTTATAATTATACCATTTAAAGGAGGTTAATGGGAAATATCAATGGTTATTTAAATTATAAAATGAAATAATATTTTATATAAAAACATAAGCTGAACATGAATATTTTCAAAATAACAATAATGGTTTTAAAAAAAATATTGGTAGCTTAAAATTAGATTATATAGTGCACCTGAAAATTGTTATGAAATTGGGTTGTTCCCTTAAATAGGTCTGCTAATAAAGAATTTGTGTGGAGGGAATCACATAAAAACATGTGTGTCACTGAAAGAGAAAGATAAATGTACCATGATAAATGGTTTTGGAGAATATAAATAGAATTTAAATGATTTAAAAAAACATATAGCTTCATTTGGGTAAAATTTATGATTAAGAAACCAAAAGGAATAATAGAGGTATGGGTAGAATCCCTTACCTTAAGATTTATGGTGTTAATTACATTATCTAAATAAACAATGAAGAAAATAAATTCATTAAATAATATTTCTATAACCACTTATTCATTTAATTTATGTATTATAAACTTATTATGTTCATTAATGTCCTTTTAGATTGGTAAAAAGGTTCCATTTCATTGTTTGGGAGTGTTTTTTTCCCTGGTTTTCAGGACTGGTTTTCTTATATACATGTAAGGATAAACATATAAATGATACTGGTTTTCCAGAATTTGTGTTATATTTTATTAGTGAACATACATCATATTAAATTGTTATAAACTCTATTTGGTTATTTGTAGTGATGATGAACCATTATATAGAACTTAAATTATAACTATTTTGGTTAATTGACAGTTTTTTATCACAACGAACAGATTTCTGTTTATAAATTAATATCTGATGTACAAATGATTCCATAAACTAACATTACATATATTACATATAATATATTGTCATTCAACCATAAAAATTGTTTTGTGACCAGAATTGGAGATGGTAAAAATATTTAAATGATATTGTCCATTAATGTGACAAATTAACACATCTTGGATGGTGTTTTATAGTATTAAAGGTGGGGAATGAAGAGATGATGGTGAATTATTCTGGTATTGTAACAAAATTCAAGTACATGTATGTTACAAGAGATATAATAATGTTTGGATGTATTGAGGTGAGTATTGAAAAATTAATAAAGGAGCTTGAATGAAAATAATATATTTGAAAGGTGGAATTTACTTATTGAATATAACTTCTTGTAGAACCTTTATAGGGGAGATGTTTTGGAATTTTTACGAGACGAAGATCCCATGGACATGGGATGTAGAATTAATGAGATATTTCAGAAGAATTTGGACTAGAAACACAGATAGCAGGGATTGAGGATATGAGTTAAAGAGGGGCGATATATATATTAGAGGAGAGGAGCGGTTTCACTTTATTCTAATCGTTAGTTTAATATGTGTTCTCATGTATTTGAATATTATTTATTTTTTTGAATTAAATAATAAATAGATATTTTGAGTTCTATCCAATGACATATTAAGTCGTATATGTGTCATGAATAAGAAATATATTTATTTATTAAGCATTTGTCAAAAATTATCTTATTTTACTATTTACCTAAAATTCAAATATTTTAGAAAAATCCAAAAAATTAACCACAACCATTTTCTGACATGTAAAATTAAATAATGAGGTACATTTTATGAATATAATTTTTTTAATATTTGGAATTTATTTTTTAATTAATGTCACAATTTTCTTCATAAATAAAAATATTTTAATTAAATCAGCTTTACTAACACATTGAAAAATTAATTAAGTTCTTATAAAATTTTCATATTATCATAGGACAAAAAAATAATACATTATGAATTCATTTCATCAAAATAATTTTTCTTTTAATTTATTATATTGATCATAAATGTTTAGTTAAATATATATGACTTTCAAAATTTGAA
Organism: Viscum album; assembly: GCA_963277665.1. NCBI lineage: Eukaryota > Viridiplantae > Streptophyta > Magnoliopsida > Santalales > Viscaceae > Viscum > Viscum album. Next base: position 399,638,828 of record OY728166.1, read on the forward strand.
ACACATTATTAATATATTTTTTTAAAATTTGATTACTAATACTATGATATAAATATATCATAGATTCACATATAAGATGGAATTTATTTTATTATACCTCCATTAGTGAGGTTAGAATTCTACTATCAGTTTACTATTCATAAGGTTTACAATACTATTCGGAAGGTCAAATTCTATTTCATCGGTATATGTTCCATAACATATAAAGATAACTATTATTTAACTCGTTCTTCTTTTATAAGAATTGTGTTATGTTTTTTCATGTAAACATGTAAGATTATAATATAATAAGTAATTATAATAAATGGGAATTCCATTAATAAATCATTTGGTTATTGAAAAAATATGAATTCAACTAAAAAATAAACAACATATAATCAAAGTGTTCATTTAGGATAAATGTTCTTTAAGGTTGAGGATAATGAATTTATATTCAAGGTATATTATAGGTTAACCCTATAGATAATTTTCTCTTGGATATAATAATTTTAAAATACATGAGAAAATGAATTTTTTAATTGAGAATAAATGTTTCCCCTTGAAATGGAAAAATTATAATTTTGAAATAAAATTCATAATAATTTATTTGTGGCCTATTTTCATTTAAAACATTCATATACATATTTTTTAGGTGAAATAATTATTTATATGAGGCTTTTCATAGGGTTTTATCATTTTATGATAATGAATTTGATTATATATATATGTGTGTGTGTTTTTTTAAAATATTTTCCAAGGTATTTTATATGTGGAGAAAATATTTCAATGTCAAAAAATAAATGATTTATTTAATAGAATCTGAATATATAAAGGTATATAAAATTATGTAAATTAACAACATATAATGGAATGAGACATTATTATGTGAGAATTAATATTAGAGTTCTTTTTATATGTCATGTGGATGCTCATATAAGATTAACATGTTCAATTAAAATTAAAACCTCCATTTTAAATTTAAATTTATTCTAATTAATTCTATATTAGATAACACCCATTACTAAAATGTTATTTTTATTTGGAAAAGTATTATGAATGGTATATTTCATTATATTTTACTAATTAACTATAATGGTGGAAATATTAAAAAATTTGGAACCCTATAAAGTGTCGTGGTTTGAGGCCCAATCAATTAAAAATGTACAATAACTATGAATGATCATTTCTAATTCAGTATTACAATATAATTAATAAATTGTTTATATAACCATGCATGCATTTGGCGAATCCCATAAAAACTACCAAAATAGTAATTTTATATATCTATTCTACCTAAGGACTAACATAATGAAATTTAAAAATTATATAATTTTATATTCATGTTTCCTATAAATATATAGAATTTATTGATTTTTCAATACCAATTTAATAATTATTTATGAAATAATATATATAAATGTGTATTTTGAATGTTTTCTAATAAATAAATTTTTATGAATTTTAAGGGTGTTTTTAAATGAAATTGAAAACTTGTATAATTATTATCATTATTAATCTATTTTTAGTTTATTTAATATGATATTATTATTTAATTATTAAATATAAATTCCAAAATATTAAATACATTTATATCATTTATATTTATTTTGAATACAAAAAAGACGTTGATTCTCCAGAACCATCCACATTTGACAATGATACACACAAATGCCTTGGGAAAGGGAATTAATTTCTATATTCTGTCATGGATGTAAGGTTAATGGTTGATAAAGGTATAACCTCATTTTTCTTCATTTCTCCATTATTCCTCTTCTCTTTCAACCTCTATAACTTCTTGTATTTTCCACCTGAAGATGAATTGTATTAAATATTTTATAATATTGAGGATTCACTATATTTAGGTAAATTCAATGGGATATCTGATTGATTTGGTTAACCAATTCTTTAGTAGTATCTTATTTTCTATCCATAATCTATTTAGAGTCGTTTTACGTCCACAATAAATATTATTGAATATTTTACATACCAATCCATGATAGATTATATATTTTTTGTGATTTTATTATAACTTATTTTTAGTACTTTTTTATCATAAAATGTTGATATTACATATTTAATTATTACTGAAAATAGTTTAATTATCTTAAGTTCCTGGTCGATTACTTTTTATTTCAAATATACATATGCACATGTGGAATTGAATTGAGTTTTTCCTCTTCATAATTTCACAAGTAAAAATGTATAAATGTCCAAAACAATTTTTAGGAAAGTATTGGATTTAAAAATGAATTTTTAATGTATATTCATGAATGATAATTAATATTATAGAATAAACAATTTTACAACACTCTTTTCTTAGAGATATGAAAACTGATAATTTAGATTTAAATAAATTATTTTAGCTATAGCGATAGAATTTTTATAGACCATAATAATTTAATGTAATTATTTTATTTTTTACATACTATATAAATAAGTTTCTTTATATGAATGAAATATTAATATGATTACAATTGAATTGATTTGATTTTAGAATGATAAATATTTATTAATTTTTTGTATAATGGTTTTATTATTAATTAAATTTGAAAATGGATTTTTGGAATGGAATACTAGAATTTTATTATAATTACAGAACCTTACTGTTTTGGGTCATTTAATTAATTATTTAAATATTTATTTATTTTGTATTAGATAATTAAATATAAAATTAACATTATGATTCATAGATTCGTGTTTTTTAGAGAGAAGTGATTTTATTAAATATTAATGTTTAATCGATTGATGTGTCCAATTTAAGAAACCATTCTAGGAAATTTGTTTTAAATAAATTGTGCTATAGTTAAATGTAAATTTATATGGAATTGTTATGAAATATGTAGTCTCTGACAATCATTATTAATATTCAGTTTTAGATAACTTTTTTTGTTATTTTCATTGTTATCTTCCATTTCATGATATACAACTACTTTAGGGTTACACTATAGGTTGTATATTTTTAATTATCCAAGGATAAAATTACTACACTAATACTACATGTTATCATTGATATGGGTATGTGTATCTATGATTCATTTCATATAGCTCTAAAATGTTATGTCGTGTCTCTTAATGATACAACATACTAATACATAATTATTTTCTATTATATTTAAAATTTATTTTTTTGTTTACACAAATTTATTTTATGTCCTAGTGTTTTATAAAATGATATATCTTTATATTTCTATAGTATTGTTTTTTTGGTAAAATAATTATAGAATGTGTACTATATTTTAAAGCTAAAATATTTATTTTCTTTATTAAAATGAAATTTATATCATTATTGAGGTATCACCCTTGGATTTATACTCTCTTCATAAATGTAAAAACGTTTTAGTGTGTTTATATTTGAATTATTAATTTTTGAAAAATAAAATTATGATACATTTTATTCATTGATGTTTAACCATGGGATAAAGTGGCAGGTGATGGAGGTCATGGAACTCTGTGTTACTTGGTTCCATATTGAGGCAATAGAGTAATTTATTTCAATTGGTTTAACAACTATGTTATTCTTGTAATGGATAAATATTTTAGATGTCTATTTATATTCCACTTTTTTGATGAATTTAATTGGATCCATTGTATTATTATATATGGAGTTAAATTTTTGTTAATTGTTTTATTATAATAACCAACATTTCATATTCTATATTAGTTTTTAAATCTCTCCCAAAAACATCATCACATTAGAAAACATTGTAAATGAAATTACCTTAATAATCATTATACATCACCAATGGGATAATAATGATAATAAGTGAAATATCAAATGATCTACAAGGAGAAATACGTACACTAACAATTGAATGAAATTAATAATCATAAGATGTTTATAGGGATCCAATGACATAATTGATGTATATGAGAACAAAATAATAACATTCACACTCATAAAACTATGACCATCATAAATGTAAACATTTAATAACTCTTATACAAAGTAAATAGTAATTAGAATGAATAACCCTGATCCACGTGATTTTAGTTTGGATCAAAATAAACATTTAAACACATAAAAATATAAAAAACCAGATTTTATCTTAAAAATTCATCTTAAAATTTCATTTTAAACCTTTGTAAAATATAATTATATCCTTGTTAAATCCATATGATAAATACACCAATAACATCGTACATATATCCTATCAATACAATGATTATTACCATAATCATTGTTGCTCTATCTGGGAACACCCATCAAATGAGATATATTGGGATCACATGAAGCTATCTCGGCACACAAATTATTCATAATCATTTGTAATGTATTTTTCAGGAATAAAGTATTTAAATCCCTTGTTCATTCATTCAAAATAATAAAAAATGCTTCTTCCTATCCATTTAACCTGTGGAAATGAATTGGGCTTCAAGATAGCATCATAACCCATCTAAATAAATAATAAGGATGTTATCGATACCATATATACAATGTGGAGTATTGGTATCATCATTGGAGTTTCATTATATTGAATAGAAATACATTTAAAAGATCAATTCAATGATTCATGTAGAAAATTATATTTTAACTTTTAAAATCTACATTGAAAACTTCATATTCAAAAAATATTGAAAACAAATTCATTTAAAATACTATATAGAACCTATAAAGGAATAAAAAATTAATATAATGGTCATGACCATTGGAAAATATTTTCATGAATGTTAAAACTAAAAATTACATTCAAACATATTGTAATAAGATTTAAAAGTGATCCTTTTAGAAAATGTTATGGAATTTCACATTAAAACATTTTATTTGTTACAAAAGATTATGTAAAGTAGCATTGTGAAATAATTTATTTTTAAAGATGAAAATTTTCAAAAATATATTATAAATGATTTAGATGGAATATGAATATAACCGATCGAAATGAAAACAAAGGATTTGAATCATGGGAAAAGTCATTTGTTGATATTTCAATAACAAATAAAGAATGAAATAGAAACAAAACATGTTAACCAAATTCATAACTAGTGATGAATAAAGACATATGGTTAGTGTAAATAATATAATATGATTTCCTCCAATCTAACATTGAACATTAATATTCATTAATTAAATTAGATTTTATTATAAATCCTTTTCATATTTTATACCATTCCAGTCATAATAACCATCGATGAAATAAATTCAATTTAAACAAAAATTAATTAATTGTTTTTTCATGATAAAATGTTTTTATTAGATATATATACATCTATATAATGTATTTTGAATCATATCATAATAATATATTCCAATGAAAATAATTTAGGATGAATAACCCATCCAATGGTCATATCATTTAATTAAAAACTGATTAATATATTGATGCTTAACTAATTAAAATCCAACAAAAATATTTTTAAATAAAATTTAATTTAATTTAAATATTTCTCATCACATAATAATATCATAAAAGGGTGAACGACTAAGAGTTAAAATCCAAAAAAAAGGAAATTGTGTAAAGAAACCCTTTACTACTTGGTAACATTTATGTGAAATTCCATTAGATAAAATTATAAAAATTGAAATAGGAAATACAATTAATGATTATGTATTAGTGACATTACATGTAATTTTATAAATAAAAACTCTATATAAATTGAAATAGGATCATTATTTTAAAATATGCCTCAATGATTAAAAAATGTGATGAAGTCCCTTACTATAATGGTAATCACTATGTCAAAACCTAATGAAAGGGAGAACCTCATATGGATATGTAAAAACATTAATTTTTTTGGAATATATTAATAAAATACATTCATGGATATTATATACAACACCAAATAAAAATAAGTGGGAGATCCGGAATATTTCCCTCATAAGTAAAATCCTTATAGGAAAACCTTACATTGAGTTTAGATATTTATTATATGTATTTATTCTTATGAATATGAAATATATGTCTTATTTAACTATTTAATGACATTTTAGAAGATAATAAATTTATTATAAGTCAATTTTTTCACATATTTCAATGTCATATTTAATTACTTAATGTGTTATATCCAATTTTGTTGTTTTGTGAACATTTTGTTCATTGTTTCAAAATTTCCTATGTGTGTTGGGTGAGGTCAAAGATGCCACTATGAGAAAATCTGAACAATAATAATCTTAAAATATTTATCATATCTAAACATAAATTATAATTTTATAATCATCTTCAAATTATTTTAATGAAAAATTTGTTGTGTTAGAATCGTTGAGATTGTAGGCTACATGTAAGCATGAGTAACCATTCCATTTTCCAATTACCATCAAGAAAAGTAGAAAATTTATATTTTATCATAAAATAATTATCATAATTTCATTAATAAAATATTATTTTTTTAATATAATTATGTGTATCATTAATTTTATGAGCTGAAAAACATGAACCACATTATTTCCTGGGGGCGATAGTGCACACATACACACAAACCTATATAATATATTATAATTAGTGTAATTTTGAGATATTAAATTATATATATTATTTTAAGACCGATAAATAATCAATTAATATATTTATTGTGTCATATTTTTTAATATTATATAGTAATTTATTTTTTCTTTGTTACCTTCAATTTGAAGTGTGTGAAAAATGAATTCCATTGCTTCACACTGTGGTAGTCCTACATACACATTAGAAACATTTTTGAATCCCCAAGGAAGTGGAATGTAAAATTGTATGTATGATATAATAAATATATATGTATAATTATAATATGCATATAATATATTTAATTTAAGATTGTAATAATCCATGAGAGGTGATGGGGATAAAGGAATCACATCGGTTCGTGAGGCGGTATTCCAATGAATAGATGAATAATGGTTCTGTTTTCCATTTGATGGAAGATTAGATAGATTTATTTATTATGTAATTTTATAAAATAAAATAAAATGGGTTATAATGGTGGTATTAATATATTTAATTTATTATTTTTTGAATTATGTTGAGGATGAAATAAAATATTGTTGCTCAATCAATTTGGATATAACTTGTTCAGACAACCTCTATAGACAAGAACAAAAAATAACTCATAGGATATTTTTCATATCAATACAAAGAATCTAGGTCATGTATTTATATGTATTAAAGGTATTTATTATGTAATGTATTATTTAAAATATATTTTATCATATGGTTTGTGGAGGATAGAGGATGGATCTTTATTAGTGAGGATAGTGACACAATTACAATTTTCGAAATGGAAATCGCATACCCATGTCCATACAATGCCAAAGGATCCAATATGGACCTTCATAGTGATATGGACATGATAATTCCAAAATATGGTTCACTAATTGAATATAGAAATGTTTTTGGAAATTTTATCCCTTATCGTTTTAGTTTAAACACATGGTAAACCAATATTGTTGTTTAACACGGTAAATAAATATTACAGTTTTCAATATTAATTTTGACTACACCTCTCTGAAATCATTTAATGACTACATTTTATTAATTTTTATGTTTTATATGCATCCTATAGGTTAAAAAACATTTACATTTATTTCAATAAATTCAATCTATTCAATATCTTGTGGTGCGCAATACAAGAGTCTAAACAAAACCCACTACTCTATTAAACTATTATTATTTTCAACAAAACCATTATAAAATATAATTTAATTTTATTGTTATTAATAGTATTAATTATACTATCTATTTTATTTTTATATATTTTATTTATATAAAATTTGAATAATTTAAAAAAAATTATGGTTTTAAAAAAATACACTTTTGCAAAAATTTGGTTTAGTCACACATTGTGAAAATAAATTAAAATTAATTTCAATAATTTGTAGAATTTTTATTTTAATTAAATAACATTATAATTTATAATAATAATTTCAAAATTATATCATGATTAATTTTTTGTATTAATTTAAAATTAATCACTTTTTTTGACTATTGAAAAATAGGGAATTTAAATTGAGAACTCTTTTTTTGTTTAAATTTATTATGATGATAAATTATATTTTGAACTAGTTTCAATGTATAATTATTAAAATGACATAGTAAAATTTAAAATTTAGTTCATTTTAATCATTTTCAAATTGACTTTTGATATAAAAACATTATATTCTTTTGAACATTATCTCTTCAGAAGAAATCTATTTCAGCGCATTTTTGATATTAAATTTAAATTTCATTTTTCATATTATGTGGATTAAATTTGTTAAATTGGATTATATATTTGGAATAAATATAATATTTAATTTATAATTATTTTAAATTTATATTAAACAATAATTAATATTAAATATAGTTGAAATTATGTATCGCAATAAATGAAAAAATAGATTTACTCAGGGGTCATACAATGTATATATATGTTAAAAATAAACTACCAAATTTCAAAACAATTCATGAAATATTTTGGTTTTATAACAAATATAATATATAATTTTATGTTACATTGTCATTGATTCATGGAAAACATTTGCGTGAAATTCATTCATTTATAAAATTACTTGGGTGTCACTCACCTCAGTTATAAAGGGCCACCTACTATCATCCATTATTCACACATAAACACAATTTTATATTTCATATTTTCAATGAAAAAATATTCAGAATTTTTCTCATATCACTTTATATGCCTTTATTTTGGATAAAATCAAACCTTATCTTGATTTTTTGCAAACCTAATGAAGATACCTGAAAAATATGTAACAATTTTCATCGCTCATTTTTATTTTATTTATTTCTGAATAATCATATGATTATTATTAACCCGTGATTAAATAAAAAAAGTTATATTAAAAATCATTATATGTTTTGATGTTATTATATTTACATAAAAAAACTCAACATCCATCAAATGGGTTACGAAATTATCATTCATTGGTACGAAGAACAACAACCTCTCAAAACGATGTCATTCATTATTTCATTACCAACTCTCAGGGTTGGGTATGATGATCAATATAAAGTATATATATTATATTTATAATATAATTATACATATTTAATCATTATATCATATATTATTTTAAATGTTCCATTCAACATGGTATATGATAATGGTGTTTGTGTGTTTTATAAACTACCACCTTACGAAGAGATATGATTCGTCCTTTACAAATTATTCACATAGAATGTTACAAGGATAAATATTATTAGAATATGTGCTATAAATTAAATAATTATTATAAAAATGAAATATTTTTTGACCTTTAATAGTAATATATCAGTTTATTTATTACCTTTTCACTCACAAAAATAATGTAATATCATTTAGGTATGTTTGGATAAACGCCTTCTGGAACTGATTTGACACCCTTTTCATCCCCACATAACATCAATGATATTTTTATATATATAATATTATATTTAGGATATTATGATAACTATGAAACATTAAAAAATCATGTCATCATTTTCACATTGATCATTTTAAAATTGAAATGTATACTATCCATACATACAAACTACCAGCTCAATGTAACATAGTCCATTATTCATAACATCATTTAATGATTTGATTAAAAAAATTGATAAAAAAATATTATAATTATTTCGTGATTATTATTATGGATATTATGTTACAATGTAAAATGAACAAGAACTGAATCTTTGATGAAAAAATACAGTTAAAAAATAAGATAATGGATAAATGAAATAGTAAAGATAATGGACAATTATTAATGAATGGTTGTTAAGATGTAATAAAATGAAAATATATGATATTATAAATTATAATGTGATACTTGTTTAAGTTAATAATATTTTGAAAATAACTACACAACTGGTTTGAGAATTTTCAATCAAAAATAAGTATGAGGTATGAGATTTCATCTCAGTTTACATTCCATTGAGGCATATTTGTTTTCATAAAAAATTAATTTTCATATTTTGAATGTAAAACTACATTAAAATGTATTATAATTATTCTTTCATATGACATTGTATTTCATATTTCACATTGAATATTTTAATCCATTTAGATTTGAATATAAAAATAGAAATAATAAACGTTATTTTATAATATCACTTAATTTATAAATAGATATATTAATCTTAAAAATTGAAATTATTGTAATAATTTTTCATTGAACAATGTATTTCACATAAATAGTCATATTAGTTAATTATGAATATATTCATTTCGTAATAATTATTCCAATTTTACATAATTTCATTTCAATTAATGTTATTTGATTAGTTGGGGAAATATTGATCTAGATGTATAAATTATTTCATAATAATACTTAAATATAATGAGTATTTCCAAGATATTTAGTCAATTATTCGATAAATGATTAATTATTTAGACACATAGACATGACTGGGTCCAATTTATAGATAGTTCTTAGATACACCAATAGCTCTCATGAGACAGATATGTTTAATAAACATTTTGATTTCATACCAAGTAGTTGTAAAATATCTTGTGGAAGGTACTGAAATTAAAATTATAGTTGGGAAAATTAGATATGTTTGTTAAAAGTTTATTTAAAATTCTTCTAAATGTTCTTGATGATATAGGTATCATATTCAAGAAAAATTTTATACGATGACTAATATTTATATTCATTAATAATACACTTATTACTATTAATGAGATATTTTCAAAATGATATTTTTTATGGATGAATTTCATTAAATGTTTATTAATTAAATGGAATATGTTTGAAGTTTCATTAAATTTCCATATTAATTATTCGTTATTAATTTATGATATTCATTTTAGTAAAATTTAATTGAATTTTATTTATTTTCCATTACACATTAATTATGATGATTAGTTCATGATATGTTTTGTTGTACATAGCCCTTTATGAGAATTTGATCTCACCAATATTTTGATTCCACTCCATGGGATCCATAAACCGTATTGTGATTTTTATGAAAGGATTTGATAAAAGTAAAATTGATATTCTTGAAAAAAAATTATGTCATATTTTTTGTCTTCAAATTTAATGCAAGAATCATGGATTTATATATTTTACCGACACTATTAAAAAATTTATTCCATCAAGATGAAATTACATGTATCTTATGATAATGTAATAATGTTGACTCCTGTTTTAGGATACGACTGTGGGGTTTGATACTACTGGTATCAGTGGATGTTTAGTAGAATACTTATGAACTAGTTCATGGAAACCATAGATAAGGAAACATAATCATATGATGTACATTTAAAAAATGTTTATAATAACATCATAATTTCTTGGTACATTAGATATTATATCATTTTTCCTTGAAATATATAGATGTATGGATAATTAAATTGCATGTGGTTATAGAAGGGAGGTAACTAGTTGGAATGACTCTAAAAAGGGAACATTTGGATAGACCTGATCATGACCCATTGTAGAAAAAATGGGCCTTACTATTCACCTAATCTGACACTCTCGAGGGATAGTCAGAGTATAATTCAAAATTTATTTACCAAAAATTATGGTGTATTTGAAAATAGATATATCCCAAAAGAAACTATATTTATTATTATGTGATTTATTATGCATTAATTTTTCAATTTATGTTATGTATTTAACTAATTATGTTATTGTAAATTTTATATTTAAATAAAATGATGAAATATAGTGTATACAATCATTTTTAAATAGTGCATAGAATAAGTTTTGGAAACTGCATCAATGAACATGATCTAAAGAGTATGAATGATCTTTAATTTGATGTTGTTGGGCTAATATTATTATGGGAAATATACTCTCAAATATTCTAATAATATAAGGTCATAATATAAATGATAAAATGAGATATATGAATACACAATGTATTATGGATTCAGTGGTGATAAATAGTATAAGAAAATGTTATGGAAAAAGACGTATAGATGGATGTATGGGATGTGGGAATTTTCCAATTGTTATAATTGTTGAAAGAAACGTCATGGTGATTTTATAAAAGGAATGATAGTTTTCTACATGTATTTAGTGACAGAAAACTATTAATTTTATTAAAATGGAACAAAAAATGATTCTATTGATCAATGGTTCATGTCTAAGGATATGTGAAACTATAGAATTCAATATCTCAGGCTACACAATAATATTCCATAAGAGAAGATATTATACATGGTCAAGCATATTCTATTACCACATATAAAGAGATATGATTAATGTTCTTTTGAATAGAGTCAATAATTATGTCATTTTTGTTTTTTATATATTATATACGTTTTAATAGATTTATAAAATATATTATGATTGGATTCAAATACCATTTATTTAAGAAATTAGAATAGTATATTGAAAGACACCGATGATCAGGAAAAACTATTTTGTGGCCAGTTAAAATTTGTTGAAAAATAATTATTTAGAAAAATAAAACATTAAATAACATCCTATTGTTGAGATAATGATTCTGTGATAAGATATGACTGATCGTGAAAATAAAAATTAGACGGTATTCAGTAACATGTAATCAATTTATGATATTATGAAATTTTTTTTTCTATAATTTTCGTATTTTATAATATTATGGATTTATGGAATATGTTTAATAATATGTGTTTTACATAATGAATATGGAATCATATTTTTTTCTATAATTGTTTATAATAATTCAGATTTTAAACCATGTTTCAAATGAATACAGGACAATGCTATTCAACCTTATAGGATTTGATTGTTAAGTGATAGATTATATTGTTTGGGGGAATAATAGTATGTTCATTTTCAAAATTAAGTATAAGGCCCCGGCCTTAAACCTTACTTAATCTTGAATTATTACAAGATTACACATTGAGGATATTTTTAGGTGTAGAGTTTTAGAGAATTAGAATATAAAACATGCATTACATTCAACATTTAAACAAAGTTGTTATAAAAAGATAGAATTCATTTTTTTCCGAACAATGGAAACATATTTAAAATAAAACATGGATTCATTCTTGACACTTCCTTGACACAATCATCATATCATGTACCTTTCCCATGACCTGTGAAAAACATTTCAAAAAAAACTTGGGATAAGCATAAAAATTTCAGTATGGGTTATAAAAATATGGAAAGGAAACATGAGTTCATATATACATAAGAATGAAATCATAATTTACCCATAAAACATAATCACTTTAACATACCTCATAAAATCATGAATAAATCATAGGAATCAGAAGATATAAAGGTAACATGAGGCATTTATAACATTCTTATGTAGGGAGTAACCCTCTTGGTTACGTTTGGAATACACATCACAGTATATTCCCTAAATCTCTTCGGATAAACCTTAACGTTTCACTCCTTCACATTACCCAATAAATTGGAGAGCTATATCGGGCACACCTTCCCTTAGTTTATCATGAACACACCTGTCTTCATAATAATGCCCAAGAACCTCAACATAATCGTATCACATAAAACATGCATAAAGGAAACATAACATTTCCACCTTTCAATCACAAGATATCAGTACAACACATTGATATAAAAACATTATGAAAACCATTTTCAATACCAAAATAAAAGAAAAGTAAAACATGGTATTTATTTTTCTTTTAAAAAGAAGGTATGGCTTGTAGAGGAAGCCGAAACTCAAATAATGGTCACGGTGGTGGAGAAGTCGTTGTCGCCGCATACGTACGACAAAAAACATTCCCTTTTGTCATTTAGTAAACACTTCGTATAAAAAATATTCCTATTGAATAAACATAAAAGTCAAAGGGGTTTATACACCATATAAAGAAGGTTGTGGATAAAACAAAATATGCCTCAATGAAAGGATATTCAGACAAAGTCTCATACCTTGGGTCCGACATGACTTGGTCGTTCTTTAATGTCCTGAATAATAAACTTGAGTTAATTTCTACTTTCTTAAGAACCTTTTTCACGTTCATTATTCCTTTTATATCACTTATTACCATGTTATGAACATTATGTAATTATTTATGTTAGTAACGGTCGTTTTAACGATCATTGGTACTTGAGTCAAAATATGCTCTTTATAATTACAAGTTTTTCATGTATCTATTATATCCAGAGTTATAATCATGATTTATATATCATATATATCATATATATCCAGTATATACATTCATTTATAATATTACATAGTCATTTAGAGGTAAGAAATGAAATGTACCATTTATGGAGACGGTAAGTCGTACGTACGCATTAACGCTAATTTCATTTCTATTTCGTATTTTTATAGAATGGAATAATAATGATATAAAGTTATATTATAATTCTAGTGTAATATCATATATAATATCATAACTCTATCCTTTATACGTCCCACATATGGTATTAACGAATCAAATCACTTTGAGGGGGCGGTAGTCCGCACTTCCTTAAATGAAGATATCACGTTTACCAATAATGGAAACAATAAAGTTATGCCCAAAATGAAAAATACAGAAGCTAAAAGAAAACATAATCATATTATATATCATATATAAATATAGTGTCATATTAATGTCCCCCTTTGAAGGTGTTAAAAGAATTTTGAACAATCATCATTTCGGGAGGCAGAAATTCACCATCCACGGAAAGAGTATGTTCTTTAACCATTAGATGTAGTTGTGTGTAAGTGTAGCTAGAATCCTTCTTAAAACAACATCTTAGTATATTTACGATACTGGATTTGTTATAGAATAAATGAATAAAAAGTGTTTAGGGGGTTTGAGAAGCAAAATAAAACAAAAGGACTCAAGTGAAGACATTACCTTATAATCGGGTAACTCCCTTTGGTTTGAGCTCAATGGCTTCCTTGGGAAGACATCTGCTCAACGTGAGGCTTCAAGGAGTAAGAGTGGGAAGTGGAGAGACAAAATTGGCAGGGTTTGGCCGAGCCAAAGGCTTTGGAAGTGTGGGTAAAGAGGTAGAGGTGGAGGCCTTTTATAAGAGGAGAGGAGAGGCACTCCTGGAAAGTAAAGAAATGTTACTTTATTTTCAAATGGGTTTCAGATTTTAAAGGTCCCACATTGATATAATTCGAGGCTAAGGTGATAAGGGTCCGAACTATACCCACCCAATATGTTTTGGACATGTTTAGTTCTTAGATTTTACATTATCTTTCCATTTTATTTAAATCGTCAACTAATGAGGTAATCACTGCATCATCATGATGTCATAAATAATTTAATTTATTTATTGTCTAAAAATTATGAAAAAAATACTATGATATAGGAAATATTTTTATCTTTCCAATGAATATTTATAGTCCAGAATATTATCTATGTAGTCAAAATTTCAAATGTTTTAATCAGGTGATACATTCTTGTTATATTTACTTTATTTAAAAAAATAAAAAGATAAGAAGTCACTTTCCAACAAAAGTGATTCCATGGGGTCCCCAAGTTTGGCACAATGCATCCCATGGTCGTCCATGAGACAAACAGTATCCGTAGGACACATTTTCTGTTCAGTTTCTATTATTATGATATTGTCTTATTATCTTTAACTACCCGATTACTCATTATTCAAGATAATTAAAGATAATTACCGTTGTTACTATTCATAATGCCCAAAAACAAAAGAGTATTAATTAATTAATTTGGACCTTCTGATTCCAAATATGTAATCCATTTTACCAAATTATAAACACATAAATTGCAATAATTATTTTAAAAAAACTTCCCGTTGTCAAAACAAATAGCGGGTTTTTTAGAAACAATATTTAAGAAAAGATTGACATTAGTTTATGCCCAATTCCAAAGTGAAATTATAAATAATGACAACCATTTTATTAAATGGTAAAAATATATTCAGATTACACTTTATGACAAATTAAAAAGATAATCTATCCATATAATGAAATTAAATGAAAAATCAGTTTTGATGTAAAATGTAGTATTTTTCATTATTCATTAAAAAATGAACATTGTCAGAAAAATACCAAAAATTTATCCAATGTAAATATCAATGTCCCAATCATAAATAATATGTTTATTTTTACAAATAGTGATTATTAAATTGTCAAAATGTTGATTTAAAAAGGTATTTCCATCAAAAGGCAGTAAAACAATCTCTTAAGAATATTAGTGTATTCCATACATAGGATTGGATTTATTCTCATTTTAAGCCTCTAAAACACCATCTAAATTATTAATATACATAGATAAAAATATCTATTATTCATTACTTTCTTGGGATGTTACATCCTTCCCCCTTTTAGAAAATTTCTTCCCCGCAATTTATTTACTTATCGAATAAGTGGGGGTACTTATCCCTCATTGCATTTTTCAGATTCCCATGTTGCCTCTTCCATCATGTGGGTTTTCCACAAAACCTTTACCTGATTAATCACCTTATTCCATAATACTTTCTCCCTGTGGTCAAAATCTGGACCGATTGTTCCTCATAAGATAGGTTCTCTTCCAGCTTAACTACCTCTGGACTCAAAACATGAGATAGATCTGGCATATAATTTCTCAACATCAAAACATGAAAAACATTGTGTACCTGAGATAAACTCGGAGGTAAAGACACTTGGTAAGTAACTGATCCAACTCTCTCTAGAATTTCATATGGTCCAATGAACCTTGGACTCATCTTTCCTTTCTTACCAAATCGCATCACAATTTTCCATGGTGATACTTTGAGAAAAACATGGTCACCTACCGCAAAAGATAGATCCTTCCTCTTGTTGTCTGCATAACTCTTCTGCCTGCTCTGAGTTGTTCTCATGTGTTTCTGTATCAGCTGAACTTTTTCTACCAACTCTTCTACAAATTCTGGTCCCATAAACTTCCTTTCACACACTTCATCCTAGAAAGCTGGAGTTCGACACTGCTTCCCATATAATGCCTGAAATGGTCCCATCTGTATACTAGAATAAAAACTGTTATTATATGAAAATTCATCCAAAGAAAGATGTTGGTCCCAAATTCCCTGATAATCCATCGAACAAGATCGTATCATATCCTCCAAGGTCTGAATTGTTCATTTCGACTCCCCATCTGATTGAGGATGAAAAGTTGTACTAAAATTTAATTCAGTACCAAACGACTTCTGAAGGCCTTTCCAAAAGTTAGAAGTGAACCTGAGATCACGATTAGATACAATGGAGAGAGGAATACCATGTAACCCACTATATATTTAAGATAAAAATGGGAAAGTTGATCTAGGGAAAAATTATCTCGTATAGAAAGGAAATGAGAAGATTTGGTCAAGTGATCAATAATAACCCAGATTTCATTATTACTTCGAGATGTTTTCAGTAATCCCACAACAAAGTCCATGTATATATTCTCATATTTCCACTCTGGGATGGGTAGCGGCTGAACCATCCCTTTCGGTAACTACCGCTCTGCTTTAACCTGCTGACAAGTCAAACACATCACAGTAAAATCAGCAATATCTCTTTTCATTTCATCCCACCAGTATTACTCCCGCAGATCTCTGTACATCTTAGTACTGCTAGGATGAACTGAAAATGGAGAACTATGAGCTTCACATAACAACTCTCTATTCAACTGTGAATCACAAGGCACACACAAACTCTTCCCAAATCTCAAAACACAATCATTATCAATGTTGAATTCAGGCAACTTACCCTTCTGAACAAGATCTACCTTTTTCGGTAACTCACTGTCTTGATTCTGTGCTTGCTTGATTCTGTCTGATAGAGATGATCTCACTGATACCTGAAACAAAACAGAAGAACATCCTGCCCCAACAACTTCTATGCCAAAGTTAATCAAATCCTTAACCAAAGGATCACGTTCCAAACGCAACATTGCTAATGAAGCATTGCTTTTTTCGACTCAAAGCATGAGCAACTTTATTTGCTTTTCCAGGATGGTATTGAATTGTACAATCATAATCCTTGATTAATTCTAGCCATCTCCTTTGTCTCATGTTCAATTATTTTAGAGTGAATATATACTTTAAACTTTTTGATAAGTATATATTTCACACTTTACTCCATAAAATGATGCCTCCAATTTTTTAAAGAAAAAAAACAGAAGCTAATTCCAAATCATGTGTAGGGTAATTTACCTCATGAGTTTTCAACTGTCGTGAAGCATAAGCAATTACCTGATCATTCTGCATTAGGACACAACCAAGTCCTTTCAATTAAGCATCACTGTAGATAACAAACTCACCATTCCTGGAAGGTAGTTCCAAAACTGTAGAATTCACCAATCTTCTTTTCAATTCCTAAAAACAATCATCACATTCCTTTGTCCAGATAAACGTAACACCCTTCCGAGTTATCTTAGTCATTGGACTAGATAACCATGAAAAGTTTCTAACAAACCTTCGGTAATAGCCTTCCAAACCAATGAAACTACGAATCTCTGTTAAATTTGTGGGTCTTGGTCATTCTTCAACAACCTTTGTTTTTTCAGGATCAACAGTTATCACATCTTTAGAAACAATTTGACCAAGGAAAGAAATTCGTTTCAACCAAAACTCACACTTTCTGAATTTCCCATAGAATTTATTTTGTTTCAAGGATTGAAAAATGACCCTTAAATGTCTTTTATGCACTTCTTTACTTTTATAAAACACCAAAATATAATCAATGAAAACCACCACAAACATATCCAAGAACTCATGGAAAATTTTATTCATTAAGTCCATGAATACAGCAGGTGGATTGGTTAGCCCAAAAGGCATTACTAAAAATTCATAGTGGCCATATCTTGTACGAAACACAGTCTTAGGAACATCTTCTTCCTTTACCTTCAGCTGATGGTACCCCGATCTCAGGTCAATCATTGAAAAATACTAAGCTCCCTGGAGCTGATCAAACAAATCATCGATATGAGGAAGAGGATATTTGTTCTTAACAGTGATGTTATTCAAGGCTCTATAATCAATGCAAAGTCTTATTGAAATATCTATCTATTTAACACATAAAATAGGAGCACCCCATGGTGACGTTCTAGGTCGAATGAAACCGTTTCTAATAACTCTTGCAATTGTTTCATTAACTCTAAAAGTTCCACTTGAGCCATTAGATAAGGGTGTTTTTAAATTGGCTTAGCGTCAGGAACTAAGTCAATAGTAAACTCAACACCCCGATCTGGTATTATTCCAGGAAACTCATCAGGAAAAACATCATGAGACTCACTTACCACTGGAACATCATTAATCTTAATAGTTCCCTTATTTTCAACAATATGTGCAAGGTAACATTTATTTCCATAACGTACAAGTTTCTCGACCTCTTGATATGTTATCAACAGTAAGGGTTCATTATTGTACACAAAATGAAAGTATTTCTGAAAAAAACTTATTTAGCTCTACAGTCAATCTTAGCATGGTAAATAGAGAGACAATCCATACCCAGGATAACATCAAACTCTACTAGAGGTAAAACAATAAGGTTTTCAAGTAGGTTCTTTCCACAGATAAGGATAGGAAGGTTCTTATAAATTCTTTTTGCCTCAACATTTCCCCCAGGTGTTTTTACCACAAGTTCAGGAGTCATTTCTTGAGATGGTATTCCCATTTTACTAGAAAAGGTTTTAGATAAGAAATAATGTGTAGTCCCCGAATCAAACAACACACTGGCATAATCTGAAAAAACAAACAAAGTACCTATACAACTTCATTTCATGGCCCATCATCTGCTAAAGTAGTTGCAAAGGATTTCACCACACCTTTCTTCTTGTAGTCTAACTGCTTTCCATCACTCACGCTCATTGTCGGACACTCATTTGCATATTGACCCATCTCATTGCACATAAAACATTTCACTAACTGTAAATCAAATTTGGTCTTACCATCACCCTAATCTTTTTCAGTGCACTCACGAGCCTTATGTCCCATCTTACCGCATCGGTAGCACTTTCCAGAATTCAGAAGATATTCCCATCATGCCTTTTACCACATTTATCACAATCTAGAAACTTAGTTTTCTTACCATCAGACTTTTTTGAAGAATTCTTACCTTTCTCTTGCCACCTCGGTCTCTTCTTCTGTTGTCTATTATAGAACACTTGGTCATCGGCAAACTCCATTTCCACCTTCTCAGCACATCGAACAATATTTTCATAACTTTTAAACTCACGAGAAGCTAATTCCCTTCTATATTTTGGCTTTAATCCTGAGTAAAAATGATTGATTTTACTATCAAGGTCTCAGATAAAATTTGGAGCATACCTTGCCAATCGAGTGAACCTTTCTTCATAGGCAGCCACTGAGTCTTCCACTTGCCTCAAATCCAAGAATTGTTTTTTCCATCCTAAGTCGAATAGCCATAGGAAAATACTTTTCAAAAACATACCTTTGAATTCATCCCAGTCGAGAGAATCAATCTCATCAGCGTCCCTGATATTTTTAACCATCGACCACCACTGATCTGCTTCACCCTCTAAATGGTAAATATCAAGACTAACCTTTTAATTGTCTGAACACCCCATGATATTGAAAATATTCTCCAGTGCTTTAATCCACCCTTCAGCTAACACAGGGTCAGATGATCCTCTGAATGATGGGGGATGTTGCCTCATTAAATGTTCCACCACTGACATGTTCCTCTGTGGTTGATCTGGATGATCTCATTCATGGATACCACCACCATTTATCTCTTGAGTCAACTGTGCCATTACAACAAGCTGTTCATTTCCAATTCCGACCATCTTAGGATGCTGATTCGGAAGATTATTTCCTTCTATATTCCTTCCTAGCACTGCTTCCATGTTTCCTCTGTGGAAAACCATTCTGAACAAACATGTCTTAGATGAAGCAACATGGTAATCTTCAAATGATATATCATTTCAATTTGACCATAAAAAATTATTTTTGGATAATCATTTAATAGAATTTTAACTCCTAAAGTTATCTAAACTGACCTCTAATACCAACTATAAGGCCCCAGACTTAAACCTTACTTAATCTTGAGTTATTAAAAGATTACACATTGAGGATCTTTTTGGGTTTAGAGTTTTATAGAATTATATCATAAAACATTCAAAACATTCCACATTTAAAAAAAGTGGTTACATAAAGATAGTATTAATTTTTTTTCCGAACAATAGAAACATATTTAAAACAAAATATGGATTCATTATTGAAACTTCCTTGACAAAATCATCATATCATGTACCTTTCCCTTGACCTGTGAAAAAAAATTTCAAAAAAACATGGGATGAGCATAAAAAGCTCAGTATGGGTTATAAAAATTTGGACAGGAAACATGAGTTCATATATACATAAGAATGAAATCATAATTTACCCATAAAACATAAGCACTTTAACATACCTCATCAAATCATGAATAAATCATAGGAATCATAAGATATAAAGGTAACTTGAGGCATTCATAACATTCTTATGTAGGGAGTAACCCTCTTGGTTATGTTTGGAATACCCATCACAGTATATTCCCTAAATCTCTTCAGAGAAAACTTAACGTTTCACTCCTTCACGTTACCCAATGCATTGGAGATCTATATCGGGCTCACCCGCCCTTAGTTTATCACGGAATCACTCGTCTTCATAATAATGTCCAAGAACCTCAACATAATCGTATCACATAAAACATGCATAAAGGAAACATAACATTTCCACCTTTCAATCAAAATATATCAATACAACACATTGATATGAAACATCATGAAAACCATTTTCAATACCAAAATAAAATAAAAGCATAATGTGGTAATTATTTTTATTTTAAAATGATGGTATGGCTTGTAGAGGAAGCCGAAACTCAAATAATGGTCACGGCGACAGAGAAGTCGTTGTCGCCGCATACGTACGACAAAAAAACATTTCCTTTTGTCATTTAGTAAACGATTCGTGTAAAAAAGATTCCTTTTGAATAAACGTAAAATTCAAAGGGGTTTATACACCGTATAAAGAAGGTTGTGTATAAAACAAAATATGCCTCAATGAAAGGAGATTGAGACGAAGTCCTATACCTTGGGTCCGACTTGACTCGGTCGTTCTTTAATGTCATGAATTATAAACTTGAGTTAATTTCTACATTCTTAAGAACCTTTATCAAGTTCATTATTCCTTTTATATCACTTATTACCATTTTATAAACATTATGTAATTATTTATGTTAATAACGGTCGTTTTAACGATCATTGGTACTTGAGTCAAAATATGCTCTTTATAATTACTAGTTGTTCATTATCCATTATATCCAGAGTAATAATCATGATTTATATATCATATATATCATATATATCCAATATATACATGCATTTATAATATTACATAATCATTTAGAGGTAATAAATGAAATGCACCGTTCATGGAGACGGTAAGCCGTACGTATGCCTGAATGCTACTTTCATTTCTATTTCGTATTTTTATAGAATGGAATAATAATGATATAAAGGTATATTATAATTCCATTGTAATATCATATATAATATCATAACTCCATCCTTTATACGTCCCACATTTGGTATTAACGAATCAAATCACTTTGAGGGCGCGGTAGTCCGTACTTCCTTAAATGAAGATATCGCGTTTACCCATAATGGAAACCATAAAGGTATGACCAAAATGAAAAATACAGAAGCTTAAGGAAAACATAATCATATTTTATATCATATATAAATATAGTGTCATCTTAATGGGCACCTTTGAAGGTGTTAAAAGAATATTGAACAATCATCGTTTCGGGAGGTAGAAATTCACCATCCACGGAAACAGTATGTTCTTTAACCATTAGATGTAGGTGTGTGTAAGTGTTGCTCAAATCATTATTATAAAAACATCCTAGTATATTGAAGATACTTTAGTGGTTACAAAATAAATTAGTAAAAAGTGTTTAGGGGGTTGGAGAAGCAAAATAAAACAAAAGGACTTAAGTGAAGACATTACCTTATAATCGGGTTACTCCATTTGGTTTGAGCTCAAAGGATTCCTTGGGAAGACTTATGCCCAATGTGAGGCCTCAAGGAGTAACATAGGGAAGTGGAGAGACAAAATGGGCAGGGTTTGGCCGAGCCAAAGGCTTTGGAAGTGTGGGTAAGGAGGTAGAGGTGGGGGCCTTTTATAAGAGGAGAGGAGGGGTACTCATGGAAAGTAAAGAAATGTTACTTTATTTTCAAATGGGTTTCAGATTTTAAAGGTCCCACATTGATATAATTCGTGGATAAGGTGATAAGGGTTCAAAATATACCCACCCAATATGTTTTGGACATGTATAGGTCTTAGATTTTACATTATATTTCCATTTTATTTAAATCGTCAAATAATGAGGTTATCGCTGCATCATCATGATGTCATAAATAATTTAAATTATTTAATGTCTAAAAATTATGAAAAAATACTATGATATAGGAAATCTTTTTATCTTTCCAATTTATATTTATAGTCCAGAATATCATCTATGTAGAAAAATTAAAAATGTTTCAATCTGGTGGTACATTCTTGTTATATTTACTTTCTTTAAAAAAAATAAAAAGATAACAAGTCGCTTTCCCACAAAAGTGATTCCATGGGGTCCCCAAGTTTGGCACAAGGTTTCCCATGGTCAGAAATGAGACAAAAAGTATATTTAGGACACATTTTGTGGTCAGTTTTTATTATTATGATATTATATTATTATCTTTAACTACCTGATTACTCATTAATCAAGACAATTAAAGATAATTACCGTCGTTACTATTCATAATGTCAAAAAAAAGAGTCTTAATTATATAATTTGGACCTTATTATTCTAAATATGTAATCTATTTTACCAAATTCTAAACACATAAATTGCAATAATTAATTTAAAAAAACCTCCTGTTGTCAAAACAAATAGTGGGTTTTTTAGAAACAATATTTATGAAATATTTGGCAGTAGTTTATGCCCAATTCTAAAGTCAAATTAATCCTAATGACCACCATTGGATTAAATGGTAAAAATATATTCAGATTACACTTTAAGAGCAATTAAAAAGATAATCTATACATATATTTAAATTAAATGAAAATGTAGTTTTGATGTAAAATGCAGTATTTTTCACTATTCATTAAAAAATGAACATTGTTAGAAAAATACCAAAAATTTATCCAATGTAAATTTCAATGGCCGAATCATAAAGAATATGTTTATTTTGAAAAATATAGATTATAAAATTTTCAAAATTTTTATTTAAAAAGGGTTTTCCATCAAAATGCAGTAAAACAATCTCTTAAGAATATTAGGGTATTCCATGCATAGGATTGGATTTATTCTTATTTTAAGCCCCTAAAACACCATCTAATCATTAATAGACATAGATAAAAATATCTATTATTAATTACTTACTTGGGATGTTACATTAAAGGACCTTCATTATAATGTTTTGAAAATATATATTAGGTATTTTTCAAAAGGTTATACATTCTAGAAATATTTGACGTTGAAAATTTTAAATTATTTGAGATATTAATGTATCACTTCACCATATGAATGTTATAGCATATTGGATAACTTATGATGAAAAAATTGTTTTTTGAAACTAGTTTGGGATGGTTGGAATGACATGTCACCCTTTTATAGAGAAATGGTTCTCTTAAAAGTGTTTTTTACTTATTTAATAATATTTTTTTAAATATTCATTTATTTTATAAATAGATAAAATGGAAATTTATTAAATATCAACCAAAGGATAAAATTGTTATTAGGAAATGAATTAATATCAGTCATATTCCCATATATATTTAGAGTTTAAAAAAATTCCTTTCATTTGGTAATGAAATATTGTTTTTTTATCCAATCATATTCATATATGATGAATCAAATGATTATTAAAATCTTTATAGTTTTTATTGAATTGAAGACCTTAACATTACATTTATCATGCTATATAATCTGTCAAGACCTCAATCACCCTCTATAATATTTATTCTTTTCATATTTATCCACGTAATCACTTTTCACCAATTTTATCCTACTTGGAAACCAAATTATGTGTTATTCCATATATCATTTTTTTATTCCATTCAATAGAATAAAAATTTTATTTAATTAAACCTTTTGGGATGTGTGTTTTTCATTAATGGTATTATCTAATACTGAATGATTAATATTTCATATTAGGATTAAATTGTGATGATGCATTTTATTAAATGGGGAGATAATGTAAAAACCTGAAATTCTAAATAAATAACATTTTATTTAGTTGTTATATGATGTGAAACTCCAATAATAAAAACCCCACAAAATATTTTTCATTTATATTATTCTCTCTTATTTCTTATGATACATGAAAATCCATGTTTAGATGATTCAAAATACTCTATTAAATTATTATTATTATATAAACACCCATTATAATATAGTCATTAATTCAAAGGGTGTGAATAGTACTAGGTGAAATTATAATATTATGGTCATTTATTTATATTAAATAAAATAAGAGTGTGTGAATGAAATGGTGGAGAATTATCCCAAAATATTCTAGGGAATAATGGTTTCTCACATTCCATGTACTAAATAACTAATGGTGGAGAGAATATAACACCATATTTTTATTAAAATGATCCTTTAATAGATTCATTTTTAGTCTATATATTGTTTGAGTTTTATTTTTTTCAGTTCTGAGTGGGGGGGGTTCATTTTTTAGTCTTTTCTAGAGTTGAAATAGTTTTTAATGGTTAGTATAAATCATTAAACATCAATAGAAAATCATTACTATGATATAATTGGACACTGGAATGGTGTAAAATTTGGGCAAATAATGTTAATTTTCCTTATAAACTATCCATATTAATATATATTGAAATTCATGGTTGGACCATGGTTTATCTATCCAAGTGATCCTACCATTTTAGGCATATGTTTGAGAAAGTATCACTACATGGTTGACGCATTTTTTTCCCAACCATGCACCCTACCCATGTGCCGTACATTTAGTCCTTCTACAAATATTGTTCAAATCTTAATAAAGCATTATGACCCTTTCCCCCTAGTCCTCTAAAATCATAAATTTAATTATCCCCATGGCCATGAGAGATCCCACCTCTTATATCATGGTGTTTCTTATGAGAACCAAAGTGGAAAGGAGGGCCATATTCTTCAATATATGCTCATTCTTCATCATTCATCTTAGATCCATGTTTATTCTCTCTATCATAACCTCAAATATTTTTTCTATTAAAGATATAATGATGTTTTAGTTAAGGATTATGATGAAATATTTTTATATATATTGAAGGGATCATGGTTTCAATAGAATCATGATGATTCATTATATGGTTCATCTTTTTTTCCAAACCATTGAGTGGTTGGTAGATTATTTATCAACATAAATTTAATTAGAACAAGAAGAAATCATTTTAATTAAATTTATAAGATGAAATATTTGTGATATATTTTTGTGATACATTGTGGATATAACTATTTGTATTGGTTTTGATATTTTTGGAAATTTATGTGGATTTCAGAAAGAAAATATGATTTTAAATTGAGGATTTCAAAAATATGTGTTTTATGAATGAATTCGTATTTTTCAAAAGAAAATATGAAAAAATGGTTTAGATAATCTTTTTACATGTAATTTAGATTATAGTTTTTGTGCCAATTGTTTTTCACTAGATGTTACCTTATGGATATTGCATATTTCATTGGAGAATCTGGTAAAGGTTACCTTATCATGATTGAGTGAATAAAAAAGAAACCACTCATGAGTATGTAACTATCCCCATTGATTTCAGAGTGTGTTTGGGGATAAGGTTATGGGATATCCAAATGATAGTAAAAATTATTTATTAATATTTATTACATTTGATGTAAAAAAATTAGATTTTATTAAACTATTTTATAGCATAAAATTGTTTTATTAATTGTGTTGAAATGTTTTTTAACAAGTGGTGTGATTTGGGATGTCGTTGTGGGAAATCCTATATAGTTTAGACTCACTCCTTCAATGATGGTTTTTTTTGTGTGTGCATATATCATCTATCAAGGAACACACAAAGTAATGGTATCCCAATTCCATATTTATTCTTCATGATATCATGGGATTTGCATGTTTAGTTCGATTATGGAGCATGCTTGGGGTTTTCGGTTGATATCACTATAGCGATTCGAGTTTGTATTATTTTTTCATATTTATTATTAAATTATCAATTATTGATCTACTATGATTTTTTTATTATTTTTGATAGCTTTTATGTTATTTTTAGTACTCGTTTATGATATAATGATTTATTTATTTATAATTTTGTAGACATTATGTTTTATCCTCCAAATTTTAAAAAATCTCCCAATTGTTCTTGAGTCCATAAGAATTTCTTTCTAGCCTTTACCGAATTAGTTATTTCAATTAATTCTAAGTATATCACATGTCACTCCTCAATCCAATATTGACGGGAGGGATGCTACATGCATGGATAACTGATACACAAGGTGTTGACCTTGAAATGAATGAATAATATATTTATTAAAAATGATCATGTTGAGAGGAATATGTTAAATTGGTCAATGTCTGATGACACTTCATTTGGTAATTTTTTTTCTTATTATCATGCAATCATGAGAAATATAATATAATAATATTGATATAATATCTATATTTTCATGGTTGGTTTTTATTTAATAAATTAGATTACATTTAAAATAATTAATCTATTTTATGAATGTTTTTTATTAGTAAAATATTAGATTGAATCTAATAATTATATCATTACACATGTATTCATTGTTTTTTTGTGGATTGATTAATTTTTATATCTATAGATTCATTTTTAGTTTATAGTAATAATAATTTTTTTAATTATATAATGGGTTTTAGTGAATTTTTTAATGTATAAAATTTATATATGATGATTTGATTCAAATAATTTAATTAAATTTGAGTTTCATGTGATGAAATAAAATTATAGATTTAAATAATATGATTTAATAGTTTATTATTATAAATTATTTGTTTTCAAATTTGATATTAGTGTTATTACAAAAGGTAAATGTTTTTATGATTGATTTAAAAGGGATGGTGCATATAATATCATTTCAAAATGGGATAATCTTAATGGTTTTAGCCTATGGATTCTAATTTTTAATGGTGGGGAATTATGTATTTTTATTGAGTAATTTTAAATTAGTGTAATTAATTTAGTTGGATTTTCATTATATTCTCCGATTTTCTATACCGTCATGGAACATACATCAATTATTAATCACCTTATAAAATTTTATATAAATAATTAAATAACTTAATCCAATAACGAGATAATTGGATAAGTAAATCCAATAATTATCAATGAGTGATATTTCTTTATTATAGTTATAAATGATGAAATAATATTCATTGGTTATGTTAAAGGTAATTTGTTGGAATGTAATGTAACATGTTTCATTTATTTACATAATAGTAATAAGCTATTTTATTAACAGTTTCTTTGAGTGGAAAAGTTATTATATAAAAATAATTATAATATAAGGCAATGGAGATATATTTTTCTTCGAAAAAATGTAATATAGAAAAATATATATTTTGTTAAACGTTTTTACTATTAGTTTTAATGATTAATATCTATATTGGGGTTTTATTAAATTGAATCCAAGTATTTTAAAGTGAAATTCTATATTAATTCATTTAAATTTTTTAGTAAATTGTTTTTATATATAATTTTTTTTAGAATGTGAAATCTATTTTGTAATCACATAGAGAAACTTTTAGAATAATATTATAATAAAATTTCATTTTGATAATTTATATGAATGGTTCAAAACTATCATGATTATAAAAAACGAAAATTTTAAAACCCACATATTTTTAATTTTTTTTGGTTACATGATGTTTTTTAGAAATAATAATGTTGAATATATATATATATGTGTTTGGGTTGTTTTTATGTGTGAAATTACAAAGAAAAACCCATATTTTTTATAGGGGTATTATTAAGTTATGATTTTATGAATATATATATTTATAAAATGCTTATTATAATGTTCTTGTATATATCAATAGTTTTAATTATGTAGTTTTTATAATAAAATTTTATTTTTGGCAATAATAAATTTGGTTTTCTGTTGTTAAAAATTTTATTTTATATTTAATATAGAAAAACCATCTGAAAGTATATATATATTTTTGGAATCATATATATTTTAATTTTAATATTATGTGTTCAAAAATTAATTTGTGTATTTTGTGTTAAAATTTATATTTTAAATTAGGTCACTCCAATTTCTGACAATGTTTAATTTGTTATTAATTTTCCACATTTTTTAACGGGACTAAATGAAATCCATCCCAGTGAGAGAGACCTCATAATTTTTTATGATTTATACTTTGATATTGGTGACTAAAATATCACATTTGAAGATGTGTTTTGTTGGTATTAAGAAAAAATCAATTATCATTGATTTTAAATATTTAACAATTAAATAAATTATCATATTTTGGAACAAGATGGAGAAACATTTCTTATATTGCCCGAAATGCAGAAGCACATATTTAGTTCCATAAACAATTATTCACATACATATGTTGACATGAGATATAAAAGAAATCATAACCCCCCCATATTTACAATATAATAATTGATTATTATACAAATTAAATCTAATGTATCATTTGAGGTATATAGAATTAGGGAAATAAGACACATCTTAAAATATGAAATGCTGGGTCTTTCACAAGTAAAAGAAATTTATTCCATTGTATATAAAAGGATTCATGATAATAAATCCATTGATCAATTAAATTCTCACACATGTGTTATCCATTTTAACAAGTAACAAGTATTAATATTCATAATTAGAAAATAAAATAGATATATATGTTTGAGTGAGTTCAAACACTTAGTATGTAATAACATAAACTAATGAAATAATGTGAATAAAATGTCACATATATTATGGAAGGAATTTGTAAATTTCTGAAATCTATAATCATCATAAAACAAGGTGAATTCTACATCTGTTAAATAGATGAAATTTTTTATCAATGATATTTATCTCATATTAATGGGATTTATAATATAGAACATTTTCAACCAACGGTCATACCCTTATTCAAAGAAATAATCCTATCATGGGATGAAAAATACACAAATACCCAAAATATTTCATCCCAAGAGATATAAATTTATTAATGGCTAAAAATTTTGAGTTCCCATCCATAAGTTAAATATGACAAATACATTAACCATAACAGTTGACAAGACAATTCATACCATTCCATAAGGAAACACATACTGAATAGAAACACGTTATCTATATAATTTGTGATATAGAGTATCAATTCATGACCAAAATATATTAGTAGTCATTAATCATATTGAATGTCAACACACGTTAAATGTCCATAAAAGTGATATCATTATCATAACAAATCAATTGAAATAAGGTGGATGGTCCAACTTTCAAAAAATCATCACTATTGGAATAAAAATATATAGTTCACAGTTGATTTTTTCAATGTCAATAAAAGGTAAAGCATAATAATTTATAATTCTAATAATGACGGGGGTGGTAACACTGGGAAATAATATTCCATATTTTTATAAAGAAATATTGATCACCAATACCTTTCCAATATAAAAAAGAATTATTAACACATAAACATAATCCAATCTAAATTATTTAAAATGTTAGATTCAAACAATATAGGTAAATGAAATTATAGATAAGTCATGGATAGAATAAAATGATTAAAATCTAAATAAATAAAGAATATATATGGTTTAAAAATAATATTACTCTATTGTAAAAATGAAAAAATAGAATATTTTTTATAAAGATTTAAAAACACCTTGAAAAAGAATTCTTGAATGATACCACACAAAAAAAGATCAAGAAATGTATTATTTGGTTCTATGATTTCATGGCCCCATTGACAACCTACAAAAATTAGAAGATAACTAATTAAACATAAACCCCAATAGAAAAAACCTTTTCAAAACGATAATGTATGTTGAACAGAAAACATTAATTATCTTTTATATAAAATTAATGTCACTGGAGTAAAATGATAATTCCAATGCCTCTTTCAAATGTATAATTATGAAAAGTGATAAGAATTTTTTGGAAAAAATTATTTATTAAAATAATATCTCTTAATTGGGACTATAAAGTAATAATTTGGGTATTGTAATAAATTATAGAAGAATAAAAAAACATATGAAAGTTATTGGAAACTTTTTTTTGTTATTTTAAACATTACTATGTTCATAAATCATATTCGAATAGGAGTAACAAAATAATTATTTATAGTAAAAACCAAATATTCTAAAATATGTTTATATTTATATCGATAGTCTCTCATGTGGAACAATTTGAGGTGGCCACTCCCATACAATGAAACTAGTTCAGGTTTCTGCCCTTCTACCAGATAATTTAGTTGGGGAAGTATTAATTCAATATTGATATGAACCAAGTACAAGGGTGGTTTAGTGCCTAACATAAATGGATTATCCTATTTCCAGTTTTAGTTGGGGACTTAGTATAGTGTTTAATCCATCTTTATAATTATTTATAATAATAGGGATCAATCTCTGACTGAAACATATTTGGGGTGATTTTCAGCGACATGGTATTCAGGAGATGTTGTGAGGACATCACATGATATTATAGGGATTTTTTTCATTGGTTTTGAACACAAAATTATAAAAAAGGAATGATATAAAGCACTATGAATCGGATTAATTATTGTAGAAGGTTTCCTTGAGCAGTGGTGATGTCATCTATGAGGAATGAAAAAGGTGGGGGAACTACCTGCTGCGACAACATCTTAGTTTGTAGCATTTGATGGGAATGATAGAGACTCCGAACACAAAGAAGACTGTGTGGGGTAGTATTTTTGGATTTTTCCACGGTAAATTATCTCATTAGATGCATTATGGTCATATATTTCATTCAATTATTCTAAATGATTTGTCATATAGGAAATTTTTTTTGGGATTATTACCACTGCACCTACTTGTCTATGTAATGGGTTTCATTCAAATAGAATAAATAGGATTATTTATCTGATTTTATTAAAATGGTTTCACAATAAATTTTTTTAAATAACACAATTATATTTCATAAAACAAAATAAATATGGTTTTTGAACCTAGTAATGAATGAAGGTTGTTCATGTTGGAAATATATATCTCTAAAAAATAATCGTTCAGTTTCAATCATCTTTTTTTGAAACATAAACCATGAAAAATGAAACATTTTAAAAGGATTTTATTTGGTAAAAATATAAAATGAATGTGTATAACATAGTATAATTAAAGGTAATAATTTTACAAACATCTCTGAAACAAGTTAAAGTGAATAGTTATTAAATTAATTTTGAGTAACAAAAAACTCATACAACCGGGTTAAGAGTTGATTCAAATATAAACTGGGGAAATGAAATATAATTTCCATATTTAATATCATTAATTATAATTAAGATATTTATTGAACATTCTAGTGAAAATATATCAATATAACACAAAACAAAGAAAACATGGTACATATCATGTATCATTTCTCAAAAAATTAGAATTTAGACCACAAAAACCATTAATTCATTAGTAACAATTTAATTATAACCTTAATAAATACTTTTATTTTAATTTCCCAAAAATACCATTATAGAAATTATATTCATGTTATTATAACTCAAATATTTATTATATACACCTTATGAATGAAATTAGGTTCATAATACAAAACATTTCTTATGGAGATGAATTTTAGGAAAACCCCTTACGATTTCCTTGAATTCTATCAAAAAACATTAAAATTACTCATCAAAAATATATATAAATTAATAAATTCACTATGTTACTTATTAGTCTATATTTATAGTCATACCCTTAATAAATAGTCATTCTCAACATGACTCCATTTCATTTTCTATATCTTTTGAACAATGATTTTGTTGCTTGTATAGTTTCATAATAGCGATGTCTGTATTAATTCCAATTTCAAATTTCATCATTATTAGGGAATTGTAGTTACTTTTAAGGATTAATTTTAATTATTTATGGTGTTTTGTATTCCATTGATTTGTTTTTTGTTATTATATTTTATGATGAAATTGATGATGATAATGTTTTGGTGATTCATTTTGATCAATGAGTGTTTTCAAATATGATGAATTTAATAGAGATATAAAATCACCAGAATAAAAAATCATTATTTTAAAAAATATATTTAAATTATCATGTACTTACATTCCAATTGTAATAAATGAAAAAAATTCATTTCATTTTTCAATTAGGCAGAAAATCCAACTCATTCATGTACCAACATTGATTTATATAAAAAAAGAGTGGATGTTTTGTTTTGTAATTTCATTATAAAATAAATATATTTATCATATTTAGTATTTAGATAGTGAAAATAAATAATCATAATATGAACTAGTGGATATAAAATATTTTATAAAAATGTATTTATAATTTATCCTTTTACTACTATTCTTTTGAACAATTAAATTAATGATTATAATTTGATGATAAAAAGATTACTATGTTAAACAATTAGTCAAAATAAATAAATAATTATATCATAAACTTTTTATTCCCCATAAAATAATATTCTTGTAACCTTCAATTATTGTTGGTCAAGAAATTGAAATTTGTTTCTCATCGTGAAAAATATTTACATATACTCACAAATGAAATTTTTTTTGGATGTAAAAAATTAGTAGATAATGATTAAAACCAAAATATAGTAAAATTATTTTATATAAATTATATTAAAATAATTAAATCAGTGATAGTTGAATAAATTTTAATGATGATAAGAATGATTTTATATTGTGTAGTTGATAATAATTAGGTCGAATAAATAAATATTTCTCTGATTTCCACCTAATAATGTAGAACATATGTGCTCTGTTATTAACCAATAGCATCCAAATGAGGAATATTTTTATAGAAAGAAAAATTTTAATGGGGTTCATGGTCAAATATTAGGCAATGGTGATTCATAGAGTGTTGGAGATGTGAATCTATCCAATCTATGGAGAAGGGATGTTTTTGGAGTAACCATTAAATTTACAATAATATATGGTAACTATTTATTTGTCAAAGGGAATAATTGAAAATATAAATTATGTGGGTTATTTGTGTCTAACCTCAAAAAAAGAATAAAATTTGTAGATATATATGAGAATTTATGAATTTTCTTTATAATTGTAATATTATATCAAAATTTTCTATTACTGTGGTTTTTAATTTCAATGATTTACAATTAATATTAATTTATAAGATAAAAAATAATAATTTTACACAACTGTATACATATGATTTCAATATTTAAAATAATTTAATAAAAAACTTATATGGGTGTAAAAAAATAAACATAATGAACTCATATAGTTTTTTAATAAAATTTTTAACGGTAAATATTTTGTATAAGATAATATTATTGAGGATACTTATATAAAATAAATAAGATTATTTATTGTAAAAAATTAAAGTGAAATAGGATTTCATTTGTAATAAAAAACATAATATTCATTAAATATTATTGATTCCAGGAAGGAAACCAAATGATATTTTATTAATTAATCATTTTAATTTGATCCTAAAATGTTGGACATATTTTTTATAGGATAAATTAATATTTTAAAAGCAACACTTTTATTCCATAAATTCATTCTTTATTAAATAAATTTTTATTTAAACTTTTATTATACTCTTAAATGATGTTAAAAACCATTTAAATTATAATTTTTATACACACCATATATTTTGAATAAAAAAAATATTTCTATAAAAATAAAATATATTAACCTAAGGTAATTTGTTTTCAAAATTACAGAACATTATATAATGTTCAAATTCAAATTATATAATTTCTTTTTTTATTTTTTTAATAAAATAAAAATGTATAAAAAAAAATTTATTGGAAAATATAATTTTCAAATATCAAATATTCTTATTCTTATTTTATAACTTTTAAAATAGATATTAGTTTCATATAATAATTTAAGTCAATCATAATTTATATTAAATTATATATTTATTTTATTATAAATTCTTATCTCATAAAATCTAATTTTTTTATAAAAATACTCTTATAAAAAATAACTAATTTTGTTGTTCATTTTATGTAATCTAATTGAATTTCTTTCACAAAAAAATTGGAATTTTTTTAATCATACATATATTCAGAAAATTAGAAAATCATAATCATTCATTATAATTCTACATATTTGTATTAATATGAATAAATAAACAATTATATTTTATCTAAATATATCATAGAATCGTATAAGATTGATGGTGTGTGTGGAGTAGCATATCATTTACCTTAATATATTTAATGCTAATAAGTTATCAAAATCACAAGTTGTTACATTCCACATCATAAATAAATTAGATACATTCAGTTTTAATTTTATTCTCATAGATTAAATAAGTATAAAGTATTCTTAAAATACACACTATTCTAGATATAATTTTCAACATGAAATCCACAATACTATATTCATCTCTAATAATATAATTACCACTCATAAAAATGATTATTTGAATCCTAATCATATATTTAATAGATTATAACATTCAAAAATATATTTTATCCATAGTGTCATAAAAAAATAATGAAATGACATATTTGTAAAACATTAAATAAATATTTATTCCAAAAATGGTTTTAATTAGTTGTTCATTAAATCACACACAATATAATTTATATAATAATATAAAGAATGATATAAATTTAAGTTAAAATTTCATGAATTGCTAGCAGTTCAATAAATATTGATACAACATCAATTTCATTTAAAAAAAATCCAACTATTTATTATTTTAACATCAAACATATACTAATCCAAAAACCTAACCACCCCTCAAAATAGTGTAATTAAATCATTTATACTATAATATAACATTTTCATTAAATAATATCTCAAGTTAATTGATACCATTTAATATATTATTTCAAACCATTAATGTAATATTTTTGACGAATTATCCTTACATGTTTCAAATTACCCATAAAAATATATTTAATAGAGATAATTATCATTAATAAATATAAATTTATTGATTAAGAAATATAATATTTTGAATAAAAAAATAATATAATGATATCTAGATAACTAACATTGATGATAATATGAAAATATAATTTTCCCACATAATAGGAGAATAATATGATTACCAAACATTTTTTATTCTCGTGTATTTGAATATAATACATAAACGGCTCTAGTTACAAACCATTATTAGTTTCATTTTCATGTTCTTATTCAAAATCAATACTATAACCATCATGGATATAATTATATCCAAAATATTAATATGAAGACATAAATTCAAATATGAATTGGCGTATGAATCCTTTTTTAAAAATATTACAATTTTTGAACACCCGATTTATCTTCATGTTCAATCTTAGGTTAGACATGGTAATTTTCTTATGAGGTGTTCTAACCCAACATATTAAAATACCATAAATAATTTATTTGATAATGTAAATTAAATAAATCATTTGACCATTGCATGTATATCTAGTTGTGCGATGAGGAATATTTTTCATGCACTAGGTGACTATTAGTATAATACTATTCACATCATCTTATATGTTATTCCATCTTCGTACTTCATTTTCCAGACCACATATACGTTCCAACATTAAGGAAATGATGAAATGTTTAGGAAAAGAACATAGTTAATAATAAATCAAATATTTAGGACATCATCCACTTCAAAGGAAATTTGTATGGATTTTTTTAAATAGATCTCAACATAATCTCCTATGGTTGTGATTAGAAGAGAAGAAATCAACGAATAGAATTAAAAAGAAAAACATATTTAGAAAAATTGAAAAGTATGTACCTGCCAGAGATCGTAAGGTAATTGTTGGTTTAGATAGTATTAATAGTGAAATAAAAACAAAAGTGTATGAAGAAAAAGAATACAATCAACTGTCATGCTGATGGAAAACAAAGTTGTAACCATGAACTGACATGCCGATGGAAAACAATCTCATTACCACAAACTGACGAGCTGATGGAAAAAAGAATCATTACCATGAACAGACGTGAAGATGGAAAATATATTCATTAACATGAACGAACGAGATGATGGAAATGAAATTCATTACCATGATCAGATGAACTGATGGAAAAGTAATTCATTACCATGAACGGATGAACCGATGTAAAAGAAACTCCTTACCATGAACGGACGAGCAGATGTAAAAGAAATTCATTACCATGATCGGACGATACGATAATCAGATAGGTATATAATACAATAAAACTGTCAATATGATAAACAGATAGGTAAATAAAGAAATAAAACTATCAATATGATAAATAGATAGGCAAATAAAACGATAAAATTGTCAATACAATAAACAGATAGGTAAATATAACAATAAAACATTCAATACGATAAACAGATAGGTAAATAAAATGATAAAACTGTCAATACGATAAACAAATAGGTAAATAAAATGATAAAACTATCAATATGATAAACATATAGGTAAATAAAACATTCTAGGAGAATAAATAATTAATGATCATAAGATAAGAAAAAAATAGTAAGAAATTTTCTCCCCATTTCTAAGAGGAGTTGTTTAATGTAAGGAGAAATGTAAAACCTGAAGTAGATATGAATTGTTATTTTAATGTAATCATTCCTAGATTCTATTTTATAAACTCAAATCTATCGCAAGGTAATGGATTTGTAAAAATGTTTTCAAGTTGTTCTTGCATTCCGATGAATTGTAAAATAATATCTACTTTTTTTGTGTGATCTCTAAGAAAATGATGCCTAACATCAATGTGTTTTGCATTAGAGTGATGTGATGTGTTCTTACTATGAGCTATGGCAGTCATATTATCACACAGAATTTGGGTTTTGGAAAAACTCAATCCATAGTCAGTGAGTGTGTGTTGCATCTACAACACTTGAGCACAATAACTTCCAGCTGCTACATATTTAGCTTTAGCAGTGGAAAGAGATACTGGGTGTTGTTTCTTACTGGACCATGAAACCATAGAATCTTTTAATAAATGACATGTTCCAGATGTACTTTTTCTATCCACTCTACAACCACCAAAGGCAGCATCTGAAAAACTTTTTAAAATAAAATCATTTCCAGAAGAGTAAAAAAGTACTAAATCCATAGTTCCTTTTAAATACTGAATGATTCAATTTACAGCTTTTAAATGGGACTCTTTTGGATTAGATTGGTATCTTTCACATAAGAATATAGAAAACATTAAGTCTAGTCAACTAGCTGTCAAGTATAGAAAACATCCTATCATACCTCTAAAAATTGTTTAATCTACCGGTTTCCAAGTTTCATCAAGATCAAGTGTATTTGAGGTACCAATTGGAGTTCTAATACTTTTATAATTGTCGTATGCATACTTTTTGAGTAAATCTTTAATATACTTATGTTGAGATATATATGTTCCTTCTGGTTTTTGAGAAATTTGAAAACCTAAAAAGAATGTTAACTCACCCATCATACTCATTTCAAACTCGGATTTCATTAAATTAGCAAAAGAATCAGTTAAAGATTGCTGAGTTGAAAAAAATATGATTTCATCAACATAAATTTGATCAATCAAAACATTTTTATTTTCCATTTTTATAAAAAGGTTTGGATCTCTTGTACCTTTTTTATACTTGGTTTGTAAAAGAAATCATGTAAGTCTATCTGACCATTCTCTAGGGTCTTGTTTAAGACTATATAGGTCTTTTGTAAGTTTAAAATTATGATTAGGATGTTTTGGGTCTAGAAAACCAAGAGGTTGTTTGAAAAAAACTTCTTCATGAACAAAACAATTTAGAAAATCACATTTAACATCTATTTGAAATAGTTTGAAATTAAAGAATGATGCAAAGGATAATAGAATACGAATAGATTTAAGTCTAAATACTGGAGCATATGTTTCTTCATAGTCTATTCCCTCTTATTGATTATAGCCCATAGCAACAAGTCTTGCTTTATTTAATACAATTATTTCATTTTCATCACATTTGTTTATGAAAACCCATTTTACTCCAATTAAAGTTGTTTATTTAGGTCTTTCAACTAAAGTCCAAACCTGATTCCGCTTAAATTCATTTAGTTCATCTTGCATTTCATTGATCCAATCTTCAACACCTAAGTCCCCACTTAGACTATTAGGTTTAAATTAGGAAACAAAATCAGGATGTTCTGTTTTATTTCTTAAGGAATTTCTAGTCCTTATAGGTTGATTAAATCACCATTGATTTTACCACTGGGATTATTCTTAAGAAACAGTTTATTTGGGTTTAGTATAACCTGTTCATCGACATATGGTAGAAATTATTCTATGATAAATGTTTCAGTAGTATTTTCGTGAACATTTTCCTTATCAGAAGGATCTCTTGACAAAGGTTGATAATCAGTTTTTTAAAACACATCTGAGGATGTAGTTTGGGATGGTTTAGAATCAAAACGATCAGTTTCATCAAAATTTACATGTACTGTTTCTTCAACAGTACAAGTGTTTTTTTTAAAACTGTATATGCCTTAGATGTTGTAGAATAGCCTAGAAATAATCCTTCATCAGATTTTGTTGCGAACTTGTGTATATTATCATTAGTGTTCAGAATGAATACTTTGCACCCAAAAACATTTAAGTATGAAAATTTAGGTTTTCGGCCAGTCCATAACTCATAAGGTGTTTTATTAAGAAAAGGTCTGGTTAAAACACGATTTAAAATATAACAAGCAGTACTAACAACTTCAGTCCAAAAGTGATTAGCAATTGAGTATTCACTCAACATGGTTCTATCATTTCGTAAAGAATAAGATTTCTTCATTCAACAAAGCCATTTTGCTGAGAGTTCTTGGAGTTGAGAAATTGTGCTAAAACCATTCTTTCTACACAATGTTTTAAATTCAAAATTTTGAAATTCACCACCATGATCACTGTGAATAGTTATCAATGGTAGGTTTTTCTCATTTTTAACATGGGATCTAAACTTTTCGAAATTGTAAAAGGCTTCATATTTCTTTGTTAGAAAATATACCCATGTGAATCTAGTGAAGTCATCAACTAAAACAAATACATAGTATTTTCCTCCAATGATTCCAGTATCTGAAGGAACGAAAAGATCCATATGCACTAGTAGTAATGCCTTAGAGGTTGAATCTTTATTAATTGATTTAAATCTAGTTTTATGTTGCTTTCTAAATTAACAGGGATCACATACTTTAGAAGAATTATATCTGAGATCCGGTAGTCCCTTTACATGTTTTTTCTTTGAAAATTTACAAAGGTTTATTAGGTTGCAGTGTCCTAGTATTCTATTCCATAGCCATGATTGGTCTTATATTTCACTTAAGAAGGGTATGTTTTGGCTCATATGGTCTTCTAAGTTAATAGTGTATACATTTTCTTGCCTATGGGCAGATAGAATGAACTCATCCTTGGAATTGTGAACTAGGCACTTATCATTTCTAAAATTCACAAGGTAACCTTCATCAAATAATTGACTTATGCTGATGAGATTGTGCCTAATACCATTAACAAACAAAACATTTGAGATAAACACTTTTCTAAAAAAACAAATATTACCTATACCAACAATCTTTCCATGATCATTATATCCGAAGGTAACTTTTCCAAATTTTGTTTTGATACTCTTTTCAATGAAATCTTTGTTTCCAATCATGTGTCGAGAACAACCACTATCCATTTACTAAATATTGTTATTGGTACAATTCTCATTTTCCTGAAAAAGAAACAATTAGTTTTTCAGAATCCAAATTTAATTGGATCCAGAATGGTTAGATAGTAGAATTTTAGGAATCCACATTTGTTTTGCAAAATGAGCATTATGAAATCCTAAAGACTGAGTTCTATTAAGAGAACGCTCTCTTTTCCAGTGTCCACCACATTGGCACCTAGAACAAAAAGGAGTATTTTGTGGAAAAAAATACTTATTACTGAAAAACGGTTTGGAATTAGTATAACCAAGTCCAGATTGATTTCTCAAAGGCCGGATTTGGGAATACATTTTGTCAAAGTTCTCCTTTTCATAAGTAAAGTTTGATAAACATTTTTTCAAAGAAAAGATTTCTTACTTTAGTTTTAAAACTAAATTTTTATCCTCCAAAACATTTGATTTTGAACTAGAGTTAGGCTCTAAAACACTTTTCTTATAAATTACATTTTCTAGATCCTTATAGAGTTTATCGTTATCATATTTGACATTCTCAAGGGTTTGGAAAATACTTTAAAAATCATATGTTTTAATATCAATATCATTAGAATGATCTGATACTTCTTTAGTTAAAACTGAAATTCTAGAATTTGATTTATCAATCTTTTTCTTAAGTATAGAATTATCATTATCATGTAATTTAGAAAATCTAGATGCTTCTTCAAAAGAATGTATTTTATCATATTCTAATGATGAAGAATAATCATTTGATGATTCCTAATATTTATTATCTGTATAATTTTCATTTAAATAGACATTTGTAATAGCTTCGTCATTGTGTACCTTAGCCATAAGAAAATGATCTTCAATTGGTAATTTGGCTATAAGTCCAATATTTCTCTATCCCGGGGACTCGTATTCTGAAGAATTATTTGAAGAATAACTACCACTTAAACTCCATGTATCATTTTCCTTTAAGACATTCTTTTTATTATAATACATTTTTTTATTTCTTTCATAATGTTTCCCTTTTATGTATTTTCTCTTCAGTAAAGGAAAATTAGGCCTTTTGTGTCCTACATTCTTATATTCATAACATGTTACCTCTGAATCTTTCTTATCCTTCATATCTTTCTTTTTGAATCTATATTGGAAGTCTTTCTTTCCCACAATCTTATTCATCCTTCGAGCATGATTGGCTAACTCATTATCCGAGTGATTACTATCACTTGAATCTGATATAAAAACTTTCTTTGCTTTGGATATTTTTATCCTTTCAGGGTTTTTTAGCTTTAGATATAAAGGATACACCTCCATTCCCATTTTTATTCTTATTTAATTCAACATCTCTCTTCATTCTTGTCTCATGTTGTAAAAGAGTTCCAAATAGTTCATCAAGAGTAATCTAGGAAACTTTTCTATTTTCATCAATAGCTGTCTGTTTTGACTCCCATTCATTTGGAATTATATCAATAATCTTATATACAAGAGCATCATCATCAAGACCTTTTTCTACCATAGATTATATGTTGTTTACAATTGTCATAAATCGTTGTTTCACTTTATATACCGGTTCTCCATATGGAAAAATAAATCCATGATACTCTGCTCGAAGCATTGCTCTTCTTGTTTCTATAACCTTAGATGTACCAAAATACCTGACTTCTAATTTCTTCCAAATACAGTTGGCTACTTCAGAAGAAGATATCTGGCTTTATATATTCCTAGTCATAGAGAATAAAAAATTATTGTGTACCTTTCAATTCTATTGATATTCTTGCCTCTCTTGATTATTAAAAGTACTGACTTCTTAATCATGAATTTTGTACCCTACAGTAAGAATAATAAAATTGTCTATACCAGTATTGATAACAAACATTTTCATTAGATCTCTCCAATACACATAATCATTCCAATCAAAGATAGGTGGTCTAGAATGATTTAGGTTGTCAATTGACCCAATATTCATTCCTGCCATCAAATTAAATAAAATCATTTCCACTCCACATCTTAGTGTAGTAAATAATTGAAACAATAATCAGATCAAAAAAGAGCTAGTAATACAAATCAGTGGAAAATTCCTCTGATACCAATTATTGGATCGAATATGTAAATGTATTTGTATATTAGATGGAACAATACAAGAGGGGGGGGTGAATTGTAGTTTTAAAAACTTTGTGTTTAAACACATATTATAATAGTTTAAAAATCTTAAACTAATACAATTCAAACAAACACAATTGTATTGAATATAAATGTAGGATGTAATGTAATACTATTAGAAAAGTAAATTAATTGCATTCAAGATGAATACAATAATCAGAGTAATATATGTGTGAGAGATTCTTCCATAAAGTGTATAGACTTTATTAATACAAAATGTAAAAGAATAATTATAATTGAAACAATTACAATTGAAAGTGTAATAAAGAATGGAAACAACACAAATTACCTTCTAATACAAACATCTGTGGAAAAGTAAAAGTATTACAATTATTTTTAACCCAAATAGAATGGTTATCGTTTCACATAGGATAGGAGGTATATCTTACCGAAACCTTGGTAAGCCCTCGATACAATGATCTGTTCATCTGTCTGCCTATCCCCAGATGCCCTCAATAAGATGATCGGTTCGCCTGTCTGCCTATTCCCGGCATCCCTCGATTTTGTAGGCAATCGGCACCTATATCTTTCAATCACTTGAAAGCCCTTGATATAATGATCGGTTACACAAAACACAAGCATGAAAGAAGTCACATCGTATCCCTCTATAAC
Organism: Viscum album; assembly: GCA_963277665.1. Lineage (NCBI taxonomy): Eukaryota > Viridiplantae > Streptophyta > Magnoliopsida > Santalales > Viscaceae > Viscum > Viscum album. The sequence goes on from OY728166.1 coordinate 399,681,975, forward strand.
TTGATAGAATCAAAGTTTTACTCTTCTTTTTTCTTGGCATCAAATGACCTCTTATTTATAGTCATATGGTTCCAATGGTCACATTTCCACCAACGGTCATATTTCTATGAAAAACTAAGAGGTACTTGGACACTTGGAATTATAATGGTCATATTGAAATAGAAAGCACGACATCATTTTGTTTAGTTTGAAACTAACACAACGAAATCATATTGGTTAAAAAAAGATATATGAAGATGATAAATAAGTGTACAATTAATATGGAAGATGTGTTTTTCACTAAGTACCAAAACAAGCAAGTAGTGAATGTATGAGTATTATAAGTATTACCAAATGTAATGTATTGATATGATACAATGTAAGATACAAAAGTGAGTACAAGTGACAGAGTCAGTACAATACGATTTACAGATTCAGTATGAAAATTATAGTCCATATGTTCAGTATGGTTAGTACGATCAGCATAGTCGGTACGTTCAGCATGGTCAGTATGATCAGCATGATCGGTACGATCAGCATTGTCAGTACGATCAGCATGATCAGTACGATCAGCATGGTCAGTATGATCTGCATAGTTAGAATGATCTGCATCGTAAAAGACATTTGTGATTTCCAAAACAAGATATAAAAGTCAAAAGATGACTTTTGACTCAACAATTGTGTCATATTTTTAAGTCGTATATAGTAATTTATTTTTTCCTTATTACCTTCAAAGTAAAGTGTTTGTGAAAAATGAATTCCATTGCTTCACAATATGGTAGTCTTTCGTACATATGAGAAACATTATTAAATCCCCCATGAAGTGGAATATAAAATAGTATATATGATATAATAAATATATATGTATAATTATAATATGAATATAATATATTTAATTTAAAATTGTAATAATCTATGAGAGGTGATGGGGATAAAGGAATCAAATCGGTTCGTGAGGCGGTAGTCCAATGAACACATGAATAATGGTTTTGTTTTCAATTTGATTGAAAATTAGATAAATTTATTTGTTACATTAATTTGATAAAATCAAATAAAATGAGTTATAATGGTGGTATTAATATATATTAATTTATTATTTTTTGTATTATTTTGAGGATGAAAGAAAATAACATTTCTTAATCAATTAGGATACATCTTTTTCGGACAACCTCTATTGGAAAGAACCAAAATAACTCATACGGTATTTTTCATATCAATACAAAGTATCGTGGTCATGTATTTATATGTATTAAAGTTATTTAGTATTTAATTGATTATTTAAAATATATTTGATCATATGGTTTGTGGAGTATAGAGGGTGTGACTTTATTAGTGAGGTTAGTGACACAATTGCAATTTTCGAAAGGGAAATCTCATACCCATGTCATTATAATGCCAAAAGGATCAAATATGGACCTTCATGGTGAAATGAACATGTTGATTCGAAAATATGGTTCACTAATTGAATATAGAAATGTTTTTGGTAATTTTATCCCTTATCATTTTAGTTTAAACACACGGCTGACCAATTTTTTTGTTTAACACGGTAAATAAATATTATATATTTCAATATTAATTTTGACTACACCTATCTGAAATCTTTAAATGAATACATTTTATTAATTTTTATGTTTTACATACAAACCATAGGTTAAAAAAACTTTAAATTTATTTTAATAAATTCAATCTATTCAATATCTTGGGGTGCATCATACAACAAGTCTAAACAAAACCGGCTACTCTATTAAAGTATTATTATTTTCAACATAACCATTATAAAATATAATTTTTTTTATTAGTAGTATTAATTAAACTATTTATTTTATTTTTATAAATTTTATTTAAATAAAATAAAAATTATTTAAAATAAAAATTATTGTTTTCAAATTTTTTTTTTTAAAGTTGGTTTAGTCACACATTGTGAAAATAAATTAAATTTAATTTGACCAATTTTTTGAATTTTTATTTTATAAAAATAACTATATAATTTATAAAAATAATTTCAAAATTATATCATGATTAATTTTTTTTATTAATTTGATATTAGTCACTTTTTGATGACTAGTGAAAAATAGGGAATTTTTATTGAGAACTCTCTTTTTATTTAAATTTATTATGATGATAAATTATATTTTGAACTAGTTTCAATTTATAATTATTACAATGACACAGTAAAATTTAAAATTTAGTTCATTTTAATCATTTTCATATTTAATTTTGATATTAAAACATTATAATCTTTTGAACAGTATCTCTTCAGAAGCAATCTTTTTCAGTGCAATTTTGATATTAATTTTAATTTTAATTTTTCATATTTTGTGGATTAAGTTTTTAAAAATGAATTATATATTTGGAATAAATATATTATTTAATTTATAAATATTTAAAATTTATATTTAAAAATATTTAATATTAAATATAGTTAAAATTATGTATCGCACTAATAGAAAAATAGTTTTACTCAGGGGTCATACAAAGTATACATGTGTAAAAAATAACCTACCAAATTTTAAAAAACAAATTTTAATGAAATATTTTGGTATTATAAAATATATAATATATAATTTTTTGTTACTTTGTTCTTGATTCATGGAAAAAATTTGTGTGAAATTCATTCATTTAAAATATTACATGTGTTTCACTCACCTCAATTATAACGGGACACCTAATATCATTCATTATTCTCACATAAACACAATTTTATGTTGAATATTTTCAATGAAAAAATATTCACAATTTTTTTCATATCATCTTATATGCTTAACATTTGGATAAAATCAATCCTTATCCTGATTTTTTTCAATCCTAATGAAGATACCCGAAAATAGGAAAGAAGTTTCATCGAGCATTTTTATTTTATTTATTTCTAAATAATCATAAGATTTTTATTAACCCATGATTAAATAGAAATATGTATATTAAAAATGATTATATGTTTTTATGTTATTATAATTACCTAAAAAACCTCAACATCCATCAAATGGGTTACGAAATTATCATTCATTGGTATGAAGAAAAAAAACCTCTCGAAACGATGTCATTCATTATTTCATTACCAACTCTTAGTGTTGGGTATGATGATCGATATAAAGTATATATATTATATTTATAATATAATTATAAATATTTAATCATTATATCACATATTAATTAATATGTTCCATTCAACATGGTATATGATAATGGTTATTGTGTGTTTGATAAACTACCACCTTATGAAGAGATATGATTCATCCTTTACAAATTATTCCCATGAAATGTGATAAGGATAAATATAATTAGTATATGTGATATAAATTAAATAATTATTTTATAAATGACATATTTTATTTTATTTAATAATAATATATCAGTTTATTTATTAACTTTTCACTAACATAGAGAAGGTAATATCATTCAGGTACGTTGGGATAAACGCCTTTAAGAACTGATTTGACACCATTTTCATCCCTACATACAATGGATGATATATTTATGTATATAATATTATATTTTGGATATTATGATAAATATGAAACATTAAAAAAATTATGTCATCATTTTCACAATGATCATTTGAAAATTGAAATGTATACCCTCCATACATACAAAAAACCACCTCAATGTAACATAGTCCATTATTCATAACAACATTTAATGATTTGTTTAAAAAGAAAAATTAATATAAAAATATTATAATTATCTCATGATTATTATTATAGATATTATGATACAATATAAAATGAACACAAAATGAATCTTTAATGAAAAAATACACTTAAAAAATAAGATAATGGAAAATTAAAATAGTAAAGATAATGGAAAATTATTAATGAACGGTTGTTAAGATGTAATAAAAGGATAATATATGATATTATAAATGATAATGTGATACTTGTTTAAGTTAATAAAATTTTCAAAATAACTACACAACTGGTTTGAGAATATTCAATGACAAATAAGTATGAGTTATGAGATTTCATCTCAGTTTACATTCCATTGAGGCATATTTGTTATTAAAAAAAAATAAATTTTCATATTTTGAATGTAAAACCACATTAAAATGTATAATAATTATTCATTTATATGTCATGATATTTAGTATTTCACATTTAATATTTTCATCCATTTCTATTTGAATATAAAAATAGAAATAATAAACGTTATTTTAAAATCTCACTTAATTTATAAATATATATATTTCTCTTAAAAATGAAATTATTGTAATATTTTTTCATTAAACATTGTATTTCACTTAAACAGTCATATTAGTTCATTATGAATATACAAATTTCTTAAAAATTATTCCAATTTTACATAATTTTTTTTCAATGAATGTTATTTGATTAGTTGGGGAAATATTTATCTAGATGTATAAATTATTTCATACTAATACTTAGTTATAAGGAATATTTCCAAGATATTTAGTCAATTATTAGATAAATGATAAATTATTTGGACACATAGACATGATTGGGCCCAATTTATAGATAGTTCATAGATACAACAATAGCTCTCATAAGACAGATATGTTTAATAATCATTTTGATTTTATACCAAGTAGTTGTAAAATATCTTTTGAAAGGTACTGATATTAGAATTATACTTGGGAAAATTAGATCTGTTGGTACAAAGTTGTTTTAAAAATTATTCTAAATGTTCTTGATGATATAGGTTTCATATTCAGTGGAAATTTCATACAATGACTAATATTTTTATTCATAAATAATACACTTATTACTATTAACGAGATATTCAAAATGATATTTATTATGGATGAATTTTATTAAATGTTTATTAATTAAATGGAATATGTTTGATGTTTTATTAAATTTCCATATTAATTATTCATTATTATTTTATGATATTATTTTTTGTAAAATTGAATTTTATTTTAGTTATATTCCATTTCACATTAATTATGATGAATAGTACATGATATATTCTATTGTACATAGCCCTTTATGAGAATTTTATCTCACAAATATTTTTATTCCACTCCATAGGATACATGAACTGTACTGTTATTTTTATGAAAAGATTTGATAAAAGTAAAATTGATATTCTTCAAAAATATTATTTCATATTTTTTATCATCAAATGTAATGCAAGAATCATGGATGTATATATTTTACCAACCCTATTAAACAATTTACTCCATCAAGATGAAATTGAATGTATCTTATGATAATGTAATTATAATGACTCTTGTTTTATGATATGGAAGTGGGGTTTGATACTACTGGTACTAGTGGATGTTTAGTGGAATACATGGGAACTAGTTCCTGGAACACATAAATATGGAAACATAATCATTTGATGTAAAATTAGAAAATGTATATTATAACATCATAATTTCTTGGTACATTTGATATTATATCATTTTCCATTGAAATATATAGATTTATGGATAATTAAATTGGATGTGGTTATAGAAGGGAGGTAACTAGTGGGAATGACTCTAAAAAGGGAATATTTGGATAGACCTGATCATGACCCATTGTAAAAAAATGGGCCTTACTGTGCTCCAAATTTGACACTCTTGAGGGATACTCATAGGATAATTCAAAATTTATTTACCAAACATTATGGTGTATTTGAAAATAGATATATCCCAAAAGAAACTATATTTATTATTATGTGATTTATTATGCATTAATTTTTCAATTTTTGTTATGTATTTAACTAATTATGTTATTATAAATTATATTTTGTAATAAAATGATGTAATATAGTGTATACAATATTTTTTTAAATAGTGCATAGAATAAGTTTTGGAAACTGAATCAATGAACATGATCTAAAGAGTATGAATGATCATTAATTTGATGTTGTTGGGAAAATATTATTATGGGAAATAGACTCCCAAATATTCTAATAATATAAGGTCATAATATCATATGATAACATGAGAGAGATTAATACACTATGTATTATGGATTCAGTGGTGATAAATAGTAGAAGAAAATGATACAGAAAAAGATGTATAGATGGAAGCATGGGTAGTGGGAATTTTTCACTTGTGATAATTGTGGAAAGAAACGTCATGGTGATTTTATAAATGTAATGATAGTTTTCTACATGTATTGAGTGACAAAAAACTATTAATTTTTTTAAAGTGGAACAAAAAAGGATTCTACTGATCAATGGTTCATGTATAAGGATATGTGAAACTATAGAAATCAATATCTCAGGCTACACAATTGTATTCCACTTAAGAAGATATTATATCACGGTCAAGCTTATTCTATTACCCCATACAAAGAGATGTGGTTAATGTTCATTTATATAGAGTCAATAATTATGTCATTTTTGTTTTTTAGATATGATATAAGTTTTATAAGAAGTATAAAATATATAATTACTGTATTCAAATAACACTTCATTAAGAAATTGGAATAGTATATGAACGAAACCGATGATCTAGAAAAACTATTTTGTGGCCAGTTAAAATTCGTTGAAAATTAATGGTTTAGAAAAATAAAACATTAAATAACATCCTATTGTTGAGATAATGATTTTGGGATAAGATATGATTGATCTTGACAATGAAAATTAGACGCTATTCAGTAACATGTAATCAATTTATGATATTATGATATTTTCTTTTCTACAATTTTTGGAGTTTATAATATTATGGATTTATGGAATATGTCTAATAATATGTGTTTTACATAATGTATATGGAATCATATTTTTTTTCTATAAATTTTTATAATAATTCAGGGTTTAAACCATGTTTCAAATGAATACATGACGATGCTATTCAACTTTACATGATTTGATTGTTAAGTGATAGATCATATTGTTTGGAGGAATAATAGTATGTTCATTTTCAAAATTAAGGGACCTTTATTATAATGTTTTGAAAATTGATATTTGGTATTGTTCAAAAGTTTATACATTCAAGAAATATTTTACGTTGAAAATTGAAAAATATTTGAGATATTAATATATCACTTTACCATATTAATGGTATATCATATTTGATAACTTATTCTGAAAAAATTGGTTTTTGAAACTAGATTTGGAAGGTTGGGACGACATTTCACCCTTTTATGGATAAATGGTTCCCTTAGAAGTGTTTTTTACTTGTTCAATAATATTTTTTTAAATATTCATTTTTTGTAGAAATAGTTCAATGAAAATTTATTAAATATCAACCAAAGGATACAATTGTTATTATGAAATGATTTAATATCAATCGTATACCCATATATATTTAGAGTTTAAAAAAATTCGTTTGATTTTGTAATGAAATATTGTATTTTTTTATCTAATCATATTCATATATGATGAATCAAATGGTTATTAAAGTCATTATAGTTTTTATTGAATTCAAGAACATAACGTTACATTTATCATGCTATATCATCTGTCAATGACCTTAATCACTCTCTATAATATTTATTCTTTTCATATTTATCCATGTAATCACTTTTCACTAATTTTATCATACTTCGAAACCAAATTATGTGTTATTCAATATATCATTTTTTTGTTTCCATTCAATATAATAAAAAATTTATTTAATTAAACCTTTTAGGATGTGTGGTTTTCAATAATGGTATTATCTAATATAGAATGATTAATATCTGATATTAATATTAAATTGTGATTATACAGTTTATTAAATGGGGAGATAATGTAACAACATGAAATTCTAAATAAATAACATATTATTTGGTGGTTTAGATGATAATAAACCCCAATAATAAAAACCCCACAAAATATTTTTCGTTGATATTATTCTCTATGATTTCTTTTGATACATGAAAAACCTTGTCTAGATGATTAAAAATACTTGATTAAAGTATTATTATTATATACACACCCATTATAATATAGTCATTAATTCAAAGGGTGTTAATAGTATTGGGAGAAATAATAATATTATGGTCATTTATTTCTATTAAATAAAATAATAGTGTGTGAATGAAATGGTGTAGAATTATCCCAAAATATTGTAGGGAATAATGGTTTCCCACATTCCATGTAGTGAATCACCAATGGTAGAGAGAATATAACTCCATATTTTTAGTAAAATGATCCTTTAATAGATTCAGTTTTAGTCTATATTTTGTTTGAGTTTTATTTTTTTCCGGTTCTAAGGGGGGTTCATGTTTTAGTCTTTTCTAGAGGTGAAATAGTTGTGCATGGTTAGTGTAAATCATTAAACATCTATAGAAAATATTTACTGTTATAGAATTGGACACTAGAATGGTGTAAAATTTGGACAAAAAATGTTTATTTTCATTATAAGCTATCGATATTGAATTAAAGGGAAATTCCTGGTTGGACCATGGTTTATCTATCCATGTGATCCTACCATTATAGGTATATGTTTGAGAAAGTATCACTACATGGTTGAAATTTTTTATCCAAACCATGCACCCTACCCATGTGGCGTACATTTAGTCCTTCTAAAAATATTATTTTAATCTAAATAAAGAATTATGACCCTTTCCCCCTAGTACTCTAAAATCATAAATTCAATTTTCCACATGGCCATGAGAGATCCCCCCCTTCTATATCATGGTGTTTCTTATGATAACCAAAGTGGAATGGAGGGCCATATTCATCGATATATGCTCATTATTCATCATTCATCTTAGATCTATGTTTATTCTCTCTATCATAACCTCAAATCATTTTTGTATTATAGATATATTGATGATTTTTGTAAGGATTATGATGTAATATTTTTATATATAAGAATGGGATGATGGTTTCAATTGAATCATGATGAATTATTATATGGTTCAACTTTTTTCCTAACCTTTGAGTGGTTGGTAGATTCTTTATCAATAACAATTTACTTAGAACAAGAAGAAATCATTTTAATTAAATTTAATGGATGAAATATTTGTGATATATTTTTGTGACTCATTTTGGATATAACTATTTGTATTGGTTTAGATATTTTTGTAAATTTAGGTGGATTTCAGAAAAATTAATACGATTTTAAATTGCAGTTTTCAAAAATATGTGTTTTATGAATGAATTCATATTTTTGAATTTTTTTTTAAAAAAATGGTTTAGATAATTTATTTACATGAAAATTAGATTATATTTTTTGTGCCTGTTCATTTTCACTAGATCTTACCTTATGGGTATTGCATATTTCATTGGAGAACCTGGTAATGGTTACCTTATCCTGATTGAGTGAATCGAAAAGAAACCACTCATGGGTATGTAACAATCCCCATTGATTTCAGGGTCTGTATGGGGATAAGGTTTTGGGATATCCAAATGATAGTAAAAAGGATTTATTATTTTTTATTACATTCTATGTTAACAAATTTGGATTTTTTAAACTATTTTATAGCTTAAAATTGTTTTATAAATTGTGTTGATATGTTTTTTAACAAGTGGTGTGATTTGGGACGTCGTTGTGGGATATCCTATAAAGTTTAGACTCACACCTTCAATGATAGTTTTTTTTGTGTTTGCATATATCAACTATCATAGAACATGAAAAGTAATGGTATCCCAATTCATTAGTGATTCTTCATGATATCATGGGATTTTCATGTTTAGTTGGATCATGGAGCAAGCATGGGGTTTCCGGTTGATGTCACTATAGTGATTCGAGTTTTTCTTATTTTTTCTTATTTATTATTAAATTTTAAATTATTGTTGTAATATGATATTTTTTATTATTTTTTATAGTTTTTTAGTTATTTTTAGTACACGTTTATGATATAATGATTTATTTATTTATAATTTTGTAGACATTATGTTTCATCCTTCAAATTGTAAAGAATTACCCAATTATTCTTGAGTCCATTAGAATTTTTTCCAGCCTTTACAGAATTAGTTATGTAACATAATTCTATGTACCTAACCTGTAACTCCTCAATCCAATATGGATGGGAGGGATGCTACATGCTTGGATAACTGATACACAAGGTGTAGACCTTGAAATGAATGATTAATATATTTATCAAAAATGACCACGTTGAGAGGAATATCATAAATTGATCAATGTCTAATGACACATCATTTGGTTATTTTTTTCTTATTATCATGGAATCATGATAAATATAATAAAATAATATTGATGTAATATCTATATTTTCATATTTGGTTTTTATTTAATCTACTAGATTACATTTACAATAATTAATCTATTTTATGAATGTTTGTTATTAGTAACAGAGTAGATTGAAACTAATAATTATATCATTACACATGTATTCGTTGTTTTTTTGTCGATTGATTAATTTTTATATCTATAGATTCATTTTTAGTTCATTGTAATAATCATTTATTTAATTATATAACGATTTTGGTGAATTTTTTAATGTATAAAATTTATATGTGATGATTTCATTCAAATAATTTAATTAAATTTTAGTTTCATGTGATGAAATGAAATTATATATTTAAATAATATGATTTAATAATTTATTATTATAAATTATTTGTTTTCAAATTTGATATTAATGTTATTACATAAGGTAAATGTTTTTATGATTTATTTAAAAGGGATGGTGCATATAATATCATTTCCATATTTGATAATCTTAATAGTATTAGACTATGGATTTTATTTTTTAATTGTGGGGAATTAAGTATTTTTATTGAGGAATTCTTACTAAGTGTAATTAATTTATTAGGATTTTCATTATATTCATCGATTTTCTAAACTACCATGGAACATACATCAATTTTTAATCAGCTTATAAAATTTTATATGAATCATTAAATGACTTAATCCAATCACGAGCTAATAGGATAATGAAATCCAATAAATATTAATGAGTGATATTTCTTTATTATAGTTATAATTTAAGATATAATATTCATTGATTATGTTCAAGGTATTTTTTCAGAATGTAATGTAACATGTTTCATTTATGTACTTAATAGTAATAAGATATTTTAACAAAAGTCTTTTTGAGTGGAAAAACTATTTTATAAAATAAATAATAATATAATGCAATAGAGATATATTTTTCATCGAAAAAATGTATTTTAGAAAAATATATATTTTCTTAAAAAAATTTACTAATCTTTTTAATGATTAATATCTATATTGGGGTTTTATCAAATTGAATCAAAGTATTTTAATGTGAAATTATATATTAATTCATTTAAATATTTGAATAAATTGTTTTTATATTTATAATTTTATTTTATAATGAGAAATATATTTTGAAATCACATGGAGAAACTTTTAGAATAATATTATAATAAAATTTTATGTTGATAATTTATATGAATGTTTCAAATATATTAGGATTATAAAAAACAACAGTTTTAAAACCCACATATTTTTCATTGTTTTTTGGTTACATAATGTTTTATAGAAATAATAATGTTGAAAAAATATATATGTGTTTTGGTTGTTTTTATGTGCGAAATACAAAAAAACCAAATTTTTATAGGGGTATTATTATGTTAAGATTTCATGAATTTATATATTTATGAAATTCTTATTATAATGTTCATGTATATATTAATAGTTTTAGTTATTTAGTTTTTATAATAAAATTTTATTTTTGGCTATAATAAATTTGGTTTTCTATTGTTAAAAATTGTATTTTATATTTAATATAGAAAAACCATCGAAAAGTATATATATTTTTTGAAATCATATATATATTTTGTTTTTTATACTATGTGTTTAAAAATTTATTAGTGTATTATGTACTAAAATTTCTATTTTGAATTAGGTCACTCCAAATTCTGACAATGTTTAATTTTTTATTAATTTTCCACATATTTAATGGGAATAAATGAAATGTGTCCCAATGAGAGAGACCTCGGAATTTTTTATGATTGATATATTGATATTGGTGACTAAAATATCACATTTGGAGATGTGTTTGGTTGGTATAAAGAAAATATGAATTTTCAATGATTTTAAGTATTTAACAATTAAATAAATAATCATATTTTGGAAGAAGATGGAGATACATTTCTTATAATGCGTGAAACGTAGAAGCACATATTTAGTTCCATAAACAATAATTCACATACATATGTTGACATTAGATATAAAAGAAATGATAACCCCCATTATTTACAATATAATAATTGATTATTATACAAAATAAATCTAATGTATCATTTGAGGACTATAGAATTAGGGAAATAAGAAACATCTTAAAATATGAAATGTCGGCGCTCTCACAAGTAAAAGAAATTTATTCCGTTGAATAAAAAAATTCATGATAATACATCAATTTATCGATTAAATATTCACACATGTGTTATCCATTTTAACAAGTAACATGTATTAATTTTCATAATTTAAAAATAAAATAGAAATATATGTTTGAGTGAGGTCAAACACTTATTATGTAATAACATAAACTAATGAAATAATGTGAATAAAATGTCACATATATTATGGAAGGAATATGTAAATGTCCTAAATCTATAATGATCATAAAACAAGGTGAATTCTACATCCATTAAATAGAGGAAATTTTATATCAATCATATTTATCTCATATTAATGGAATTGATAACATAAAACATTTGAATCCAACTATCAAACAATTAGTCAAAGAAACAATCCTATCATGGGATAAAAAATACACAAATACCCAACATTTTTCATCCTAAGAGATATAAATTTATTGATGTGCTAAAAAGTATGAGTTCCCATCCAAAATTTAAATTTGAAAAACCTATTAACCATAATAGTTAACAAGACATTTCATTCCATTCCATAAGGAAACACATACTGAATAGAAACACGTTATCTATATAATTTGTGATATAGAGTATCAATTCTTGACCAAACTATATTAGTTGTCAGTAATCATATTGAATGTCAACACACTTTAAATGTCCATAAAAGTGATATCATTATCATAACCCATCATTTGAAATAAAGTGTATGGTCCAACATTCAAAAAAACATCACTATTGGAATAACAATATATATTTCACAGTTGATTTTAACTATGTCAATAAAAGGGAAAACATAATCATTTATAATGCTAATAATGACAAGGGTGGTAAAACTAGGAAATAATATTCCATATTTTTTTAAAGAAATATTTATCACCAATACCTTTCCCATGTGAAAAATAATTATTAACACGTAAACATAATCCAATCAAAATTATTTAAAATGCGAGATTCAAAAAATATAGTTCAATGAAATTATAGATAAGTCATGGATAGAATAAAGTGATTAAATTATTAATAAAAAAAGAATATATATGGTTTAAAAATAATATAACTCTATTTTAAAAATAAAAAAAATAGAATATTGTTTATAAATAATTAAAAACTCCTTGAAAAACAATGCTTGAATAATACCACGTAAGAAAAGATCAAGAAATGGATTATTTGGTACTATGATTTCATGGCCCAAATGATAACCTACATAAATTAGAAGATAACTAGTTAAACGTAATCCCCAATACAAAAAATCCTTTTCAAAACGATAACATAAGTTGAACAGAAAACATAAATTATATTTTACAAAAAATTAATGACATTGGAGTAAAATGAAAATTATTATGCCTCTTTCAAATGTATCATTATGAAAAGTGATAAGAATTTTTTGAAATCAATTATTTATTAAAATAATCTCTCTTAATTGGGACTATAAAGTAATAATTTGGGTATTGGAATAAATTATTGAATAATAAAAAACATATGATTGTAATTGGGAACTTTTTTTTGTTTTTTTAAACATTACTATGTGCATAAATCATATAATCATATAAGTAACAAAATAATTTTGTATAGTAAAAAACAAATATTCTAAAATATGTTTATATTTATATCTATAGTCTCCCATGTGGTAAAATTTGAGGTGGCCACTCCCATACAATGTAACTAGCTCAGGTTTCTGTCCTTCTACAAGATAATTTAGTTGGGGAAGTATTAAATGCAATGTTGATATGAACCAAGGAAAAGGGTGGTTTAGTGCCTAACATAAATGGATTATACTATATCCAGTTTTAGTTGGGGACTTAGTACAGTGGTTAATCCATCCTTATAATTATTTATTATAATAGTGATCAAACTCTGGCCACAACATATTTGGGGTGATTTTCAGCGACATGGTATTCAGGAGATGTTGTGAGGACGTCACATGATATTATAGGGATTTTTTTCATTTGTTTTGAACAAGGAATTATAAAAAAAGAATTATATAAAGCACTATGATTGGGTTAAATCATTTTCTAAGGTGTCCTTGAGTAGTGGTGATGTCATCTATGAGTAATGCGAAAGGTGGGGGAACTACCCGCTGCGAGGACATCTTACTTGGTGGTATTTGATGGGAATGATAGAGAACCCGAACACAAAGAAGACTGCGTGGGGAAGTATTATTCGATTTTTCCATGATAAATTACCTCATTAGATGCATTATGGTCATATGTTTCATTCAATTATGAAAAATTATTGGGAATATAGGAATGTTTTGTTTGGGATTATTACCACTACACCTACATGGCCATGTAATGTGTTTCATTTAACTAGAATTAATAGGAGTATTTATCTGATTTTACAAAAAAGGTTTCACAATATCATTATTTTAAAATAAGATAATAATATTTCATAAAACAAAATAAATATGGTTTTTGATCCCTGTAATGAATGAAGGATGTTCTTGTTGGAAATATATATCTCTAGAAAATAATCGTTTAGTTTCAATCATCTATTTTTGAAACATAAACCATGAAAAATAAAATATTTTAAAAGTATTTTATTTGGATAAAAATATAAAATGAATGTGTATAACATAATATAATTAAAGTTGAAAATCTGACAAACTTCTCTGTAACAAGTTAATGCGAATAGTCATATATTATTAAATGAATTATGAGTAACTAAAAACTCATACAACCGTGTTAAGAGTTGATTCAAATATATACTGGGGAAATGAAATATAATTTCTATATTTAATATCATTAATTAAAATTAAAATATTCATTGAACATTCTAGTGACAATATATCAATATAACACAATACAAAGAAAACATGGTACATATCATGTATCATTTCTCAAAAAATTAGAATTGAGACCACGAAAACACTTGATTCATTAGTAACAATTTAACTATAACTTTAATAAAGAGTTTTATTTTAATTATCCAAAAATACCATTATATTAATTATATTCATGATATTATAACCCAAATATATATTATATACACCTCATGAATGAAATTTGGTTCATAATAAAAAACACACCTTATTGAGATGAATTTGAGGAAAACCCCTTATGATTTCCTTGAAATCCATCAAAAAACATTAAAATTACTCATAAAAAATATATATACATTAATAAATTAACTATTCCACTTATTAGTCTATATTTATAGTCATACCATTAATAAATAGTCATTCTCAACATGAGTTCATTTCATTTTCAATATCTTTTGAACAATGATTTTGTTGCTTGTATAGTTTCATTATAGCAGTTTCTGTATTAATTCCAATTTCAATTTTCATCCTTATTAGGGAATTGTAGTTACTTTTAGGGATTAATTTTAACTATTTTTTTTGTTTTATATTCCATTGATATGTTTTTATTACATTTTATGATTAAATTGATGACGATAATGTTTTGGTGATTCCTTTTGATCAAAGAGTGTTTTCAAATATGATGAATTTAATAGAGATATGAAATCACTAGAATAAAAAACCATTATTTAAACAATTATATTTTAATTATCATGTACATACATTCCAATTGATATAAATGAAAAAAAATCATTTCATTTTTCAATTATGCAGTTAATTCAAACCATTCATGTACCAACATTGATTTATAGAAAAAATGAGGGGAGTTTTTTTATAATTATATTATAAAAGAAAAATATTTATCATATTTAATATTTTTATAGTGAAATTAAATAATTATAATATGAACTAGTGGATATAAAATATTTTATAATTTTTTTTATATTTTATGCTTTTAGTACTCTTCTAGTGAAATATTAAATTAATGAATATAATTTGATGGTAAAAAGATTACTATTTAATACAATTATACATAATAAATAAATAATTATAACACAAACTTTGTATTCCCCATAAATGAATATTATTATAACCTTGAATTATTGTTGGTCAAGAAAGTTAAATTTTTTTCCCATCGTGAAAAATATTTACATATACTCACAAATGATTTTTTTTGGATGTAAAAAATGAGTAGATAATGATAAATACCAAAATATAGTAAAATGAATTTATAAAAATTATATTAAAATAATTAAATCAGTGATAGTTGAATAAATATTAATGATGATAAATATGAATTTATATTGTGTAGTTGATAACACTTCGGTCGGATAAATAAGTATTTCTATGATATCCACCTGATAATGAAGAACATATGCACTCTGTTATTAACCAAAAGTGTTCGAATGTGGGATATTTTTATAG
The DNA here is from genome assembly GCA_963277665.1 of Viscum album. Classification (NCBI taxonomy): domain Eukaryota; kingdom Viridiplantae; phylum Streptophyta; class Magnoliopsida; order Santalales; family Viscaceae; genus Viscum; species Viscum album. Next base: position 399,698,302 of record OY728166.1, read on the forward strand.
AAAGAAAAATTTTAATGGGGCTCATGGTGAAATATTAGGAAATGGTGATTCTTAGAGTGTTGGAGATGCGACTGTATCTAATGTATGGAGGAAGGATGTTTTTGGAGTAACCATTAAATTTAAAATAATATATGGTAATTATTTATTTGTTAAAGGGAATAATTGAAAAAATAAATTATGGGGGTTATTTGTGTCTAACCTAAAAAACAATAAAATTTGTAGATATATATGAGAATTTATGCATTTCCCATATATTGTAATGTTTTATCAAAATTTTCTATTACTGTGGTTATTAATTTTGATGATTTACAATTAATATTAATTTATATGATAAAAAATAATACTTTTACACAATTGTATACTTATGATTTCAATATTTAAAATAATTTCATAAAAAATTCATATGGGTGTAAAAAAAACATAATGAACTAATATAGTTTTTTAATAAATTTTTTTAAGGGTAAATATTTTTTATAAGATAATATTATTGAGGATACTTATATGAAATAAATAAGATTATTTATTGTAAAAAATTAAAGTGACATAGGATTTCATTTGTAATAAAAACAAAATACTCATTAAATATTATTGATTCCAGGAAAGAAACCAAATGATTTTTTATTAATTAATCATTTTAATTTTATTTTAAAATGTTGGACATACTTTTTATAGGATCAAATAATATTTTAAAAGCAAAATTTTTATTCCATAAATTCATTTTTTATTACATAAATTGTTTATTAACTTTTTATTGTACTCGTAAATAATGTTAAAAACAATTTAAATTATAATTTTCATAAACACCATATATTTCGAATAAAAAAAAATTTTATATAAAAAAAATATATTAACCTAAGGTAACTTTTTTTCTAAATTACAGAACTTTATATAATCTTCAAATTCAAATTATAGAATTTTTTAATTTTTTTTAAAATAAAAATCTATAAAATAAAAAAACCATTTTTATTGGAAAATATAATTTTCAAATATAAAATATTATTATTCTTTTTTAATAACTTGTAAAAAATATATTAGTTTCATATAATAATTTATGTCAATCATAATTTATAATAAATAATAAATTTATTGTAATATAAATTCTCATCTCATAAAATGTAAATTTTTTAATAAAAACACTCTTATAAAAAATAACATATTTTGTTATTCATTTTATGTAATCTAATTGAATTTCTTTCAAAATAAAATTGGACTTTCCTTTAATCATACATATATTTAGAAAATTAGAAAATCATAATCATTCATTATAATTCTACATATTTGTATTAATATGAATAAATAAACAATTATATTTTATTTAAATATATCATATAATTGTTTAAGATTGATGTTGTGTGTGGAGTAGCATATCATTTACCTTAATATATTTAATGCTAATAAGTTATCAAAATCACAAGTTGTTACATTCTACATCATAAATAAATTAAATACATTCAGTTTTAATTTCATTCTCATAGATTAAATAAGTATAAATTATTCTTAAAATACATATTATTCTTGATATAATTTTCAACATGAAATCCATAATACTATATTCATCTCTAAGAATATAATTACCACTCTTAAAAATGATTATTTAAATCCTAATCATATATTAAATAGATTATAACATTCAAAAATTTAGTTTATCGTCAGTGTCATAAAAAAATAATGAAATGACATAATGTAATGGCCCGGAACTCCCTGGTCCATTACATTGTGAAAATGTGGTGTTGGAGGTGTTCTGGGAGGACAAGGTGACTTATCCCCCAGCTTTTGCCTACCGGTAGCTCAGTCTACCGGTAGCTGCTGATTACCGGTTGCTACTGATTACCGGTAGCTCGGCCTACCGGTAGCTGCTGCCTACCGGTAGCTCGGTCTACCGGTAGCTGCTGATTACAGGTAGCTCGGTCTACCGGTAGCTGCTGATTACCGGTAGCTCGGTCTACCGGTAGCTGCATCCTACCGGTAGCTGGGTTTACCGGTAGCCACGGCATACTGATAGCTCGGTATACTGGTAGCCGCATTCCAGCAGTAGCTCGGCTAACACTTTGCCAAATTTCTAGTTCTGTGAACAGTGTTTCTATCGGTGAGGTTCTATCGGTGGACATCTATCGGTGAGGTCCTGTCGGTGGACTTCTATCGGTGAGGTTCAGTGAACAGTGTTTCTATCGGTGAGGTCCTATCGGTGATCTTCTATCAGTGAGGATCTATCAGTAGACTTGTGTTTCTATCGGTAAGGCTCTATCGGTGAGCTTTTCTTTCCTTTGCCAATTTTTTTAGTTCTGTGAACAGTGTTTCCAGACTTCATAAGAGCTACCGATTCCATACTTTGCCAATTTTCACGAATGAACAGTGTTTCCAGACTTCATAAGAGCTACCGATTCCATACTTTTCCAAATTTCACGAATGAACAGTGTTTCCAGACTTCATGAGAGCTACCGATTCCATACTTTGCCAAATTTCACGAATGAACAGTGTTTCCAGACTTCATCAGAGCTACCGATTCCATACTTTGCCAAATTTCACGAATGAACAGTGTTTCCAGACTCCATAAGAGCTATCGATTCCATACTTTGCCAAATTTTGAGTATGTGAACAGTGTTTCCAGCTTCGCAAATTTGATGTTTTCTTTGACGTAAAATACTTTTAAAACCTTATTTTAAGGACTTTAAGGCCGATTCAAAGGCCATAAATCCTATATTAATTATTCCTAAGGCCGAGATGTTTTTACTTGGTTAAACCGCGTGGGTTAATGCGATCCGTTTTTAATGGAGAATAAACCGAATCTTAAACTGTCGCCTCTCTAATTTTTTTTTAAAAGTGACGAGATATCATTCTTCGTTGTTCTTCCTCCTGGTTCTCATCTACGAGACGCTAGAACCTTGCAATCATTCTCGTAGGAGTTTTATAATCAAACGTTACTCAGATCAGTTCTGCTCTGTTGATGCAACCAAGTTGTGTCGATCGTTCTTCGATATAAGGTATGTTTTATCATCGTTCATTCGGGGATCACCTTCTCTTGTTCTTCCTCCCATATTAACATGTAATCTCCATGGTTCTAATAGGTTTTCTTGGGGTTGGTTGGTACTGTCGTACCGTGGCATCCTCCGGTGGATGCAGCTGTCGTGAGGAGAAGAGGACTGTGACCCGTTGTGTGGATAAAGGACGTCAAGAACTCTTCGAGGTAGGGGATTCATGGCTTCTCTAATTGTGTATGTGTAATCGTAGAATTAGCATGATTTAGTCCTTTGGATCACAATGAAATTGACCTAATTAAATACTTGAACCGGATAAAAAGAATTGGTTGATCGTATGTTGTTACTTTGTACCGTGATAACGGTTTGCCTCGTTTTTTTTCCTAGATAGAGTGATATCTATGATTTTATTTAATTTGTTGCTCGTTCATGATGGAAATTGATAAAGAACGTAAAGTTGGAATTATTTGTTAAATAATTGGCTAAAGATAAAGAGGCATGTTAATGAATCTGTTAATTCAAGATGGATTAATGAACTATTAGTTCGATAATTTCAAAAGGGTTCTGAGTTACCCGCTTGCTTGTAAGGCTGAATGCCTTGTGGTTTGGAGCTCTGAGTGCTCATCTTGTATGAAGGCTGAATGCCTTGTTAAAGGGCCGGGAGCCCATTTTGTGATCTTTGATTTCCTGCTGCTTGTGATTTGATGTAAGCCTGGATGGCTGTTGTGATATGTGGAGGCATGGGGACTTGTGGTTGTGGCAGCGGATGACGCCTAGTGTGGCGAGATGCATCGGTTTATGCATGTGGGTGTCGGGGAGGTCACCAAGGATGATGGTATGAGATGAATGTGATGGTTTGATGTTGGTGGTTTTATTGTTTATATGCTTTACTTTTCCCCACTTCTCAAGGCAGATGGTTTTGCTTACCCTCTTTCCGAAGGAGGCGAAGACACGCGGGGTATGCCACGTGCTTTCTGTGTTTAGCCTCTCGATGGAGGATGGGTCTATGCTCTTGCTATAGGTGGCAAAGAATCGATGGGTAGTATATCTACTCACTGTGTTGAGCCCTTTGTGTTTAGTAGCATAGGATGCTTTTCTAGAATGCCTGGGAATATGGGGAAGGTAATTCCATAATGAAAGTTTTTTTAAATGGTGATAATCCACGGGGATGGAGAAACTGGAATTTAATAGTGATGTGAATCCTAAAAAGGAGCAGTTTTTGAATGTGATGTCAATTCAGTTTAATGTGGTAAATTGTTCATGGTTAATTAATGTTTAAAGAATTAATTAACGTACAGTGGAACTGATAAAATGAAAATGGAGTAATCTAATAAAGCTATTCAAATGGTTGTGTGCTTATAGGATACCTAGTCTTAGAAGTAGCAACCTGGAGTCTGAGAGACGTTAGCTGCAGTTGTGCCTATGACTAGGTAATGCCCATAGTGTGGTTGTGAGTTATATATATTCTCTACTTTTTGTGTTTCTATACGCTACTCCACCATGTTGGTAAGGGCAACTGACACCCCTGGGATTTTGAGCCCTAGGGGGGGTGTGTTTTCCCCAACATTCTGATGGGAGGTTGAATGGCTCACTACCCCCTTTGGCCCCGCTCTCTTCTCTTGGTAGATACTTGTGCCATGAGGCAAGCAGTTAGTTACCCCATATATGTGTGCAGAGGGCTGTAATGGCTTGTGGTTATTCACACACATATATTCTGGATATAGTATCCTATGGACTACTATAGGTGTAACGTGTATAGGCTATGATGGCTTGAGGATCCTTACTCGGAGTATGGGCTGTAATGGCTTGAGGTATTATACCCGACGTATGATACACGTTATGCGAGCTGTGGTGGCTCCCAGAAACTACCTGGTTACCTTTGGTTGTGAGGACGGTTTGGTGCTTCGCCCAGGTGTCTGCGGGCAAGCCTATGTGGTGCACGAGGTGAAGATTGTGGAGCTTAGCCCAGGTGTCTACGGGCAAGCCTTTGGAGAGAGATGCACATGACGTATGTCGTTGGGGCAAAGCGGCAAACCAGTGGGGAAGTAGTAGCGGGGTACCCTTGATATTCTTTACTATATGCTATTTTCTTGTATGCGTTACTTGGTGAGAGTAGCCATGGTGAGGTTGGGAACTTAGTATACCTGTTTAGGTAATGAGTTAGTTTCACTTGTTGTTCACTGGGCTTTAGCATGCTTTCTTTACTTTTGCACGAGAGCCTTGGGGAGGATCCTACTGAGTATACTGTTATACTCACCCTATGTATATACAAACTGTTTTTCAGGTCACTTGGAGAAGGTTGGAGATCAAGCTGGTTACTACTAGCTTGGGGTTGGAGGAGGAGCTGTTCGGGCTTGTGGTCGCTGCCGTTTTACTTTCTTTTGGGTACTTTTAGTTTTCCCTTTCAGTAGTAGTACTTTTGAATGACATTTCATATATGTACTTGGGTTTCTTTTATATTTTCAATTATGAGTTGGAGTTGGTTGGAGTCTATTCTATCTCTCTCTTTTGCATGTGTTCTCTTAGAGGGTAATGCCTCCCATTAGTGTGTGTATTATACCCTCGGTGCTAGTCGCCAACTCGGGGCCTACTGGAGGCGGGACTCGGGGGTCATTATCTCCCTTCTCACATTGCCGGCCCTAGAGGGGTACAATTTGTGGGGAGGGGGTCGTGACACATATTTTTTTAAATTTAAATAAATCATTAATCCAAAAATGGTTTTAATTAGTTGTTCATTATATCACACACAATATAATTAATATAATAATATAAATAATGATATAAATTTGGGTTAAAATTTTATGAATTGTCAGTAGTTGAATAGATATTGATACAACGTCAATTTAATTTCAAAAAAATCAAACTATTTATTATTTTAACATCAAACATATAATAATTCAAAAACCTACCCACCCCTCAAAAAAGTGTTATTAAATCATTTATACTATAATATAACATTTTTATTAAATAATATATAATATTAATTGATACCATTTAATATATTATTTCAAACCATTAATGTAATATTTTTTGATGAATTGTCCTTACATGTTTTAAATTACCCATAAAAATATATTTAATATAAATAATTATCATTAATAAATATAAATTTACAGATTAAGAAATCTAATATTTTCATAAGAGCTACCGATTCCATACTTTGCCAATTTTCACGAATGAACAGTGTTTCCAGACTTCATAAGAGCTACCGATTCCATACTTTTCCAAATTTCACGAATGAACAGTGTTTCCAGACTTCATGAGAGCTACTGATTCCATACTTTGCCAAATTTCATGAATGAACAGTGTTTCCAGACTTCATAAGAGCTACTGATTCCATACTTTGCCAAATTTCACGAAAGAACAGTGTTTCCAGACTCCATAAGAGCTACCGATTCTATACTTTGCCAAATTTTGAGTATGTGAACAGTGTTTCCAGCTTCGCAAATTTGACGTTTTCTTTGACGTAAAATACTTTTAAAACCTTATTTTAAGGACTTTAAGGCCGATTCAAAGGCCATAAATCCTATATTAATTATTCCTAAGGCCGGGATGTTTTTACTTGGTCAAACCGCGTGGGTTAATGCGATCCATTTTTAATGGAGAATAAACTGAATCTTAAACTGTCGCCTCTCTAATTATTTTTAAAAGGGACGAGATATCATTCTTCGTTTTTCTTCCTCCTGGTTCTCATCTACGAGACGCTAGAACCTTGCAATCATTCTCGTAGGAGTTTCACAATCAAACGTTACTCAGATCAGTTCTGCTCTGTTGATGCAACCAAGTTGTGTCGATCGTTCTTCGATATAAGGTATGTTTTATCATCGTTCCTTCGGGGATCACCTTCTCTTGTTCTTCCTCTCATATTAGCATGTAATCTCCATGGTTCTAATGGGTTTTCTTGGGTTTGGTTGGTACTGTCGTACCGTGGAATCCTTTAGTGGATGCAGTTGTCGTGAGGAGAAGAGGACTGTGACCCGTTGTGTGGATAAAGGACGTCATGATCTCTTCGAGGTAGGGGATTCATGGTTTCTCTAATTGTGTATGTGCAATCGTAGAATTAGCATGATTTAGTCCTTTGGATCACAATGAAATTGACCTAATTAAATACTTGAACCGGATTAAAAGAATTGGTTGATCGTATGTTATTACGTTGTACCGTGATAACGGTTTGCCTCATTTTTTTCCTAGAAGGAGTGATATCTATGATTTTCTTTAATTTGGTGCTCGTTCATGATGGAAATTGATAAAGAACGTAAAGTTGGAATTATTTGTTAAATAATTGGCTAAAGATAAAGAGGCATGTTAATGAATCTGTAAATTCAAGATGGATTAAAGAACTATTAGTTCGATAATTTCAAAAGGGTTCTGAGTTACCCGCTTGCTTGTAAGGCTGAATGCCTTGTGGTTTGGAGCTCTGAGTGCTCATCTTGTATGAAGGCTGAATGCCTTGTTAAAGGGCCGGGAGCCCATTTTGTGATCTTTGATTTCCTGCTGCTTGTGATTTGATGTAAGCCTGGATGGCTGTTGTGATATGTGGAGGCATGGGGACTTGTGGTTGTGGCAGCGGATGACGCCTAGTGTGGCGAGATGCATCGGTTTATGCATGTGGGTGTCGGGGAGGACACCAAGGATGATGGTATGAGATGAATGTGATGGTTTGATGTTGGTGGTTTGATTGTTTATATTCTTTACTTTTCCCCACTGCTCAAGGCAGCTGGTTTTGCTTACCCTCTTTCTGAAGGAGGCGAAGACACGCGGGGTATGCCACGTGCTTTCCGTGTTTAGCCTCTCAATGGAGGATGGGTCTATGCTCTTGCTATAGGCGGCAAAGAATCGATGGGTAGTATATCTACTCACCGTGTTGAGCCCTTTGTGTTTAGTAGCATAGGATGATTTTATAGAATGCCTGGGAATATGGGGAAGGTAATTCCATAATGAAAGTTTGTTTATATGGTGATAATCCACGGGGATGGAGAAACTGGAATTTAATAGTGATGTGAATCCTAAAAAGGAGCATTTTTTGAATGTGAGGCCAATTTAGTTTAATGTGGTAAATTGTTCATGGTTAATTAATGTTTAAAGAATTAATTAACGTACAGTGGAACTGATAAAATAAAAATGGAGTATTCTAATAAAGCTCTTCAAATGGTTGTGTGCTTATAGGATACCTAGTCCTAGAAGTAGCAGCCTGGAGTCTGAGAGACGTTAGCTCCTGTTGTGCCTATGACTAGGTAATGCCCATAGTGTGGTTGTGAGTTATATATATTCTGTACTTTTTGTGTTTCTATACGCTACTCCACCCTGTTGGTAAGGGAAACTGGCACCCCTGGGATTCTGAGCCCTGGGGGGGGGGTGTTTTCCCCAACATTCTGATGGGAGGTTGAATGGCTGACTACCCCCTTTGGCCCCGCTCTCTTCTCTTGGTAGATACTTGTGCCATGAGGCAGGCGGTTAGTTACCCCATATATGTGTGTAGAGGGCTGTAATGGCTTGTGGTTATTCACACACATATATTCTGGATATAGTATCCTATAGACTACTATAGGTGTAACGTGTATAGGCTGTGATGGCTTGAGGATCCTTACTCGGAGTATGGGCTGTAATGGCTTGAGGTATTATACCCGACGTATGATACACGTTATGCGAGCTGTGGTGGCTCCCAGAAACTACCTGGTTACCTTTGGTTGTGAGGACGGTGTGGTGCTTCGCCCAGGTGTCTGCGGGCAAGCCTTTGGAGAGAGATGTACAGGACGTATGTCGTTGGGGCAAAGCGGCAAACCAGTGGGGAAGTAGTAGCGGGGTACCCTTGATATTCTTTACTATATGCTATTTTCTTGTATGCGTTACTTGGTGAGAGTAGCCATGGTGAGGTTGAGAACTTAGTATACCTGTTTAGGTAATGAGTTATTTTCACTTGTTGTTCACTGGGCTTTAGCATTCTTTCTTTACTTTTTCACGAGAGGCTTGGGGAGGATCCTACTGAGTATACTGTTATACTCACCCTATGTATATACAAACTGTTTTTCAGGTCACTTGGAGCAGGTTGGAGATCAAGATGGTTACTACTAGCTTGGGGTTGGAGGAGGAGCTGTTCGGGCTTGTGGTCGCTGCCGTTTTACTTTCTTTTGGGTACTTTTACTTTTCCCTTTCAGTTGTAGTACTTTTTCATGACATTTCATATATGTACTTGGGTTTCTTTTATATTTTCAGTTATGAGTTGGAGTTCGTTGGATTCTATTCTATCTCTCTCTTTTTCATGTGTTCTCTTAGAGGGTAATGCCTCCCATTAGTGTGTGTATTATACCCTCGGTTCTAGTCGCCAACCCAGGGCCTACTGGAGGCGGGACTCGGGGGTCATTATCTCCCTTCTCACATTGCCGGCCCTGGAGGGGTACACTTTGTGGGGAGGGGGTCATGACAGAGTGGTATCAAAGGTCTGGTTGAGGGATAGGATGGAGTTTAGAGTTAGGAACAGGTGAGGATGCATGGGATGGTAGGGAAACGATGTCATTCATGTTTAGCAAGTGGGTTAAACACTGGAGACCGGCAGAGACATAGGCGTTCAGGGCCCCCTATGATCTGTTGCGCGAACCTTTAAGTTTACGATGGCTACTAAACAAAGTGATACTGGTTGCAGGGTAGAGACCTAGGAAAGGATCATGCATCATTATTCTTTGCGCCTGTGTTTGAATGGGTAGACCTTGGGATAGGTAACCTAAAATTAATAAAAAATAATAATTAATTAATTAATGTTGAGTCTTCCATATTCCAGGCTTAGGAGCTCTAACAGTTGTTATTTTACAGGTATGGCTCCAGGTCGACGTCCTCGTCAGGTTTGCGCAGAAGGTGCCCAGCAGGCTGTTCCAGCAGATCGCCGCCGGGTAGAGGTTGACGACGATGACACTTGGAGGAAGACACTCCGAGAGTTTCAGCGCCAGAGTCTAAAGAAGTATGAGGGCTCCGTTTCTGATGCAGTCACAGAAGACTGGTTGGAGGAGGTCGAGATAGGCTTCAGTTCGATTCGTGCTCGGAAGGAACACTGGGTGTCCTTGGTTGTGACGATGTTGCGTGGAGCAGCGAGACAGTGGTGGTTCTTGTTCCTCGGGGATCGTGAGGAGTCAGCGATCTCATGGGAGGAGTTTTGAGATAGGTTTAGAGTCGAGTTTCTTTCATCGACTACGAAGGCATCCAGTCGCCAGGAGCTTCTTACCCTTCGACAGGGGAGCTCCAGTGTTCGGGAGTTTGGAATCCGTTTCAGGAACCTCTACGATATGCTTCAGACCTGTTACTAGATGATGAGGCCAGGGCGAGGCATTTCGAGGAGGCTTTGCGTCCAGAGATCCAGCGCCAGGTCACCCCATTTATGCTGAAGACATATCTTGAGGTACGGGCGAGGGCAGAGGTTGTTGAGAGAACTTTGACCAGGACCGGATCGTCACGAGATGGGAATCGTCATGATTCCTCACAAAGCAGAGCTGTGGTCCGGGGTTCCCGGTTTTCAGGACAGAAGAGTTTCCATTCACCTAGGGGTAGGTCCCAGCCCTTCCCATCTCGTTTCTCTGGAGGTAGGAACTCTCAGACCTATGCCAATGGATCAGGCGCTTGTTTTTCTTGTGGTGGACGTGGTCATCAGCAGCCGGAGTGCCCAACTTTTCAGAGCAGTCATCGTGCACCAGGCACTCCACTCCAGGTTCCTCCGTTGAGGCAGTTCCAGCCGAGGCAGCAGCAGCAGGTTGCACCAGCTTTAGATCACCAGAGGGTAGATGGAGCAGGCAGAGGACAGCCCCATGACGCTCCCCGTCCTCAGAGAGCAGAGCGAGGCCGTGGTGGTGGTCGTCATCAGGGACAGAGAGGCCGTGGAGGTGGTCGTGGTTAGCTTCATGCTCTAGCGTTGCCAGCTCCAGGCAAGCCAGACGTCGTCCGAGGTACCCTTTTCTTGTTTTCTACCGTGGTGTATGCCTTTTTTGATTCAGGAGCGACACACTCCTTTATATCCCCTACCCTTATCCACTCTTTGGGACTTGAGGTAGAGAGTCTTCCAGTGCCCTTGGCGTTGACTACGCCAGTTGGAGGTCGAGCTAGCTTGTTTGAAGTATGTGGAGACTGTGAGCTAGTGTTGGGGCAGCACCGCTCTTGGGGAGACTTCCTATGTTTACGAATACAACCATATGATGTCATCCTCGGCATGGATTGGTTGTATTCGGTGTAGGATATTGTGGATTGCTACAGGAAGAAGGTCGTTTTCTTTGATGAAGATGGAGAGGAAGTAGTGTTTGTTGGTGAGAGAGATCCTCGGATGAGTCATAGACGAGTTTCATCCTTATCATCCATGATGGCTGGGATGATGTTGAGTTCTTCAGAGGTTCAACAACTGGCATTTCCTAGGGTCGTAGAGGAGTACCCTGATGTCTTTCCAGAAGAGGTTGTATCCTTACCCCCTCGACGAGAGATCGAGTTTCGGATCTAGCTACAGCCAGGAGCGTCTCCTATCTCTATGTCTCCGTATAGGATGGCCCCTACTGAGTTACGAGAGCTATGTATTCAGCTCGACGGTCTGTTGTAGTGTGGTTTTGTTCGGCCAAGTGTGTCACCGTGGGGTGCACCAGTTTTGTTTGTGAAAAAGGCTGACGGCAGTTTGCGGTTGTGCGTCGATTATCGTCGCTTAAACAAAGTGACAATAAAGAACCGTTATCCTCTCCCGCGGGTTGATGACCTATTCGATCAACTAAAGGGTGCAAGTTGGTTTTCAAAGATAGACTTGTGGTCAGGATATCACCAGATGCATGTAAAGGATGAGGATATCCCGAAGACTGCTTTCCGTTGTTGTCATGGGCATTATGAGTTTGTTGTAATGCCATTCGGCATGACGAATGCTCCAGCTGTTTTCATGGGGTTGATGAATGCTGTGTTCCGTGAATTCCTGGACAAGTTTGTTGTGGTTTTCATCGACGACATCCTTGTGTACTCCACATCTGAAGAGGAGCATGCAGAGCATCTACGAGCCGTTTTGGGAGTTCTTCGCCAACATCGGTTGTTTGGGAAGTTGTCCAAGTGTGAGTTCTGTGCTCAAGAAGTTCGTTTCTTGGGACATGTTGTGTCCCAACAGGGAGTAGCTGTGGATCCTTTGAAGATAGAAGCAGTGGTGTCTTGGCCAGCCCCCAAGACCATGTCAGAGGTGCGAAGTTTCCTTGGTCTCGCAGGCTATTACAAGAGGTTTGTGGCTAATTTCTCCCGAGTTGCGACTCCTCTGACAGCTTTGACCAGGAAGGATGAAACGTTCATATGGACTGATCAGTGTCAGACAGCTTTCAAGTATCTAAAGGAGAAGTTGGTAAGTGCTCCAGTCCTTTGTCTTCCAGCGGAGGGAGTCCAGTTTGATGTTTTCTGTGATGCTTCACATCTGGGACTAGGCTGTGTTCTCATGCAGCAGAGGTCCGTTGTTTCTTATGGGTCTCGGCAGTTGCGTCCCCATGAACGCAACTATGCCACCCATGATCTTGAGTTGGCAGCCGTGGTGTTTGCTCTAAAGTTGTGGAGACATTACCTCATTGGCGAGCGCTTTGTGGTTTTCACCGATCATAAGAGTTTGATGTATGTTTTCTCTCAGCGGGACTTGAACTTGAGGAAACATCGATGGATGGAGTTCTTGCAGGAATACGACTTCGAAATATCGTATACACCTGGGAAGGGAAATGTTTTTGCTGATGCACTGAGCCGAAAGTCACGTAGTGATGTTGTGCGTGAATCTGTTGATTCTTGGAGAGTGATGGAAGAGCTATCATCTTTACATCTTGATATAGGAGAAGTTGGGGGAAGAGGTTGTCTTTTCCAGATGACGGTGCATTCATCCCTGATGCAGAAGGTGGAAGAGTCTCAGTTGGGTGATCTAGAGGTGGAAGTTTGGAGAGACAGAGTTGTATGTGGTGAGGCCCCTGATGGTTGGTCGGAGGATGAATGACACCGAGTGTTGTATCATGGAAGGCTTTTTGTTCCATTGGCGATGCGCGAGACCGTACTCCGAGAGTTCCATAGTTCACCCTTGGCGGTACATCCTGGTGTGACGAAGATGTACCGATCCTTGAGGAGTCAGTTTTGGTGGCCTGGGCTGAAGCGTTCAGTTGCAGAATATGTGTCTCGATGTTTAGTCTGCCAGAAGGTGAAGGCCGAACACCGTGTTCCTGGTGGTCTTCTCCAGCACTTAGAGATTCCTCAGTGGAAGTGGGAGGACATCTCAATGGACTTTGTTACAAGTTTACCTCGAGCTCCGGGAGGACATGATGCTATATGGGTGGTAGTGGATCGTTTAACTAAATCGGCCCACTTCATAGCAATCAAGGAGTCGAGCTCAGTGGAGGTTTTGTCGAGGCAGTATCTGGAGGAGGTGGTGAGGCTTCACGGAGTACCTAGGATGATCATTTCTGATCGAGATCCTCGTTTTACCTCTAGGGTGTGAAGAAGTCTCCAACATTCTTTTGGATCTCAAATATGCCCTAGCACTGCTTTTCATCCTCAAACGGATGGTCAGACAGAGCGAACCATCCAGACTCTTGAAGACATGTTGCGCTCTTGTGTTCATGATTTTGGAAGTTCATGGGTGAAGCACTTACCCTTGATAGAATTCACTTACAATAATAGTTTTCACTCTACTATCGGTATGGAACCTTTTGAAGCCTTGTATGGCTGGCCATGCCGTTCTCCGTTGTGCTGGACTGGGGTCGGAGAGTCAGCAATCCTCGGACCAGAACTAGTGCAGAATACAACAGAGATGGTTCAGGTGATTCGTGAGAGGATGAAGACAGCACAGGATCGTCAGAAATCATATGCTGATCAAAGAAGGAGACCGTTAGAGTTTAATGTTGGGGATCATGTGTTTCTAAAGGTGACTCCCCATTGTGGGCAGCGACGGTTTGGTCGTGGAAGTAAGCTTTCTCCCCGGTTTGTTGGGCCTTTCGAGGTGTTAGCTCGTGTTGGATCTGTGGCGTATCGAGTAGCACGTCCCCCTCAGATGAGTCAGATACATGATGTTTTCCATGTATCACAGCTCCGTTGTTATCTTCATGATGAATCTCATGTTATCGATTGGGGAGAGATCGATATTGACAATGATGCAACCTTCGAGGAGCGACCTGTTGAGATCCAAGAACACAAGTAGAAGGTGTTGCGTGGGCGTTCTATCCCCTTAGTTCATGTCCTGTGGCGACACGGTGGCATGGAGGAGAGTACCTGGGAGCGTGAGTCACAGATACGTGCTCAGTACCCAGAGTTGTTTAATGTTTAACTCTTTCCATGTAATGACGTTTCCTTTATGGTTAGACCGTTCATGTTTTATTTATGTACCTTTGATGTGATGTTATGTTTGAATTGTTTGGTTATGGATTATTTGTTTCCATACTCTCAGATGTCATAGTTTTGTTCCAGCTTTTGAACAACTCATGGTGGTTTTCCCCTGAGAGGTATCTTATGGGGTTGTTGTTCAGACCCCTCTTTTCTTCACGGTTGGTTTTTAATTCTCGAGGACGAGAATGTTTTGAGAGGTATCTAATGTAATGGCCCAGACCTCCCTGGTCCATTATTTTGTGAAAATGTGGGGTTGGAGGTGTTCCGGGAGGACAAGGTGACTTATCCCCCAGCTGATGCCTACCGGTAGCTCGGTCAACCGGTAGCTGCTGATTACCGGTTGCTGCTGATTACCGGTAGCTCGGTCTACCGGTAGCTGCTGCCTACCGGTAGCTCGGTCTACCGGTAGCTGCTGATTACCGGTAGCTCGGTCTACCGGTAGCTGCTGATTACCGGTAGCTCGGTCTACCGGTAGCCGCATCATACCGGTAGATGGGTTTACCGGTAGCCACGGCATACTGATAGCTCGGTATACTGGTAGCCACAGTCCAGCAGTAGCTCGGCTAACACTTTGCCAAATTTCTAGTTCTGTGAACAGTGTTTCTATCGGTGAGGTTCTATCGGTGGACTTCTATCGGTGAGGTCCTATCGGTGGACTTCTATCGGTGAGGTTCAGTGAACAGTGTTTCTATCGGTGAGGTCCTATTGGTGAACTTCTATCAGTGAGGATCTATCAGTAGACTTGTGTTTCTATCGGTAAGGCTCTATCGGTGAGCTTTTCTTTCCTTTGCCAATTTTTTTAGTTCTGTGAACAGTGTTTCCAGACTTCATAAGAGCTACCGATTCCATACTTTGCCAATTTTCACGAATGAACAGTGTTTCCAGACTTCATAAGAGCTACCGATTCCATACTTTTCCAAATTTCACGAATGAACAGTGTTTCCAGACTTCATGAGAGCTACCGATTCCATACTTTGCCAAATTTCACGAATGAACAGTGTTTCCAGACTTCATCAGAGCTACCGATTCCATACTTTGCCAAATTTCACGAATGAACAGTGTTTCCAGACTCCATAAGAGCTATCGATTCCATACTTTGCCAAATTTTGAGTATGTGAACAGTGTTTCCAGCTTCGCAAATTTGATGTTTTCTTTGACGTAAAATACTTTTAAAACCTTATTTTAAGGACTTTAAGGCCGATTCAAAGGCCATAAATCCTATATTAATTATTCCTAAGGCCGAGATGTTTTTACTTGGTTAAACCGCGTGGGTTAATGCGATCCGTTTTTAATGGAGAATAAACCGAATCTTAAACTGTCGCCTCTCTAATTTTTTTTTAAAAGTGACGAGATATCATTCTTCGTTGTTCTTCCTCCTGGTTCTCATCTACGAGACGCTAGAACCTTGCAATCATTCTCGTAGGAGTTTTATAATCAAACGTTACTCAGATCAGTTCTGCTCTGTTGATGCAACCAAGTTGTGTCGATCGTTCTTCGATATAAGGTATGTTTTATCATCGTTCATTCGGGGATCACCTTCTCTTGTTCTTCCTCCCATATTAACATGTAATCTCCATGGTTCTAATAGGTTTTCTTGGGGTTGGTTGGTACTGTCGTACCGTGGCATCCTCCGGTGGATGCAGCTGTCGTGAGGAGAAGAGGACTGTGACCCGTTGTGTGGATAAAGGACGTCAAGAACTCTTCGAGGTAGGGGATTCATGGCTTCTCTAATTGTGTATGTGTAATCGTAGAATTAGCATGATTTAGTCCTTTGGATCACAATGAAATTGACCTAATTAAATACTTGAACCGGATAAAAAGAATTGGTTGATCGTATGTTGTTACTTTGTACCGTGATAACGGTTTGCCTCGTTTTTTTTCCTAGATAGAGTGATATCTATGATTTTATTTAATTTGTTGCTCGTTCATGATGGAAATTGATAAAGAACGTAAAGTTGGAATTATTTGTTAAATAATTGGCTAAAGATAAAGAGGCATGTTAATGAATCTGTTAATTCAAGATGGATTAATGAACTATTAGTTCGATAATTTCAAAAGGGTTCTGAGTTACCCGCTTGCTTGTAAGGCTGAATGCCTTGTGGTTTGGAGCTCTGAGTGCTCATCTTGTATGAAGGCTGAATGCCTTGTTAAAGGGCCGGGAGCCCATTTTGTGATCTTTGATTTCCTGCTGCTTGTGATTTGATGTAAGCCTGGATGGCTGTTGTGATATGTGGAGGCATGGGGACTTGTGGTTGTGGCAGCGGATGACGCCTAGTGTGGCGAGATGCATCGGTTTATGCATGTGGGTGTCGGGGAGGTCACCAAGGATGATGGTATGAGATGAATGTGATGGTTTGATGTTGGTGGTTTTATTGTTTATATGCTTTACTTTTCCCCACTTCTCAAGGCAGATGGTTTTGCTTACCCTCTTTCCGAAGGAGGCGAAGACACGCGGGGTATGCCACGTGCTTTCTGTGTTTAGCCTCTCGATGGAGGATGGGTCTATGCTCTTGCTATAGGTGGCAAAGAATCGATGGGTAGTATATCTACTCACTGTGTTGAGCCCTTTGTGTTTAGTAGCATAGGATGCTTTTCTAGAATGCCTGGGAATATGGGGAAGGTAATTCCATAATGAAAGTTTTTTTAAATGGTGATAATCCACGGGGATGGAGAAACTGGAATTTAATAGTGATGTGAATCCTAAAAAGGAGCAGTTTTTGAATGTGATGTCAATTCAGTTTAATGTGGTAAATTGTTCATGGTTAATTAATGTTTAAAGAATTAATTAACGTACAGTGGAACTGATAAAATGAAAATGGAGTAATCTAATAAAGCTATTCAAATGGTTGTGTGCTTATAGGATACCTAGTCTTAGAAGTAGCAACCTGGAGTCTGAGAGACGTTAGCTGCAGTTGTGCCTATGACTAGGTAATGCCCATAGTGTGGTTGTGAGTTATATATATTCTCTACTTTTTGTGTTTCTATACGCTACTCCACCATGTTGGTAAGGGCAACTGACACCCCTGGGATTTTGAGCCCTAGGGGGGGTGTGTTTTCCCCAACATTCTGATGGGAGGTTGAATGGCTCACTACCCCCTTTGGCCCCGCTCTCTTCTCTTGGTAGATACTTGTGCCATGAGGCAAGCAGTTAGTTACCCCATATATGTGTGCAGAGGGCTGTAATGGCTTGTGGTTATTCACACACATATATTCTGGATATAGTATCCTATGGACTACTATAGGTGTAACGTGTATAGGCTATGATGGCTTGAGGATCCTTACTCGGAGTATGGGCTGTAATGGCTTGAGGTATTATACCCGACGTATGATACACGTTATGCGAGCTGTGGTGGCTCCCAGAAACTACCTGGTTACCTTTGGTTGTGAGGACGGTTTGGTGCTTCGCCCAGGTGTCTGCGGGCAAGCCTATGTGGTGCACGAGGTGAAGATTGTGGAGCTTAGCCCAGGTGTCTACGGGCAAGCCTTTGGAGAGAGATGCACATGACGTATGTCGTTGGGGCAAAGCGGCAAACCAGTGGGGAAGTAGTAGCGGGGTACCCTTGATATTCTTTACTATATGCTATTTTCTTGTATGCGTTACTTGGTGAGAGTAGCCATGGTGAGGTTGGGAACTTAGTATACCTGTTTAGGTAATGAGTTAGTTTCACTTGTTGTTCACTGGGCTTTAGCATGCTTTCTTTACTTTTGCACGAGAGCCTTGGGGAGGATCCTACTGAGTATACTGTTATACTCACCCTATGTATATACAAACTGTTTTTCAGGTCACTTGGAGAAGGTTGGAGATCAAGCTGGTTACTACTAGCTTGGGGTTGGAGGAGGAGCTGTTCGGGCTTGTGGTCGCTGCCGTTTTACTTTCTTTTGGGTACTTTTAGTTTTCCCTTTCAGTAGTAGTACTTTTGAATGACATTTCATATATGTACTTGGGTTTCTTTTATATTTTCAATTATGAGTTGGAGTTGGTTGGAGTCTATTCTATCTCTCTCTTTTGCATGTGTTCTCTTAGAGGGTAATGCCTCCCATTAGTGTGTGTATTATACCCTCGGTGCTAGTCGCCAACTCGGGGCCTACTGGAGGCGGGACTCGGGGGTCATTATCTCCCTTCTCACATTGCCGGCCCTAGAGGGGTACAATTTGTGGGGAGGGGGTCGTGACACATATTTTTTTAAATTTAAATAAATCATTAATCCAAAAATGGTTTTAATTAGTTGTTCATTATATCACACACAATATAATTAATATAATAATATAAATAATGATATAAATTTGGGTTAAAATTTTATGAATTGTCAGTAGTTGAATAGATATTGATACAACGTCAATTTAATTTCAAAAAAATCAAACTATTTATTATTTTAACATCAAACATATAATAATTCAAAAACCTACCCACCCCTCAAAAAAGTGTTATTAAATCATTTATACTATAATATAACATTTTTATTAAATAATATATAATATTAATTGATACCATTTAATATATTATTTCAAACCATTAATGTAATATTTTTTGATGAATTGTCCTTACATGTTTTAAATTACCCATAAAAATATATTTAATATAAATAATTATCATTAATAAATATAAATTTACAGATTAAGAAATCTAATATTTTCAAAAAAAAAATTATATAATGATATCTAGATAACTAACATCGATGATAATATGAAAATACCATTTTCCCACATAAGAGGAGAATAATATGATTACCAAACATTTTTTATTCTCCTGTATTTCAATATAATACATTAAAGGCTCTAGTTACAAATCATTCTTAGTTTTATTTTCATGTTCTTATACAAAATCAAAAATATAATGATCATGGATATAATAATATCCAAAATATTAATTTGAAGACATAAATTCAAATATGAATTGACGTATGAAACCTTTTTAAAAAATGTTACAATTTCTTGAACACCCTATTGATCTTCATGTTCATTCTTAGGTTATACATGGTACTTTTCGTATTAGGTGTTCTAACCCAACATATTAAAATTCCATAAAATAATTTATTTGATAATGTGAATTAAATAAATCATTTGACCATTGCGTGTATATCTAGTTGTGCGGTGAGGAATATTTTTCATGCACTAGGTGACTGTTAGTTTAATACTATTCACATCATCTTTTATGTTATACCATCTTGTTACTTCCTTGTTAGGACAACATCTACGTTCCAACATTAAGGAAATGATGAAATGTTTAGGAAAATAACATTTTTAATAATAAATCAAATATTTTGGACATCATCCAATTCAAAGGAAATTCCTATGGATTGTTTTTAAATATATCTCAACATAATCTCCCAAAAAATGTATATTATCACCATAATGTTTATTCATATACTATAAAAAGGGATATCAATAACTTTTAAATTATGATAATCCATAACTTATTTACACATTAACTATAATCTAAAAGAATTTTAATCTATTAAAATAAAGAAAATTGATGGATTTAATAGAACGTTTTCCCTATTTAACATAGGGAAGAAAGAGGGATGTTTTCATAGATGAAAGAATCATTACAAAAAATTCATAAATGATATCACCCAGGAAGAGATTTTTAATTCTATCATGGTGTAGTATTTTTCATTAAACTATATTTTATAATATATATAAATATTAGGATTAATCATAAATAATAAATATCCTTTTGGTGAATCATTTTTAAAATTAAAAGGCAAATGGAATAGAAAAAAAATTCAATTTTATTTAATATTGAATAAAATAAAAAATTTCATTTTAATTCCATGATAACATTTAAAAATTTATTTGTAATTATTTTTTAAAAATTTAATTTTAAAAATATTTTCCAATTATTTAGCATTTAAATGAAAACATGATTATAAATTATAAAATAATAGAGGAAGAAAAAACATAGAATAGTGAAAGGGAAACCCTTTTTTATTTTATTAAAAATACCACTTACAAGAACAGACATTGTAAAAATTGTGAATAAAATTAATTTATATTGAAAATGAAATCATATAAATATGATTTTAAAATACTATGGAATAAAATATTTGAGTTTTAGAACCCATTAATAAAATAAATTAGTTTATGATGAAACAATATAAATCAAGTAATGTAGAATTGAGTTAACAAAATCACTTATGGGAAACACAATCTATGTTGCATGGAAAATTGAAAAAGATGATTTTTAGTAAAAATATATTTAATGATAGAATATAACATAATAAAATAAAATATTATAATGTTCCCAATATATATTAAACATGTTCATGTTTAAGATCATGAAAAAATGGATAAAAGGTGAGTTACCATAAACTATTATTATTTGGGAGACACTAGAATAAATATAAATTTGTGGAAAAATGGTTTTTATTAAATATATATAAATAAAAATGAAACAATTTATAGAATATTTATGGAACATTAAATCAAAATAACATCATTCAGATGTACTATGGGGAATAACATGTATCATATCTCAAAGCGTCAGAATTAAGACTATTAAAAACCTTTTGGATAGGTAAAAATTTATTTAAATAACCATGAAATAGTTGTATTATAATTTTCCTTCAAATAGATTGTTTAGAAGAAACATCGTGATATGATATCTCAAAAAAGTTTTATATACCCTACATAAATTAAATATGGCACATAATAATGAACTTGTCTCATTGAGTAGAATTTTAGGGGTAACCATTACATATTCTCTAGGAGTCCATTGATATACAATATCTTCCTATTTCACCAACATAGTTATATTTATTAAATAATTTATGACCATAATAATATCTAAATTCATTAATAGTTAGCATAAATAGTCATTCTCGTAATAAATTCTTTCGAATTTCAACCTCAATTGTTCATAATTTTTATTTTTTTCACCAATTTCATAATTAATGTATCTATATTAATTTTAATACCAATTATAATCATGAATAGGTCAATAAATTAAATTTATTTGAAGCTCATCATTAGTCTTGATGTTTAAAATTCATTCAGTAGTAATTTATTATTTATCCATAAAGATGAAATCGTTAAAATTAACATTTAAATATTTCTTATTGATTAAGTAGTGTTTTCATAATGTTTGAATAAAATATTTAGATGTTATCTATTGAATCATATAAATAGTTCATCATAAATTCATTTATATTATTAACTTGATTACATTTCCACATTCAATCCTAATATAAATTCAATTTATTATTCATTTATGTAGTTAAATAACCCAAAATGGAATATACCCTTATTTAATTAATTATTTATAAGTGGTTTTGTTGTATTAAAATTGCACCATAAGAATATTTTTCTTATTAATTTTTTATTTATATTTTATATAAATATTTTAATAATGTAAAATTATTCTTAATGGATATATAAATATTAAAAAAAAAATCAAAAAAAAACATTTTCCTCTTAGAACACATATTTTAAATGATTAAAATAATGATCCTTATTTATTCCTCATATCATTAATATATTTAAAAAAAATTCATTCCTAATCTATAATGATATTATAAAAGTAATATTGTGTTATTAAATTCATTATTTGAATCACCAATAATGGGTAGTGGTGGAAATGAATTTGGTATCTTATAGAGGCGGTATTCAACACACATGCATGACTGGCAATGTTTTTTTATTAACAGATGGGATAAATAAATTAATAATGAGAATACCAATTATATATTATAATTAATTTCTATACATGATACATAGATCATAACACTGTTGTGGTTATAATAAATTCTAATGATGATAAATGTGATGAAAAGATTATTTGTTTTTAGCAGTAATGTTGGGGAAATTAATTTTAATTGGATGAGAGATTTAAAATGAATATTTTAATTTATCAAATGAAAAAATGTATATATTTAAAATTTTAAAAGATTACAGCAAGAGAAAATTTTAATAGTTTTGTGCATAAATTCAAAGAGAATACGAGTCTTTATGTAGTGTATATGTTACTCATTTATATTAGAAAACAAGGGTAGTTTGGGGTGGAACCCTATATTTTCAATAATTAATTTTTAATATTCATGTTTAATATTAAAAAGAGGATGGAAATGTATGTTTTTATAGTGCTTTTGTTTCTAAAAACACATTAACCACTCCTTTTTATAATAATATTTGTTGTTTTATATCTTTTTTTACCCTCAATAACATTTAACATGGTAATTAATTTCTATCCATCATAATTAATTTTAAGGAGAAATATTATTATTGAACATTTTTTATCATTTGAAACTAATGATTTAAAATTGTAAAATCATTTTAGCAAATAATATTTAAAATGGTGTAAAATATTAAATATAAAATAAATAATGGTGATCACGTAAAACAATTTTCAGTGAAATAAATTTCATAGATATTAAATATACATATAATTTAAAACTATTTAGATACTGATATTATTTTCATAAATACAAATAAAATTAATAACTATAGTAATAAATATTCAATATATTTTCAGAATAAAATCACAGTTGAATATACTTGATAAAAACAACTGAGAAAAATTAATTTTTATTATAAAGTGACATTTTAATTAGTTATAAAAATGTGCAACATATGATTTATAAGTTCAAAGAATATATTAAAACATATTTTCATTTTCCATTAAATCATATTTTTATTGAATATTTATTTTTACTTTCTATAATACTCTTAAATAATGATACAAATCAAAACTATTATAACTTTTTTAAAAACAATACTTTTTTGAAAAAAAAAATATATGATTTAAAATAAAAAAATTTACATATTATATAATATTATTAATATAAAATTATAAATTATTTTTATATGGATAAATTCAAATTCTAAAATTTATAAATTCTTTTTTAAATTAAATCAGAATATAAATTGATTTTTTATAGGAAAACGTTTTTTCAAATATAAACTTTTATTTTTGTTTCATATTATTTAACTATTAAATTAATTTTATATCATTATTAATATCATACATAATCTATAATTAATCATATGTTTCATGAAATTGTAAATGGTTATGATCATATAAATCGACACCTATATTTGATCCCCATGAATGTTTGGAATCTAAGTTTTCTTTGAGGTAATATCCACTTATTATGGATGATGGTTACAATTTTCTGGTGGTTATCTAAATTTTAATTATGTATGGATATCCATGTTTAATAAATATTTTTGTTCATATAGAGTATAACCATATGAATTAAGAATTAACTAGAATAATTTTTAATTATAAATCTAGTTGTTTATAAATATTTCGAAATGAATATCAAAATGATCCACTTCCAATTTATTCAACATCATGTTTCTCTAATAAAATATGTAGTTCAAAGAACTATATTGTCATTTTGGATTGTCCATATGGGTTGATATGTACAAAATTCAGTTGACATATCTTGAGGTATGATTCAAACCCACAATCCATTCAATAGAGGAACACACTATTTTTCAAAAATAATTTGATGGGGAGTTCAATGTTATAGTGGAGCTCAATCCAAACCCTTACTATCAATAAATAATTTAATTAATGGAATTTAACATTCTCTTGATCTTTATTAAAATGTGGTGTTTCCTTTATTATTAAAATTATTTCTTTTGATCATTATATAATATATGGGATGAGATGTAACTATATCATTCATTTTATGTATTAAGTAATCATTTTAGTGTTTAATGGTGGTATGTAGATCATAAAAAACTATCTAAACAATACATATTTAGTGGAATACCAAAATTCTATGAATGTATATCTAACCAACAATGTGTTTTAGTCATGTGACCATCTGATGGTAAAGATGGATTTATATGTAATCAATGTGGTTGAGGTTTCTCCCCTAATGACAGTGATAAATTATATAGATTTTTTCTAAATGTTGTAAAAAATATATATTATTGTAAACATATCTACATATGATAAATAATTTATTTTAGATATGAAATATAGATATTGATGTACAATATAAAATATTCCAATTCTATTTTCTTGAGAAACATGACCCAAACCTCTTCTTATTTTATATTATAGTTTAAAAATGTGATATATTGGATATATAAATTATTTTCATCATGGTTGGAAAAGGTTGTTAGTTGAGTAGTATATTCCCATTTTAATAGATGAGGTTTTGAGGGTGGATTATCCCAAAAAGGTGTAGTAGTGGTTTGATGCCAGAAAAAAATTTAAACTAGACCCCGGTTCATTTTATGAATGATAAAATTGAATACCACCTCTAAATGTGCTGGAATTCATATGGGGAGTGCTAGATATTTCATACATTCATATAATTTTTTTTTGAAATCATTATTCAATTATGTGAGAGAGGTTAATAGTTGTGATGTTGAATGTGTGGATTATTTGTGGCATATAATATTAGGTTATTAACCGAGATTTTTTTTGAAATGTATAAATAATTTCATCCATTAATCAGAATGATTAATAGTATTCCATAATTATTGTCTACAATGGATATAAATAATAATTTTCAATATAAGGATCTCCCTTTTGTATTTTATTCCATGATATATTTTATTTCTTTGTTTATGTTGTTATCAATACATTAAAACCAATGATATTTGTATTAGGATCAGTATATAAAGGCGGTGTTATCTTTTCCCTTATGTTATGGTATGTGGTATCAGGTGGGTTAGATCTAATTCAAGTGGTTCATATAAAAGTATATGACCATAAATATAAGAATTTTGATGATTGAAATGTCATGATGTTGTGTTATATGCATTGAAATTGAGAAGGTGGAAGTTATCCCATGATATTATATTGAATAAGTTTCATGAAGGATAGAAAAATCTAGGCTTTTTTTAGAAAATATTATTTGACATTTTGTGAAGATATATTTTTATTGTGATTTTCCCCATAATATTTCATAATATATTGATCACGAATGTGTATATTTTTCATTTTTCATTTTTATTAAGATATTGGTGTGTACACCAAGATAAATGGATATGATAGAGATTCATAGATAAGATTAAAGGACATGAGACCGTTCGTATCATTCACACTTTATATAGAATCATTTTGATATGAAATGATGTTGACATTGGTACATATATACCATTCGAATGTAGATGATATCAAGATTGTTCTTAATATTTGTGGAGTAAAATACTCCCAAAAATAATATCTATAGTGAAAAACCATCCCATGATAGATATAGATGGTTCAAGGTTTCAAATCACATGATATAGTAGGATATCCATTTTATGATATTGTTATGAACCCCAATCCATTGGTACCCCTTTAGGTTTATGTTTTAAAAGGAGTGACCCCTTGAGTCCCTCCTATAATAAACATTATGATGTAGACTACCACCATGTGTGTAAAAAATTTAATTGTGAGGGATTAGACGAAATATATGTAATGGTTCAAGATAATGTAATAAATAACTCTAAAAAATAACTCGGCTAATATAAATGAAATCGAAATATATCACATTTGAATGAAATGAAAAACATAAAAATAATCCATTACAAAGCCGAAGGGAGAGCTACATAAAAAACCCCACAATAGGTCAAACATCAAAGAATGTAACACCATGTTCGTTCACATCAACCCTCATGGAAATATGAATAACGGTATATATATAGGTATATAGAGTGGGAATAACTTATATACATAGTATAAACATACCCAATAAGTCACAACTAAATGTTAGATTAGAAAAATAATTCCACAGTGAACAAAAAACACAACCAATATAAACTAAATATGTAAACAATCTAAATTAGTATCAACAAGACTGACTTACCAAATAAACTGATAATAATGAACAATAATAATCAATGAACGTAATTATAGGACCCATCATCTGCTTCCTAAAATGAGTTTCTACTGTCATGCCCAACCTCAAAGTCATTGGTCTGACATCCATTCATTGTATCATAGTCATCACATGTCATTCCATATCTAATGTGCACTGATACACAACTCAATCTACTACATCCCCAAACAAAGCTCAACAAAATGTGATTGAATCAATTTTCATCAACATACATATCATATCTACCTCACATATCATCCTTATTATCCAACAACACCATAAATAACCAAGTCAGTAGGATATCATGAATGTTAAAGGCATAAAACTCAAGGATCCTATTTTATAATATTTTCACACTATATATCTCCTCATCTCTTCACTTATCATTACAACCATAGATCCATCATAAGTCAATACTCTCCACCGAATGGGTATCACCACCATGTAGTATTATCAATAGACGATTGGCGGAGTTGGTATAATCATTCATCCATTCCCTCACACTTAATGAATTCATGTAATATTTCACAATACAATTTGGATGAGAGTAAATTGTAAATAAAATTCGATGGGTGAATATAAATGTAATATGTAAAAATAAAAATGTTTGTACATATATACATAACTAAACAAAGGTCAAAATTAATTATTTTACATAAAAATTTCATAATATACACTTACAACCAACCAACACAATTATTTAACATTAATTAAAAAACATGATAAATCTAACCATAAAAAACATCATCACACATCACAAAACATTATTTCATTAATATTTAGAATTCTCTATATTAAATATTGACATCCAAAATTTGTTTATCAATCCATTTATCCATCTATTATTATATAACCCAATCATACCATTACCTTTTTTAAATCATATATTTTCATTTCATATATTTATTTACGAAATCATATTTTAAGACAACAATATTTTACTTTATAGCTCAAAAGTCTTAATCTCATTACCTTTCACTTTATAATTACACATTAACACATTCATTAAATCAATACTAGTGTACCAATAAAAGGGAACAATGAATATCCCACCCTACAAATTATCTAAACCATCACACATTTTCCCAATATAACCACCCCAACAAAACCATCTCACAACAAAAACCACACACATACTAGAACATATCAACATGAACAAACAACGTCTCTCGCACTACCCACAATAGACACTACATCTCAAATGGTTTCCACCATCTCCATTAGAATCCTAAAGAACCCATATATCCACATGAAAAAACAAAAAACCCAGGGGTATAAAATATTATATTCTTGATAATATAACTTTCACAATTCATTTAAATGTATTAATCAATAATTAATTTTCTAACGATGGGGTATTTTCCAACAACATATATGTTGTGAAACAATGATTTTTTAGCTATATATATATATATGAATTGTGGGTCCAAAAAGTCATAAATATTGGGGTTCCCAATCGAGATTTTGGGTTATCAATTTTATAATATTTAAAACATACACAAGACAATAACCTTCATTCTCGGGGTAAGATTCATCACATAGAAATAACACGAAAACTCATAAAGAAAAATATGAATAGACCCCATTACATACACTTTTATTTAACAAAGATTCATTATTTTAATTATTTTATCATGAAATACATCCAAATGAAATTTAAATCACTCTATGATCATATATGCAACAAATAAATAGATAAAAATGTTCCCCTACAAGGAAATAAGAAAAAATATCTCTATTATTAAACATAGTAATGAATAAATGGTATTTTGTCTTAGATAATGGGAGGATAATGGATTTACCCAACACATAAAACATATATTGATTAGATTAATAATAGATATGGATAAAATTACACAAAAATCTGTAAATATTTATAGATAATAGATGAAAAATGTGTGTTCAAACACATTTTGAATTATGAGTAGCAATAATCAATGTGAATACTAGTAACTATTAGGATAATTAAAAATATCCTAGTTCATCAATTCAAGAATGAAAAAAATTATTAATAAAATCATAGTAGTTCTGGTAATTCAGGATTCTGTATATTGATCCTCTAATAAAACAACATGGTAATGTGGTCAAATTTCATTATTAATTGACATTTATTTCATTTTCTATTGGAAAAACATGGAGCGGTCAATTTTAAACCTTGAATATTATGGAAATAAACAATGACACGAAATCCATATAATTTATGATTTACAACAAATACTTAATCCTTGAATCCAATATTTTACATTGAAAATATTTTTTCATCATCTCATACAATTTTCTTGTTATTTTTAAAATTTTATGATTTTTAACTATTGATGATACTAAATGGTGTTACCAACCCAAAAGATAAAAGATAATCACAAAAACGTAGTCCTTCAATGAATCTACCAAATGATCCTTTAAAATTAATTCATATACGAAGAGACAGATTGGAAACATTGAATGATCAATCAATATATTGATGAAACTAACTGGATACATGAACACACGTACCAACCACATGATAAAATCATATAGGTGAAAAAAATTGGGGGAAACTAACCAAAAGAAAAAAAACATAATACACAATGAATTAAACAAACCACACAACAGTCCAATAACATTTCACAAAGGGTCCAACTGACCCCAATATGGAGCCAAGTGACTACATAATGGAACCAACCAGCCATATGACATGACGTCACCCAATAATTATATATATAAATAATACATAATATTATATTTCTATTCATTTTATACTATTATAATACATAAGGAATCTACACAAATGAATTTTCATTAAAACCATAGAATCATAAACCAAATTTTTTTATACATCTATATGATATCCAAATATGTTATTCCAAACAATCTTCCATTAAAGTATTATTATACATAATTTGTTTTAATATCATAGAGGAAAGGAAGCATTATAACTGGTCACCACATATAACCCATATTTCAAAATAATGGAGATAGAAATCAAATGATCATATGTAAACATATAATCATAATTTGGGTATGATTCTGAGAAAATTATATCTAAAATTAATACTCAATAATTGATTGATCATATTCATGAGTCAAGGAATAAATCATTGAAGTTCTATAAGATGATATTAAAATGTAATCAAAGAACAAGATCCATTAAAGAAAACCAAAGGAAAAAAAATCTATTTTCGTAAAAGTGTTTCATAAAGTATTTCATAATCATAATAATAGAAATTATATTTCTAGGATAACCACCAAAACAATAAAAACATTATTGTATTGGAAAACATAACCAGTTACTGGTTTTCAGCCTACGATAAACTAATATATACTCTCTTTTTGAATAATTTATCATCTAGTGTACCATATTTTTTTTAAGATAACCTCTCATATATATTCTAGGTTCATAAAGAATTATTCTTTTCCCAATGTATTGTAGGGATAGAACTCACCATGC
This sequence comes from Viscum album, assembly GCA_963277665.1. Taxonomy (NCBI): domain Eukaryota; kingdom Viridiplantae; phylum Streptophyta; class Magnoliopsida; order Santalales; family Viscaceae; genus Viscum; species Viscum album. The sequence continues at coordinate 399,727,809 of OY728166.1, forward strand.
CAATACATTATATCAATCGATTCACAAATATTAACCAATACATAGAAAACATGAATCATATTATCGTAGATTAAAACAATGAAAAGAATAATTGTATCATTAATTTTTAACAATCATAAATATAAAAAATTATGAGAATGAATAAATATTAATTCATTTGATCATGACATTAATAAAGAATTAGAAATAACAAATCATTTTACTAAGGAACAATATATGAATAAATGTATAATGAAACACTTAATAAGGAAAATATACTTTTCATTTGGAAATCAGAATTTTGAAATATAATAATTTATAGAAAATTAAGAAAAAATATAAATTTGTAAAGAATAATGGAATCATTTAAAGAATTATTTTTATAAAATATTAGCTATGATCGAATAAATATATTTTAATGTGTACTAAATTGAAACAATGACTTCATTATCATTTTCTAAAAAAATTCGGAAATAAAAAATTTCGAAATTGTTAATATAATTCCTTTTAATATAATTTTAATAAATTAAAATATAGTTACAAATGAATTGAAGTAATCCTTGTATAATTGAAAAGATATTAATGAATAAAATTTAAATAAACTATGAACATGGATGAAATGATTCTCCTCTTAAGGGAAACATTAGGTTATTTTTTTATAAATTTATATTTCAAACATTATTGTACATATATTGAGTAAAATGAATGGAAAAATTAAAATTTTTAAAAAGAAATATAATTGATTAAAAATATGATTAATGAGAGATAGTTAATATATCTTCTTTATCCTAAATTTTTGCATAAAAATACAGGTTAAAATGAGATTGTAACATAAAATCCTAACCGTTACAAATATTTTTTAATAGTAACCACAATATAAGAAATAATAGAAAATGAATTTTTAATAATATTTTATTTAAATATCTTTATTCCATAAAACATAAATGGGGTAATGATACACATCATAAGACAATACAATATTATAATATTAAAAGTTTCCCAATGAAGAAAAATTTAGATGTTAAAACCTTGCCAAGTTGGATCTATTTCAATAGAAACCCGATGGATGAAATATTATAAAGTAAAAATTAAATAATATATATTTATAATTATCCATTTTATAACATTTAACTGGATTAGTATGTAAAAATAATAATCATAAATATTCTAATAATAACTAACATATATTCGAAATATAATATTTTGATGAAGATCACTGGATTTATCTATGAAATGAATTTTAAATTCCCCAAAATATGATTTAATACATTTATAATTATTAAAATCATATTAAAGATCCATTTTTTCATATATAATATCATATATAATCCAATTATAAAATTGAAAGATCATTTTATTTTTAAGTTATTATTAAAATCCCTATTATTGATTATAACTATTTTCATGGTCATGAATTTATCTCTTTGGAAAGAAAGTTACATTTATAGAAAAAATATACTTAATAATAAAAAAACTATTATAACCATAATATAATTTTTTGATAAAAATTTAATTACATAACTTCGTAGAGATTATCATTCATGTGTACGAATGAGTAATGTTTCATCTTTTTGACGAACAAATCCAAGAAAGGTTTGATAAAAAATCACCATTAAAATCCCATTATTATATCTTAAATATTAAATATATACATTATATCATATATTATTTATATTTATATAATATGAGAATTAATAATAACACATTTTATTCCATGATGGTGGTATAACACATATACAAATGAGAAATGTTATCATATTTCCATATAAAGGATGGTATAATTATAGGTAATGTATATAATTACATGAGAATTACTATTTCATAAATATAATATATTATATTTATGTGATAAATAATAAAATGACATGAATTATAGTGGTATAAAATGAAAAATATCTCTATGTGGTGGTGGAAGTCCACACATAAGGATGAGCATTTGAGCCCCATCCTATTTAAATGATTAGAGTTGGGAAACATTTGTTTCATAATAATAACAAAAAAATATTATTATTATTATGATATTGGATTTATAATTTTTTATGTATTTAATCTTTTTAGATATGGTTAAAGAAGATATAATATTTAAGGATGTTTTTAAGGTTTTATAAATCTTCTTTGAGGGACATCATTTGTGTTACAACATAATCAATAAATAATTTTTTTTAGGAGAGGAATAAATGATATATGAAACATGGAAGAAATATTTTATAGTTTTATTTTATTATTTTCTGAGCTATAAGTATAAAATTTTCAAACTAATGTAGGTGTAGAGGATTCAGTTTATATGTGACCAAAAGGTCACGCAAGGAATTACAAAAAACGATTTGAATATGATATATCAAATTCAAGAGAAACTAGGAAACACATTTTTCTGGAATTTATGATATGATAATGTTTAAATTAATTAAGATAAGTATAAATTTGAGATTTTTATGTGAAATTTATTCCATTATATCTTAGTTTATCACCTGTAAACTCGTTATAAACATAAAAATTTTAGAATTTTTTGTTTCTATTTTACTATTATTTATAACCTATAAATATGAATACCCGATTAAATTATATTAAAATTTTTTATTACAAATAAGGAATTAATTTTACAAGATTTAATTTCCAGAAATGTTATAATTAAATTTTAATTAAAAATAGAAAACACCATGATTTTTTTATAAAATTGAATTTTTTTTACAAAAAATTTAATTAACTTCAACTCCGTTAATTATAAAATACATCAAATAACTATAAATTTATTTTATGTAATATATGACATATAAATTTTGATAAAATATTAAATCAACATAGAAAATCTATCTTTTTATAATTAAAATTTATTTTCACATGTAATTGTATTATTTATAAAATCATTATTTTTATGCCAAAAGTTGATATTATACGACCATCATGTTTAATGATGATTTTTATGTATTTTAATTATTTTATTTGTAACTGAGAGATATATATTTTACATTGTATTTAATTTAAAAATGTAGTGGTAACGAAATTAAATAATTGTTTTACAAGATTCTTGTATTTTCCCAATTTAGTGAAAAGAACTTTTTTTAAAAAAAAATCTTATTAATTACTTGAAAGAATATATTGACCTGATAATTTATGAAATGATACAAATACCATCAAATAAAATTTCAAAAAACTATATAAATTAATTAACTATTACATGCTCAAAATTAAATAAAAACCATTTTTTGAAGAAAACATATTTTCCGAACATGATTGGCTTTATTTAAAATTGTTTTCTTGTTTATTCTAAATCAATAAACGAAGATAAATTATTTAAAACCATTTAAAATTATTTTTAAATTATTATAATATGAATTCATTCATTTGAATTTTAGTACTAGGTTATAGTAGTGAAATTAAAATAAGATTATATTTATTGTATATCATACATGTCATTATACTTTGGATTCCATATTAATCGATATATTGATAATGTTTTTCTATTTGTCTAAATTTTTAATGTGATACAATATCTCCCCTTATATAAATTGTGTTCCACTAATTTCTCTCTTGTTAATAAATGGTAAAATATTTGAGAGTACATTTTTTGAAAAAAAAATAATATAAAGGGATAATAAATTTTCTATTGAAAATGGGAATCTTGAAAAATTTTGGTTACCAAGAAAAAATATAATCTACAGTTACCCATGATTCTTATAAAAGTATATAGAATTATTTTATAATGAAATTCAAACTATTATAAATACACTAACATGTTTGTCATAATAGTTTTGAGTCTTTGGAGACTGGGTACACAATCATATAACATGGTGACATATATTTAATATCTCCCATAAATATCTTCCCCTTTAACACTCTTAGAAAAACAATACTTAAAACTTTTATACATAACCATTTGAAAGGAAACTCATGAAATATAGATCTCATATTCTCATTAAGGGTAGGAAAATTATTAATAAAAGATCACATTATTAGGAAATTAATATAAAGGTATGATAACGTGTGTTTATTATTGAATACTATGCCTAGTAAGAAGAAGATCATAATTTCAAGTCATCACATAAAATTGTAAATTCATAATCCATAAATTATAAATAAATCAAAAAAAATATCCTTATGAGTAAAATATTAAAAAATTTCATATAGTGAAGACATACACATAATATTATAACATTTGATCCTTTTATAATAATAAAAAATTTCACTCATTAGGTTATGTACAAGAAATCAGGACCTCACATAAACTTATGGGTATTGAACAAGGCTCACTCATAACATTAAAAACATGAAAGAAAGGTATATGAAAAAAATTATGGACATGAAATAAATGTCCACACATAACATTTCTAACAGATAATTAGGTTCTTAAATAATATTATCAACGTGAAATGTATATCCATGAATAACATGGTAAACATGTAATCAAGATCTCATATAATATTACAATAATCAATTTCACTTCCATGACTATCATAGTGGAAAAATACCCTTACTAAACTGGGTCAATTTTCTATTCTAGTATTTTCACTCTCATTATAAATTAATTACACCCAATTCATTGAAGGTAGAAATATATCCCTCTCATCTAATTTTGTATATAACATTGTCTGACTTTCAAAAAATAATTAATAATTCATCATATAATTAAACTTGAAATGAAATGGATTTATTAAAAAATTAATCACATCATAAAATAATGAAAAGAGATTGGTTTCATAATTATATCATCATCACATCAATGAAAACCATATAATCATATGTGTTACATAAGAACTATTCATGGTATATCCCATGGAAGAGAAATGGGTATTACAAACATATCGTCATTATATATAATTTTTACAATGAATAATAATGGTATATTTAATCCACATCACCATAAAATCATATGTTACATTAATTGATTCTATTTTAGATGTAATATAATAAATAATGACAAATAATTTGTAACATTTATTGAGGAAGATAAATTTTCATTGAAAATTAGTTTTTAATAAATAAAACACTTTTGAAGTAAATTTAATTGAAAATAAAATTGAAAATATATAATAGAAGATTTAAAAATCATTTAATTTTTTTTGGTTAAAATAATATTTCAAGATTGTAAAAAATATTTTATAACATATTCATAATCATTTTAACTTTTAAAATTTAAAAAATAAAAATTTACCAAATATTTAGAAAAATATTTTCATTGAAAATATATTTTAAAAAATGTAATAGAAACATGAATTAATTTAATGGTCTTGATAGTTAGAAATATTATTCATCACATGCATGTTAAAACAATGAATCTTTTATCATTTTAATTAAATGTCAAATTAGATTTTTTTAAACGATCCTAATGATTAATTTTTAAAAAAATTTAAAAGTAAAAAACATTGTTAAACATTTGTTAAAAATATCATAAAATAAACTTATTGATAATAGTTCTTCAAAACATGGGAATGGAAGAAAATTGATGTTCTAACAAAAAGATGATTTTTCATATAAATACTCAAATTCGAACTACTGAGATCATAAATAGAGGAAAAAGAAGGGAAAATTTATTCTCATTACATGAATTGAAGATAATAAAAGTAATTAGTTTATTGAGATATAGAGGAAAAGATTCTATAATAAAAAAATATAATCATAAACAATCAAATAAACAATGATATTTTATGATTAAATATTTTCCACGTTATTAAATTTAAACAAAAGTCCCATAAATAAATATCATAAAATAAAACATAAAATAATATTAGGATTAATAAATTCGTGAAAATTAAATCCAATGTGGATATATATACATATCATATATAAAGATAGGTTAATAACATAATAACATATCACAAATATGGAAAATTGAGATAAAAATCCCTTTCAGATTTGGAATCTTTTTCACATTAAACCCCATTAAAGAGATATCAAAAAATGGAATTGAAAATAAAAAATATTTTACGTAAAATCATTATAAAATACATTCAAAGGTAGTACATACCCCATATAAAACAATCATGTGGGGAAATATTGGATGTGTATCAATGAAAATAAAAAGAGAGCAAAAATTCATTACCTTAATTATAGAATTCATTCATATATGTTCCCAACTACTATATAATTTATATTATTTTATTAAAATAATAATAAATAACAATATTCATAAATTTCATACCATATATGGTTTTCATAGGAACATTTTTTACACATTTATCATGAATTTCATGTTCATGTCATGTTTCAGGATATGAAAGATTTGTTATTCATGTATTCTTTTTCATGGAATTTTTTTATTCAAAAATAAAAAATGAATTAATAATATATAGAATTATAACAATTATACAAATATAATGTATATTATGGATATATTTGTTTACAGTAATTCATAATATTTTTAGAAAAAAATGTGATGCACCATTCATAGAGACAGTAAGTCATATGTATGAATAATTATTGTATCCATATTCTGGTAATATTTTTATAAGTAATGTTTAGTGATATATTATAATTGTAGAATAATTTTAATATATTATATACAACTTAGGTAAGTTATAACCACCTTTATTACCCTCCATGTAAATGGTGAGCGAATAACATTGCTTCGTGAAGCGGTAGCCCCCTATATGCATCAATGACATTATCTTATTACAAAAAACAATTATTAATATAGTTGTAAAATAATAATTATAGAATCATAATAAAATCCTAATTTTAAGACAGAAATAATAAAACCTTCATTAATTTCAAATTTTAGTGGTGGTATTCAGAAATCGAATCACGTCTGTTTCTATGGTGGTAGTCTTCCTTAATCACAAATTATTTTTTTGTAACTATTGGACTCCTCATATATTAATCATGTTTTAATGATCAAAAATCTAAAAAATATTATCAATCATGTGCATTAATGTTTTATTTTATCTCACACCTTATAATGTTTATGATCAATTCATTTTATACATATTACTGTATAAGTCTGAATATAGTTAGTTGCCTAAGTATAAGACACCGTGAAGCTTGACACAGTAAGTCAGACACTTTGAGCAAGACACAAGCACTGTGACAACTAGACACCGTGACACAGTAAGCCCGAAATTGTGAAGCAAGACACTATGAATAGACACAGTTAGCTAAACATTCTATTTGTCAATGTACCGGAAATAGTGATCAAGACACAGTCATCCAGAAACCGTAAGCCAGACGCCGTGACTCAGACAATATGAGCAAGACACCATTAAGGACACAACGTGAAGGACAGACTGTGATGTATATACCGTGAAGAAAACACCGTGAAGGACATACCGTGAAGGACATACCGTGACGAAGAAACTGTGATAGACATAACTTGAAGGACATATCATGAAGATGACACCATGAAGAAAATACTATGAAGGAGATACCGTGAAGGAGACACTGTCTTCAGAACTATTGTGACAATGTTTCTTAAACTCTTTGGTCGTTTTACTATTTAACTTTTTAATAGTCATATTTGACAATTTTAATTCACTGACATAATTAATGTTTATTTGTAGACATAGTAGGAGGTATGAAACAAAAAATACATGGAACCAGTCAGCTCAACCTCATGCACTAAAAGATAAAGAGAAGTGTTCACACAAGAGAAAATACAACATAGAGAAAAAGAAAGAAGCTCGAGTTCTCTGTAATGAATAGAAAGAAAATCCTGAGCACAACACTGAAGAACACATTGCAAGATCTTGAAGAAAATATTGTCCCTTACATGAAATCCATCACTAATAAGGAACACATGAAGTACATTGTAATAAAGAGAATATATTCACTCAGGAAGAACACAAGCTGACCCAAAACACTCTTTTTTTCAACAGAAAAACCAGAGAAGGACTCAGAAGCATTTCTATGGAATCAAAGGAGTCCAGAGCTACATTGTTAATCACTAGATCATTCTAAACTCTTTTCTACTGACTCTAATTGATTATTTTTTTTACTTTCGATCAGTGTGTGTACTCTGTATATTTTACACACACACTGACCCCTACGCTGAAATGGAGGATTTCATTATCATCGAACCAAACATTTTACTCATGTTTATCCAAAGAAAATGTGGAAGAGGTCCACATGTGGCCTGATCAATATTTTTTTTCCCACGACAACTATGGTAGAGGTCTTTGTGTGGCCTGAACAGTCTATGAACTATTGTTAACCATAATCTAGTGTGTGTATCAAAGTTAATTTATATAAACTGCATGGTGGTAGGTGATCACCAAGTGTAGTGGATTAGGTCTTGGCTTGAGACTAAACCACTTGTTTTATATCTTCTTTGCATTATTATATAAAGTTTAAAATATACTATATATTTTATATTCCTCTACTAATTACATTGAAATAAAAAACTATGTTAAAGATACTTTTATAGTTAATATATCAAGTGTTTCTAACTACTGTAAATCATTAGATTAGTTTCAAAATCTAATTTAATCTTCTGATTAAATTAACTGAGACTTAATAAATATTTTGAGAACCTAATTGAACATTTAATGTTTTACAAATTCACTATATTTTAACTTGTTTTATAAATTGGGGTGTTTAATAGAAAATATTTTTAAAAGAAATTTTTATTGGAACTCATTCCCCCCTTCTTGAGTATACACTCCGACCAATATTTGGTATTAGAGGTTGCTTTTAATAATATAGGATTTCAAAGGATTCTATTTTTCAACTGTGATTTTATTTGCATCTTTAAAGATCTTAAATTTCTATTAGTTCTATATTTTATCTCTTTAAATATATTTTCTAAAATCTAGTTATGGGAAATAGACTAGAAGGCGATGCTACTAACATGACACCTTTTTTTAATGGTACAAACTATGCCTGGTGGATGCTTAAAATGAAAATTAATTTAGAATGTATGGTATTTGATATCTGGACAACAATAGAGACTCAATATAAGATTCCAGAATCAAAAAGAACAACCTGGGATGAACCTACTAAAACAGCTTACAATAATAATTATAAAGCATTAAATTCCCATTATTGTGCTCTACTATATGAAGAATTAAATCGCATATCTTCTTTTAAAACTGCTTATGCAATCTGGGACACTTTTTCTATTTCCCATGAGGGAACAACCAATGATAATGAAATGAGGCTGAATACCTATACTATAAAATATGATAAATTTTAAAATGAAGCATCATGAACCCATTTCTGACATGTATCTCGGGTTCAATTAGACTTTCAACACAATGAGATCTATTGGTAATGATGTTCCTGCAAACGAACAGATCATGAGAATATTAATATGTCTTCTAGAAAGATATAGAGGCACATCTGTTTCCATTATAGAATCGTGCGACATCAGCACACTTCCTGTTAAAGAATTAATTGGTAAACTTATGATGTTTTAGGAATAACTCAAGGTGAATAAGTAATAAGATGATGAAACTAAAATGAAGTTAGTTGCATTTAATACTACTTCCTCAAAGAGCAAGGACAAAGATAAAATTAAGATACCTTTTCACAGCCCAACAAGTGAAAGTTCAAATTCTGATAGTGATACTGAGATGGCTCAAATTGCCAGAATATTTATGAAATTCTATAGGGAGAAGAAATTTTTCATAAAATCAAAATACAAAGGTAAATATGACAACAAAGGTCATTGGAAAAAGGATTGGAAGAAAGAAGATAAGAGTGATTAAGTTAGCTACTATGAATGAAAGATAAAAGGTCACATTAAAGATGACGGTCCAAAAATGAAGTTCAACAAGAAACATGAATATAAGGACAATAAGTATAAGAATAAAATGAAAGAAACATGGAGTGCCTCAGAAGACACTTCAAGTGATTATGCTTCTGCTAAGGATGAATATTCTCATAAATAAAACAAGTGTTTTATGACTAACACTTCTGAGGTAACACTGGAACCTCCTGCTTTAAATTAATACTATTCTGGAGTTGATTCTGATTCTTATTCTGAATCTGAAAACATGTCTACTGAAGAATTATTTGAATATTTTAATATTCTATAAGAGACCTGTAGTGAAATTAAGTACAAGTACAAAGCCTTAAAGAAACATCATGTAACACCCCAAGTAAATAAAGATTCTTACATTTTCATATATATCCATATTTTTGAATAAAATGTTAATATTAATTTAATGAAACACTATGCTTGATGGTGTACCCAATACCCAACAACGAGTTTCTTTGAAATCTTACGTTTCACTCTGATAATTAAATAATATTATTATAAATTGTAGTTAATGCCTAGGAATTTTAATAGCGGGAATGAACAGAACTAACTACAAAATTATTATATATGTCTGAAAAATATTTTTACTTTTATCCAATAAATGTTAAATGGTTAAAATGAGAATGAATCCAATTTTCAGATTAAATATTATTATATTCATTAAAAGGTCGATTAACCTCCTTTTGAAGGTGATCCCTTTTTATATCCTGTTTTTGAAAATTTTATATTTTATATTGGAACAAATAAAATCCTACTTTAGAATCCGGACATCAAAATTTACTTTGTGTACATTTTTTTTATTTTTCCGATAAAGATCATTTTTTAGTAAAAATGTTGTATTTTAATTCAAAACCTCCTTTTAATATGAAATATTTATGTGGGTAGATTATCTTTTTAATTGGGATTAAATTGTATTTAGAATATATTTTTACCATTTAATTCAATGGTGGTCATAGTAATTAATTTTACTTTGAAATAGGACTTAAACTAGTGTCAATATTTTTATTGATATTGTTTCATAAAAACACGCTATTTGATTTGACAGCGTGAATTAATTATTAAATTAATTAATGCAACTTATATGTTTCGATTTTTTAAAATAGACATCACTTTTGAATTCAGAATATAAAATATATCTTAGGGTGAATTTTTGTTATATTTCTAAAAAACTTCATTTTTTGATGAATAGTGAAACCACTAAGTGGTAGTTAAAAAACTGATTTTTCATTTAAATGAATCATTAACACTTCTAGGATTTGAATTTCAAAAATCTAACATACATGGTTTTCATTAGGATGTATAATGTGGTTCAATGGTATTAATGTAATTTTTCGGTGAATAATAACTTTTAAGTTTTATTAATCACGATTAAAGTTATTTATTGTCATTTAAGGTAATGATAATGTTATAATAATATAAAATGACCTTAAAACAAGTCATACCATTATTGGATGAGTCATGTCCAACAATGAAAATCCATGGGTCAACTTGAGGACCCCATGGAGCCACATTGGTAGGAAAATTCCATTAATAAGTTTTTATTTAATGTTAAAATAAAAATGTCACAAATATGTATTTTTTACTAAATCAATTTTTACATGGGGTTATACAAGTCATATTCTTTAATATAAATATTCATTTGAAATATAAATAGATTTCATACATCCTGATATATTTTTTTATAATTTTTATACATTAAATAAAAAAATTTATTTATGACACCATGATGATGCAGTGATTACCACATTAATGAACAATTTAAATAACATGAAAAGGTAAGGTATAATTTTAGACATAAACTTGTCAAAAACCTATTGTATGGAATTATTTCAAACCCCTATCACCTTATATTTGAAATATATAATTGTGGGACCTTTAATATTCGAAAATCATTTTATAATAAAGTAACATTTCACGACATTCCAAGAGTGCCCCTCCTCCCTCTTATAAAAGGCCCCCAGCTCTACCCCATTACACACACCTCTAAAGCCTTTGGATCGACCAAAATATACTCATTTTATCTCTCCACATCCCTCTATTCATCCTAGATGCATTACCTTAGGCAGAATTATCTTCATGAAACCCTTTTGATTCAAACCAAAGGGAGTAACATGATTTAAAGGTAATGTCCTCTCTTATGTTCTTTTGTTTTATTTGCTTCTCCAACCCCCTAAACTTTTTTTATTCCTTTATTTTGTAACAAAAAGAGTATCTAAAATATACTAAGATGTTGACATGAGAAGGATTTGAGCTACACATACACACACCTCCATCTAATGGTTAAAGAACATACTGTTTCCGTGGATGGAGAATTACTGCCTCATGAAACGATGATTGTTCTATCTTCTCCAACCACCTATCATGGTGGCCATTATGATGGAACTATATTTATTTATGATATATATTATATTTATTTCCTATCAATTCTTATTTTTTTTACATTTGATACACACCTTTATGCTTTTCATGTTGTGGAAATGCGATAATTTCATTTGAGGAAGTGTGAACTACCGCCCCCTCAAGTGATGTGACTCGTTCATGCAATACATGGAATGTATAAAGAATGAAATTAAAGAACATATGTGAAATATATAACATATATATTATACTGGAATTATAATATATATATATATATATATATATATATCTCATTTAGTTTTAATTCCATTCAATATAAAATAGAAATGAAATTAGCGTTCACGTGTACGTACGGCTTACCGTCTCCAAGAACGGTGAATTTCATTCCTTACCATTAAATGTTATGTAATATTATAAATGAAAGTATATAATGGATATATATGATATATATGATATCTAAATCATGAATATAATTCTGTATATAATGTATATTTTACCACATGAACAACTTGTAATTATAAGATGTTTATTTTTGATGCAAGTACCAATGATCGACAAAACGACCATTATAAACTTAAATAATTACATAATTTTCATAACATGGAAATAAGTGATAAAAATCGAATAATGAACTAGAAAAAGGTTCTTAAGAAAGTATAAATTAACTCTAGTTTATTATTCAGGAATATAATGAAACGAACAAGACAAGTCGGACATGAGGTAATGGATCCTACCTCTCCCTTTCTTTTTAGAGACTCTCTTTTATGTCATTTCTTTTAAGCTGATATTTCTTATGTTTGGGGATGTTATTTTATATTCATCGTTCTGAATTTTATTTTCATATTATGAGAGACCCTATTTGATCTCATAAATCCATTTTTTAGAGTTTTAAGTGGCGTCGTTAGTCTGGCGAGTTTTCATAAGGGATTTTTCATCTCACTTTTATTCTAGTGAGATTTATGCCACATTTTCCACCATTTCCTTTGATTGGTGTATGTACTGTCCATTATTCTACTCTTTGTGTAATATAATTTCATTTTTGGGTATTTACATCAATTTTTTATAGTCCTTCTTTCATGGGGTGTACATTTCGAAAGTAACCCAAGTCGATAAGGGAATCTTTCACCCTCTTCTTTTTAAAAGTTTTCTTTTTGTTAGTCCATTTAACTTACATTTTATTATTTTGGGATATGTTCTTATATATCCTTATTGTATTAAATGTTATGTCCAAGTGATTAGATACCATTTTTTCTCTCATTGACTCATTTTATGAATTTTAATGTGACGTCGTTAGGCTATCAAATTTTTGCAAGGTAACATCTTAACTAATTTTCAATTCTTTGGGTTAAACCTCTATTTATAGATTATTTCGTACTATGAATATGTGTGGATGACCTCTGATTATTTTACACATAATACTCTCTTATAATGGATGTATTTATATTTTTCATACATAATTATGTAATTTATTTATCCTTAATCTAAGGATACTGACATTGTAAGGGACTTTGTCTCAATTCTCCTTTCATTGAGGCTTATTTTGTTTTATACACAACTTTATTTTATACGGTGTATGAACCCCTTTGACTTTAACTTTTATTAAAATGGAATATTTTTTATATGAAGCAACATTACTGAATGACAAAAAGTATGTTTCTTTTTAGCATATGCGGTGACAATGACCTTTTCACCTCCGTGACTATTATTTGATCATTGGCTTCCTCAAGAAGCCATAATGTTTTTAAAATGAAATAAATACCATATACACTTTTATGTATTTTTTTATTGAAATTGGGTTTTATAGTGGATTTTTTATGTCAATATGTTTATGTGATATATTGTGATATAAAGGTGGACATGTTTTCTTTCCATTATATTTGTTTCATGTCTTATGATTTTATAATGGTACTTGGACATTTGACTAGTGGTTACGTGATAAACCATATGATGGGTGGTGCTGTGAAAATGAGGATGAGTGGTTACATTATTACGTCCAATTCATTGGGTATGGAAGTTGATCGTATGGCTATTCCATGTAGTGATATGTGTGGAAGTCGAATGTATGGTTATTCCATTTAAGTAGATTTATGTCCCAAGTTACCTTTATATGTTATGTGTTCTTTATTTGTGTTTTATGGTAATATTATGGTTACAAAGGGTATTTAGTGATCTTTTATTCTGTGATGAGTATTTACTACTTCATAAAGGTTAAAATTATTACTTTGATAAAGTATTCATGGTTTACATTTTGTTTTTGAAAAACTAACAATTTTCCTTCTTTGTGTATCCTTTACTAGGCTTTTTATGCCCATCCAATGTTTTTGAATTGTTTTCCATCAGACATAAAGATAAATAGGGTCACTAATGGGATCAAGTAAAGACATGATATCAAAAACATGGAACTAGACATGTTTTTTAAGTGTTTTTATTTTATGGAAACTATGTAGATGTGTCTACTTTGTAATCTTGTGAGGTGTAATTGTTATGTCCTAATTCTATAAAACACTAAACCTGGAAAGATCCTCATTGTGAATTATTAATTTAATTCAAGATTATGAAAATTTTAAAGGCTGGGTCCTTATAGTTTTTATCAAAGGTCAGTTTAGATAACTTTATAGGTTAGATTGTTGTTTAATCATAAGTGACATGTTGTGTATAACCACAGTGATTTTATATTAGATAGAGTCGTTGTTATTTGTGACAGATGGAATGTGTTTGAGATAACTTGGATAATTGTATCTTAGTGTTTATCTTCATATTTAGTATATGATGATTTTGTTGATATACACACACTGACCTTTTGGGTTTTAGTAAATGGATTGATCTAGCAGGCACTAAAGTGACAATGGGTTTGAAGGAAACTGTGGTGGTTCTCTGATTAATAGACTGGATGAAATGGGGGATTCAATGAGAAATCATGTGGTTATTATAAACTAACTATCAGGAGTCATGATTAACCACTTGAACCTTGGTGACATCTCCAATGCATCATGTACGAGATGACCAACTCGATGTGGAAGTTCAGGTTATAATTATAAAGGAAACCATTAGGGTTTATATGATCCTTACATTTGAGGTAATTATGGGTTACTATATGGTATGGTGGAATATGAATGACATGAGTTAAACTTGAGGATAAATTATGTTATGGTTATTTTTGAAGATTTTATCACTTTTTGGGGAATGTTATAACAATTATTCATTTTTTGAAAAATGGACAACATGTTGACCGTGTGATAACCTGTCGTGTCGGGCGAAGATGTGGGAATCAAACCACAACCAAAGTGCGACTAGTATTTATCGCCTACCACTGGACTACATAAAGACGCTGGTTAGATTGACTAATTATTTTTAGTAAGATGATCTTATGAATCAAGAATAAGTTGATTTTAGGTTATCTATGGAAATTATTAATCTATCATGGATGATATCTGATTAGGTTAATCACTTTTCAGTATGAGACTTTAAGAGTAACTAATGATTGGAGATAAATATTAAGGTTTATATTGGAAGACTATGTGATTGAATCCTTCAAGGATTTGGGTTTCTATCTTAGTTTTTACTACGTTGAATAATTTTATGGACAAAGGGTTTATCGAATGGTCTTCGTTGAACATTGGGTTTTGTTAGACAAATTTTGGAGATCAAGAATAGATTTTATTTTTTATAAAGGATTGTCCTTTTGTGGATTATCTGATCTTGTTCTAATAATTTTGGTTTTTGTTATGGTCTAAAGACATGGGAAATATAAGGTTCTATTTTTCGGAATAGGTGATTCTCTATAATTTGATTATAGAACTCTTAATGTGAACAATTCATCCCAAATACTCATCTTTTGGAGGAATAAATGAGTTTGTGTAAGAAATCAAGTAAGAGATGAAAGTCTAAATGATAAGAAAGTATGTTTTCTTGTGATTTTGTTAATCTCACAAATAAATTCCTCAATGAAAAGTAACTTAAAACAAAAATGTTGTCTGTTAATTTTTCTTACAGGGGAATCAAATACTATTTAACCCATCACAAGTTTGTGATTTTCTGGTGGTTTACTTTCTCCTAAAAATGTTTTCTATCACTATCCATCAGAATATGACCCATTGTTTTTTCTTCCATATCCATGTTTTCCTATATGTAAACCTAGTACCTTTTTCTCGAGTGACGTTGGTACTTTTCTTTCTTTCTTTTAAAGTGATAGATTAATTTACTACTTTTCCAATGTGGGGCTTTTAATGATGTTTCTAAGCCCAATTATAAAATTGAAAGGATGCAATTCCGAAAAGGGGGGAAGGATGTAACACCCCAGGTAAATAAAGAGTCTAACATTTTCTTATTTATCCATATTTTTGAATAAAATGTTAATATTAATTTAAAGGAACACTATGCTTGATAGTGTACCCAATATGCAACAACGAGTTTCTTGAAAATCGTAAGTTGCACTCTAATAATAAAATAATATTATTTTAAATGGTAGTTAATGCCTAGCCATTTTTATGGTGGGAATGAACAGAACTAAAAAAAATATTATTATATATGTTTGTCAAATATGTTTACATTTATCCAATATATGTTAGAGGCTTAAAATGCGAATGAATCTAATTTTATGCGTAAATATTCTAATATTCTTTAAACGGTCGATTAACCGCATTTTGATGGCGAACCCTTTTTAAAACAATATTTTGAAAATTTTTTATGTTATATTGGACCAAATAAAATCCTACTTTATATTCGGGACATCAATATTTACTTTTTGTAAATTTTTTTTATTTTTCCGATAAAGATCATTTTTAGTGAAAATGTTGTATTTTAATTCAAAACCTCTTTAAATATGATTTATTTATATGGATAGTTTATCTTTATACTTGTTATTAAAGTTTATTTATAATATATTTTTACAATTTAATCCAATGGTGGTCATTAAAATTAATTTCACTTTGAAATTGGACTTGAACTAGTGTCAATCTTTTAATAGATATTGTTTCATAAAAACACGCTATTTGTTTTGATAACATTAATTAATTATTCAATTAATTAAGGAAACATATATGTTTATAATTTTTTAAAATAGACATCATTTTTGAATTCATAATATCGAATATTTCTTAGGATAAATATTTGTTATTTTTTTGAAATACTTCAATTTTTGATGAATAGTGAAACCACTAAGTTGTAGTTAAAAAACATATTTTTCATTTAAATGGAACATTACCACTTCTATGATTTCAATTTCAAATTCCTACATTCATGGTTGTCATTGGGATTTAAAATGTGGTTCAACAGGATTAAAACAATTTTGTTGTGAATATTTTCTTTTATGTTTTATTAATCATCATTAAAGATAATTAGTGTAATTTAAGGTAAAGATAGTGTTATAATAATATGAAATGACCTTGAAACATTTCCTACCCTTATTGGATGAGTCATGGACGACCAAGAAAATCCATGGGTCAACTTGGAGACCCCATGGAGCCACTTTGGTAGGAAAATGACATTAATAACTTTTTATTTATGGTTAAAATAAAAATGTCACAAAGATGTATTATTTTTCTAAAACTATTTTTACATGGGTTTATACAAGCCATATTTTTGACTATAAATATTAATTGTGAATCTGAAAATATTTACATAATTATGATATTTTTTTATATAGATTTTAGACATTAAATAAATAAATTTATTAATGACACCATGATGATGCAGTGATTACCTCATTAGTGAACGATTTAAATAAATTGAGAAGATAAGGTTAAATATATGACATAAACATGTCAAAAACCTATTGGACGGATAGATTTCATACCCTTATCACCTTATCCTCGAAATATATAATTTTGGGACCTTTAATATCCGAAAATCATTTTATAATAAAGTAACTTTTCAAGACTTTCCAAGAGTGTCCCTCCTCCCTCTTATAAAAGGCCCCCACCACTACCCCATTACCCACACCTCTCAAGCCTTAGGCTCGACCAAAAGCTGGTCATTTTATCTCTCCACATCCCTCTTTACATCCTACAAGCCTTACCTTTGGAATAAAGATCTTCAAGAAACCATTTTGGTTCATACCAAAGGGAGTTTCCCGATTTAAAGGTAATGTCCTCTCTTATGTTCTTTTTTTTTATTTTGCTTCTCCAACCCCCTAAACTCTATTTATTACTTTATTTTGAAATAACAACATTATCTTCAATATACTATGATTTTTTAATGAGAATTATTCGAGATAAACTTACACACACCTCTGACTAATAGTTAAATAACATACTGTTTCTGTGGATAGCGAATTATTGCCTCACGAAATGATGATTGTTCTATCTTCTCCTACCACCTCTCATGGGGGTTATTATGATGGAACTATATTTATTTATGATATATATTATATTTATTTCCTCTCTATTCTTATGTATTTTACATTTAAAACATACCTTTATGCTTTGGATGTTATTCAAATGCGATAATTTCATTTGAGGAAGTGTGGACTACTGCCCCCTCAATTGATGTAACTAGTTCATGAAATATGTGGAATGTATAAAGAATGAAATTAATTAAATTATGTGACCTATATAACATATATATTATACTTTAATTATAATATATATATATATATATCATTTAGTTTTAATTCCATTAAATACGAAATAGACTTGCATGTAGCGTTCATGCGTACGTACGGCTTACCGTCTCCCTGAACGGTACATTTCATTTCTTACCTTTAAATGTTATGTAATATTATAAATGAAAGTATATACTGTATATATATGATATATATGATATCTACATCATGAATATAATCATGTATATAATGGATATTTTACCACACGAATAACTAGTAATTATAAGAAGTTACTTTTCGACTCAAGTACCAATGATCAACAAAACGACCTTTATAAACATAAATAATTACATAATGTTCATAACATGGTAATAAGTGATATAAAAGGAATAATTAATTTGAATAAGGATCTTATGAAAGTATAAATTAACTCTAGTTTATTATTCAGGAATATAATTAAATGAGCAAGACAAGTCGGACTTGAGGTAAGGGATCCTACCTCTCTCTTTCTTTTTAACTACTCTCTTTTATGTATTTTATTTTAAGCTCAAATTTCTTATATTTGGGGTTGTTATTTTATATTCCTCATTATTGAATTTTTTTTCATATTATGAGAGACCCTATTTGATCACATAAATCAATTTTTGGATGTTTTAAGTGGTGATGTTTGGCTGCCGAGTTTTCGTAAGGGATTTTTCATCTCACTTTTATTCTCATGAAAGTTATGCTACATTTTCTAGTATTTACATTGAGTTGTGTATGTACTATGAATTATTCTACTATTTGTGTAATATAATTTTATTTATAGGTAATTACATCAATTTTGTATTGTCCTTCTTTCATGGGGTGTACATTTTGAAAGTTACCCAAGCCTATAAGGGAACCATTCACCCTCCTCTTTTTAAAAGACTTCTTTTTGTTAGGTCTTTTTAATTACATATTATTATGTTGGGATATGTTCGTTTATATCTTTATTGTATTGAATTTTATGTCCAAGTGATGAGAAACCATTTTATCTCTCATCGACTCATTTTTTGAATTTTAATGTGACATTGTTAGGCTGTCGAATTTCTTTAAGGGAACTTCTTAACCTAATTTCAATTATTTGGGTTAAACCTCTTCTTCTTGATTATGTCATACTATTAATATTTTTCGATGGACTCTGATTGTTTTACACTAAATACCCTCTTATATTGGGGATATTTATATTTGTCACATAGAATTATGTAATTGATTTATCCTTAATCTATGGATACTGATTTGGTAAGGGACGTTATCTCAATCTCCTTTCATTGAGGAATATTTTGTTTTATACACAACTTTATTTTATAAGGTGTATAAACCCCTTTTAATTTTAATTTTATTCAAAAGGAATCTTTTTTATATGAAGCATTTTACTAAATGACAAAAAGTATGATTCTTTTTAACGTACGCGGTGACAACAACCTTTCCGCCACCGTGAGTATTATTTGATCTTTGGCTTCCTCAAAAAGACATAATGTTTTTAAAATGAAATAAATACCATATAGTATTTTATGTATTTTGGTATGGAAATTTTATTTTATAATGGATTTTTATGTCAATATATTTAAGTGATATATTGTGATCGAAATGTAGAAATTTTTTCTTTCCATTAAATTAGTTTTATGTCTTATGCTTTCATAATGGTACTTGGACATTTGATGGGTGGTTACGTGATAAACCATATGATGGGTGGTGTTGTGAATACTAGGACAGGTGGTAACGTTATAAACTCCAATAAATTGGGTATAGAAGTCAGCCGTATGGCTATTCCATGTAGTGATATGTGTGGAAGTCGACCATATGGTTATTCTATTTAGGTATGTTTATGTCCCAAGTTACCTTTATATGTTCTGTGTTCTTTATTTGTGGTTTATGGTAATCTTTTGGTTACAAATGTTAAGTATTGATATTTTATTCAGTGAAGAGTATTTACTACTTCATAAAGGTGAAAATTATTACTTTGATAAAGTATTCATGGTTTACTTGTTGTTTTGGAAAAACTAACATTTTTCCTTCTTTGTGTATCCTTTACTAGGATTTTTATGCTCATACCAAGTTTTTTAAATGTTTCCCACATGACTTAAAGATGAATATGGTCACGGATGGGATCATGGAATGACAATTTATCTAAAACATGGAACTAGACATGTTTCTTTTTAAGAGATTTTTTTATGGAAACTGAATAGAAGTGTCTACTTTGTAATATTTTGAGATGCAATAGTTATGTCCTAATTATCTAAAACTCTAAACCTGATAAGATCTTCAATGTGAATTATTCATTTAATTTAGGATTATATAATTTTTAAAGATTGGTTCCTTATACAGCTTGTTTTATCTTGCACTGTTAAATCATCCCTTGATATTGAAATTGAAAAGAATGCTCAACTGTTAAAATAAAATAATGAAATGAAAATGTCTAATGAGAAATAGAGAAAGCACTTAGAAAATTTCACAAATGGAAAGAACAATATAACTGAAATTCTAGGTAAACAAGTGGCAGCAATGTATACTACTTTTTTGGGATACCAACATGGACAAATCCAATTTACCAAAAATAGATTTATTCTACATCTAGTAAAATTTCTGCTAGTTCTAGTTCTGGAAATTCATATCCCTAAACTAGTTATTCACATTGTTATATATAAAACAATGTTTTTATTTCAAAATAAATTGATTCTTTAAATTATATTAGACCCATAAGACATATTTTGGAACCTAAAGTTTTACTTTCTAACCTATCTGGACCCATGAAAATCTGGGTACCAAAATAATTCTCTATCTAAACATATATTGTAGGAGACCTGATTAAATAATTCCTATAGGAAGACATTGTACTTGAAAATTGGATGTTCAAGGCACATTTCTAGAGATTAATCATTCTTTAAAATTATAATAAATGTTGAGAGAGGCTATTTCACCTTTGGTGATAATTGTAAAGGAAATATCATCGGCCTAGGCCAAATTAGTAACACTAACTCAGTTTTAATTTTTAACGTTTTATTTGTTGATGGAATGAAATAAAACTTGTTATGTATTTCTCAGTTATGTCGTGATGTCTTTAATGTTAATTTTGAAAAAGTATCTTTTAATGTTTTTAATTCTAATAATGTTTTAGTTTTTTCTTCCTTGAGAAATGAAAATGTTTACGCTGTTGATTTGAATTCTTTAGCTAAAGAAAATGTTGCTTGTTAAAATGATTTTCATAAAGAATATTGGCCATGGAATAGAATATTAGAAAACTAAAACATTCATTCACACTGAAAATTGACTAGGAAGAACATATTTAGAGACCTACCCAAACATTAATTCCTATTAGACAAAGTTTGCAATCCCTGTCAAAATGGAATGAAACATAAAGTTTCTTTTAAATCAAAGAATGAAGTTTAAACTTCTCAATATCTCGAGTAGGTTCACATGGACTTGTTTGGATCTTCTATTGTTTCTAGTTTAAATGGGAAGCACTATATCTATGTCTTAGTAGATGATTTTTCTTGATATACTTTGGTATAATTTTTAGCTCACAAAAGTGAAGCTTGTTCATACTTTTTTAAATACTCCAAGTCTATAGGGTACCTTAGTGGACTTAAGATTAAGACCCTGAGAAGTGATCATGGTCGTGAGTTTGAAAATAATGAGTTTGAGTCATATTGCTCACAAAATTTTTATAGTCACAACTTTCCTACCCCTAGAACACCTTAACAGAATGGTGTAATAGAAAGAAGAAATAGAACTCTTCAAGAAATTGTAAGAACAATGCGTAATGAGTATGACCTGGCTATTTACTTTTGGACTGAAGCTATGAATATAGCTTTTTTATACCCTAAATAAAGTCTTTATTAGACCTATTTTTTAAGAATACTCATTATGAGCTGAGTAACAATAGGAAACCTAAGGTTAGTTACATTAGAGTCTTTGGCTGCAGAGTCTTTATTATCAATACCAAGGATAATCTTGACATGTTTACCTCTAAAAGTGATGAAGGAATCTTTTTAGGATATTCTATAACAAGAAAATTCTATAGAGTGTTTAATAAGAAAACCCAGTGTGTGGAAGAATCTGTTCACATCAAATATGATGAAACTTATCCACATGAACCTATGTCAACTCTTGAAAATATTGAAGAAGATTTGTCTATTCGGAACCAAAATGATAAAATCAATGAACCTGTTGTAAAGACAACGTATTCTAGAAATATTTCAGAATATGCTCCTAATGAACCCGAACCAAGAGAAGAACATGAAATTGCAAGTCCTCCAATTACTAGTTCAACTAGGATCCTAAAGAATCATCCTTTAGATGTTGTGGTTGGTAATCTTGATATAGGGACATAGAATAGAGCTTCTCTTAGAAATGAAGTTGAACAGCAAGCCTTTCATTCAAATCTTGAACCTAAAAACATTGATGATGCAATTAATGATGAATTTTGGGTAATGGCTATGCAAGAAGAACTTAAAAAATTTGAAAGAAAAAAATTTGGGAATTAGTGGAAAGATCTAATGACTCTTTCATCATATGAACTAAATTGGAGTTTATAAATAAAGTCGATGAAGCTGGAAACACAGTCAGAATCAAGTCTAGATTAGTTGCATAAGGCTATAGTCAAGAAGAAGGAATTTATTATGAGGAGACTTTTGCTCCAGTAGAAAGACTTGAAGCTATTATAATTCTACTTGCTTATGTTGCACATCTTAATTTTAAACTATATCTAATAGATGTTAAGAGTTCATTCATAAATTGGTATATAGCTGGTGATGTTTTTGTTGAAGAACCCCCTAGATTTACAAACCCTCTTTTTAAAAATCATATATTCAAACTAATAAAAGATTTATATGGTTTAAAGCAAGCTCCAAGATCTTGGTATGACAGATTAAGTAGTTTTCTTATTTCTAATGGTTTTAAAAGAGGAATAGCTGACCATACCATATTTATAAAATGAATTTATAATAATGTTTTAGTTGTTCAAATTTTTGTAGATGATATTTTTTTTCTATCTTCAAAAAATTCATTATGTAATGTTTTATATAAAATGATGGAAAAAAGAATTTTAAATGCATTTAATGGGTGAAATAAAATGATTTCTTGGATCAATAATATTTCAAAATAATGATTGGATTGTTTTAAATAAAAGTAAATATAATAGAGATCTTTTAATATGTTTTGGATTGGATAGCACTAAAAGTAGTGACACTCCCCACCTGTAAGTTGGATCTTGATGATGATGGAAAATCTGTTAATCAAACCACTTATAGAGGAATGAATGGAAGTCTACCCTACATAACTTCTAGCCATCCTGATATTATTTTTACTGTTTGTATGTGTGATTATTTTCATGAAAACACTAACGAAACACATTTAAATGTTTTAATGATAATTTTCAAATACTTCCATCATACACCCAATTTAGTACTGTTCTATCCTAAAGAAAAATCACTTGAACTAGTTAGTTATTCAGATGATGACTTTGCTAGTTGTAAGTTAGATAGAAAAGGCACCTCTAGAACATGTCACTTATTAGGCAAGTCACTAGTATCATGGTGTAGTAAGATACACACATTAATGGACTATGGATATCAATTAATACATGTACCAACAAATGGTGACACCACAAGTGCTATTAACATTTCAAAAAATCAAGTTTCACATTCGAGGAAAAAACATATTCAAATAAGACATCACTTATTGAGGGTTCATTTTTAAAAAGGTGATATCATTTTGGAATTCATTGGAAGCGAATATCAACTTGCTAATATATTCACTAAACCATTAAATTATGAGATATTAGATTACATCATACAAGATCTTGGCATGATCAATCACAAATAGATATGTTACTGGTCTTAGTGTTTAATACTTTACTACTTTTATCTTACTTTACTGTTTCATTTTCATGGTTTCTCGATTACTGTCTCATCTTTATGGTCTCACAGTTAGCACTTAGTGTTCACAGTATGACACTCACTGTCTCACCATGACTGAACAGTTTACTAAATGTCTCACCATGACAGGACAGACCATTCACTGTCTCACCGTGATGACTACAGATTGTCTCACCGTGATGACCACTTATCATCACACAGTAACAAATAATCAGGGTTTCACCGTGAAGATTATTTATGTATTTAATTTAATCCGTATTGCATTAATTTTTATTTCACTGCTATTTCCTTTCATGCGTTTTTATTTTTGTGACATTTGACATTCCCAAAAGATAAAACAAAATTGTTTTTACACAATTCTTCACCCGAAATATCTCTACTCACTCTTTTCAAACCCTCTCAATCTTTCAATCCTTCTATCCAAATCTCATGCTCGAACCTTCAGTGGATTCGAAGGATGAATCATCCATCTTCAACCTCATCTGAGAAGCACTTCTCGAAGAAATAGAAGATAACACCAATGATTTCACCTGAAGGACCCCTAAATCCAAATTTGGTAAACTGAATTACTGTTCCTGAAAATAATGTTTTCCCTGAGTGGTTATTTTCTAGAAAATCATTGGTTTTAAATGTTTTGTGAGAACGTGCTTGGGTTGAATGGTCCTCTAGAAAGGATATACCAATTTACCGAAGGATTTTATCTCAGTTTTATTAGTATGCTCAATATTCTTTTGATGATGGTGAAAGTTTTGTTGTAATAAGCTGGGTCAATGGAAAAATATGCTCCTTCTCGTCAAGGTTATAGGCTGCATGCCTAAGGATTCCTCATGAAGGAATTTGTGATGATTATCAAAGAGATCTCCCTCCTATAACCAATATCTATGAAATGAAAAATGCTCTAGGAACCTTAACTAGAAAAGGCACCAAGAGATGGGACATAGTAGCTAAACTGGATGGGGAGACAGGTCTATTGTTTATGTTTGATTAGAATTTGATTATCCCGAGGAGGGTGAATTTGCTGTATTGAAGTACCATGATGTGTTCATGATTCATTAGATGATGAATGGATATAATATAAAATTGTGAAAATATATCATTCACCATATGTGTGAATTTATTAAGGCCACATCCAAGTCTACTTCCCTGTTTTACTCAAGGATGATCTCAACCAATCTTATTGCCAAAGGAGAAGATGGACCAAATGAAGGAGTTATTATGGATTTTGAATTTAGTCTATCTAAACCTAACATCAGGAGGATCAAAATCAATTGGAACCCCGTGAAAATGGAGTGGGTTGAAGATAATGATGTTATTTATGAAAATTATAATCCTATGGATTATAAAAGAAACCAAAGGACATTAATGGTCCTGGTTTGGAACCATATGAAGTGACTGAGTATTTAGAATATGAAGAAGAATAAGAATAGGTAGCTGAAGTACCACTCAGATGAGAGGCTGAAGTACTTCAAAAGGAAGGAACTCCTGTTGAAAAAGAAAGGACTACTACTCCTCATGTTATTTTTTGAGAAGAAGAACCCCCTGCCCCTATCGATGTTGTTGATCTGGAATCCCAACTTGAGGCTGCAATAGATTTTATTGTCCCTGAATCAGAGCAACATGTGATGGAAGAAACCAATCAACAAGGCCTCCCTGTTATGAAAGAAGATAATCTTGAAGAAATCCATATCAGGGAAGATGAAAATCAAGAAGAACTCCTTAAAGAAAAATATGTTACTGAGTTTATACCCTCTGATGAAGAGAGGATAGAATTTTTTTTCAGCTGGCAAGGAAAGAAATGGCTGAGGAAATTAGAGATGATCCTGTGGATCAAGAACAAGCTGTTGATCCTCTAGTTCCTGAAAAGGATGCACATGTTGAGGGGGAGGAATCTAAAAATCTTGAGATTAATGAAGTTGTTGATGAATTTGATTCTGTTAAACCATCTCAACCAAATAAGTATTTCTCTGTGTACACTTGATATGAATTCACTAGCTTCTATGATGTGATTGAATCTCAGTAGGTGACTGCAACTGGAATTGATCTATCTTCGTTATTTCAATTGCAGTTAGTCACACACCCTGTACCTCAACTTGAAACTGAATCTGAACCTAAACTTGAAACTGAACATGAACCTCACCCAGACCATGAACCTACCCATGTCCCACTTACTTCTCCTGCACCTTTACCTGATCATAAATCTTCTATCAGCAAGGATGATCTGAAGGTGTTTATAGATTCTATCATAGCTGGATTTGAGAAAATTATGTCCTCTCAACCTGGTCTTGTGACCCAACTAAGTCAGGAAGATGCCTCATTTCTTTTGGAAAAAATTATTCTGCACATTAAACCCATGATGATCTGTGAAACTCAAGAATTAAGGGTTGAAAAAAGTTGCGCAGTACCGATGTTGCTACTTTGAAATGTATGGTTGAAAACCTCCAGAAAGAACTACATTCCAGATCAGATCCTACACCTGTTTCTACTTCCCATGAACCTTTTGTTTCAAACATCTCTTGACACATTGTGTCCCAAATGCATCCCTACCTCCTATCCTTCGATGAAAAGATTGGATAAATGTACACAAAGCTGTTGCAATGCATGAGAGAGCTTGTAGTGAAAGTGAATAAGCTTACAGATGAATACAAAGGATGTCTTCAAAAGGTCATGAAACAGCTCAAGTATCTAACCGTAGCTTTCATGGCTTCGATTCCCTCTAGTCAATCCTCTACATCATCTTTGGATAGTTACCTTCTCAGATCTATAATCAATGAATAGATTCAAAATGACTTCAGTGGATATGATCTGACTTATTTATCTGATGTTCTTAAGAACAGTGAACGAGAACTTGACTTGGTTCAAATTCATTCAAAGATTTCCAATGATTCATAGCAGGAGATAACTAAGAAGATATATTTCTATCTCACCTATATTTTCTCCAAATCTGATATGACCAATCACTTTATGTATCTTGTAGAGAATCTGAAAATACGTCATGTGACTCAGGCCTTCGAAGAAGATGTTAATAAATTCACAGGGTTTACCAATTTTTTGGAAAAGTTCATGATAAATAAAGATGATTTTGAAAAGGAAATTCATTATGGAGGAGAAATTATTTTAGATTTCATCAATCATCTAAAGCCTCACCTTCATGTCTAGAGTACATCAATACTTTCTCCAAATGTTTCCCATCTTAGACATGGACTGCCTGCTTTAGCCTCAACTACCATGTCAGTTAGCCAAGATCTTACTCAGATCAGGCCAGTGATTCTTGATCATCCACAAACTATATCTTATACAGCTCCCACTTTGGCTCCCTTGGTATTCGAAGGCCTAACATTACCTTCTATGTCTTCCATGTCTATGCCTTCTTCCACATTAGAAACCACCCCTATGGCTTCTTCTTCTGTCGCTGATAATGGAAATGAGAAGGCCACATCCTGACGAAGCCGAGTGACTACGTTATTTTTTATGGGGATCTCTTTGATTATTATGTTTCTACTGTCTGCAGTATTCTCATCATTTCTAATGACATATGCACTGTTTTCCCTCTACTCTTTCTTCTTTTTGATAATCTTAAAAGGGGAGAAAAAGTTATGTGTTATTTTTTTAATATTCTATAGTTGAATCTCTTTTATACATTTCATATACATGATTTTTGATAATCAAAAAGGGGGAGATTGTTGGTGTCCTCATATATTAATCATGTTTTAATGATCCCAAATATCACAATTCTTATCAATCATGTGTATTTATGTTTCATGATATCTTATACTTTATCAATCATATTTATTCATGATCACAAATGTCAGAAATGTTATTAATCATGTGTATTTATTTTTCAAGTAATCTCATACCTTATAATTGTTATGCTCAATCAAATTTATGCATATTACTAGTTATGTCTGAATACAGTTATTTGTGTAAGTACAAGACACCATGAAGCTTGACACCGTAAGTTAGACACTATGAGCAAGACACAGGCACCGTGACCAATGAGACACCGTGACCACCAGACATCGTGACATAGTAATCCTGACACCGTGAACCAGGACACTAAGAACAGACACAGTTAGCCAGACTTTCTGTTTGTCTAAGTACCGACATAGTGAGGCAGACACATTCATCTTGAAATTGTAAGCGAGACCCTGTGACTCAGAGACCGTGAGAAAGACATCGTGAAGGACACACCATGAAGGACATACTATGAAGGGCTTATAGTGAAGAATTCACCATGACAGACTTACTATGAAGGACATACTTTGAAGGGAATACCATCAAGAAGACACCATAATGAAGATACCGTGAAGGACATACCGTCAAGAAGACATCATGAAGAAGATACTGTGAAGAAGACACCATTTTCATAATGACTGTTACACTGTTTCTTAATATCTTTTTACATTTTACTAATTAAATTTTTAACGGTCATATTTGACAACTTTAATGCACCGAAATAATTAATGTTTATTTGTATAAATAGTATGAGGTACGAGGCACAAAATACATTTAAATTGTCGACTCAACCTCATGAATTAAATGATAAAGAGAAGTTTGAACACAAGAGAAAATACAACATAGAGAAAAAGAAAGAAGCTCGAGTGCTATGTACTAAATAGAAAGAAAATCCTGAGCACAAAAGTGTACAACACATTGCATGATCTTCAAGAAAAGTTTTTTCCCATACTTGAAATTCAACACTACTTAAGAACACATGAAGTACATTGGAATGAATAGAATATCTTCACTCGGGAATAACACAATCTAACCCATGACACTCTGTTTTTCAACAGAAAAACCAAAGAAGGACTTAGAAGCCTTTCTGATGAATCAAAGGAGTCCAGAGCTACACTGATAATCACCAGAGTATTTTAAACTCTTTTCTACATACTCTATGTGATTATTTTATTTACATTCAATAAATGTGGGTACTCTGTATATTTTACACACACACTGACCCCTGCGCTGAACTGGAGGTCTTCAAAGTCCTCACACCAAACCTTTTACTCTTGTTTACCCACAGAAACTGTGGAAGAGGTCCCTGTGGGGCCTAATCAATATTTGTATTCCCAAAAAACTTTTTTAGAGGTCCCTGTGTGGCCTGGATAGTTTATGAACTGTTGTTAACCCCAATCTAGGGTGTGGATCATAGTTTATTTATAAAACTGCTTCGTGGCAGGTGATCACCAAGTGGAGTGGATTAGGTCTCGGCTTGAGACTAAACCACTTGATTAATATCTTCTATGAATTATTAGATTAAGTTTAAAATATATTATATATTATATATTATGATTCTAATTACTTTGAAATACAAATCTATTTTAATGTTTCTTTGATAGTTAATCTAGCAAGTGTTTGAAACTATTGTAAATCATTAGATTAGATTCAAAAGAAAATTTAATCTTCTGATAAAATTTACTGATACGTAATAAATCTTTATAGAACCTAATTGAACCTTTAAAATATTACAAATTCATTAAAGTTAAACATGTTTTTTAAATTGTCTTTTTTAATTGAAATAAATTTTTACCGAAATTTTTATTGGAACTCAATTCACCCCCCCCCCCCCCCCCTCTTGTGTATCCACTCCAACCAATAGTAACCAATTTGATCGATGTGGGGATGTTATTAAGTAATAACCCTAAAAACCAAAATCTATGTATATGGATGAAATAATGGTTATTATATCAGCATGTATAAATAATAATAGAATGATGTGGAGGAATAAATAATTCAAAAACAATCCCCGAAGAACCATACATATTCTTCGAATATCCTCATGAGGTTTTCCCCAAATTCATTCAATGGATGAATTTTTTCCTAATATTGGAAATCTATGATGATAACACTGTAATTGGAATGTAGTTTTTTAGTTATATTCTAAAACAAAAAGGTTAAAATTGCGTGAATAAAAAAGGATATTTAGGATTTGGTCATTTATAAGTGAGGTGAGTAAAAATCTTGTAGTATTTTTGAAAAGATTCAATCATACCATTGTCATTGTCCTAAAAAAACATAAAAAGTGGTCCATTGTCGAATTAATAGGTTATAAGGTAAAATATTTCTGTAAAATAAGTTATGAAAATTTTGTAATGTTATTTTCAACTATTAGCTTCACAGTTTATCAACTGATAAATCCATTTTTCCTTAACCACGGTAAATAATTTTTTATGATTTTACTATCCTTTTAGTAAGAAATTAAAATTTCTATATTTCAAAAATCAAATTATTATGATTAAAAATATGGAATCGATTTTCCGAATTAAATAAATAAAATTGTAAATATTTATTTAAATGTTATCCCCCACATGCGATGAGAAATTTGTGTTTAAAAACATGACTACATGACTAAAATATTACAATGTTTCTATATCCAAAATCATTATAATATATATTATAATGACATAAATTGGATTAATATATATTTAAATAAACTAATTTACCTTTGAAACCAATTAAAACTATAATTTATCTTCATTGCAAAATTACAAAAAATAAATTCAATTAAACTTTAGTATTTTTTACATTGGATAAATAATATAAATCATTTTAGAAGAATCCAAAAAATTCACACTAAAATAAATATGAATATATGATCTCAGAAAATATTTTCTTTTGATAAAAAAATTTTTCAAATTTTTTTATAAACTAGTATTTTATTGTGAAAAAATAACAAATATCGTAGGTTATAAAAACTTGTGCATTCGATGTCTTATAGGCTTTTACAACTAATTAAGAACCATTTAATAAATTATTTTTATTTATATAACACAATTTTATTTGATAGTTAAATAATAGTTATTACTATTCATATCACTATGTTTACTGTATAAATTATAGTGGTTGTTTTTAAATAATTATATAATATATCATGGTTTTGAAAAAACACAATGTCACAAGCTTACCAAATACTATGTGTAGTGAATGATTTAAAAGTTGATTTGTGTATCAAAATATTAATATGGTGTTTCATTAATCACAAAATGAAAATGGTGTTGTGTGTAATTAATGCTTAACTCTTTGTTGTGTGTAACATAAACATAAATCTATATTTCTTTTGATAAAAAATATATAAAAGATATAATTTTAAAAATATATATATTTCACAAAATATAGAGTTGTTAAATTTCACCCTCTTTAAAAATGAATTTCTCCTTAATTTTATTTCACTTTGGTACTAAAAATATTGCATTATTCTACCATATTTTGTCCCATGTTTCCTACATATAATTTTGATGTGGGTTGTTTCACCATAAAAATGACCATGGTAGTGGTATTTTTTAGATGTTTATATATTCGATCAAAAGTATCTACTAGTTCATCCATATAAAAACATAATGCTCGTGTAGTATGACCTTAGATTTTAATAAAAGTGATGGATTAGGTATTTTCTACATCATGAGAGGTACGTGGAACACATCATTAACCGAGATTGGTTTTGTGGATGCACCAAAAAATATGATATTATCCCACTAACATCATGTATTATAATGGGACCGATAATGATAGGGTATATTTTCCCCATATTTCTTCCAAAGATATATTCATAGATGAATATTCTCACCAACATCATATTCCTAGCCACATCTGACATTAGCAGCATAAAATTTCTTTCATCATTGGTATTCCATTACATGTTTGTGAATGGAAATTAACATTATATTCCATCTTGTTAGCTTTATATTTTTCCCATATATTTCATTATGGATCTTATTTCATGTTTTTTGGAGTAATTCAATTCATTCAATAACGTGCTTCATATGGTTACATATTAATTCTCAAGTGAATGATATTATTTTAGGAAATCTAAAAATTATGAATTTCTTGATCCCATTAAACATTTAAATACATTGAACAATATATTTGCATATCCTCTCGAGTTTATTTGTTCTTTTAGACTGATTAACCATAGAACGATGATACACAATGATGAAACTCAAACACATTTCTTGTGTTTTTTGAAGATTTTATTGGAGGTGAAAAATGATTTTATTTTATGATAAAATTTTTACTAATAGAGTGTCTTGTTTTATTTATCATCTACATGTGATGATGTTGGAGATACAATAGTGAGTCATATGTGTTTTTTAATGATGTTAATGGTATTATGGTGATGCTGGTTCTTATATCAGTTTTGAATAGTCTATTCTGGTTGATGTCTCTATTGATATTTTTGAAATGGATTTTATGGAATGTCCCATGGTTTTTACTATAATGTGGTAATTTTCAAAGAGATAATAACATTTGTTGAAGAACTATATTTGGGTAATGGAATCTATGTAGTGGGATCAAAGAAATATATAATGATGGAAGTTAGAGATGATTATTTTGAAAATTAAAATTTTAAATTTCAATACGTATTTTTGTTTTATTATTATTTATTATTATTTTGAATGGTGTATATTTTACCCTATAGATATTGATTTGTATAAATTGAAAAAAAAATTATTGAGTTGGAGAGATTTATTGAATACATCAACAGCACTTTGTGGTAAAAGTTATTCAATGAGATTTTATAATTATATTTGGTACCCAATGAAACCTATCCACTACCATAATTTATATTTTGTAAGGGTGATCCATATAAAAATCATTAGTTGTAGCTATTTTGTGGTTTAACTTTATAAGTAGATTAACTACAACACATAACTAACATTATGTCAATGATAATATAAACCCAAAATGTTTTGCAATTACATTAGTCGCATGTTCATTAAAATGTACACCATATTAAATTAAATTTTTACAAATACATTCATGAAACAAATGGTATGCAATCAAATAAATGTCTCCTAAAATATACATAAACATGAAAACTCTCATTAGAAAACCCTAAGAAGGGGGTGTCAACGGCATTGATCTTATAATAATAAATTAATTCACAAAATGATGATGGTATTCATAGAATTTATGTTATTATTCCTTGGATAAATATGCACTTCTAAATGATAATTCAATATTTATATAATATATATGATATTATTTTACACATAAATGTTTTCATTAGAATATTGGGATCATCCTTGTACTGATAAAATATACAATTGGATTACACTATTCTAGAATCCAAGTAGAAGGAGATAATCACATGAAATTTCACTAAAGCATGAAAAATATATTTTCATATTGTCAATTAATAAAAAAATAAAACATTAAATTAAAAATTCCCAAGGGGATGATAAGTGTGCTATAATTATTAGTATTCATATAATGCATTGTGATTTCATAGAATTTACCTTTTTTATTTTACCCATAAGTTTTGGTGC
This sequence comes from Viscum album, assembly GCA_963277665.1. NCBI lineage: Eukaryota > Viridiplantae > Streptophyta > Magnoliopsida > Santalales > Viscaceae > Viscum > Viscum album. The sequence continues at coordinate 399,761,538 of OY728166.1, forward strand.
ATTATCCACTACATTATCCCTAGGATTTTGTAATTGATTCAAATAATTACCAAATATAATTCACTTGCAACAATGATGTATGGGGTGTGAATTATATTAAATTATATCTCTATTCATATCATATACCGGCATCATCACAACACTTATACATTAATTTTATTAGTGAATAGGGTTCCCACACTAGAAATACCACTCTATTCCATTCAAGAAAACAAATAAGTTCTCTATCCCAATGTTTTGGAATGTGGGTGTTTGAAAAATTTTCTTCTCTCCGTGTGACATATAATATAATTTTTTATAGATCACATTTTTTTGTTATCACTAGAACCAATAATGTTTGTTGTTCCAAGGTATAAATTTGGTTAACATCAAATGATTTATTCTTATAATCCAATGTCCCTTATGGATAATTCCATTTGGAAATTTTGTTTTATTTCACTAGTGAATTGGTCTACCTTAATTTTAGGTTGAATTTTAATAGACTAAATGTGACATTCAGGGTTTGTCAAATGTTCTTCATATGTGCAGAAAGATTCATCTTCATTATTATTAAACATGTAGAATTCCATCACAGTTTTTATAAATAATAAATTGGATATATTGATATACTAATTGGATTTTAAATTATTCCATATCGTTGTTATAAGGCCCCAGCCTTAATCCTTACTTAATCATGATTTAATACAAGATTACACATTGAGGATCTTTTCATGTTTAGAGTTTTAGAGAAATAGATCATAAAACTTGAATTACATTCCACATTTAAACAAAGTGGTTACAGAAAGATAGTATTCATTTTTTCCCATCAACGGAAACATATTTAAAATAAAACATAGATTCGTTCTTGACACTTCCTTGACACCATAATCATATCATGTACCTTTCCCTTGACCCGTGAACAACATTTCAAAAACTTGGGATGATCATAAAAAGCTCAGTAAGGGATATAAAAATATGGAAAGGAAACATGAGTTCATATATACATAATAATGAAATCATACTTTACCCATAAAACTTAGGCACTTTAACATACCTCATCAAATCATGAATAAATAATAGAAATCATAAGACATAAAAGGTAACTTGAGGCATTCATAATATTCTTACGTAGTGAGTAACCCTCTTGGTTACGTTTGGAATACCCACCACAGTATATTCCCTAAATCTCTTCAGAGAAACCTTAACGTTTCACTCCTTCGTGTTACCCAATGCATTGGAGAGCTATATCGGGCTCACCCGTCCATAGTTTATCATGGAACCACCTGTCTTCATAATAATTCCCAAGAAAAATGCATAAAGGAAACATAACATTTCCACCTTTCAATCACAAGATATCAATACAACACATTGATATAAAAACATTATGAAGACAATTTTCAATACCAAAATAAATTAATTGTTAAAAATGGAATTTATTTTTCTTTTAAAAAGAAGTTATGGATTGTATAGGAAGCCGAAACTCAAATAATGGTCACCACGGTGGAGAAGTCGTTGTCGCCGCATACGAATGTCAAAAAAATCCCTTTTTCCGTTTAGTAAACGCTTCGTATAAAAAATATTCCTTTTGAATAAACATAAAAGTCAAAGGGGTTTATACACCGTATAAAATAATGTTGTGTATAAAACAAAATATGCCTCAATGAATGGAGATTGAGAAGAAGTCCCATAAAAAGACGGCATCCTTGGATTAAGGATAAATCAATTACATAATTATGTGTGACAAATGAATACACGAAATATAAGTGGATATTAAGTGTAAAAAAATCAGAGGTTATTCACACATATTCATAGAATGACATATTCAAGGATTACATGTTTATCCCAAATAATCAAATTTGGGTTAAGATGTTCCCTTTCAAAAATTTGACAGCCTAACAACATCACTACAAAATTCCGAAAATTAGTTGATGAGAGATAAAAAGGGTATCTAATCACATGGACATAAAATTTAAATCAATAAGGATATAGAAGAACATATCCCAACATAATAGTATGTGAATTAAAATACATAACAAAATAAGTATTTTAAAAAGTGGAGGGTGAAAGGTTCCCTTACCGACATGGGTATCTTTCGAGACATGCACCCCGTAAAAGAAGGAAAATACAACATTGATGTAAATACTCATGAATGAAAGTATATTACAAAATGAGTAAAATAATGGGCATTACATACACCACTCAAAGTAAATTGTGTCAAATGTAGCATAAACCTCACGGGTATAAAAGTGAGATGAAAAATCTCTTACGAAAACTCGGCAGCCTAACGGCGCCACTTAAGACTTCCAAAATGGATTGATGAGAAGAAACATGGTCTCTCGTCATATTAACATAATTTTTACAGAAAGCGAAATATAAAATAACATCCCCTAACATAAAAAAGGGGAGCTTAAAAGAAGTGACATAAAGGAGAATACTTAAAAAGAAAGAGAGAGGTTAGATCTCTTATGAAAAATTCGGTATCCTAACGGCGCCACTCAAAACTTCCAAAATGGAATGATGAGAGAGAATAGGGTCTCTCATCATATGAACATAATAATTACTGTATGATTAATATAATATAATATCCCAATAACAAGAAATATGAGCTTTAAAAGGAATGACATAAAAGAGTGTGCTTAAAAAGAAAGAGAGGGGTAGGATCCCTTACCTCGGGTCCGACTTGACTCGATCGTTCTTTAATATCCCAAATAATAAACATGAGTTTATTTATACTTCCTTAAGAACCTTTTTATAGTATATTATTACTTTTATATCACTTATTACCATGACATGAACACTATGTAATTATTTTAGTTAATAACAGTCGTTTAAACGATCATTGGCACTTGAGTCAAAAATTGAACTTGTTGGACAAATAATTTCCCATGTAGTTATAGGTACATCATATCCAGAATAGTATTGATGTTTTAAATATCATATATATCCCGTATATATTCATTTTATACTATTCCATATCATTTGGAGATAAAAATTAAATGCACCGTTCATGGAGACGGTAGGTCGTACGTACGCATGAACACTACTTTCATTTTTTGTCATATTAATGGAATTAAAACAAAATGATATATATATATATATATATATATATATGTTATAATTACAGAATTATATCCATCATTTAGATGTAATATATTACATATATATCCGTTATATATATGTACTTATAATAGTACATAACATTTTGAGATAAGAAATGAAATGTACCGTTCATGGAGACGGTAAGCCGTACGTACGCATGAACGCTACTTCCATTTCTATTTAATATTTAATTGAATTAAAACATAATGATACATAATAGTATTTTAATTCCAGTATGATATCATATATAACATCATTAAATATATCCTTTATACGTACCACATATGGTATTAACGAATCAAATCACTTTGAGGGGGCGGTAGTCCGCACTTCCTTAAATGAAGATATCGAGAATACCCATAATGGAAGCCATAAAGGTATGCCATAAATGAAAAATAAAGAAGCTTGAGTAAAACATAAACATATTATATATCATTTATAAATATAGTGACATATTAATGGAAACCATGAAAGGTTTTAAGAGAAGATTGAACAATCATCGTTTCGTGAGGCAGTAATTCGCCATCCACAGAAACAGTATGTTCTTTAACAATTAGATGTGAGTGTGTGTAAGTGTAGCTTGAATCCTTCTTATAAAAACATCATAGTATATTGGAGATACTGTATTTTTTACAAAATAAATGAATAATTAGAGTTTAGGGGGTTGGAGAAGCAAAATAAAACAAAAGGACACAAGTGAAGACATTACCTTAAAATCGGGTAACTCCCTTTGGTTTGAGCTCAGAGGCTTCCTTGGGATGACTTCTGCACAAAGTGAGGCTTAAAGGATTTATAAAGGGATGTGGAGAGACAAAATGGGTATGGGTTGGCTGAGCCAAAGGCTTTGGAAGTGTGGGTACGTTGGTAGAGGTGGGGGCCTTTTATAAGAGGAGAGGAGGGGCACTCTTGGAACGTAAGGAAATGTTACTTTATTTTAGAATGAGTTTCGGATTTTAATGGTCCCACATTGATGTGTTTCGAGGATAAGGTGATAAGGGTTCGAAATACACCTATTTAATAGGTTCTGGACATGTGTAGGTATTATATTTTACATTATCATTCCATTTTATTTAAATCGTTAAATACTGAGGTAATCGCTGCATCATTATGATATCATAAATAATTTAATTTATTTAATGACTAAAAATTATAAAAAAAATAATATGATGTAGAAACACTTTTTATATTTCCAATGACTATTTATAGTCCAAAAAATCATTTATGTAGACAAAATTAATTTTTTTTTACTTAGGTGATACATTCTTTGTTACATTTAACATTCTTTTAAAATAAAAAGATAAAAAGTCACTTTCTCAGAAAAGTGATTCCATGGGGCCCCCAAGTTTGGCACAAGGCATCCCATGGTCAGCCATGAGACAACCAGTAGCCTTAGGACACATTTTGTGGTCATTGTTTATTTTTATGATATTATATTATTATCTTTAACTACCTGATTACTCATTAATCAAGATAATTAAAGATAATTACCATCGTTACTATTCATAATGTCCAAAAACAAAAGAGTCTTAGTTACATAATTTGGAACTTATGATTCCAAATATGTAATCAATTTTAAAAAATTACAAACACATAAATTTCAATAATTAATTTAAAAAAAACTTCCCGTTGTCAAAACAAATAGTGGGTTTTTTAGAAACAATATTTATGAAAGGTTTGGCACTTTTTTATGCCCAGTTCCAAAGTGAAATTAATCCCAATGACCGTTATTGGATTAAATGGTAAAAATATATTCCAATTAAACTTTAAAACAAATTAAAAATATAATATAACCATATAATTAAAATATATGAAAAAGCAATTTTGATGTAAAATGCAGTATTTTTCACTTTTCATTGAAAAATGAATATTGTCAGAAAAATACCAAAAATTAACCCAAGGTAAATTTATATGTCCCAATCATAAAAAATCTGTTTATTTTGAAAAATAGAGTTTATAAAATTTCTAAAAGTTTGATTTAAAAAATGGTTTTCCATCAAAAGTTAGTAAAACAATCTTTTAAAAATAATAGTGTATTCAATGCTTAAGATTGTATTCATTTGTATTTTAAGCCTCTAAAATTTATTGGATAAAATTAAGAACATGTAAAACACATATATAATCGTAATTTAGTTATTTATATTCATTCCTGCTAATACAACTACTATGTGTTAACTACTATTTAAAATAATATTATTTTACTATTAGAGGGCAACGTAAGATATAAAAGGAACTCGTTGTTGCATATTGGGTAAGCCATCAAGCATAGCGTTCCATTGAAATTAATATTGACATTTTTTCCACAAATAGTGATAAATATAAAAATGTCATATTCTTTATTTACCTGGGGTGTTACATCCTTCCCCCATTTTTGGAAATTGCTTCCTCGCAATTATAAAACAGGGCTTGGAAACATCATTGAAAATCCCACATCGAACAAGAGTCGGTAAAACAATCACATTAAAATAAAGAAAGAGAAGTATAGAGGTCACCTGAATTAACCCATACTAGGATTCCATTTAGGAAAACTTGTACATGGAGGAGAAAACATAGGGTCATGTTCTGATGGAGAGTGATAGAAAACATGTTTATTAGAAAGTTAACCATAAGAAAATCACAAACTTGTGATGGGTTAAATGGTATTCGATTCCCCAATAGGAAAAGATAATAGACACCATTTTTGTTTTTATTTACTTTTTATTGAGGAATTTATTCATAAGGAAACATAATCACTTATCATTTTGACTTTCAAATTTTATTAGATTCCTTACACAAACTCATATTTTCTCCAAAAGATGAGTATTTTGGAAGACTTGTTCACATTAAGAGTACTATAATCAACTTCTAGAGAATCACCTAATCCACCAAAGAGAACTATATACTTCCCATGTCTTTAGACATTATCCAAAACCAAAACCAAAAAGGTTAGTACAAGATTAGATAATCCAGAAAAGGATAACACTTTATAAAAAGAAAATCTATTCTTAATCTCCAAAATTTGTCCAACAAAACCCAAAGTTCAACGAGGACCATTCGATAAACAATTTGTACATAAAATTATTCAATGTAAACCAAACTATGATTGAAACCAAAATATTTGAATGTTTTAGTCACATAGTCTTCTAATTAAAATCGTAACATTTATCTCCAAACAACATCAGTTGCTCTTAAAGTCTCGTATTGAAAAGTAATTAACCTAATCACATATCCTCCATGATAGGTTAATATATTTCCATAGATAACCCAAAACCAAATTACTCTTAATTAATAAAATCATATAACTAAAACGAATCAGTCAAACTAACCAGGGACGTCACGTAGTCTAGTGGTAGGTGATAAATACCAGTTGCGCTTTGGTTGTGGGTTTGATTCCCGTAGCTTTGTCCGACGCGACGGGTTGTCACACGGTCTGTGTGTTGTCCTTTTTCCAAAACTATATAATTCTCAAATAAATCTCCAAAAAGAGATAAAATCATTAAAAATAACCATAACATAATTTAACCTCAATTTTATCTCATGCCTTTCACTTTCATCATTACATATAATAACACATAATTACCTCAAAAATAAGGATCATATAAACCCTAATGGTTACCTTTATAATTATTACCTGAACATCCACATCGATTGGTCATCTTGTACATGATGTATTATAGAACATACCATGGTTCAAGTGGTTGATCATGACTCCTTGATAGTTAGTTTAGAACAACCACGCGTTTCCTCATTGAATACCCCATTTCATCATGTCTCTTAATTAGAGAACCACCACAGTTTCCTTCAAACAAATTGTCACTTTGGTTCCTGCTAGATCCATCCATTTACTAAAACCAAAAAGGTCAGTGTGAGTATATCAAAAAAACCATCAGGTACTAATGAGGAATATAAACACTAATATATACATACTCATTCACTTTATCTAAATTTATTACTCTTTCTGAAATCCTAATCATTATGGTAATGTCACTTATGCTTAAAGAATACCCTAACTTTTAATGTTATCTAAACCGACCTCTAATACCAAATATAAGGCCCCAACCTTAATCCTTACTTAATCTTGAGTTAAAACAAGATTACACATTGAGGATCTTCTCAGGTTTAGAGTTTTAGAGAATTAGATCATAAAACATGAATTACATTCCACATTTAAACAAAGTGGTTACATAAAGATAGTATTCATTTTTTCCCATCAACGGAAACATAATTAAAATAAAACATATATTCTTTCTTAACACATCCTTGAAACCATCATCATATAATGTACCTTTCCCTTGACCTGTGAAAAACATTTCAAAAACATTGGATGAGCATAACAAGCTCACTAAGGGATATAAAAATATTGAAAGGAAAAATGAGTTCATATATACATAAGAATGAAATCATACTTTACCCATAAAAGATAGGCACTTTAATATACCTCATCAAATCATGAATAAATCATAGAAATCATAAGACATAAAAGGTATCTTGAGGCATTCATAACATTTTTACGTAGGGAGTAACCCTCTTGGTTACGTTTCGAGTACCCACCACAGTCTATTCCCTAAATCTCTTTAGAGAAACCTTAACTTTTCACTCCTTCGCATTACCCAATGCATTGGAGAGCTATATCGGTCTCACATGCCCTTAGTATATCACGAAACCATCCGTCTTCATAACAATGCCCAAGAAACATTCATAAAGGAAACATAACATTTCCACCTTTCAATCACAAGATATCAGTACAACACATTGATATAAAAACATTATGAAAACCATTTTCAATACCAAAATAAATGAAATTTAAAACATGGTATTGGTTTTTCTTTTAAAAAGAAGGTATGGCTTGTAGAGGAAGCCAAAACTCAAATAATGGTCACGGTGGCAGAGAAGTCATTGTCGCCACATACGTATGAAAAAAACATTCCCTTTTACCGTTTAGTAAATGCTTTGTATAAAAAAGATTCCTTTTGAATAAATGTAAAAGTAAAAGGGGTTTATACACCGTATAAAATAAAGTTGTGTATAAATCAAAATATGCCTCAATGAATGGAGATTGAGACGAAGTCCTATACAAAGACGGTATCCTTGGATTAAAGATAAATCAATTATATAATTATGTGCGACAAATGAATACATGAAATTTAAGTGGATATTAAGTGTAAAAAAATAAGAGGTTATTCAAAAATATTCATAGAACGACGTATTCAAGTAGTACAAGTTTGTCCTAAAGAATCAAATTTTGGTTAAGAAGTTCCCTTGAAAAAATTTGACAGCCTAACGACGTCACTACAAAACTTTGAAAATGAGTTGATGAGAGATAAAAAGGGTATCTCATCACATGGACATAAAATTTAAATCAATAAGGATATAGATGAACATATCTCAACTTAATATTATGTGAATTAAAAGACATAACAAAGGAAGTCTCGTAAAAAGAGGAGGGTGAAAGGTTCCCTTACTAACATGGGTATCTTTCAAGACATGCACCCCGTAAAAGAAGGACAATAAAACATTGATGTAAATACTCATTAATGAAAGTATATTACATAATGAGTAAAATAATGTGAAGTACATACACCACTCAATTGAAATTGTGGAAAATGTAGCATAAAACTCATGGGAATAAAAGTGAGATGGAAAATCCCTTACGAAAACTCGGCAGCCTAACGACGCCACTTAAGACTTCCAAAATGGGTTGATGAGAGGAAATAGGGTCTCTCATCATATTAACATAATGTTTACAGAAATAGGAATATAAAATAACATCCCCCAACATAAAAAAGGGGATCTTATAAGAAGGTACATAAAGGAGAATACTTAAAAATAAAGAGAGAGGATGGATCTCTTACGAAAAATTCAGCAGCCTAACGGTGCCACTCAAAACCTCCAAAATGGATTGATGAGAGAGAATAGGGTCTCTCATAATATGAACATAATAATTACAGAAATATTAATATAAAAGAATATCCCAATAACAAGAAAGATGAGCTTTAAAAGGAATGAAATAATAGAGTGTACTTAAAAAGAAAAAGAGGGGTAGGATCCCTTACCTCGGGTCCGACTTGACTCGATCGTTCTTTAATCTCCTGAATAATAAACTTGAGTTAATTTCTAATTCTTTAAGAACCTTTTTCAATTTCATTATTCCTTTTATATCACTTATTTCCATGTCATGAATAGTATGTAATTATTTTAGTTAGTAACGGTCATTTAAACGATCATTGGTACTTGAGTCAAAAATTGAACTTGTTGGAAAAATAATTTTCCATGTAGTTATAGGTACATCATATCCAGAATAGTATTGATGTTTTAAATATCATATATATCCCATATGTATTCATTTTATACTATTCCATATAATTTAGAGATAAAAATTAAAAGCACTGTTCATGGAGATGGTAGGTCGTACGTATGCATGAATGCTAATTTCATTTTTTGTCATATTAATGGAATTAAAACAAAATGATATATATATATATATATGTTATAATTCTAGAATTATATCCATCATTTTTATGTAATATATTACATCTATATCCATTTTATATTTGTACTTATAATAGTACATAACATTTTGAGATAAGAAATGAAATGTACCGTTAATGGAGACGGTAAGCCGTACGTACGCATGAACGCTACTTCCATTTCTATTTCATATTTAATGGAATTAAAACATAATGACACATAATAGTATTTTAATTCCAGTATGGTATCATATATAATATCATTAGATATATCCTTTATACATACCACATATGGTATTAACGAATCAAATCACGTTGAGGGGGCAGTAGTCCGCACTTCCTTAAATAAAGATATAGTGTATACCCATAATGGAAGCCCTAAAGGTATGCCATAAATGAAAAATACGGAAGCTTGAGGAAAACATAAACATATTATATATCATATATAAATATAGTGACATCCTAATGGCCACCATGAAAGGTGTTAAGAGAAGATTGAACAATCATCGTTTCGTGAGGCAGTAATTCGCCATCCAGAGAAAAAATATCTTCTTTAACCATTAGATGTAGGTGTGTGTAAGTGTAGCTTGAATACTTTGTATAAAAACATCCTAGTATATTTAAGATACTGTATTTATTACAAAATAAAAGAATAAAAAGAGTTTAGGGGGTTGGAGAAGCAAAATAAAACAAAAGGACACAAGTGAAGACACTACTTTAAAATCGTGTAACTCCCTTTGGTTTGAGCTCAAAGGCTTCCTTGGGAAGACTTCTGCCCAAAATGAGGATTCAAGGAGTTATAGAGGGATGTGGAGAGACAAAATGGGCAGGGTTTGGCTGATCCAAAGGCTTTGGATGTGTGGGTAAGGTGGTATATGTGGGGGCCTTTTATAAGAGGAGAGGAGGGGCACTCTTGGAAAGTAAGGAAATGTAACTTTATTTTAGAATGATTTTCAGATTTTAATGGTCCCACATTGATGTGTTTCGAGGATAAGGTGATAAGGGTTCAAAATCAACCCATCCAATAGGTTTTGGACATGTTTAGGTCTTCGATATTACATTATATTTCCATTTTATTTAAATCGTTAAATAATGAGGTCATCGCTGCATCATTATGATGTCATAAATAATTTAATTTATTTAATGTCAAAAAATTATAAAAAAATACTATGATGTATAAAATATTTTTAGCTTTCCAATTACTATTTATAGTCCCAAAGATCATTTATTTAGACAAAAATAAAAATATTTTACTTAGGTGATACTTTCTTTATTACATTTAACATTCTTTAAAAATAAAAAGATAAAAATTCACTTTCTCACAAAAGTGATTCCATGGGGCCACCAAGTTAGGAACAAGGAATCCAATGCTCATCCATGTGACAACTAGTATCCTTAGGAAACATTTTGTGGTCATTTTTTATTATTAGGATATTATCTTATTATCTTTAACTACCCGCTTACTCATTAATCAAGATAATTAAAGATAATTACCGCCGTTACTATTCATAATGTCCAAAAACAAGAGTCATAATTACATAATTTGGACCTTCTGATTCCAAATATTTAATCCATTTTTCCAAATTCCAAACACATAAATTTCAATAATTAATTTAATAAAAACTTCCCGTTGTCAAAACAAATAGCGGGTTTTTTAGAAACAATATTTATGAAAAGTTTGGAACTTGTTTATGCCCAGTTCCAAAGTGAAATTAATCCCAATGACCATCATTGGATTAAATGGTAAAAATATATTCCAATTCAACTTTAAAACAAATTAAAAATATAATATATCCATATAATTAAATTATATGAAAAAGCAGTTTTGATGTAAAATGCAGTATTTTTCACTATTCATTGAAAAATGAACATTGTCAGAAAAATATCAAAAATTATCCCAAGGTAAATTTCTATGTCCCAATCATAAATAAAATGTTTATTTTGAAAAATAGTTCTTATAAAATTGTCAAATGTTTTATTTAAAAATGGTTTGCCATCAAAAGGTAGTAAACAATCTTTTAAAAATACTAGTGTATTCAATGTTAAAGATTAGATTCATTTGTATTTTAAGCCTCTAAAATTTATTGGATAACAGTAAAAAAATTTAACACACATATATAATCGTAATTTAGTTATTTATATTCATTCCGGCTAATACAACGGCTATGTGTTAACTACTATTTAAAATAATTTTATTTTATTATTAGAGTGCAATGTAAGATTTCAAAGGAACTCGTTATTGCGAATTGGGTAAACCGTCGAGCATAGAGTTCCATTTAAATTAATATTGACATTTTTTCCACAAATAGGGATAAATATAAAGATTTCATATTCTTTATATACCAGGGGTGTTATAGTTGTAACAATTTATTATCATTACCTCATATTCCTAGAAATATCCCATCGCTGATTAGTTTCACCATTCAAATTGTAGGCAAAAAAAATATCGTTTTCAGGTTCGGAACATTATAGAATGAAAATTATGTTTTTTGTGTTATAGATCAATTACTAAACAACTAATATATCATGAGTATTAATCTAGTTATAACGGGATGAAAAACCCTTTCACCATAGTTTTCCTCTTGAATCTATTTTCATCAAAAAATAAAAACATCAAGATAACATATAAAATGATGATAAATGATTATGTATTTTTATATGATAATATAATAATGAAATAAATTTAATAGTAAAATTCCATAAGTTTCTCTGGAATCTAAATAATTATCATATAGTTTTTATTTTAGAAGGATGGAACACACATGTGTTAACTCCCACAAAATTATCATCTACCATTCAAGGGTCAACGAAAAACCTAAATCATTGGTATTATTTTTTATATAAAAGAAATGAATGTGTACCATGAATAAAATAATATAAAGTATCTATTTTATATATTTCGTTTCACCACAAATATGAAATTTGAATCAAATTACCCTATTAAGGTCATGTAGATTATTACTATACATTATGTGATCTATGTATGATCACATGAATCCACCCTGGCCATCCATCCCACTCTTGAGAATGCATATGGGGAAGCCCTCATGCTCAGGAAAATGCCAACACACTTGACCTATTAAATGAAATAGATTTCATTATAATTAACATAAACCAACCATTAATTAGTCAGGATAAAATCATTGAATAATATCAAAAATTTATTATAATTACCATTAAATAATATTATCTTAGATGAAAAATAATTTTGAGTTGTCTCTTGAAAAACATCATGAGGAAAATTTTTGTTCCATTTTGAAATAACACACTTTTAAAATCATAGAATATTTAAATTGAAAAAGTAATTTGAAAATAACTTTCATAAATTATAAATTAATATTTTAAAATTCATTATAATGATATTTGAAATAATTTTAATGATATTTTTAATCATTTTTCATAAAATTTCCTAAAATTTCATTTAAATCATTATTAAAAGATATTTCCAAAAAAATGACTAAATATTTATTTCCAAATTAAAGGAGAATAGCATTTCATGAAACATAAATTATCATGAAAATAAGTATATTCTTGAAAAATCATGTCAAATGGCAGTATATCCTCCCTATAAATTAATACTGGTTAATAAGATCACATGGGTCTCATAGAAAAAAATTGAGACAATATTCCCTTATCTATTTGGTACCATTTGAAACGTTATCCCTGTGAAAAGAGATAATTAAATGGATATGTAGATAATGATAAATATTCATAACACCTCTTATATAATACATTCATTGACATTATATAGATTTCATAATATAAACTAGTGTAGAATAACAGAGATTAAAAGTGAGATGAAATTCTCTTACCATATATATTGATTCTCATTGTACTCAAACAAACGTGATATATAATAAATAAAACATTATTATATATATATTAAAGAACCATAATCAGTTACATCATACCATATATGAATCACTTATGACTGTATATTACACAGATATTAATAGTTCCTTGTAAATCAAATGTTTCAAAAAATAACCACGTTATTTGGCATACATGGTTTTGTCTTATAAATCATGATCTAATAACATAGAAAATGTTAATTATTTCCAAAATATTTAATAAGATTTTTATATAATATATATTATTCTTAAAAATATATAGAAAAAATGGATATATGGAATGGAAAACACCATTTATGAAGATTTTATGTCGTACTTATGCATGAACATTGTTTTTGTATTCAAATTATATTTGAAGGAAGAAATTAAAACAAATATACCAATATATATATATATATATTATAGTGTAATTTTAATGTCATATTATAAGGCCCCAGCCATAAGAATTACTTAATTTTTAGTTAAGTCAATAATTCAACATTTAATCATGTCAAAGATCATTTCAGGTTTATAATATTAGAGAATTAGGTCATAACTCAGACATAACGACTTAAATTTAAAAAGTATAAACATCTATTCCCTATACATAATTTTCATAAAATAAAAAATCATTAAAAATAAAAATCATTTCATTTCATGATTTAATAGCATAACTTTTCCTTAATCCCATATTTGACCCTATTCTTCATTATTTCCTATGAAAAAATTTTAAAACATTGGAAAAGGATAAAAATATTTGTATGGGATGTATAAGTAATGAAAAATGTTAGTTTTAAGAAAACATGAAAACCTTGTATACTTTATTATGATGTAATACTTTTCACCTTTATGAAAAAGAAATAATAATTCACTAACTATAATCTCATTTCATACACTTTTTTTAACAATAATATTACCATAAATCCCATAGCAATAATCATATAGAATACATATATAACTTTCTAAATAAACATACATAAATGAAATAACTATACTGTTGAATTTTACACTTATCACAAAATGGAAATGCCATACTGCTCACTTCCATAACCAATGGATTAGAGATTATAACGTAATAACATGTGGTTTTTATATTATAGAACCACCCATCATTCAGTTTATCGTGTAACCATGCTTCATTTTTTTATCACATAACCATCCATGAAATTTCAATGTACCATTATAAACATTACACATATAATATTTTACATATTAACTTTCACTATTAATATTCTAATTGAAATCATAAGAAATCATTTCAAGGTATTAAAATATTTAATCCATTTTAAGTAATTTTTAAAAACAAAAACTCCAAAAAATAGAATTAGGGTTTTTTTTCCTTTTAAAACATTATTTCTTTTAGAGGAAACCAAATATAAAATCATTATTATGCTGACAGAGAATTTGTTGTTGCCTCATACGTTGAAAACATTAATTCTGTTGTTTTGTAATGAATGTAATACACTTCGTAAAAATGATCCCTTTTGAAGATATTTGAATTAAATTATAATATATATATATATATATTAAAAATATTTTTAAATCAATATAATAAATATGTAAATTAATATCATGAATAAAAATATTTGATAATTTAATCTTTAAACATTCAATGTGATGCATGCCACATTGATCATTTTTATCCTAATCTTTGAGAATTAATACGTTTAAAAAATCAATAAAATAACATTACAGATAAAAAAAGGATATGATAATACATAATGGCGGTATAACACATTATTAATGAATAGAGGTCCATATTATCAAGAAATTCCTTAATAAAAAAAGATCGAGTTGAAGTCCCTTAACTAGAGACTGACATGTCTCTTCATTCTTTATATTACTGAATAATAAACAAAGGTTAATTTATACATGTTTCATAATCCTTTTTTACTTTATTATTACTTTTATATCAATTATCATCATGTTATAAAAATTACATGATTATTGATGGTAATATCGGTCGTTTTATCGATATTCGGCACTTCAGTAAAAAAACATGTTTTGATATACATTTTCTATGTTTTCAAAAGCATATAATATCCAGAATGATTTAAAATATTTAAATTTCATATATATCTAGTATATATTTATTTATAATAGTCTGTAAAAATTGGTGATAAAAAATTAAATGGTCTTTTAATGGATTTGGTAGTCCTTACGTACACATTAATGCTATATTCATTTAATTTTCATATTAAAAGAATAATAATAAAATGATATAAATTTATTTTACAACACCAATAATATATTTATGTCATGTATGTCTCATAGTATTAATAATAACATCCTTTATGCATTCCATTTCTAGAATGAACAAGTCATATAACATTGAGTGGGTGACAGTCCACATTTCTTCAAATGAAATTATTGTATTTACACATCACAAAAATCACTACGGTATGATTTTGAAAAAATTACATAATAAAAGGGAAATATAAATATATTATATATCATGTATAATTACAGTACGATCATAATGTCTACTATGAGAGGTTTTCAGGGATAATTGAACAATTGACATTTCGTGAGGTTGTAGTTCGCCATAAATAGAAACAATATGATCATATCCATTAGATGGAGGTGTGTGTGTGTATAGTTAAAATATTTCTCATAAAAATATCATATTATATTGAGTATACTGGTGTTGTTATGTAATCAATTAATAAAAATATAATAGTGAGTTGGTAAGGAAAATAAAGGAAATGAACTTAGGAGAAGGCGTTACCTCTAAATCAGGTCATTTTTTTTATTTGAGACGAAAGACTTTCTTGAATTTAATTACCGCCATGGTAATGATTTTAGGAAGAATGGAGGGATATATGGATCTTATTTGAGCTCAATTTGGATGAGTTCAATGGCTTGAGAGGTGTGAGTTCATGTGTAGAGGTGGTGGCCTTTTGTAAAATGGTGGAGGGGCACTTTAGGAACGTCCTTAAATATTAATTTATTATAAATTAAAAATATATTAAAAATAGTACAAAATTAAATTTTTTAGATTATTATATGATGTTGGTTTGGATACCCCTCATCCAATTATTTTTACGAAAGTTATGAATAATTTCTTGTTCTAATTTTTTCATTCTAACACATATTTTACCCATTTTATTCTTACCATGATATCATTTTATTTACAAATTTTTGTTTAATGTCAATACAATATAATTTAAATACACCCACCAAAAGAAAACAATGACATATTTGGATTTATATTAACAATTTGGGAGAATCATATATATTTTTGAATTTATTATCAATTAATAAATTATTTTATATTTTAAGTTATGAATTATGTTAATTTAGCACACCATTCATAGCTGAATCTTTTAAATATTCATAATAAAATTATTCCATCTAAAAACATTTAATGAATCTTAAAATATCATATTCAATAGATACTTCATTGATAACATTATTTATTAAAAATAATAGTTATGTTAACACTTATAATATCATTATTTTAATCCTTTATTAATGATGCTATCATTGTATCGTCATTGTGTCATAATTAAATTTATTTATTTAATATCTTAAAATTATAAATAGAATATCAAGATATATTAAATATTTTTCACTTTCTAATTATAATTTATTGTTTAGGATATAAATTTTATTACCCATGGAAATTTTTATTATTAAAAGAAACATGTTTATGTTATATTTCAATTTACTTCCAATTAATTTTTATAACATGTCATTATCTCACGTAAGTGGATCCATGTGTTTCCAAAATTGACCCACAAATTACCATGGTCAGAAATATCACATAAAATAGGATTAATAAACCTTTTAGGGATGTTTTATATTATTAGTATAATGGTTTCCCTTTATTTTCATAAATTACACTTCAAAAATAGAAATTAAAAATAAATACATAAAATATTATTCATAATGTCCTAAAATAAAAGGTAAATATTATAAAAAAATGGACCTTCTAATTCCGAATATGTAATCCATATTTTGAAATTCAAAACAATGAATTTTTAGTAATAACTAAAAAATCAATTCCCATTGACAAAAACCAGAAAAAATGTTTTAAAAAAGATAAATCTACCAAAAGATTAACATGTGTTTATGTCCAATTTCAATTTGAAAATACATATTATGAAAAAAAAAATTATATTTAATGATAAACATATATTCCATTTAAACATTAATAAAATTATACAACATTTTTTATCCATATAAATTATCTCGATGAAAGAATTTGATTTCAATTAAAATTTAACATAATTTCACTATTCATAAAAACATGATGGTTATCAGAAAAATATCAAAATTTAATCCAATGTAAATTATAATGGACCAATTCTAAATAAGAAGTTTTTTTCCAAATTGGAAATATAAATGTGTCAAAAAAAATGAAAAATTGGTTCTCCATCAAATGGTGAAAAACAACATATTTTTAAAAAACTATTTATATGAAAAATTTAATATGTTCTTATTTCATATCTAGGAAACATTTTAGATGAATTTAAAACATTAAATTATTTATATATAATATATTTTTAAATTAATAAATATCCATAATGGTTCATATAATTTTATAAACACAATTATTCTCTTTTTAAAAAATATGTTTTCATAAAAACACATCATTTATATTCAATTTGTTATTATTTTCATTTTTAATCAATTTAGTAACCAATGAATCACTATTTAAACATGTGTAAACCGTATTTTTTCAATTTAGTAGATACTATTAATTTTATTCATTCCAATTGTTAGTATATAAGGATAACACTTGAATAATAATATTTTTTTTTCGTTTTAGATCGATGCAGTGTATCTTGTATGATTTTAAATATAGGGTTTCTCTCTTAAATCTTGGGATGTCAGAAAATTCACCCGATTTGGAAATTTTTTCCTAGAAATTTTAAAATAATTCTTATAAAATTCATTGAAAACCCAGATTGGAAAAAGAGTCAATAAAACTATCATTTTAAAGGAAAGATAATTACAATAATCACCTGAGATAACTCATACTATAATTCCATGTAGGAAGACGTTGATATGGAAGAAAAAATAACTATCATGTACTGATGGAGATTTGTAGAAAACAAGATAAATAGAAATAAAGAAACCTAAAAACTATAAACATGGGATGAGATAAACAATATTCGATTTCCCAATAGTAAAAGTAATCAAAATGAATTTCTATTTTAATATAATTTTCATAAAGTTAAGGAATTTATTTTGGATCCTGACTAAGAACATAAGGAAACATAAAAACTAGAAAAATGATTTTCATCCTTTAATAAATATCAACTTTAAAATAATATTTTCTCAAAACAATGAGAATTTAAGATGAATTGATCACAACTGAAGTACTAGAATTACCTTCTATATAATCACATAATCAAAAATTTATCAACTATATATTTCATTTGTCATTATATATTAACCAGACCAAAATAGATAGTAGAAGATCAGATAATCCCTAGAAAAGAATAATCCTTTATAAATATATATTACTCTTAATCTTCAAAAAATACCCCAATGTTCAACAAGGACCATTCAATAATTAATTTTCCATATAATTAATCAAAATGAATAATCCAAAATAAAATCTAAAAAAATTATGATGGATTTTAGCACATAGTCTTCCAAGATAAAACTTAACATTTTTCTATATATAACATCAAATACTCTTAAACTCACATAAATTAAATTTATTAACCTAATGAGACGTTCTCCGTGATAGGATAATCATTTCATTAAATTACACAAATCACCATATTTTAACAACAAAAATGAAGATTCATCCAAAATAAATTTCAACCATTACTCCTGAAATGCAATCCTATAGTATTCAAGTTTTTGTAGCCATATAGTTTTTCCAAAAGAGTGAACATATTCCATAATAACAATTATCACTTTATCTCTAAATAATTTTCATATACTAAGGATATCCATTTGAAAATACATAAGTTCTAAAAATAAAATGATTCTAGATCCATAAAATCTGTTAATGTAAGACAATAATTTATACAAACTAGGGGCTTCAAATAGGACATTGAGAGGTGACGTGATCTTATCACCCTTTGGTAGTGTTTTCGATTCCTATATCCTAGATGGACGTGACAGTTTTTCACCCATCTTTAATTCTTTCCATTTTTATAAAACTCAAAAATAAGACTAACATCTTTTAACCTCAACAATTTTCATATACCTCTCATTTTCATCTAATCACATAATGAATTCACCATCTTAATTCTTAATGTCTTCTAAATATTTTATTTTTACTTCTATATGATATAATAAAACAATTCCCAATTAAAAGAATGTCATATATTTTTTATTTTGTCTATCTTGTTTCATAATGATATTAATCACGTAAAAATAAGTTCCATGCATTTAAACAATTATTTGGAGATCATTCCAATTCATTTTCTTCCTTGATCTACCTATGAAAACTTGGGTCATGTGGGTGTTCACAGAAATATAGTTTTGTAAAAAAATCATGTGTGAATTATAATTTCAAAACATTTGATGAAACTGGATTTTTATAAAATAAACATATCGAGTTTTAGTTGAATCATTCAATATATTGTCCTTTAAAAACAACAAATGTATGTGCTCAAAGACTATATTTTAAAAGAAAGAATAAATATGTTGCAAAAGGGTCTCCTTATTTTTAACCTTTTTCAAAATATTATTATGCTTAAAAATAATCTGATAAGGTAAAATATTTGAAAGCACCTTGATAATATGAAACGTTCTTGAATATATGAGAATATTGAAGAAACTGGATTCGATTAAATACAAACTATGATCCAAGATGGTATAAAAGTATAATGGAGGTGTTTGATATCACAATCAATTGATTTAATGTAAGTTGTATGGTAGAAAATGTTTCAGAATTATCTGTATGTGACATTAAAATAATTATTTTATGAAATTTGTTAGGAATAGATATGAATGTCGTTTTAGATCCTCCTCATTCCATTTTTAACTGAATTCCATTAATCTAGAAATGTTATTAAACAAAGATTTAACATAAATAATATACATAGAGACTAACCATGTGTTCAATGAAAACTCTTAATCCTTAATGATTTCTATGAATTTCCACTAATACCAACTATAATGCCCCATACTTAAATAATACGTAATATTGAGTTAAGTAAATAATTCGAATTTTAATCACAAATAAGACATTTTAGGTTTATAGTATTAGATAATTAAGAAATTACTCAGATATAACTACTAAAATATGACATGTAGTAGCTTCTACTCATAATCTATTTTTTCATAAAATAAAAAATCTTTAAAAAAACATGGTATCGTTTGATGTTTTAATAGGAAAATATTTCATTTATCCAATTTTTAATCTATTCTTCTTTACATCCTTTGAAAACCATTTCAAAACTTGGTATGAGCATAAAACACTCAATATTGGATACATGAAGAATGAAAACTCTCAGTTTATCAAAAACATGTATACCATGAATACTCTATCGAAAAGTAATATTTTTCACCTCTATGAAGTGCCAAAAACACTTCACAGAATATAAGCTCATTAATTAACCTCTTTGTAACAAAACAATGAATATCATAAATCCTATACAAATAAAAAATATAGAATATAAACCTAACATGTTACATACACATACATAAATGAAATAACCATACGGTTAACATCCATACATATCACTAAATGGAATTGACATGCGGAAACTTTCATACCCAATGTAATGGAGATTATTACGTAACCCCCAGCCCTTGGATTATCATGGAATAGTGCATCATTTGGTTTATCATGTAACCAACCATAATTGGTGTTTCATATAACCACACATCAAATGTCCTTGTACCATTATAAGTATATCACATAAAATATTGAAAATATAAACATTTCACAAATAAAATTTCATTTTCAATAACAATAAATAATTTTAAGGTATTAAAATATTAAATCTATTTCAAAAAACATTTTATATTGAAAAACACCAAAAAAAATATATTAATAGATTTCTTTTCCTATTAGACACCTAATGTCTTATAGAGGAATCCAAATATCAAATAATGGTTAAGGGAGAAGAGAAGTCATCACCACAAACATTAAAAACATTAAATTGGTCATTTTTTAATGAAAGTAAGACACTTAGTATAAAAGATAACTATTAATATATTTTAATTGAAGTAAAAAATATAAAAATCTCACAGAAAAATCCATTTATACCCATTTACAAAATATGTAAATAAATATTATGAAGAAAATTTTTTGATAATTAAATCATTACATGTTCATGGTGTATCATACTACATTGAACATTTAAATAATAATATTTGTGAATTAGTATATTTAAAAAACCTTAAATAGCCTTATTAGAGATAAAATACTGATATGATATGTCATAATGGCTTTATATACACCTTATAAAAGAATAATGGTGTATATGATCATGAAATTACTCAATGAATGTAGATTGAGAAGAAGTCCCTTACCGTGAGTCTCCCCGGTCTCGTTCATTCATTATATACCAAAATAATAATATTATGTAAATTTATACTCGCTTTAGATCATTATTCAAATTATTTATTCTGTTTATATCACTTATTACCACTTTATAAAAACTGTATAATTATTTAATTTAATATCAGTCATTTTGTCGATATTCAATACTTGAGTAAAAAATGAACCTATTTCGATATAAATTATCCATTTATTCAAAATTAAATCATCTCTATAATGATATAAATGATTTAAATATAATATATATACAGTATATATGTATTTATTATAATCCATAACATTCATATATAATAAATGAAATGTAACATTCATGGTTATTGTAGGTCATATGTACGCATTAACACTACTTTCACTTCATGTTTATTTAAAAATAAGAATAAAATTATTTTATAAATGTATTTTTCAATAAAATTGTTATATTTTTTTCATGAATGTATAATAGTATTAATAAAACGATCCTTTATACAATTCATGAATAACATGAATGAGTCAAATCACTTTGAATTGGTGGTTTTCCACACTTTTCCAAAAGAAATTTTCATATTCACACATTATGGAAATAATAATGCTATGTTGTAAATATAAATTACTGAAGAATTGGGACAATATAAATAAATATATATCATATATAATTATAGTTCCTTTATAATTTCCACCATTAGATCTGTTAGGGTAAAATTGAATAATCGTCATTTCGTGAGGTAGTAGTTCGTCGTACACAGTAACAATATGATTGTATTCATTAGATGAAGGTCTCTGTAAGTGTAGTTAAAATAATTCACATAAAAAATTCTATATTGATGATAATAGTTCTGTTATTTAATCCAAGAACAATAATAGCACAAGGATTGGATAAAGAAAAATAATGAAAAATAACATTAGAGAAGATATTACCTCAAAATTTGGAAACTTATATTGATTTTATCCAACAAGTTTTCATAAATTTCCTTAATACCATGGAAATGCATATAATAATAATTTAGGGATGTTTGGAACTTATTTTATCATAATTTGGATGATACAAGTGGCTATATAGATGCGAGTATATGGGTTGTGGTGGTTTCCTTTTATAAGTGGGAGGAAAGTCAAATTAGGAACGTTCTTGAAATATTAATTTCATATAAATTTATTTTTGTTTAGAAATGGCCCAAACATCATTAAATAATAATTTAATATTAATTTTGTTCTTATATCGATAATCCAATAATTTTTTGAGAAGATTATAATATTTTTTTATCCTTATCCTTTTAGTTTAATCCATATTTTACCCTTTTTAATCATTCCATGATAGCATGTTATTAACACAATATTTTTTAATTTAAATAACATATAATGTCAAACGACCCAAAAAAAGTCATTTGAAAAATATTTTGACATTTATTAACTATTTGGATAAATCATATATTTTTTTATGAATTTAATATCATTTAATAAACTATTTTATATTTTATGTTATGAATTATGTCAATTTTGGACTCTATTCATACGTGACATTCTAAAAAATTCCTAAAAAGGTGATTCCTTAGAAAAAAACATTGAATCAATCCTAAAATGTCATATTAATATATATAATTCTTAGATGACATTAATTATGTCCAATAATATTTATTTTAAGATTTATAATATTATTTATTTGAATCCTTTATTAATGAATCTGTCACTGAATCATTATTTTGTCATATTTAAATTTAATTATTTATTATATAGAAATTTTAAATAAAATACCATCATGTATGAAATATTTTTATCTTTATAATTACTTTTTATAGTTTAATAGATAAATTTTATAGCCTCACATAAAAATTATTTGAGTAGAAGATGCCTGTTTATGTTATATTCCCATATACATAAAATTGTTTCTTATAACATATCATTATCAAACCCAAGTGGCTCCATGGGGTCCGAAAATCTACCCATGGACTCTAATGGTTGTAAATATGTCATCCAAAAGGACTACGACATGCCTTAGGGTTATTTTATAATTTTACAATATAATATTTTACCTTTATTTACCTAATTATCCATTAGCCGTGGTAAATAAAATTAATTACTGAAGTTAGTATTCATAATGTCCAAAAAATAAAAGGTACATATTTAAAAAATTTATACCTTCTGATTTCTAATATGAAATCCAATTTTACAAATACAAAACACATGATTTGTTTAAATTAATATAAATTTAATTCTTGTTGTCAAAAACTAGAAAGTGTGTTTTTAAGAAGTAAAAACAACAAAACAATTGATCCATGTTTATGACCCATTTCAATGTGAAATTACATCTAATGAATAAAAAATGATTAAATGATTAAACTATATCCCCATTATACATTAAAACCAATAACTAATATGATTTAACCATATAAATTATCTCGATGGAAAATGATGTTTTCAATTAAAATTTAGAGTATTTTCACTATTAATCAAAACATGATGGTTAGAAGAAAAATATAAATAATTAATCCAAAGTAAATTTTTATGTACCTATATTAAATTATAGGTATAATTTTTCAAATAGTTCATATGAATGTGTCAAAAATAAATTTTAAAATTTTTTTCCGTCAAAAAGTGTTAAAACGACATTTGCCGAAAAAGAAATATTTAATAAAGGATATTGAATTAGTTCTTATTTCGTATCTAGAAAAAATAGAAGATAAATTTTAAAAATTACATTTAATATATATCAGATATTTGTCATTGAATAAAAATATATAAAGGGTGATATGATTTTATTAACAAAATTATTCTCTTTTTTAAAAAATATGTTTTAAAAAAACACAACCTTTATATTAAATTTGTTTTTATTTGCATTTATAATCCATTTTGTAACAAATTAATCATTATTTAAACATATTTAACAATATTTTCACAATTCGGTTGATACTATTCATTACATCTATTCGAACCACTCAGTAATAATGGTGACATTTAGATAATAATATTTATTTGTTCTCGTATGGTAAATGTAGAGTATCATGTATTTGATTAAACAAATTGTTTATCCTTTAAAACATGGAATGATACACATATTGTTCATATAAATTATCTACATTCATCAATAATACATTCCATGTCATGTGTGAATGAATCACATTTCATTGATGAGACAATAGCCCACATGGCCACAAATAAAGTTATAGTATTTACAAAAAAAGAAAATCATGAACATATGTTTTATATTACAATTATAGAATCCTAGCGATACCATAAATATCATGATTATCATATAAGAATAATGTTTCAATAATAATTACCATCACGATATATGGTCTTGTAAAAAAGAACAATCATCATTTTTTGAGACATAAGTCTACCATACACATTAACGTAATGATCATTATACATTTGATGTAATTGTGGTAAACTATAGGTTAAAAATTATATAAATACATATATGTATGTTTATTATTCTATTGTTATTATCTATAGAGAAGTAAAATTAGTTTATGGGTTTAAAGGTAGAAATATATCAAAAACCATTCATTGATGAACACTTCATGTTCTTTGGGTATCTCTTTTTTCACAAAAGGACTTATATGGTTGGATTTATGAAAAAAAGAAAGTTTCTATAAAGAAGGTATGAAATATTTTCGGGTGTTTTGGACGATTTATTCATACCCAAATATATTAAGAGGTGTGATGAAACGTAATGGATATGTGGACTTTTAAAAGGGGGAGAGTCACTATTGGAAACACTCAAGAAATTAATTTTTATTAAAAATAATCTCAAAAAATAAATTCATTATAAAGGCATTTATTTGAATTTAAAATTTTATAATGATTTATTATCATCATCCAAAATATTTAATAATATTTCAGGTATTATATTAATCCTTATAATATTGATAAACCCTTACTTAATCCTTTTTTATTTCAACTACGGTATAAATTTTTAAATATTAAATGGATAATGTATTTATATATAAATTATAAATTATAGAATAAATGGAAAATTCAATATATTTTAGACCATATCATTTACATTTTATTATATGTAAAATTTTATAATTTTTCAATACATTAATTAAAATTATTTTCATCACATATCTTTTGATTCATTTTTGAAACTATTCATAACATTGTCGTTAATAAAATCTATCCAGTAAGATTACTTCAAAAAAATTCAAATAATACTCCCCTACTATGTCATAGTAAAATATAAAATTAATTATCACCTTAATTACGTCAAATGATATTTTTTAGTATTTCCAATATCATTTAATAGATTTTTTCATTAATTGTGTAATTATTACATCAACATTTTGTAACTATTTATAATATTTTGTTTGTAATAAAGAAATAAAAATAAATTTAAATCATGTATATAATTAATATATCATAAATAGTAATATATATATTTTATTATATATTATAATTTACCTGATATTGAAAATTAAATGAATATTGAAAGTAAGAGGGTGAAATTCTTTCACTAATATTGAGTATAATAATATCTAATTAATTTTTATTTAAAACTGTCGATTTATTTAGTAAAATTATATATTTATTTATTGAGGTCATAATTAAATTCATCCAATACCACTTTTTAATGTTTTAGGTAGTTATTAATATTTATAATGTTACTTTTATCCTTCATTACATGATTTGTCATTAAATGTGGAAATAATAATTACTTATTTTACAATTAAAATGGTTAAAAAATTAAATTAACCTAATTAATATATTTTTATTTTATAATTAATAAAATTTAATCCAATTATCATAATTATAAAAATATGTTTTAGAAAAAAATTAAATATGTATTCTTTCGAAGGATAGAGAAAACGAGGTTTGAATGTGAAAATACCAAAAAAGATTTACATATTTTTTATCAAAATTTAATTTGAAAAGATTCCAATGAAATAAATATTATTAAATAATAATAAATTGATATAATTTATCTTTAAAAAAATATAATTTTTCACTATAATGTATTAATACGACAAAGTTGTTTTTAGTTAAAATTTAGTATTTCTTCATTATTCACCAAAACAAGAACGATATCAAAAAACCAAGAAAAATACTGAAGTAAATTTTGAAATTATAAATTCAAATATTAAGAAAAAAAATTTAAAAATATTATAATTTTGTAAAAAAGTATATTTAAAAATGTTTCTCTATTAAAAGGTGACCAAACTACAACTTTTTAAAATTATCTCATTTATGCGTAATATTGGATGTGTTCTTAAATCATATATAGAAAATTATAATGATGAATGGTAACAATTTAATTGCTAATATTATATTTATATATTTCATCAATATAATTAGAAAATTGTGATTTATTTTTAATTGGTAAAAAACCCTTCTACCAATTCAAATTAATTATCAGAATAACCATTCCTATTAATTATTTTTTAAATAAATTCACACATTTACGACTTATAGGACATGGAATGACATGTAGACCATAATTTCAAAATTCGGTTAATCTTATTCATTTCTTCTATTTTAATGTATTGGTTTTAATTGTTATGTTAAAATAATAATAATAATAATAATAATAATAATAGGACTTGTTGGAACATAGTGTTGCATTTAAGATGAGATAAACTAGTGGTCCACGTAACACAATACACTAATTAAATTGAAAAAAGAATCTCAAAAAAAATAACATGGTACTACTAAATACAATCATTTTCATCGACATTCAATCCTGATCCTTATAACCATCATTATCTGGGATGAATCTCTGTCGTGTCTGTCATCCCAAAACCCTTGACATCATTAATAAAGACAGTCATCAGATTCCTCTTACAGAATATGAGGCCGACTCCCCCTTATCTGATTATCATTCCCTTCCTATCTTCATTTCATTTGTATGCCTACTATATATTTTAAATGATTTTCAATTTATTAATTATATTTTTAATAATACATATATTATCATATGATTATAAATGCATATATTACTCATAATTCATAAAACCATATAAAATTTTAATAGATATAATATAAATATTTTAAAATATTATTCATTTAATACAAATTATGAAATCTTAAATATTTATAACAATATATAATTTTTTTTTCTAAAATCATATGATGAACTTATTTTTTTGTATATATTTATTTATAATTATAAATAAATTTTAAAAAAAATTTGTAAAAAAATCTTTCATACATAAATAATTCAAAAAATATATCTTTTGAAAATTATATATTAACGATCATTTATTAATGAAAAAAATTTATCTTGGAAAGAAGATTTATTACATTAAAAGTTTATGCTTTTGCAAAAATAATATATTTTTATTAAAATATTCATTTGAAAAAATAATAAAATTTTTTAAGAGTAGTATTATGTTATGAGAATAGATATAAATTAAAAATGAAATATAATTTTTTGAATATTTTATTTTATTTAAATATATTATAACATAATAATTGAACAAATGACTTTATTATAGAAGCATAATTGATAAAATAATTTAATATAACAATGTATATAATATTGTTATTGTATTTTGAAAACTATTAAAAAATAATATTATTTATAAATATTTTTATATAATTCTAAATATCAAATCATAAAATAAAAAAAATGTTTATTTTAATTTATTTTTGTTATATAAAAATTTAATTAAGAAGAACTTAATAATATTTTATAATTATCTGGTTGTTAGGAATGTTATCTTTAAAGAAAAAGTTACTTTAACTTTTTCTAGTAATTATGTCATTGAAACGGGTGTTTAAGGAAAATGATTATTAAAATATGAAGGTATTTTTTATATTGGATTAAATGGGTTTTTCCTAGGTTTTATTCATGATATGGTTGTTGGTTGTTTTTAATGAAGGGATGATCACCATTATGAGCCATGTGTGAGCCTGATGAATCTTATATGATGGGTGGTCCTAGAAAGTTCCCTAAAGCATTGTGTAATGATTATGTTCTCCAAATAAATATATTGTAAATTAACTCATTGATTATTCAAATTGTAATAGTTCTTGTATGGGTTCCATGAAAATTTTGTTCCACTACTCCTGCATGACCATTCAATGGTATCATATGTATTTTCAGAGAAATATTTATATTTTAAATTATTTTACAATAACATTTATAGGGATATGATATTTCATTCCGTATAAAAAATATTTTTTAAGGAATCATATTATTGGGTCTTATTTTATACATTTAATAAAGTATTTCATATTTTTTATGTCCCTTATTGTTCTTTATCTAGTTATCCCATGTATCAAAATGGTTTTTATGGGGTTATAAAGTTTATTATGGAAATGGTTGAGTTTATGATCAATATTATAAATATGAATCTTTTAATGGAAACATGTTTACTTTTAAAAATGTGTTTATTTTGTTAAAAAATTTATACTGAATAGATGTCTCTATATTTCAATACATGTGTTTGTAATATAAGTGTAATGAACTTGAAACTAAAATTCTAAACCTGAATGATCATTACGAATAAAAATCATAATTTTTATAAACTGTAACTAGAATATGATATGATTAATGATCTGTCACTATAGTTGTTATCATAGAAAAGGTTCATATAAAATTAATGGTTTGGTTAATGATAATAGAATTCACATATATGATTTTATCTGACAGTAAGGTTGAAATGATATATAATTTAAATATGAACATGTTTCTTCATGTCAAATGTATTTATTCTTAATGTTTTTCATCAAATAAAATAGAGTAAATGTATTGGTATGGAACAATGATGGAAATATACATCCAAATCAGGAACAAAAAATGGTTATAATTAAAACTAAGTATATTATTTTTAAGATTTCTCAATTAACCCGCAAAATAAATAATAGTTTTTTTCATTATGAAGAATAAAAAATATCTTAAAAATAGAAACCTATTTACTGCAATGAAATATATCATCCAAAATAATCAAGACTTCGTATTATGTTCACTCAAAATGGTAGATGAAGAATGGATCAATTATCCTAAAATTATATTTAATGTAAAGTGTTGATCAAAATTTCAAATGTTAACTATTTTTATTATTTATTTTTAAGAAGATACTAGTTGATGGTAGTTTTTGGTTTAAAATACTAAAAAATGGATATGGTATTGATTCTATTGAGTTAGAGTAATTTATGAGTCCTTTTATGGGGATATATTTTCCTAGGATTGATTGACCTAGAATGGAAAAATAATTAATAGAATTCATGTAAAATGATGAATGTCTATTATAGGAATATGAATCCCACAATACATGATTTTATAGGTATCTACATCATATTATTTTTGAAATTTATATTAAAATTAATTTAATTTACTCATAATTGAAACCATTTTTATGAGTACCATTTCCCTCAAAATACTATAAATGTGATGATTATTATATTCATTGTAATGAGAATATAGAGATTGAGTTTTCCATGAATTATGTTTTATGAAATGATAGTAGTAATAAAAGTTCATGATTGATGGGAACATGAAAGTTTCATTAGAATAAATCTGTTGTATGGTAAATCATCTCACAATTTAATGATAATAATTTTGAAAAAGAAACCCAAAGATTCAAATATAACACATAGAAATAGTTATCGATTCCAGACATTTTTCCATAAGGCTACTAATTGCAAAGAAAATAAAACATGATAATTGATTAATTAGGAAAAATAAAACATAAAAGTAGTAAGAATTTTTTGTTTCAATGAGATGGGTCATTATACAAACATGTGTAATAATTTACTTACACAAGATGGAAATCAAAAATTTGTGAAAAATATAATGTGGAAAAATATTTTCTACTACTATAGTTGACGTTGGGTTGTGAAATTATGTGGTGGCAGTAATAAAACCTATTTATTGGTATTATTCATATTCTTTATTTGACTATATAACTTCACATTTCCAAATTTTACTGAAATATTAATTTAAATAATTAATACCACATCACGATTTTATGGTATAACTTCTGGAAAAAACTCATAGTAGAAATATTAATGTAACAAAAGTATTCATGTATCTTCCAATTTTTAGAAGTGTAACCGTCATTCCTATATAACGTATTTAATTATCAATGGATGATATTGATATTATATTAAATATGGATTGGATTTTAGATTATCATGAAATGATAGATTAAAAATCCAAGAATGTTGTGTTCAATGACTTCATATATTTTATTACATACTAAAAATCAGTGAAATTAATTTGGAAATACATGTTTTCATATCCTTATCATATTTTTTTGAATAGATGAAAATTTAAAAATTAGTGACATTCTAGAAGTGAATGAATATATAAATTATATTCTTGATTAATGACAAGTAGTTTAACCAAATTGGGATATTGAATTCTCTATTTAAGTACTTCACAATGAAATGATAATTTATAAATCCCTTTATCTAATGTCATATATAAATCTTTTGATATTTTAAATGATATTACATAAGTTACAAAATAAATGTTTCATTCATCATTGAATAACACCATGGGGTTATCATATGACATATATTAAATATTATGATCGTTCAATGAGACTATTCATTGAATATTGATCTTATAATGAAATCATTATTATGAAAATGTATCCTTTTCCAAAATTGATAATTTTTTTGATTAGATGTAGGGAGAAAAATATTTTTCGCAGAATGATTTAAGGTTATCATAACATTATTTAAAATTTAAGCCGATAGATATTCAAAAGACAGAATTTTTTAGGAGATATGGGAATTAAGTGTTTGTAGTCATTCCCATTGGTTTCTCTAATTCACCTATTGTATTTATAGATCTTATGAATAAAGTCCTAATTTTGTTCATGGAAAAAAATTAATTAGTTTTTTTAAGAAATATTTTTATATTATAAAATTATGATGATCAAAATAGACACCTACATTTTTTTTCAACCATCATCGGAAAAAATATATGGTAAATTTAATAATTGTAAATTATTTCTAAAACAAATTTAATTTAATATAAATAATATTTATAAAGATAGAGAAATTTATTATGTCATTATAATTAATGTTTTTGTTGAATGGAAAGGAATAATAAATTTGAAATAAATTTGTATTTCTGGTGGTTTAGTATGATTATGTGGTATAATTTTTGATTACTTTTATCAGTTTTCGATCCTATTGACTATGTCAACTCGAAAAGGTGCCAAATTCATTTAGATTTAATAATGTCATGATTGTTTTTATGATATTTAGATAATATTGGTGAATACTCCATTTTTTCACCATCACATTAGAATTGATACTTATTTAATCAATATTCATGATTACTTGACTAGATTTGGTTGTATTCAAATACAGTATGCTCTAGAAATTAAATTTTCTTCATGGAAATTAAAACCAAAATATTCAAATTATCCTACACATGACTTAGAATTGGGCACTATGGTACATAATTTAAAAAAACTTTGTTTCATTTATATTTATTCAAATGTTAAATATAAAATGACTTCACAATTTTTATGTATATTTTCAAATAGAAAGGGATATAAATGTGGTAAAGAGGATTGGTTGAATTGATCAAAGAGTATGTTTGCATAATTCATTATAATTATGGAAAATCAGAAAAAATTTAAAATCTATTTAGTTGAAAAAATGTTACCATAACCCTATTACCTTTAGAACAGTATAAATTAGCTAGTTATTTTATGAATTTTTCTCTAAGAAGTTGTTATTGTAGGAATATACCTATATTTTTTAGCGGTTACTATATTTTTCATTATCCTAAAGATGAAAATAATCTCATATGGATGAAAATGGGTTAATAGAAAAGGTAGAGATATTTATGAAATGTATGTTTCATGGATAAAATGTTGAAAAGGAATATATTTTTAGATTTGGAAGGATATTATGTGTTCCTTATATTACCTTGTTGAGGAGATATTTTTTGGGTTATGATCATCTTTCCCCATTTTCTATTCATCATGGAAGCACTAATATATTCAAATTCCATCATTATTATTACATGTTAGATGGAATGAAAATCAATATTTATAAATTTAACATAAAATTCTTAACCTTCAAATATGAAAAATCCAAAAAGAAATTACCAAAATAGATTATTTAGCATCAAATTGTACTAGAGTGAAAATAAAAATATATATATGTGGATTTCATAGTTGAAATACTGAAGTATTCTAAATTTAGTAATTATATTTTGGTAAGTGTTGACAAATTAAATATATTAAAACAATTACTTCCATTTTGATATACAATGTAATTTGATCATATTTCTTATATATATCTGAATTAGGTATTTATGTTACATGGAATACCTCTATATATCATTTAAGATATTATTTCTATTTCCACTTCATTTTTTGGAAAGTACATTAGTAGTCATTTGATGATAAATTTAATTTAAAAATAACTTTTCTTTCAAATTTTGTTGAATAGTATAAGTGAAAATATAGACAATGAAACACATGATTTTTGGTTATTAAAATGATTACCAAGGATGTTGGTATCAACATTTTTCTTAGGATTAATTTACCTAAAATAACAGTTTTCATTGCAGTATAAAGATTTACATTTTGATTATTTATAAATGAATAGGTTCTATAAATAAATTTTCTTGGATGATTCAGTATTGTGTAAACTGATTGGATTATACTTGGATGAAGAAATTATTGAATTAGTTATTGTAATTAAATATAATATGAGGATGGATCAATGTATATATTATAGTTATTTGGATAATTGGAAAAGGATCACTTAGTCAATTTAAGAGATCATGTTCTTTAATGAATCTATGCGGAAAAATGTTATTCATTTTACTAAAAATGGTATTCTGGTTAAATGGTCCATTATACCATATAAAGTTTTTTGATAAATTATGACTATTTATGTTCTTAGTAGACTTTACTCTATGTTTATCCCAAGTGAAAAACATATTCATGTTTCATTGTTATGGAAATATGTGATGGATTAATCTAATGTATTGATATCTTAATTTCATTTGTTTGAAGATAAATATTCTTTTGATGAATGAAAATATTCAAATTTAAGTAAATAGAGTGAATTTTTTACAGAATATGTTGATTCAACCTGTTAATGTTATGAAGAAAACCAATATGGTTGATAATGTAAAATGTGAATAAAAAAATGAAATGCGGGAAAGATATCATGACATGTTTAATATGATAATAAATGTGTATGGATGAAATTCCAAAAACTGTTAAGAATATATAAGCCCATGCATTTATATAATAAAAAAATTTATATTTATTAATATTTATTAAATTATTGTAATATTCATTATAACAGTTGTAAGTATTTTGTAAATAAATATTGATATTTTTCAATTAAACATAATTATTATAATGATTCAATTAGGATTTTTTTAAAATGATAGACTATTAATTTGAACAAATTAGTTTCACTCTTGCATTATTCATGTCACATATATCCTAGGATAATTTTTTATTATTCTGAAAATAATATATTTGAATTTATTGTGAAAACTAATTTTTACTAATATTATAATTTATTTTTCATTATTTATAATGTAAAATGAAAATATAATTTTATTTATTAAATTTTTTTTAATTACTTTTGAAATATAGTAATCTAAGTATGGTTTTTAAATGAATATAATACTTTAATTTAGTATAATTTGTTTTAAAAATACAATTGAAATTTTGATAAATATCATTATTCATTGTGTTTAATAATTTTAATATTTAAAAAACTCTTTTAATTATCATTTTGTAATTTTGAGAAAGTAATTTTATATTTTTATTATTTAGGTCAAAATTTGGTAAATATTTCCATTTAATTTTGTTAAATATAAATTGAATCCTTAATATTTTTTATTGCCATAATAATAAGTAAATCAGGAAATTGATGTTTTCAATAAAATTAAAAATACTATTAAATGACTATAAAACCTAAATTAGTTATTTTGGTTCAACTTGTATCCTCCATAATAATAATAAATAATAATATATAATTTTTTAATTTTTTTATGGTCTGGATAAAATATTATTTAAGGAAAAGAAATAAATGCCCCTTATTTTATTAGTAACTACAATAAATTATACATGCTGATAAAAATAGGATATGTTCTATTATAAATACTCATTATAAATCAACATGATTTATATTAATCATGATAATTAATTTTTATTTATTATTAATTAAATATTTAACTAAAATACTTACATAAGATATACACAATAATTATTCAACTGAGGAAAAAATAAATTCATTGAATTAAAATTATAAAATGTAGTAATATTTATTATAATTAATCTAAGTGTAAATTTATTCGATAAATAAATTTAGGGATGTTGATAAAAAATATTTTTAATTTATTTTTTTTTAGGTTATAAAACACAATGTATATTAACAGTTTTAATATTAATATTACTGATAATTTTTTAAATATTATATTATTAAATGACATAAAATTCAAATAATTGATATCATAAAGAAAGTTTTTCAAATATGGTATAAATTAACATCCGCGGTCTATTTACGTGTCTTTATTTTATTTATTATAAATATATTTACCCTTAATGTCTAAGAAACCATGTTGTCTGGGTATGTGTTAAAAGGGATAATGGGGGGTTAGAAACATATATGGTTACAAATGTTATAAAAAATTATTAATTTTTGTTATTATTAAAAATAATAAAAATATAAGAATATATTATTTTTAAAATTTAACCATTGTAATAATATATTATTTTATATTAAATTAATATTTTATAAATTCATGAATGTCCATCCAATCTCTTATAAAATCACACCTCTTATTCTAATTCCCTATCACTTAAAAAGGATTTTTATATTTTATTATCTACCAAAATAACATAAATAAATGAATATTTTCATCCTAGGGGTCTATAATTAGTCATTATAAGATCCCTTGAGGGATTAAAATGTTATAAAAATGAGATTTCCCAACGAATATGTGTTATTTCCAACAATATGATTTTTTTCATTACTACTTTCACTCCCTCCAAATAATTATTAATAATTAGGATATAATCACACCATTATATAAAATTTAAAATTATTTTATTACGTTATTTTAATATTCAATATCCCTCTTCAGTATCTATCAGATGAGAAAGGAATCCATGGTTCTTGGGTGTATACTACCATCCCACGAACAAATATAATTTGTTTTCCTTCACCATCAATCATGAATAGTAATAATTAATTATGTAATTTATTTATATGATATTAATGTAATATTTCTCATTATGACATCATAATATATAATTTTTATTTCAACCCTAACCTTTTACATATAACATTACATGATTTTCAGCATAATTATAAATTAGACTACATGTAATGGATCACAATATCTACTATCTTGGAAGTCTAGGCATATAGAACTAAAAACATCAAATAAAATAAAAAATTTCATTATTTAGTCTTCATAAAGAACCCATAAGATTGATTGTTTTGATAAATCTTAAATGGATAACCTAGGGATATCATGAACAAAGGGATGAGTTAAAATCCCTGTAAGGGAATAAGAATAAGATCAAATCTTTAGCACATGGGGTAAAAATATGACACAAAGAAATAAAATGGCATGCAACATGAGGGATCATAACATAGAAACATGGATTCATATAAACATGTAATCATATAAATGTTTTAGCAACATAAAACATAGTTTTAGTAAGATTCTAGGCTTTCTGCCATGATCGTATCGCATAGTAGAACAAGCATTGGATAACCATGAAGACCATCGTAAATAACATCTCATAATAGATAACATTACCCAATTCATTAGAGCACTATCTGGGTTCATCCATATTAATATGTTCATGAATATTCATTCACATAAATAATTATACATGATAAATCGTGCATAAATATAAGGGAACCCATGGAGAGAAATGGGTTTCACATTCACTACATAAAGCTTAATAAATGGGTGTAACGTGAAAGTGTCCATGAGAGAAGGTAATTAAAACATAAAAGGACATTAATAAGGTAATATATGAATACATCATGGTAGGTGATGTAAAACATAAGTGACATCATGAAAAGACAGTATTTTTGAAATTCTTATCATTAAAACCTTTTAGTGAGGTTTTAAGAAAATCACTAAAGAGATTTTAAAATAAAAAAGGAATCAACATTTTATATAAAACCAGAAGTGAAAAAATAATGTTTTTATAAATAAAAGGTTGTCTTTATAAAGACTATATGTTACTTAAAACATTGTATAGAGGTCAATTTAAATTGTGTAAAAATTTGGGAAATTCCCTTAATCCAAGTTTACTTACTCAAAAGTATTGATGAGGGAATCTCCTAAAAGAATGTATATCCCTAATGGACAATGATGGATGGATCTTGAAATATGAATTTGGATGATATTAACTGAAATTAGGAGTTTAAAAAAAATAAAAGACAAATTCATTTGGTTATAAAAAAATATAAATAAACCTAAAATAATTAAGCCGGTTCAGGTAGAAATCCTTACAGATTAACAGCATGATATCTGCTGTTCTTAAGAGGGATTAATGACAGATAAATATATTTATTATCATTTTTACATCATGAGGAAAATATTTATGAGAATTTTAATAATACCCCATCACATGGAATTAAAAAGAAAAGGGAATAACATATAGGACA
Source organism: Viscum album (assembly GCA_963277665.1). NCBI lineage: Eukaryota > Viridiplantae > Streptophyta > Magnoliopsida > Santalales > Viscaceae > Viscum > Viscum album. Next base: position 399,798,917 of record OY728166.1, read on the forward strand.
TTCTTAATAAAAGTGAAATAGAGAGGAGCTCTTACATTAAGTTTGTTTGTGTTCTCTACTTGTTATTAATGAACTGAATTAAAAAATTATGTTTAATAATAAATTAGTCTATAACCTCTTCTGTATGTAAAATATTTAGTATAAAATTTTTACATTCATTCAAGATCTTTTTGATTTGTTATAAGGTTCAATTTCATTGATTGTTTTTCTTTTCTTCCTTGTTTTCAATGATCAGTTCATGTTTAGATAAACATGTTTGATGAAGCTGGTTGTACAAAATATGAGATATATTTTATTTATGAAAAAATAATATTATATGGTTGAAAATTAATTTCTTTACTTTATGTGAAGTATAATCATTCTATATAACTTTTGTGACATTATTTTGGGTTAAATGGAGGGTTTTTACCACAAAGAACACATTATGTATTATAAACCAAAACCATATTTAAAAAGGAATTATTGATCCAAATATGAGGAATAATACATATATTATAGTCTGCATCATCAATTATAATGGTTTCATTAACATAATTGAAGATGGTATTTGAAATTGATAACTTGTCATCCTTGATTGTGCTAAATTAATACATCTCAAACAGGGTTTCCATTTCTTACAAATAAAAGATGGGTAATGTAGAGAAGATAATGAATTATCCCATTAGAACAATATAATTCTAGTACATGTATGTTATAATATTTATCCATTAATTTTGGTGAAGGGATGTGAGGTAAGAAACAATAAAAGAAAAGAAAATAAAAGAAATAAAATAATTGGAAGGAGGAATTTACCTTGTGAGATTAACTCGTTTGAGAGCCTCTTAAGAGGAGATGCATTGGTATTTTGAACACATTAGGGTTTTTAAGAAATGGGGTTGGAACATGAGAAAATAATTGGGCAGATTATTGGAAAGGCACAAGGCTTGAGGGGAGTGAAGAGAAGAGGGAGAGCGGGGTATAGTGGACCTGACGAGGGTTTTCATAATTTTTTAATCATTAGTTTGTTAATTTCCTTCAAGTCCATCAATAGTGATGATTCCATGACCAAAATTAGTAATATATGCATGTGAGTTCATGATAATTTCCTTACATTATCCATACATCAACTTCCGACATCATAATTCATGTATTTAGCATTAAACATAAATATTCATATTTTACTATTCATAGAAAATTCTTGTATTTTATAGAAAACACAAAAAATAACCCAAACCATTTTTTGATATGTAGAATCCAAATATAAATTCCATTATAAGATTATAAATATGAATAATTAAATATTAATTAAAATCACAATTTGTGTGAAAAAATAACAATTTTAAAACATTTATTTTATTCTTCTAAGATATAGGTATATCATACTTTTATTAGACTGGAATTTATATAATATCATATATAAGGTAACTATTCCCTAAAAAATTATGTTTTTCTTATTTGTCTATAAATAATGTATTGATTTCAATAGTGTGTGTCATATTTTTAAAATTCAATACATAGAAGTGAGAAACTTGTGTTTAAAGGTCATGTAGCCCTTAATAGTTCCTTATGTTGTTATTTCATGTGATTATATAACAAAATTATAAGAAGGAAATTTCCATTGAACGACATTGGGTTTTTAATTTATTCCCCATTTTTGATATTTCAAATATAGCGACCCTAGCTATTAACATATAACATTACATGATTTCAAGTATAATTATAAATCGGAGTACAATCCAAGGATCGTGATGTCTAGTGTATTGGAGTACTAGTCACATAGAATGGAAAACATGGATCTAAAGAAAACATATCTTTATTTAATTTTCATAAAGAGACCATAACTTCCATTATGCTCATACATATTCATGGGATAACCTAGGGACAACTTGAACTATGGGATAAGCTAAAATACCACATAGGAAATGAGAATAAGAACAAATCCTAACCACATGGGGTAGAAAACATAAACTAAATAAATATAAAGTAATGCGATCTAAGGGTTCATAACATATAAACCTAGAGTCATATAAACCTGGAAACATAGAAATTTTCTAACAACCTAAAACATGACTTTAGTATGAGATAGGGATAAGCTCCAAGATCGTTTCCCATAGTAGCACTCGCCTAGTCTAACAGCCAAAACTATCATACATAACATAATATGAGAAATAACATCACCCAATGCATTAGAGTAGAATCTTGGAACAACCAAAATAACATGTTCATGGATATTCATGCCACATAAACTATCATACATGATCAATAATACATAAATTTAAGGGAACCTGTGGAGAGAAATGGGTATCACATTCATAAAATAAAGCATAATGAATGGGCGTATAATGAAAGTGACCAAGAGGGAAATGATATAATAAAAACATGAAAATTAATAATTTAAAACATGAATATATCATGGAATGTGATGTAAAAAAGAAGTGACAACATGTAACAAGAGTTTTTAGGAAATTCGAAGCATTAAAACATTTTAGCGAGGTCTTAAGGAAAACATTAAATAGATTTTAAAATAAGAAAGGGAAAATTCATTGATATAAAAACAGAAGTTAGGAAATAATGTTCTCATAAATAAAATTCTAATTTCATAAAGTTAATGGTTTCTTATAAAAATAGATATAGTTCACTGTAAAATGGTTAAAAATTGGGGATGTTCCCTTAAAATGAGTTTTCTTACTAGGAAGTTTCGAGGAGGGAACGACATACAAAATGTATATACATTATATAGAATGAGATATGGATCTTGAATAATTAATTTTGATCATATAAATAGAATTTAGGTGTTTTCCATAAAAAACATAACATCATTTTGGAAAAAATAACGATAGAGAAACCCAAAGAAATAAAGGCGGTTCTTGTTGAATTCCTTACAGATTATCGGTATGATATTCGGTGTTATTATAAGGGATTAATGAGAGGGAAAGGGATTTCTCATATTTTAATCCTCATGATGGTAGTAATAAAGAGGTGTATAATCATACTCCATCACATGTACATACACATAAAAGGGAATAACATAGGGGACAATCCTAAATAAAAGTTAATTGGAGAGGATCCCTTAGCTTACATCGGTTGGTGTTCTCCACTTGTAATTAATATCCTGAATAAAAAAATTAGGTTTATTATTTATTAATTACATAACCAAATCTATATATAAAATTTTTATTATAACATTTTTATGTTATTTGAAGACCATTTTTTTCAGGTTCAATTTCATTGTTTGGTTACGTTTTCTTCTATGGTTTTATTGATCGGTTCATCTTCAGATAAATGTGTATGATGATGGTAGATTTCTTGAATTGATCTTATTTTTAATTATTTCACATCCAGAATTTTATATGTTTGAAAACATAATTTGGTTACTTGATGTTAGGGAGAATCATTATATAAAACATTAGTGATATCCTTTTGGGTTAATTGGCAGTTATTGACCATAAAGACCACATTTTGTTTTATAAAAAAAATGTTAAAAAAAGGATTCCATAACCATATATTAGGAATAATTTAAATATTATTTTCTTGTTAAACCATAAAAATGGTTTCATGACCAGAATAGAACATTGTAATGAAAATTGATAACATTTCATCCTTGATTGTGATAAATTAACACATGTGAAATGGTGTTTCCATTTCATTCAAATAAAATATTTTGAAAAGATATAGGACAATTAATTATACAATTTTCATAATATAATTCTAGTACATGTATTTTACTGGATTTATCAAATAATTTTTTTGATGGGGGTGGGGGAATAAACTTGAAAAAAAAGAACATAAACGAAATAAATGAATTGGAAAGTGAAATTTACCTCTTATGTTTAAATCCTTTCATAACCTATCAATAGGGTAGGATTTAGTATTTTGTAGATACTAGCGGCTATTGGATGTGGGGAAAGATATTGGGTGGAGATTGGGGAAGAATATTACCCAGTCACAAGGATTGAGAGGAGTGGAGATAAGAGAGAGTGAGGGGGTGGTTATAGTTGAAGAGTGGAGGGTATTCATAAAATTTTAATCATTATTTTATTAAATTCCCTCAATACACTGAGTAGTGAAGATTAAATGACGAAAAACTGTAATGTGTTCATGTGAGTTTGAGATAATGGACTTACATCATCCATACATCAGCTGATGAAATCATAATTTATTTATTTATCATTGCTAAAAAATTTTCATATTTCACTATTAATCATCAGTTTAAGTATTTTATAAAAATCTAAAAAATTCAACCTAACTTTTTTTTAATGTGTATAATACAATAATATATTCTATTTTAAAATAATTATTCTCAAAATAATAATAAATAAATATTTAATTAAAATCAAAATATAATAAAAAAGTAACAATTTTAAATAATTTATTTTATTGTTCCGTGATATAGGTATTTCCTACTTTTACTTGACTATAGTTTATATACAATCATACATAAGGTTACTATTCAGTAAAAATTATTTTTTTCTTATTTTTCTCTAAATAACATACTGATCGCAACTGTGTATTTCTAATATTAAGAAAATCAAAACACTAAAGTGAGAAACTTATGTTTCAATGTGACATAGCACTGAGTAGTTCAATATTTTGTAATTTTATATCATTATATAACATAATTATATGAAGGAAATTTATATTAAAAATCATTTGTTCATTACACTTTGTTTTATATTTTTAATCACTAAAATATGATAATTGAATTTGTGCATACTTATGGACGACCACCTCCATAAAGAATTGTGATTCATTTTTCTACATCATAATATATGAATGATATATATAAGAATATTTAATGTTATTATATTCTATTTGTTATGTTTTTTTAATTAAATGAATGTAAACTAATACATACATTATTTCTATAATGATAATTGAAAATTGGAAATGGTACTAATGATAACTTACTATCTACTACCTTCATAAGCATAATCTCAAATATAATATATAACCATTACAGCTGATTGGTCTTAAAAGTAAAATTTATTCTTAAAAATTATAATTATGTATGTATTATTATTTTGGATATGATGTAATATTGACCCCTTATACCCTAGACAACCTACTAATTCAATTTTTCACTTACGAGTTGAATATCACCAAAACGTATAACATGAGCTTAAATGATTGAGAATATGTATATGACATTGTAATATATGAAATAAAAGGTGTAGAAACGTTTAAAAACTATTCTCATGAAATTAATATTAATCATATTTCTATTAACAAGATGATCATGAACACTTGAGACAATCCAAGAATATTGTACACGACATTATTTAAAAAATTATCTTTTAATGTTTCCCTTAAATCACTATTTTTCTCTAATATAAATATTCTACATAAAATTATATTATATATTTATTTATATGTATGTAGTAAAATTTATGAAGGAAAGATTATTATTATATTTAATTTTATCTACTTTTTTAAAAAATGTTTCTTTTAATGAAATATTATTCTTAATTCACAAAATACAAAATGAATGTTTTATATTAACATATCCGGGGAAAATATTTTTCCAACTAATGTAACCATTATTTTATTTCAATAAAAAATAAACATGAATTCAATTTTTCATTAAATAAATCTCATATATTGTATTTTATATGTATGTAGGTATTATATTTTATTTAAAGGGACACATTTTTTATGCAATTTTTTTAAAATTTTTTATTCTTGATATGGTATAGGGACATTTTTTAATGATTGAGTAACATTATATATGAGTAGTGAGACTGTGATATTTTATAAATTGGTTTCCCCTTGATAGTTATCCAATAACCTCATTAATGATTAAATTTTCAAGAGATATATATTATAATCCCGCTATACTTATATTCCAATTATACGGGTTCCCATAAGGGTTATGTAAGGATTTTATGATAATGATTTACTATGGATCCCATATTAAATTTATGTGTTTCCCTATGAGTTCGCTTGCGAGTCATGATATTTCCAAATGAAAGTTAATTATTCTATGTATGAATATATTATGCATTCTATATTAATAATATTAATTTATTAAGATAAAAATATTAGTCTTTTTCATTATTTCACTAAAATAACGAATATATGATTTTTTAAATCCCTTTAGGATATTTTTGTGGTTATTCCATGTTATTAAATGTTGTTCAAAAGGTTTTATGTATGTTAATTAAAAGTATGATATCATGTAAAAAATATTGGTTATGTATCATGAAAAATAAACATATTTCTACAAAAATGTTTTTTGAGAGAAATATTGGATACCGAATAGAATTGTGAACATTTTAATACATGTGTTTGTTTTGTCAAATTTATATCCAAACACTCAATAAACCATGAAATAAAATAGCTTTGGAAAAGGGTGAAATTTAATTTTAGTAAAGTGTCACTATAATATGAAATACATATGTTTGGGTCATATAGTTTACACCTCTATTCAATCAAATTAGAAATGATTATATCATATGGGTGAATGTGTTGACAACAACCTCCACATAGTGATATTCTTAATTTTAGGTCACTATAATTCATAGATTTTTATAAGGATTTATTAAATATTATATATGATATTTATCAAAATATTATTCGTATGTAAATAAAATATTTAGTATACCACCCTAATTATCCATATATTTTAAAATAATATTGTCACTCATGCATATGTGTGAACTACAAACACTATAGAGATATTTGAATTTTTTACATTCAACCTTTACATGGAGGTAAATAATGAAATATTTAATTAATGTATATTATTGAAAGTTAATAATTTTTATTTTTGGAAAGGATATTTATTTTTTACATTTTCTCCATCCTAGCTATAGGAAACTGAAAACATCACTTGTGCGTACGAATAAACTACCATCTCAATAATGTGATGTAATTTATTTTACACACTTAAATATTTAAGTGATTATTAAAGTGAATCATTAAAAACTATTATAAATATATATTTATTATAATTATGGATATTATAAAACTATGGATAACAATCAACCAATCCAACTAACTAAAACATGCTGGAAAAACATTCCATTTCCACTAAAAATATCATTTGAATGAAGAATTTTTTATTAAATTGATAATATGAAATTATAAGATATTTGTTGGTCAGAGTGGAAACTCAAGAGGGGGATGAATTGAGTTCCAATTAAAATTTCTGTTTAAAAACTTTGTCTTAAAATCCCCCAAATAAAACACAGAATTAAACTATAGTGAATTTATATCAAAATAAAGGTTCTGTTAGGATCTCAATGGATTGATTATTTCCCAGTTAATTAAATCAGAAGAATTGATTAACATTTGTAACTAACTTACAGATTTACAACTAATATAAAAAATTGCGAGTTTAATTATCAACGTGACTTTAAAACAGTTTTGGTTTTAAAGTAGTTTGCAGAGAAATAAAAATAACTTTGAAAATAAATAAGCACATAAGATTTAACCAAGAGGTTTAGTCACAAGATGAGACTTAGTCCTCTAGAAACATTATATAAAAGTGATCCACACCCTGGATCGGGGATTAAAACAGTATACCACTATCCAGGTCCAAGACCTCTACCACTGTTATCCGTGGGAACAAAAACAACAGCACCAGCTGTCCAGGTCCAAGACCAAGACTACTGTTATCTATGGGAACAAAAACAACAGCACCATCTGTCCAGGTCACGCCCGACCTCTACCACTATCCGAGTGGGAAATAAAAGATGTAAGAGTTTGAGTGAGGATTTACATATCCTCCAGATAAATTACAGGATCCAGTGTGTGTTTAAAATGTAGCAGATAACACACACTACTTGAAATGTAAAATGTAAATCACAGAGGAAAAGATTTAGAGTTTAGAAATGGCTCTAGTGATTGCAGTGCAGCTCTGGACTCCTTTGTATTGATCAGAATTCGTTTTGAGTCCTCTTCTGGATTTTTTCTAGAAAACAGAGTGTCATCTACTTCCATGACTTCCTGGTGTAGAGACAGAGAAAAAGGTAGTCTATGAAGTTCTTGTGTTATGTTCTCGTTCTCAGCTCTTCACTGGTATGCAATAATGAATGAGTTCTTTGTGTAAGTTCAGTCGTCTCTTTGCATTCACACTCGGTTGTTCTTGCATCACATCTCGTGGTATGTATGTCTCTGTGTCTTATCTCTTCTCATTCCTCTTCTTTCATTTTAAAGCACGAGCTCCGGCAAAAGAAATGATTTCTTTTCACAGGTATGAGGTACTATTTTCTGACCACCAACAAACACACATTAAATAAATGTTAGTCCATTGAAATATACCTAATATGACAGTTGGTTAGTTTAAACAATGATAAAGAAATTAAAGAATTGTCGGGTTCTGTCTCTAGAGCGGTAGCTTTGATATCGGTAGGTAGATGGCATGGTAAGCTTACTTGTATCCATTACTTCTTGTGTAAGGGTAGACTTGATGTGTAACGGTAGTTGTAGACTTGTCTTTTATCGGTAGCGGTAGATTTTTCTTGTATCAGTAGCTCCATATAGGTAGCCGTAGCTCTGTCTTGTATCGGTATCGGTAGCTCTGTCTTGTATCGGTAGTGGTAACTCTATCTTGTATCGGTAGCGGTAGCTTTGTCTTGTATCGGTAGCAGTATCTTTGTCTTGTATTAGTAGTGGTAGCTTTTTCTTGTATCAATAGTGGTAGCTACTTCTGTTTAACCATTCTATTGGCATAATAGGTTAAGTCAGAGTGTATAAACATCCAGTAACCGAAATACTAATATTTAAACATAAAATAATAGAACAATACTCGATGCAACTAGATTTCCATATAAGTATTTAACCATTGATCAAATTTGGATTATCAAAATAAAAATAATCATAATTGGGATTATCAAAATATAATAAATCAACTAGATTCCTAGAGGGTTCAACAATATTAATAAATAGTTTTTTATTTATGAATATCGTTGGAATATTACTTTTATATATATATAATGGTATTTTAATGAAAATGATGAATTATAGAACTTGAGTTCAGGGATTTTTTACAACTTCATTTTCCTTTCATGATTGTTCATGTTAAATTTATATTATGGGAAATTATATAAAATTTATCCAAAAAACCATTCCATTTTCTTCACATATTGTTATTCCTTTTGTTTTTTTGTATTAGTATATATTTTCTATCATGAATAAATAAAATTTACAACAAACTATTTTTAAGTATAAGATGAATTTATGAGTTCTTTGGTTGTAGTGAATATTTATCCTTTCTATAATAATAAATTAAATTATGAATAATCATAGGTAAAATTTATTTTTTAGAAAAATATTATTCACTAACATTGATTTTATTTACAGTGGAATAAAAAAGAATATTTCCAATATCTTTTTGAAGTATGTCATTTTTACTTTTCACATATATGTGAATGTAATGATATCATTTTACATATAATGAATTAACATTTTTTCCTACCATAATTAAAATTCATTAATTTTAATATTTCATTAAAATCAACCATGGTTATTTTGAAAAAACATTGTTCACATTCTTCTAGGATTTTTTTGTTATCATGCTATGAAATGAAATTTATATTTCCTCATTTTTTCCATGAAATGATCTAATTATCTTGTCAATGAATTTTCATGTATGTAAATATCCTTTAAAAGTTATTATAACTCAGTTGGGATTTGATCCTATGATAAAATTTAATTTATCTTTCATGATTACTTATAATTTTGAGGAGTTAAGGATGATTCTATGAAACATGATTAATTCCCATGGTCAAATTATGTTATGATTATTCCTCAGGTAATTCTATTCTATTCTTGGGATTAATATACGATTCCATGAAGAAATGTTAGTTAAACTCATATCATTCTCAATGGATATGAAATAATGATGTGCTAGATATTTTATGATTTTATTGAACATATATGTATTGTTTTAATATTGGTATCTTTTGGTCCAATATTATATATTCTACTACAAAAATGGATCAAGATCAATATTTCATGGAATAATAAGGACTTGAATAAAGAGTGTCCTGAGTCTAATAACAGAAAAAATATATTATGATATTCATGGGAGTGAACCTTGTTTTAAAATATGATTTAATAATGAGTGATCCCAATCCACTATGATAGTATTTATTGTGATCCTTGACTAATGAAACTAATTTCTATACATATATGTATTCAAAAATATATATTTATTATGATAAATAAATCCAATCATGTATCATGATTTATTTTTGATGATTAAAAAACTATGTATGTATTCCATTTGTTATAAAAAATATATAAGCCATGATTTAAAGTACATGATCTTTCCTGGATTATGTATTCTTAGTTTTTGTAATTATTGTGTTTTGTTGAAGTTTTTATTATCCCGTAATTAATAAGATCATTGATTGATATCCTTATTATTTACCATTTTTTAGATTCAGATATTACTCATTAAATAGTTTCCATTCACGGGTTATAAAGTATGAATTTAAGTAGTTTATGTATAATACATGAATTATGTGGGAAGAACATTGATGGATATATTGTAAATATTTCATGAAAAAATAAGAATATGTATCTATTCTACAAATATGTTTATCATGTAAATATCTTAGGTATTTATTATTATTATATGTTTGGAATATTCAAAAAAATCGTGATATATAAAAGTAAGAAATAGGGAGGTTTCCAAATCATGTATTAAACTATTGTAAAGTTAAATTTAAAGATTTGAATTTTTTTGGGATTGTTGAAAAACCAAAGGATAAGTATAAATATATTATAATATCATGATTATTTGATAATGTATTGATTGAGTGTTTTCCATGAAAAAAACATCTATGTCAGACTTCTGGCGTTATAACATGTCTATGGAAGAAATTCACATACTGGTAAAAACTCTGAAAATGGAATAATAGGAATCAACTAAGTCATACCTAGTGCATGCTGAGTTTGAATAATATTGAACACCAATCTTGACACTCTTGGGGGATATAAATTGGTTAAATCATTTTTTTAATTTAAGACTTAATATTAATTATTTTATATAGGATCGACCTCATTTCTTCATTGGTGCCTATGATAATCTATTTTCTATGAAATGGATCTCTACCATTGATTTTTTTTTCATTCTCTAATGTTTCAAAGATTATTGTATTTTATTCATTATATATCATTTTGAATGTCTTTACGATCAATTTTGTAAACTATCAAGAACTTTAGGGGAGAGTAGGTGGTTTAATGGATAAAACTGGAAGATTATAAAATGCTACTTTAGAAATGTATTTTCCATGATTTTATGTCATGAAAATTAGATGATAATTCTTATAACTAAATAAATATGAGTAGAAATTAATTCTTAAGTTGGATGAACGTCTCACCATACATGAATTTTATGGTTTTTACTATACCATTGTTACTAAAAGAGAAGTTGAGTGATTCTTTATTGTCCTAAGACCAACTATAACACCCCGAAATTTTATGAGGTAGATTATTTGTAATTTTATTGATGAACTGAGTTTTATAAAACAATAAGATTAGTTTTCTTTATATGCAACATTGAATTATCTTGCAGTATATGCAACACTATTATTAGCTTGTGTAACACACAATTTCAAGTTCTTTTCATAGAATTCATTTCATGAAACATCGAGTATAAATTTTTTCAATGTATAAATGAAATAGGTTTTTATTATAATAAAAACAACACCAAAATAACCTTTCACAACAAGAAAAACATTGTTTACTTGCGTTACAGGAAAGAGAAATATTCCTTGATAGCAAACATTGTATATGACACAAGTTTCACTAAACAACAATATATTATTCATATATTATTATTTAATGGGATATAAACTACCCTCTATGAACAGTATTAAACACATTTTTAATTTTATAACATTATCATTCATCATACACATTTTATAGAACTTGGTATGAGAAAAAATGATTTTTTTAGATAAGAGAATTATTTTAAAAAAATTATATATTACCACCTTTTGATGGCACATCAATTTTGCCTCTAATTTATGACACTTTTATAAGTTCAATATAACCAAATAAACATCTTACTTAGAATCTACACTAAAAATTTTATTGTGGATAATTTTTTATATTTTCTTGATAACTTTCATATTTTTATGAATAGTGAGAATATGCTAAATTTTAATTTAAAACAGCCTTTTTCATAACAAAAAATTCTATAGTTAAAATATATTATTTAATGGGTTTAATGTAAAAATATAATATATTTTTACTATTAAGTATAATTTTTTTCATTACAATTAAATTTACATTGAATTCATAGGCAAAAACAATTCAATATTTTTCAATGTTTTAACTTTTAAAACCCATTTTCTCAAAAACATGATTAATATTAAAGTAATTATTGAAACTTATATTTATTTAATTGATAAAATGGATTAAATATTTGGAATAATATGGTTCAAAATGTCTAAATATGTACCTTTTATTTTTTTGGACATCATGAATAGTAACTCTAGTAATTATTTTAGTTAATGTTGTTAAAGGGTAAATTCGGTAAATAAGGGTAAAAAATAATATTATAATAATATTAAACTACACTATAAAATGACCAAATCCTATTATATAAGATATTTCCGACCATTGGTAACCTTGGGTATATTTTGGGATCCCAGGGGTTCACATGAATATGAAAATGACATTGTATAAAAAAAATTTAATGTAAAGATATTTATAACCTACACATATATCATTTAGTAAATTGATTTTAATATAGTTTTATATAATATAACTATATGTATATAAATATTTATTAGAAATATAAAATTATTTTCTATATCATGGTATTTTATTTATAATTTTCGTACATTAGATAAATATATTTATTTAGGACACAATTATGAGGTTGTGATTACCTCATTAATGAACGATTAAAATAAATGATTTTATAAATATTAAAATATGATTAATTTTGAATAATTTGATTTCATAAAATAATTTTCTATATTAAATTGAAATACTATATTTGATTTTAATTTTTTCTCTATAGAATACATTTTTTAAATTTTTTTTTAAAATGCCATATATGAATAATGGAAAAATTTGACATAATACATAACTTAAAACATAAAATAGTTTAATAAATTATATTAAATTCCTAAAAATATATGATTCATGAATATTGTTAATTTAAGTCCAATTATCTCATTTATAACTTTTTTTGGTCATATGACATGATGTGGTAATTATAGTAACACAAAATGTGTAAAAAACATCATATCACAATAAGATTAAAAATGGTAAAATAAGGGTAAAACCAAAATGATAATGATTGATAAATATTCAAATAATGTCTAATAATTATTGGATGATGTTTATTAGAACAAATATAATCATTTCTTATAATTAAATAATATTTTTACAATTTTTAGTTGACATTGATTTTATGATAAATTAATATTTTGAAGTGTTTCCTAATGTGCCCCTCTCTTCTCTTATAAAAGGGAACATACTGCCTCTCTTCTTCACATCATTTTGATACTAGAAGCTCAAAAAAGACATTACCATTTAACTATTCAACTTCCCTAGTTACATTTTAGATGTTATGTTATTCTCAAAAGGCCAACTCTTGTCCCCTTAGAAGATGTTTAAAGGAGGCACCTCGAGGAGGAGGTAATTTCTTCTACCGATTCGTTAAAATTTATTTCTTATTATACATCCTCTTATTTAGTTTTTTCACTATAAAGTAATAACATATTCATAAATAATATAATGATACTTTTTAAAAAATAATATTCAGTCCAATTTCACCTTCTATCCATCCTACATAAAATTAAAATCAAAGCGCGTACATACGTATGGATTACCATCTCCACGCCGTGATGTAATAAGTTTTTCACCACCACATTTCATGGATTGGTATAATGGAGGTGAAAATAACTATATATTATTACTATAACATGATACTAATTCTGAGATATTATAAAACACCCACTTCAATATCTTTCAATAAATATGGGAACGATATCGTCAATCGTGTGTACGTACAACTTACTGTCTGCACGATGCGATGAGATTCATTCTCTATGTTTTTCTTTAAATAATTACTATAAAATATATATAATGAATAATCATGAAATATTTGACATAATAATTCTATATTAATTATGTATATATATATATCATTTAATAACTTCCATTCACTTTAATATGGAAATAGAAATTGTTTTTATTCGTATGTATGACCTACCGTCTCCATTATGGTGTATTCCATTAATTTATCAGACTATTTTATATATATATATATATATAATGAATATATATGATATATAAATATATCATGTTTACATTCTATATGTAATTAAATTTTGATTTATGCAATCATATCAAGAATAACAAGTCCAAACACGTACACTAAATGAAACTATTATTACCCAAAACATTGTTTTAACATGGAACTGAAAAATGAAAAGGTTATATAAAGTCATAGGATAATAATATATGATATCATAAATATTATTATGGTTTTATTTAAAAGTTTATAATATATTTAGACCCACTATACAGAAGTTTCATACACATACAAAATAAATCGGACCTCGGGTATGGGATAACCTTGACAAACTCGTTTTATCCAAATTGTTTATTCCTAAGTACCATCTAGTTATATAAATATCATCTATGTCCATGTATTCTAAAAAATTCTCATTAAATGTGTACCACTCTTTTAGTTATGTTTAGGTACATTTTTACACATTTTTACATTTACTACATATTTTGGAAATAATCTTTCTTATATTTACAATATGATATACCTTTTAATTTTTCTGGTAAATGTAAGGGGAGATTTTTTTTAACTTATTAAGAATGGACATATATTTAAATATTAATAACACATCACAGATATGAAGCTTCCCCTACACGTTTTCATGTGTATTTTAAAAAATTATTTTCTTTTAACATCTTGTATCATTTTTAGAAAAGAAATTATTCTGGAAGAAAAAACTATATTTTCTTCATGAAGTGAGTTCAGGTGGTTTATTGAAATTTTTATCCATTTAAGATGATTTTATTTAAATAGGGTTTTGATTCTTTCTGTATTATTTCTATTATTTTATTTTGTTAATGATGTAATGGTATTTTATATGTATTATTTTATTAAAATTATATTTTAGAAAACCCATTTTATTTCTTCGGTTGTGCTATGACAATTGATTTTTGTTTTTGTAGAAAATGTAATAATTATTTCACTATGAGATTGGTGGGACCTATATCTACCAAAACATCTTTGGGTAATGAATTATATCTCATGATATATACTTTTATGGTACCTTAATGAAATCCAGTTAAGTAATACAGGGCTGGAATGACAAGTAAATCTGGTTCAGTAATGGACTCCATCCCCAATGATAGTCTTGGAAGAATGCCTTGGATAATATGGAAATAATATTATGTTATTAATGATTTTCCACAATTCCATGTTCTACTACCATTTTATTTTATCATGATTAATGTTCTATAATTATATATGGCTCACTTAATTCCATTATTTATTTCATGCCTCATTATTTTGATATTTAAAAATTTTGTTCATGTTTTTATGTACAAATGTATTTCGTTTGTTTAATTTTCTTCACGTCTACCATTAATAATAATTTTAGATCACCATTTTTATTTATTTTCAATCATATTAGAAACTTTTTTAGGTATGAATAAAAGATAATATCTATATGGGCAATGTTCAAAATTTATCACTATGATTAGAAGATTATTTTTTGAGTTTTCAAAGACAATAAAATAATAAAGACTGTGGGTGTCTATTTTTTATGTATTATGTATTACTTAAAATTTATTTATTATCCATGTATTTCATTCTTGGATCTATATAGTGGGTATTATAGTGAAGGTTTTTTCAAACTATGGAATCTGGGATGTGAAAAAATTAGTGAGATCCCTAGAGAAATTTAGAAGATATGTCTAGGGATGTCCCTAAGGTTTCGTATAGGTATAGGTTACAATCCTATAATTATGTTAATGATCATGAATAACCTATGATTAAACCTATGTTGTTAGATATTGAATGTACTCCTCCTTGATTAAGTTGTTTTCATAGTATGATTTTTTCCTCCTACATTATTCTTTCAGGGTTATAAAAATTGGCTGGAAATAGGAGGATTCATCTTAATAGAGAATATAAAGGACAATAAATTGATATTTTCCCTGAGAAACAAAATTAAATTGTTTTTGGAATGAGATACCTAATTATTATTCATAATCATCATTATCATAATATGATTAATAATATTATCTTTCGTGAATTTACTTAAACAGGAAATAAGTTAAAGATGATGATTCAAGGTGATCAAAGAGGAAAGAATGTTTTATTTCCCTTATGTAAATCATGTGGGAAGAGGCATCATGTAAAATGTTTCAATGGAAAAGGGAGAGGTTTTGGGTGTGTTAAAGAGGGACACAAATCCAATAATTGCAAAGGAATTTTTTTTGATAAAACTACATACAAGAATCATGGTAATACTAACACATAAACAATGGTTAAATGTTCTAAATCAGGAATATACGTCCATTATGAAAATCGATTCCCTATGGAAAAATCTCATGAAGGAAATCAGCAAGGTTATATGGGTATTATTAATATTGATGATGATGACGAGAATAAAAATGATATATGAGATAAAAAAGTGATATGTAATAAAATGACGAAGCTCAATCCAGGGATTAAGAAGGTAGTGCAATGATTTCATGTTTATCTAGAGTAATTTTTTATTAATAATTTTATGGTACTATGTAATAATGAAATATCTACGGATTTTGAAACTATTGTTTTTTATGTATATGTAAGTATATGTTGAATGGTATGAGTAACAATGAATGGTTATTCATATATTTTTTGAAATCACAAGATATGAGCATTATAAAGGGATCAAGAGACAAAGAGATGGTTGATAGTATTAATGAGCTCATGGTTGGTATAAGGAAAATGAGATATCATGGTTTTAGTATATATAATTTTTGTGATTTTGGAATGTGGAGGGATTTGCCTTTTTACAAAAATAATGTTTTCACTAAGATTCTATGGTAATCCATTTTTCAAGAGAGCACACAGTTAATGTATTCACATGTTTGGAATGTGACAATAATGAACTACCATATGATATATGGGAGATAAATGTGAAGTCAATCTTGTTAACATCATTCTAAGAATAATATTTTCTGTATGGATTTTAATGTTATCCATTTCTTGATATTATATGTTATTTTACATTTTAATTTTGTTAGTTTAATGTATTATCTCAATATATGTGGAATTCTTCTAATTTAATAATAAGATATATCATTTTGTTGAGATAGTGGAATGAACATTCATACTATCGCCTGATTTTATAACAGTACATAAATGGAAAATTCACCGTCGTTTCTTTATAATAATAAGTGGAAATTGTTCATTGAACATACAATGGTGAGATTGTACCAAAATCAAGTATGTGTTTATTCCCATGAATTTTTTTTCAACTTTAGGGAAATATTCATGAAAACCAAATATGTTATCCTAGTAACATCTTTTTTTATTAATCAAATGGTCCCTTAAATCATCGCATATATATAGTATTCTAGTATTTAATATTCTCTTAAACTTATACTCTATCACTATCCCTCAGAACATGATGGATATATTTCTCTTCCATATCAATGATTTCACATCCTATGTGGATACACCGTGATGAGTTTTTTCGGTAACCATTACATTTTTAACGTTACTTTTTAAAATGATATCTTAATATCCCTTTTTACGGTGTAGTTTTCCATGAAATAAGCATTCATGTAGAAAACCATTTATAACCCTGATGAATTTTGAGGAAACAATTCATTTTAAAGGGCATAGAATGTAACTCCAAAATATTTTATGAGAAATATTCATTATATTTTCACTAATTTATTTTGTTGTAAGCTACACAAATATTATCTTGATTTATACGCAACACTGTATTAGCTTACATTATATGCAACACTATTCTTGGATTCTCTTGCACAAAATATAACATTTTTTGATATAATTCATTTCACGCAACATCGAGTACATATTCTATTACATGTACAAATTAAATACATTTTGATTATGATATAAATAACACCAAGGTAGATTTCACTACACACAACACTGATTTATCTTGTGTTACAAGTAAGAGTAATCTTCTTTGATAGCTTCTGTTGTACGTGATACTGATTTTCACTAATCAACTATATATAATTAAGATATTATTATTTAATGGGATAAAAAATAGCCGCTATAAATAGTATTAACAAAATATTAATTTAATAATATTATCATTCATATTAAAAATTATATAGAACATGGTATGAGAACAAAATGAATTTTTTGAATTAAAGAATTATTTTTATAAAAAAATTAGTATTACCACGTTTTAATGGACGGTACATTTTAAATCTAATTTTTTACACTTTTATAGGTTAAAATTGAAAAAAACATCTTATTTTGAATCGGGATGTAAAAATTTACTTTGGGTCAATTTTTTTGATTTTTCTGATAACTTTCATTGTTTGATGAATAGTGAAAATCAAAGAAATTTTAAATGAAAGAAAATTCATTCATCAAAATAATTTATATTGTTAAAATATATTATTAATATATTATATGTATAAATAGAATATATTTTTACCACTTAATATAACATATTTCATTATAATTAATTTTACATTTAATTCTTGGGTAAAAACTTTTCAATCTTTTGTAATGTTTTATCTTTTAAAACTCATTTTCTCAACAATGAGATTACTATTTAATTAATTATAGAAAATTATATGTTTCAAATTTTGAAAAATTGATTCTATATTTGGAATCATACGGTTCAATTTGTGTAAATATTTACATTTTGTTTTTTGATATCATGAAGAGTAACTCTAGTAATAATTTTATTTACCATCGTTGATGGGTAAATCTGGTAAATAAGGGTAAAAATTATATTATAATAATATTAAACCACCCTAACACTTGTCTTAATCTTATTTGATAAGATATCATAGACCATGGTCACCCCTGTGTCAATTTTGAGACACCATGGGTTCACTTGGATGTGAACATGACATTTTACAAGAAATTATTTAAAGTAAAGATAAATATAACTTAATCATATATATTTTATTAAATAGTTCATAATAAAGTTTTATAGAACAGATAAATATCTCTATAAATATTAATTAGATATAAATAAATATTTCCTATATAATTATATATATTTTTATAATTTTTTCAGCTTAGATAAATTTATTTATTTATGAAACAATAATGATGTAGTGATTACCTCATTAATGAATTATTCAAATACCATATTTTAAAAATATTAAAATAATTTTAATCTGAGAATTTTGATTCTATAAAATAATTTTTTGGATAACATAGACATACTATAGATGATTTTAAATCTTTATTTTCAAAAGAATCGGTATGTGATGAATTTTATTAAAAGTCAAATATGAAAACTGTCCAAAATTGATATAATTCATTACTTAAAAGATAAAATTGTTTTTTAAATGATATTAAATTCTTGAAAATTTATGATTCAGAAAAATAGTTAATAAAATTCCAACTATGTCATAAATAACATATTTGGGGTCGTTTGACATGATATGTTAACTACATTATCCCATAATGTATAAATAATATCATATCACAATAAGATTAAAAATGGTAAATTAAGGGATAAATAAAACATAAAAGGATAAAAAAATATTTAACACTTGTCTAAATTTTTTTGGATGATTGGTATTCAAGCCCTCATTTTAATAACTTATATATAGATAAATCTTGGATAATTTTTATTCGAAATATAATTTATAATAAATTAATATTTTGAAGAGGTTTGTAAAGTACACATCTTCTCTCTTAGAAAATGGATCCTCCTTCATCTCCTCATCACCCCATTTTGAAATTTCTATTATAAAAATCCATATATACATTCTATAGGTGATTCTCATCTCAAAAGACCAACTCTAGTTCCCTAAGAGAATGTTTAATGGTGGCACATCGAGGAAAAGGTAATATCTTCTACTAATTCATTGAAAATTATTTCTTCTAATACTTTCTATTATTTAATAGTTTCATTATAAAGCAATAAAAAAGTGTCACTAATATACTAATATGTTATTATAAATATTAAACAACTCTATTTCACCTTCTATCTATCCTATGAAAAATTAAATCCCTGTGCGTTCATATATACAGATTATCATCTCTATGATGTGGTGTAATCTATTTTTCACAACTACCATACATGGATGCATGTAATGGTTGAAAATGGAAATATATATGAATATTATCACATGATACTAATTTTGAGATATTATACACCACCCACTTCAATACCGTTAAACAATTATGTGAATGATCTCATCTCTTGTGCGTACGTACGGCATACCGTCTCCACGACGCGATGCAATTCATTCTCCATGTCAACCATTCAATAATGATTATAAAGGGTATATAATAAATAATCATGAAATATATGACATATTAATGATACTATATTTGATTATATATATATATCATTTACTTACTTCCAAATAAATTAATAATAAACAAAAACATTTTTCATGCGTACATAAGGCCTACCGTCTCAATGAACAATGTCTTCAATTCCATTTAACGATCTATTACATATATATATATATATATAATGAATATATATGATATATAAATTAGTTATAACAATATGTAACTAGGTAAATCATTATCTAATTAATCATATCAAGATTAGGAAGTCAAAACACGTATGATAAAGAAATGCACTGTCTTATTAAGGTGTACACATTTTTGGAATGTGAAAACCAAGAACTACCTTATGATATATGGTAGAGAAATGCACTGTCTTTTTAGGTCACCTCTTAACATGTTTTATATTTTTTAAAGGATTGTAATGTTATCCATTTATGGATAGTATATGTTAATTTCCATTTTATGTTTTTAGATTAATGTATTATCTCCCTATGAATGGACTGATACTTATTTTGTTACATGTTTTATCCTTTGGTAGAGATAGATGGAATGCCCTATCATTATATAGAATGATCTTCTAACACTTCACGGATGAAAAATTCAACATCATTTGTTTATGATATGAAGTTGAAATTGTTCAAAGCATGAACAAAAGAGAGATTGTACCAAAATATAATATGTATTTATCCTAATGAAATATTCTTCAACATTATGGAAATAATTTTGAAAACCAAAAATTTTATACTAGTAGACTCTTATTTGATGAATATGATGATCCCTTACATAATCCAAAATTTATTTCTTTATAATAGTTATCTTTATACAAATCTTATTCCTGATCACTATCCATCAAGAAATGATTGTTAAATTTCTCTTCTGTATCCATGTTTTCAATTCATATGTGGATACCCAATGATTTGTTAATTTGGGTAACCATTACATTTAAAATCTTCCTTTTAAAATTTTATCTTAGTATCTCTTTTAACGACGTGGTGTTCCCTGAAAAACAATTTCAAGTAGAAAACCATTTATTACCCCGATGAATTTCAAGGGATACATTTAATTTAAGGGGATTAGAATGTAACACCCCATGATTTTATGAGATAGATTATTTTTATTTTTAACGATGTATTTTTTTGTACACTACACCATGATTATCTTTCTCTATACATCGGACTATATTACCTTGTAGTATACAAAAAACTATTCCTGGATTGTTTTGCACACAATTTGATTCTCTTTTGATAGATTAATTTCATGAAACTCCGAGTATAGATTTTGCTAAATTTATAAATAAAATATGTTTTGATTATCATATACATAACTCCAAAGTAATCATGCACTACATGAAACAATTTATTGAGTTGAGATTCCTGAAAGAGTAATCATCCTCAACAACTGGCATTGACGTTATACCGAGTTTCACTAAACAATAATATATTATTAAAATATTATTATTCAATGAGATATATAGTATCATTTATGAATATTATTAACCACATTTTTAATTTTATAACATTATCATTAATTATACACATTTTATAGAACATGGTATGAGAACAAAATTATTATTTTGGATAAAGAAGTATTTCTTTAAAAAAATTCAGGTGTACCACCTTTTGATGGGGAATCCATTTTAAATATAATTTTATAAACTTTTATATGTTAAAATATTCAAAATTAACTTCTTATTTGGTATCAATAAATAAAAAGTTATGTTCAGATAAATGTTTTAAATATATCTGATATCGTTCATATATTAAAGAATAGTGAAAATAAGTTAAATTTTAAAGAAAAACCACTTTTTTCATCAAAATAATTTATATGATTAACATATATTATTGAATGGTTTTAAAGTTTAAATAGAATAAACTTTTACCATTAAATATTATTTATGTCATCATAATTAATTTTACATTTAATTCATAGGTAAAATCATTTGAATATTTTGCAATGTATTGACATTTTAAACAATTTTCTCTAAAACAAGATTAATAATAAATTAATTAATTCAACTTTTGTTGTTGGAATTAGGAAAAATGGATTACATATTTTGAATCAGATGATCTTAATTTTGTAAATAGGTACCCTTTATTTATTGGACATCATTAATAGTAATTATGGTAATTATTTTATTTACTATGGTTAAGAGGTAAATCTCGTAAATAAGGGTAAATAATAACATAATAATAATACTTAACTACAATAACACTTTTCAATGTCATATTGTGTAATCTATGTCCTACCATGGGAACCATTGGGTTGATTTTTGGAACCCACGGCTTCACATTGAAGTGAAAATGACATTTTATAAGAATTAATTTAAAGGATAATTATAACCTAAACAAAAAAATTTGACTAAATAGATTTTAATATAATTTATTATAACTACTCTATACTTATAAATTCTTATTATAAAGAAAAAAATATTTCCTACATCATGGTATTTTATTTTTAATTTTTAGACATTAGATAAATATATTTATTTATGACACAATTATGATATACTAATTACTTCATTAATGAAAAATTCAAATACAAGAATTTATAAATATTAAAATATGTTTAATTTGAATATATTGATACTATACCAGAATAGTTTGGATTAAATTGAAAGACTAGAGATGAGTATAATCCTTTTTTATGGAATCATTTTGTTATGAATTTTTTAAAAAGTGAAATATTAATAGTGTCCCAAATTGACTGAATTCATAACTGAAAACATAAAATACTTTATTAAATGATATAAAATTCCTAAAAATTTAATATTAGACTAAATATATATTATAAGTCCAAATATGTCAAAAATTAATTTTTTTGGATGTTAGAACATGATAAGGTAATTACATTAACACACCAAGTGTAAATAATATGATATCACGGTAAGATTAAAATGTGGTAAAATATGTGTTAAAGAAAAAAGACCAGGAAAACATATTCAAAACTTTTATAAAAATTATTTTATAATGGTTATTCGAACCAAAATAATCTTATCTTATAATTGAAAGATTTTGGAAAATTCTTACTCTAAATCTAATTTATAAAAAAAATTAATATATTTAAGAGTTTCCTAAAGTACCCCTCTCATATTTTATAAAAGGGAACCTCCTCCCTCTTATATTCACACCATTTTGAGTATTAATGCTCTTAAAAGACCTGAAAATTTATATTCTTAAATTCCCTAGTCACATTCTAGAGTATCTTTTATTCTCAAAAAACAAACTCTAGTGCCCTAAGAGGAAGTTTAAAGGAGGCATGTTGAGGAATAGATAATATCTTCTACCGATTCTGTCAAATTTATTTCTTCATCTACTTCCACTTATTTAGTTGTTTCATTATAAATTAATAACATAAATACAGTGAAATAATTATATTTTCTTATAAATATGAAACAACGGTATTTCAACTTCTATCCAGCCTTCGAAAAATGAAATCATCGCGCGTTCTTACGTACAAATTATTGTCTCCACACCGTGGTGTAATCTATTGCTCACCATCACCTTACATGGATTGTATAATGGTGGAAGAAAAAACAAAATATGATTATAATAACGTCATACTGAATATGAGATATTATAAACCATCCACTTCAATATCATTCAACAATTATGGGAACGATATTGTCGCACATGGGTACATACGACTTACCGTCTCCATGATGTGATGAAATTCATTTTCCATGATAACTATTCATAGATGATTATAAACTACATAAAATAAATTATAATTAAATAAATGGTATTAATTCTAATGGATTTAATTATATATATACATATATGTTATTTACATACTTCCATTCAATTTAATAAGGAAACAAAAACAACGTTCATGTGTACATATGGCCTACCGTCTCCATGAATGGTATATTCAATTCCATTTATTGATAAATTATTTATATATATTTATATAATAAATTTATATTATATATAAATCAATTATTTCATTATTGATGTATGTAAATAATGATCTATGTAATAATATTATGAATTACAAGTCTAAACACGTATGATAAATGAAACAATTATTACCCAAATCATTGGTTTGAAATGGAATTGAAAAATGAATGGGTCATATAATGTCATATGTGAATCCTATATGATATCATAAATATTATTATGGTTCTTTAAAAAGATAATAATTTTTTTAAACCGATTATAAATGAGTTTCAAAAACATACCGAAAAATCATACGTAAGGTAAGGGATAACTTTTCCAATATCGATTTATCTGATATTGTTTATTCATAAGTATCTAATGGATATATATTTATCATCTATGTCAATGTTTTCTAAAACTATTCTCAGAAAATGTGTTCCATTATTTTAGGTATGTTTAAAAACATTTTAACCCATTTTTTCTTTTACAGCATGGTTTGGAAAGAATCTATCTTATATTTTCCATAGAAGTTAATTGTTCAATTTACTGGAAAAAGTACGAGGTGAATTTTTATTAAGATATAGTGCATGAACTACTTATTACATATTAATAACACTTTTAATACATGAAGATTCATCTATATGTTTTAATTTAAATTTCCAAAAAAATATATTCTTTTAAAATTGCACGGTATTTTGAGAAAAGAAAACATTTATTAAGAGGAAAGGATATTTTTTCAAGAACTGAGTTCTGGTGGTTTATTGAAATTATTTTCAATTTAGGATGATTTTATTTATATAGGGTTATGTTTTAATCCCTATTATTTCTATTATTTTAATTTTTTATCTTCTAATGGTTGTTTATGTGGATTATGATATTATGAAATGATATTTATGAAAACCCATTTTATTTATTAGGATATACATTGACGAATGATTTATTTTTTTTGGAACATGTAAGAATGATTTCACTATGAAATAAGTGGGACTTATATATCCCTAAAATGAAATGGGTTATGATTTATATCTCATGAGATAAACATGGATGAAACCATAAATAAATCAAGTTCAATAATACAGGGCTGGAACGACAAGTAAATGCATTTCAAAAAAATGACTTTGTACATAATGATAGTATTGGGAGCAATGTATTGGCTACTATGGAAATAATATTATGTGCTTAATGGATTTCCACAATTCCATGTTTTACTCCAATTATATTTTATCATGATTAATGGTCTATAATTATCAATTACTTACGTACACTCATTATTTATTTGATGCCTCACAATTTTGATGTTTAGAAATTATGTAGATGTTTTACGTTATAATGTATCTTTTTTGTATTATTTTATCCTTGTTTACCCTTAATAAGAATTTAAGATCACCCTTTTTATGTTTTCCCCCAAGATATAAAGAAATGTTTCAGGTAGGAAAACAAATGGGGAATAAATTTATGGGAGATGATGAAAATCTATCACTGTGATTAGAAGATTATGTTTTGATTTTCAAAGACAGTAAACTAATACTGTATTTGGGATTTTGTTTTTGTTATGTATTGTGTATTCCTCAAAATTAATTTAGTTTCCAGTTATGTCATGCATTGATCTATATAGTTGGTATTATATTGATGTGTTAGTCAACCAATGGAATCTAGGATGTGAAAACATTAGGGAGATCCCTATAGAAATTAATAAGATATGTCTATGTATGTCCCGTAGGATAAGAATAATTATAGGTTACTATCCTATAATTATGATAACTATCTTGAATACAATAGGATTAAAACTATGTTGTTAAGGATTTAATGTACCCCCCTTGATTGTGTTGTTTTCCAAGTATGATATTTTCCTCTCACACTATTCTTTTTCAGTTTTAGAAAATGGGTGGAAACATTAGGATTCATGTTAATAGAGAATACGATCGACAATGGAATGATATTATTCCTATGAAAAAAGTGAAATGGGTGTTGGAAGGAGATACATAATTATTATTCCTAATCATAAATCTCATAATATGATCAATAATATTATATTTCATGAATTTCCATAAATAGTTAATAAGAGAAAGATTATGTTTCATTGTGATCATAGAGGAATCAAATTTTGATTTCCCTCATGTAAATAATTGGGAAGAGGTATCATGGAGAATGTTTCAAATTAAAAAAAGGTGTTTTGGGTCTGGAAAATACGGACACAAAGCAATTAATTGCAGAGGAAATGGTTTTGTTAACACAATATACACTAATAATAGTATTACTAAGACATTAAAATTTGTTAAATGTTATTAATTTGGAATTTGCTGGTATTATTAAAATCGTTGTCGTAAGGGGAAATCTCATAACTAAAATCAGCATGGTCTTATGGGTATTGTTAATATTGATGTTAATGAAGATACAACAAATGACATATGAGATGAAAAAAGTGTTAAGGAATAAAATGACAAATCTTGGAAAATGGTTTAAGAAGGTAGTGGAATGATTTCTTGTTTATCAAGAGAAATGTTTTATAAATAATTTAATGGTACTATGGAATAAATAAATATCTAAGGATTGTTACACTATTTATTTCCATTAAGTATGTTAAAGTATATGTTTAACGGTGTGAGTAACCATGAATGGTTATTCATATATTTCTTGAAAGAACGTGATATGTGCATAATAAAGGGATAAAGGGATAATGAGATGATTGATAGTACTAATGATCTCATGATAGGTATAATGGCAAGGTAATATCATGGTTTGAGTATATAAATTTTTTTTGATTTAGGTATATGGAATGCATTACCTTTTGTATACATTCATGTTTTAACTAAGGTTCTATGTTAATTCAGGTTTCAAGAGAATACATGATTAATGTATTCACATGTTTGGAATGTGACAACAAATAAATACCATATGATATATGGTATATAAACGTTATTTCAATTAAGTTCACCTATTTCTATGTTTAATATTTGTTTTATGGATTTTAACGTTATCTATTTCAAGATATTAGAAATTATCTTCAATTTTAATTTTGTTAGATTAATTTATTAACTCACTCTAGTTGGACTTATGCTTATTTGATAAAATGTTGTATCCTTTTGTTGAGATAGTGGAATGACCTATCATTCTATCGCATGTTTTTCTAACCCTACATGAAAGAAAAAATCAATATCATTTATTTATGTGATGAGGTGGAAATTTTTCGTTGAATGAACAATGATGAGATTTTACAAAAATCAGTTATGTAATTATTCTCAGGAAAAATTCATCAACATTAGGGAAATAATCTTGAAAACCAAAAATGATATCTGTGTGCCCTCTTATTCAATGAATTATATAGTCCATTAAATCATCTCATATTTATGGTTTTATGGTAATTAACTTTCTCTGAACATTATTCTCTATCACTATCCATCTGAACATGATGGTTATATTTCTTTTCCATATCAATTAGTTCACTTCCTATGTGGATACCCTGTGATGAGTTACTTTGGGTAACTATTAATTTTCTAACTTTCCATTTTAAAATTATATCTTTGTATCCCTTTTTACGACTTGGGATTACAGGAATGAAACATTCGTGTATAAAACGATTTAAAACCTTGATGAATTTTCATGTCGAAATTCATTTTAAGGGGTGTAGAATGTAATACATAGATTATTTTTGAGATAGATTCTTTTTAATTTCACTCATATATTGTGTTTTACTCTACACCAAGGTTATCTTGATTTATATGCAACACTGTATTAGCTTATAGTGCACGCAACACTATTCTTGGCTTTTTTTGCACAAAATATCATGATTTTGAATAGAATTCATTTCACAAAAAATCGAGTACATATTTTTTTCAATGTATAAATGAACTACATTTTTATTATGATATTCATAACACCAAGGAAGCTTTCACTACACGCATCGCTGATTTGGATTACATTTCAGGAAAGACCAATCTTCCTTGATAGCATACATTGTATGTGATTCCGAGTTTCAATAAACAATGATATGTTATTAAGATATTATTATTTAATTTGATATAAAATTTCCTTTATAAATATTATTAACCACATTATTTATTTTTTGACATTATCATTCATATTAAAGATTTTATAGAACATGGTATGAGAACAAAATGATTTTTTCAGATAAAAGAATTATTTTTCATAAAAATGTGTTTTTACCGCCTTCTAATGGCGCATCCATTTTAAATCATATTTTTAAAACATTGATAAGTTAAATAAGAAAATATAAAATTCTTCTTTGGACACTATAGCTGGTATCAGCGTGAAGTTTTAGTCACCCTTTGGAAATTAGGATGTGATGACTTTAGTGAGATCCCTAGAGATTATCTTTTGTAGGTCTTGGGATGTCCCAATGGATAAGTATATTTATAGGTTACAACCCTATAATTATGATAATGATCATGAGTATCCTAGAGTTAGACATATGTTTTTATAGATATATTGTAATCATGCTTGATTATGTTGTTTTCCTAGTATGATTTTTTCATTTCACACTATTTTCTGTGGGTTCTATAAAATAACTGGAAACTAGAGGATTAATGATAATGGAGAATATGATACAAAATGGAATAATATTATTCATGGAAAAACATATTAAATGGATGTTGTAAAGTGAAACATCATTATTATGCCTAATAATCAATATCATTATACGATCAATAATCTCAACTATGGTGAATTTCTAAAAGCAACTAATTAGAGAAAATGGAGTTTCATGGTGATGATAATGGAAAGAAAGAACAATTTTCATCATATAAATAAATTGGGAAGAGGCATCGATAAGAATTTTTTAATGGAACTAGAAGATGTTTTGGGTGTCAAATAGAAGGTCACAAAGCCCTCAATTGCAAATGAAATGGTTGTGTTAACACAACTGACAAGGATAATAGTATTACTAAGACATCAACAATGGTTAAATATTATAAATGTATAATGTAAGGGAATTTTTTAAATTGAACCCCTAATGGAGAATCACATGATGAAAATGAACATGGTCGTTTGGGATGTATTTATGTGGATAACAATTAAGAGACTAAAAATGATATATATGATAAAAAGAGGTGTTTAGGAAAAAAATGATTATGCTCGATCAATGGTGTAATAAAGTAGTGGAATGATTGAATTATTATCAAGGGTAATTTTGTATTAGTAATTTAATGGTACTATGGAATAAATAATCATCTATGGGTTGTTAGAATATGGTTTTTTCTCATGTATTTTATTGTACATGTTGAATGGTACCTGTAACCATGAACAGTTATTCAGATATTTTTAGAAAGCACATGATATGTGTATAATAAATGGATAAGTAGATAATGAGATGTTTGATAATATTAATGAGATCATGACTGGTCTAAGGAAAAATTTATATCATTCATTGAGTATATATAATTTTGAGATTTGGGTATGTGGAAAGAGTTACCTTATGACAACATTTATGTTTTCACTAAGGATCTTTGGTATTTCATGTTTCAAGAGAATACATGATTAGGTATTCACATTTTTTGAATGTGACAACAAAGAATAACCTTTTGATATATGGTTGATAAATTTTATGTCGGTTTATTTCACCACTTATTATGTTTTATATTTTTGAAAGTTTTTTAATGATATCCATTTACGGTAGAAAGAGTTATCTTCCATTTTATGTTTGTCAGATTAATTTATTATCTCACTATAGGCAGTCTTATGCTTATTTTATTACCTGCTCTATCATTTTGATGAGATAGATGGAATTACCTATTATTCTATCTCATTGTCTGTTAACACTTCATGAATGAAAAACTCAACTTCATTTCTTTAAGAGATGAAGTGGAAATTGTTCAAGGCGCAAACAATGAAGAGATTATACTAAAATAAAGTACGTATTTATTCTCATTAAATATTCTTCTTTATTAGGGAAATAATATTGAAAATAAAAAATATTATCCGAGTACCCTCTTATTCTATGAATATGACGGAACCAAAAATATTCACAAATTTATGGGTTTCTTATAGTTATCTTTCTCTAAATCTGATTCTCGATCCCTACCCACTAAAACTTGATGGTAAAAGTTATCTTCCATATCCATGTTTTCAAATCCTATTTGGAAACTCTATGATGAGTTGCATTGGGTAACCATTATATTTATAACATAAATTTTTAATATAATATCTTAGTAACCCTTTTTATAATGTCAGTTTCCCAGAAATAAAATTTAATGTAGAAACCATTTATAACCCCGATGAATTTTGAGGGCTAAATATATTTTAAGGTGAGTAGAATGTAACACCTATAGATTTTATGAAATAGATTCTTTTTAATTTTATTAATGTATTTTTTTACAATACACCATGATTAGCTTGATCTGTACACAGAACTATATTATCTTACTATACAAACAATGCTATTCTTGGCATGTGTTGCACACAATTTGATATTCTTTTGATAAAATTCATTTCATGAAACACTGAGTATATATTTTGTTCAATGTATAAATGAACCAATTATTTATTATGATATACATAAAACCAAATTAGTATTTCACTACAAACAACCCTTTATTACCTTGTGTTACATGAAAGAGAAATCTTCCTCGACAACATGCATTAATGTGATACCGAGTTTTACAAAACAACTATATATTATAAAAATATTATTAATTAATGGGATATAAACTAGCTGTTTTATATAGTAACAACCAAAATTTTAATTTTATAACATAATCATACAACATACACATTTTATAGAATATGTTATGAGAACAAAATGATTTTTTTGGATAAAGAATTATTTTTCAAATAAATGTTGTCTTACTACCTTTTAATGGAGCATCCATTTTAAATCTTATTTTTGAAACATTTATAAGTTCAATTTGTCAAAATAAAATTTTTCTTTGGAATCGAGAGATAAAAATTTACTTTGGATTAATTTTTGATATTTTTCTAATTACTTTCATATTTTGATGAATAGTGAAAATACGCTAAATTTTAATAGAAACAACTTTTTTTCATCAAAATAATTTATATGTTTAAAATATATTATTTAATGTTTTTAAACTATTAATAGAATATATTTTGACCATTTAATATTATTTAGGTCAATATAAATAATTTTACATTTAATTCATTGCTAAAAACATTTCAATCAATAGTAATGTTTTAACATTTAAAACTCGTTTTTATACAATGAGATTAATATTAAATTAATTAAAACAAAAAATGTGTTTTGAATTTTAAAAAATTGATTATATATTTGGAGTCATATAATTCAAATTTTATACACAGGTACCCCTTATTTTGGTACATCATTAATAGTAACTCTAATAATAATTTTATTTACTATGGTTAAGAGGTAAATCTCGTAAATAATGATAAAAAATAACATAATAATAATATTAAAATACTTAAACACATGTAAAAGTTATATTGAGTAAGATATATCATGACATGGGAACCCTTGGGTTGATTTAGGGACCCCATGGGTTCACGTGGATGCGAAAATGACATTTTATAACAATTAATAAAATTAATGATAATTATAACCAAAACATATATATTTTACTAATTATATGTTAATATAGTGTTCAAAAAATGATATATATATATATATAGATGCCCATTAATGATATAAAAATATTTCCTACATCATGGAATTTTATTTAAACTTTTTAGACATTAAATAAAAATATTTATATAAGACACAATTATGATTTATTGATTACTTCATTATTACAAAATTCAAATACATGAATTTATAAATATTAAAATTTGTTTAATTTGAATATTATGACGCCATTTAATAATTTTATAGATGAAATTGAAATACTAGAGATGATTCTAGTTCTTTGTATTGATAGAATCAGTTTGTTATGAATTTTTATAATGCTACATATGAATAGTGTCCCAAATTGACAAAATTCATAACTGAAAACATAAAATAGTTTATTAAATGATATTAAAATCCTAAAAATCTATGATTTGTCAAAATAGTTAATATGAGTCCGAATATGTGATGAATATCTTTTTGTGGTTCGTTTGACTTGATAAGGCAATTAAATTTACCTAAATTGGGTTAATAACATGATATCACGGTATGATTAAAAACGGTAAAATAAGGGTTATGGAAAAAATATAAGGAAGAAAATATTCAAAACATTTATCAAAATTATTTTATAATTTTTATTTGAACCAAAATAATCTTATCTTATAATTATATTATTTTTGGACAATATTTAGTCATAGTTGAAATTATAAAAATTTAATATTTTTAAGAGTTTCCAAAAAATCTCCTCTCATCTTTTATAAAAGGGAACCTCCTTCCTCTTCTCTTCACTCCATTTTGAGAATTCATGCTCGGACTAGACCTACCCATTTCTATTGTAAACATCCCTGGAATCATTATAGAGGTTCTGGTATTCTGAAAAGGCAATCCCTAGTGCACTATGAAAAGTATAAAAGACGCGTGTTAAAGAAGAGATAATCTCTTCTACAATTTCTTTCAAATTCATTTCACCTTCTACATCTACTTATTTATTAGTTTCATTATAAATTATTATCATAAGTATAAATAAAATAAGGATATTTTATTATATGTATTAAAAAACTATATTTTAACTTCTATCCATCCTTTGAAAAATGAAATCACCGCACATGCTTACGTACGGATTACCGTATCCACACCGTGGTGTAATATTTTTCTCACCACCACCTTAACTAGATGGGTATAATGGTGGAAAAAAATAAATACATATGATTATAGTATTGTGATACTACTTTTGAGATATTATACACCATCCAATTCAATACCATTCAACAATTATGGGAATTATATTGTTGTATGTGCGTACGTACGTCTTACCATCTCCACGATGAGATGAGATTCATTTTCCATGTTAAATATGAAAGGATGATTATAAATTATATATAATAAATTATATGACATATATTATATTTTAATTCTAATTCTTTTATGTATATATATATATATATGTAATTTACATACTTCCATTCAATTTAGTAGGAAAATGAATATAGCATTCATGCAACGTACGGCCTTTCGTCTCTATGAACGGAGTATCCAATTCCACTTATCGGTCTATTATATATATATATAATGAATATATATGATATATAAATCATGTTTTACATTAATAAAGTAATTAAATCATGATCTAATTAATCATATCATGAATAACAAGTCCAAACACATACGATAAATGAAACTATTATTACCCAAAAAGTTACTTTAACATGGAATTGGAAAATGAATTGTCATATAATGTCATATGTGAATCCTATATGATAGAATTAATTTTATTATGGTTATTTAAAAAAGTGAATTATTTGTTTAAACCCACTATAAATGAGTTTCAGAAACATAAATAAAAATCCGACCAAATGTAGGGAATCACTTTTCCAATCTTGTTTTATCTGAGATTAATTATTAGTATGTATCTACTATGTATATATATATATCATATATGTCCATGTTTTCTAAATATATTATCATAAAATGTTTACCATTATTCTAGGTATTTTTAAAGACATTTTACCCCAAATTTTTTACTCTATGGTTTGGAATGAATATTTATTATATTTACCAAACAAGGTACTTTTTTATTTTTCTCAAAAACGTATGGGGAGATTTTTGTATCTTATATGGCATGAACATATTTTTACATATTAAAACACACTACTTACATTAAGCTTCATCTACGTGTTTCCTTGTGTATTTTCTACAAAATTATTTTCTTTTAAAATTGCATGATATTTTGAGAAAAGAAATCATTTTTAAGAAGAAATGATATTATCCTCAGGAACTCAGTTCGGGTTTATTATCAAAATTATATTCCACATAAGGTGATTTCATTTAAATAGGGTTATGTTTCTATCCATATTATTTATATTATTTTCTTTTGTTAATGATGAAATGATATTTTATATGGATTGTGATATTATTGAATGATTTTTAAGAAATCCCATTTTATTTCTTTAGTTATGTTGTGATGAATGATTTATGTATTTGTGGAACATGTACGAATGATTTCACTACGTAAAGGTTGGGACCTATATCTAACTACAACGAATTAGATAATGATATATATCTAATGATATAGACATGGATTGAACCTCAAAAAAATCTGGTTCAGTAATACAAGGATGAAACGACAAGTAAATCTCAATCAGTAATGGACTTCATCCACAAGGATAGTCTTTGGAGAAATGCCTTTTCTACTATCTAAATAATATAATGTGATTAATGATTTTCCATAAATCCATGTTTATCTCCAATTATATTTTAAAATGATAAACATTACATTATGTTCTATGACATACGTACTCCCAATATTTATTTCATGCCTCATGATTTTAATTTTTAACCATTATGTTCATGTTTTTACATTCAAATGTTTCTCGTTTGTTTTATTTTCTCCATTTTTACACTTAATATGAATTTTAGATCACCCTTTTTATGTTTTCGCACTTGATATAATGAAATTTATTAGGTATAATAACACAAGTGTAAGATCTTTATCGGAGATATTGAATTTCAATCACCATGATTAGAAGATTATGTTTGGAGTTTCCAAGGACACTAAACTAATATAGTCTTTGGGTGTCTGTTTTTGTTATGTATTATGTATTTCTCTAAATTAATTTAATATCCATGTATGTTGTGTTTGGGTCTATATATTTGGTATTTGAGTGCCAGTTCAGTCAACCTATGGAAACTAGGATGTGAAAAGATTAGTGATATCCCTAGAAAAATTTATAACATATGCCTAGGGATGTCCCTAAGGTTAAGAATACATATAAGATACAATCCTAGAATTCTGATAACTATCATGAATAACATTGGATTATTCATATGTTGTTAGATAATGAAAGTACTCCCCCTTGATTGTGATTTTTTCCAAGAATTATTATTTCCTCTCACACTATTCTTGTTGGGTTTAAACAAATGGCCGGAAATTGGAGGATTCATGTTAATAGAGAATATGATGGACAATAGAATGATATTATTACTAAGAAACCAAATTAAATTGGATTTGTAAGGAGATGCATAATTATTATTCCTAATCATCAATAACTTAAAATTATCAATAATCGTATCATTGGTTATTTTCCTTAAACAACTCATAAGAGAAAGATGATGTTTCATGGTGAACATAGAGGGAAAAAAGTTCAATTTCCCTCATATCAATCATGTGGGAAAATGTATCAAGGAGAATGTTTCAATGGAATAAGAAGATGTTTTTGGTGTGGAACTGTAGGACACAATGCTAGTAATTGCAAAGGAAATGGTTTTGTTAACACAACATACACGAATAATGGTATTACTAATACATCAACAATGGATAACTATTATAAATGTGGAATATACATGCATTATTAAAATAAATGACCAAAGGGAATATCTCATGAAGAGAATCAGCAAGGTCGTGTGGGTATAATTTATGTTGATGACGATGAAGAGACTACAAATGATATATGAGATGAAAAAAGTGTTAAGGAATAAAATGGCGAAGCTCGGTCAATGGATTAAGAAGGTAGTGGAATGATAGAATGTCTACAAGAGTAATGTTCTTCAATAAATTAATGGTACTATGTAATAATTAAATATCTATGGATGTCTACATTATTGTTTTTCCTCATGTATATAAAAGTTTATATTGAAAGGCATGAGTTACCATGAATTATTATTCATATTTTATTGGAAGGCATATAATATTTGAATAATGAAGGGATAAAGATATAATGAGATTATTGATAGTATTATATAGTTCATGATTTTTATAGAGATAATGTGATATCATGGTTTGAGTGTATAGAATTTTTGGGATTTTGGTATATAAAATGAGTTACCTTTTAACAACATTCAGGTTCTCACTATTGTTACATGGTAATTAATGTTTCAAGAGAACACATGATTAAATTATTCTCATGTTTGGAATGTGACAATAATGATCCACCATAAGATATATGGTGATAAATTTTTTGTCAATTTAGTTCACCTCTTTCTATGATTACTATTTTTTGAAAGGATTGTACTTTTATACATTTTTGGATATTAAAAGTTATTTTCCATTTTAATTTTGTTAGATTATTAGATTATCTCACTATATGTGGACTAATGATTATTTGATAACATGTTATATCATTTTTTTGAGATATTGGAATGTACTATAATTCTATCACATTATTTTACAACACTACATGAATGAAAAAATCAACTTAATTTCATAACGATATGAAGCGGAAATTGTTCATTAAATGAATAATGGTGAGATTGTACCAAAATGAAGTATGAATTTATTCTCATTAAAAAATATTCAACATTAGTTAAATAATCTTGAAAACCAAAAAATTTCTCCTTGTACCCTTTTATTTGATGAATCAGATGGTATTATAAATCATCGTATATAATTTGTTTTCATGGTAGTTAACTTTCTCGAAACCTTATTCTCGATCACTATTTTTCAGAAAATGACAGTTATATTTCTCTTATATATCCATGATTTCACTTCCTATGTTGATACCCTGTGATGAGTTTCCTTGGGTAACCATTACATTTATAACATTCTATTTTAAGATGATATCTTAGTATCCTTTTTTACGACGTCAATTTCCAGGAAAAAACCATTCACATTATGGGGGTAGAATGTAACACCTAAATATTTTATGTGATAGATTATTTAAAATTTCACTGATGTATTTATTTGTATGCTACACCAAAATTATCTTACTTTATATGAAACCATTTATTATCTGACATTATACGCAACACTATTATTGTGTTGTGCTGCACAAAATATCAATTTTTTATAGAATTTATTTCACCCAACATCGAGTACAAATTTGGTTCTATGTATAAATTTACTACATTTTGATTTTGATATACATAACACCAAGGAATATTTCACTACACGGAACACTTACTTGGCTTGTGTTACAAGCAAGATCAATCTTCCTTGTTATTTTGTGTGATAAGTGATATGGAGTTTCACTGAACAATGATATATTGTTAAGATATTATAATTTAATGGTATATATAAAAGTTGTTATGAAAACTATTAACCAAATTTATAATTCAATAAAATTATCATTCTTATTACAAATTTTTTAGAACATGGTATGGGAACAAAATGAAATTTTCTAATCAATTAATTATTTTTCAAAAAATTATAGTTTTACTACTTTTTAATGGATCGTCCTTTTTAAATCTGATTTTTAACACATTCTTAATTAAAATTGTGAAAATAATATTTTTCTTTGGAATCAGGATGTAGGAATTTACATTAGATTAATTTTTGATATTTTTCTGAAAACATTAATATTTTGATGAAAAGTCCAAATACACGAAATTTTAAAAGAAAACAAATTTTTTCATCGAAATAATTCATATGGTTAAAATATATTTTTAATGGGTTTAATGTATAAATAGAATATATTTTTACCACATAATATTACTTATTTCATTATAATTAATTTTCAATTTTATTCATAGGTAAAAAAATTTCAATCATTTGTTATGTTTTAACTTTTTATACACACTTTCTCAACAACAAGAATAATTTTAAATTAATTACATAAAATTGAATGATCTGAATTTGGAAAAATGAATTATATATTTCAAATCAGATGGTTCATATTTTGTAAATAGTTACCTTTTATTTTTCAACATCATGAATAGTAACTGTAACAATAATTATATTTTTTGTGGTTAAAGGGTAAATCTTGTAAATAAGGGTAAAAATTTATTATAATAATTCTAAACTACCCTACCACATGTCCTAATATTATTGTACAAGCTATTTCAGACCATGGGCACCCTTGGGTTAATTTTGGGACCTCATGGGTTCACATGGATGTGAACATTACATTTGATAAGAATTTATTTAATGAAAAGATAATTATAAACTAAACATATATCTATTAAAATATAGATTTTAATAAATTTTTATATAACTGATAAATATGTCTATAAATATAAATTAGAAATATTAAAATATTTCCTACATCATTATATTTTATTTTATATTTTTCGACCTTAGATAAATATATTTATTTATTATGGAGCAATGATGTAGTAATTACCACATTATGAAAGATTCCAATAAATAAATTTATAAATATTAACATAATTTCCAATTGATTATTTTAATGACATAAAAAATTTATTGATATCCTAGACATAATAGATATTTGTTTAATTCTTTTTTTGAATGAATCGGGTTTTTCTGAATTTTTCAAAAAGCCATATATGAATAGAGTCCAAAATTTAAATAATTCATTACAGAAATCCTATATTTTTTTATTAAATGATATTAAATTATTGAAAATATAAGATTCATCCAAATAGTTAATATAATTCCAACTATGCCATAAATAGTTTTTTCTGTTGTTTTTCATTATATCTTAATTACATTTACCCACAATGTATAAATAAAATCAGATCACAATAAGATTAAAAATTGTAAAATAATGGATAAATAAAAAAGATAAGGATAAAAAAATATTTCAAACGTGTCTAAACATTATTGGATGACTGATATTCGAATCTACATCATTATATCTTATAAATAGATATGTTTTGGATAAGTTATAGTCTAAACAATGTTTATAATAAATTAGTTTTTTGAAGTGGATTGTAAAGTGTCCCTCTCCTCTCTTATAAAAGGGAATCTCGTATATCTCCTATTCACTATATTTTGAGTCTTCATGCAGGTAAAACCCTTATCATTTCTCATATCAACTTTTATAGTTCAATTTTAGTTGTGTTGATCTTCTCAAAATACCAACTCTATTGCCCTAAGATAAAGTTTAATGGAGGCACGTCAAGGAAAAGGTAATCACTTCTTCCAATTCTTTGAAATGTATTTCTTCTTCTACTTCCTCTTATGTAGTTATTTCATTATAAAGTGAAAACATTAGTATCACTCATATACTGATATGTTATTATAAATATGAAACAACCCTATTTCACCTTCTATCCGTCTTATGAAAAATGAAATCCCCACATGTGCGAACGTACAGATTACCAGCTCTATGCTCTGGTGTAATCTGTTTTTCAACACTACCTTACTTGGATGGGTATAATGCTAGAAAAAATCACTATATATTATTATAATGAAATGATACTAATTTTGAGATATTATACACCATTAACTTAAATACCATTCAATAATTATGGGAATGATATCGTCTCTTCTGCGTACATACAACTTACCGTCTCCACGACATGATGAGATTCATTCTCTTTGTTAACTATTCATATGTGATTATAAAGTATATATAATAAATAATCATGAAATATATGAATTATTAATGATACTATATTTATTTATATATATATAATTTACTTACTTCAATACAAATTATAAGGAAACGAAAACCCCATTCATGCGTATATAAGGCCTACCGTCTCCATGAATAGTGTATGACATTCCATTTATCGATCTATTAAATATATATATTGATATACTGAATATATATGATATATAAATCAGTATTAACAATATGGAAGTAAGTAAATAATTATCTAATAAATCATATCAATAATAACAAGTCCAAACACATGCGATAAATGAAACAATTATTACCTAAATCATTACATTAACATGGAAATTACAAATGAATGGGTAATATAAAGTCATAAGTGAATCATATAGGATATCATTAATATTATTATGGATCTATTAAAAGTTAATAACATATTTAAACCCACTATATAGGAGTTTCAAATGCATACAGATGAAATGAGACCTATGGTATGGGATATCTTTTCCAATCTCATTTTATCCAAGATTGTTTATTCATAAGAATTAATTTGGTATATACTCATCATCCATGTTAATATTTTCTAGAAAATATTACCAAAAAATATGTAACATCTATCTATGTATGTTTAATGTAATTTATACTCATTTTGACTTTTACTATATGGTTTGGAAGAAATCAATATTTTTTTACTATATGAGGAACTTTCTCACATTCCTAAAAAATGTACGAGGGTAATGTTTTTTTTAACTTATTCAAAATGAACATATTTTTAAATATTAATAACACATTACCTACAGGAATAATTCTATGTACATTGTAATGTGTATTTCAAACTAATTTTTTTATTTTAAAATTATGTGGAATTTTAGGGAAAAGAAAATTTTTTTGAATAAGAGAGGATATTTTCTTCAAGATCTAAGTTCAAGCGGTTTATTAAAATTATTATCCATATAAGATGATTCTATTCAAAAAGGGTTATGTTTCTATCCCTATTATTACTATGATTTGATTGTTTTAATGATGTAATTGTAATTTATATGTATTATTTTATGATGTAATGATTTTAAAGAAAATACATTTTCTTTATTAGGTTATGAAATGATGAATGATTTATGTTTTTATAGAACATGTATGAATGATTTCATTATGATATGCGTGGGAAAAATATCTCCATCTAATGCAATGGATAAATATTTATACATAACAAGATAGGAATGTCTGTAATGGTATGTAAATCTAGTACAGTAATACAGGGCTAGAATAACAAGTAAATCTTGTTCAGTAATGGACTTCGTTTACTATGATGGTCTTGTCGACAAGACCTTCTATAATATAGAAATCATATTATTCGTTTGATGTATTTCCAAAATTGTATATTTTACTCCAATTAAATTTTATCATGATTAATGTTACTTTATGATCTATGCCTTACATACTGCAAATATTTATTACATGACAAATGATTTTGATTTTTAATCATCTTTTCATTGGTTTGTGCTCAAATATATATGGTTTGTTTTATTTTCTCCAGGATTATCCTTAGTGGTAATTTGAACATGCCATTTTTGGATTCATTTTCCATTAGATATAATGAAAGGTTTTAGGTAGGAAAACAAAATGGGGGCATGATTATGGGAGATGTTGAATATCAATCATTATGATTAGAATAGTATGTTTTGAGATTCCAAAGACACTAAACTAATACAGTCTTTAGGAATATATTTTTGTTATGTTTTAATTATTGAAAAAAATTAATGTAATGTCCATTTATGTCAATCTTGGGACTATATAGCTGGTATCAAGGGGAAGGATTCGTCTCCCTTTAGAAATTAGGATGTGATATCTTTTAGTGAGATCCATAGAAATTATCTTTGGTGTGTCTAAGGATGTTCATAAGGTTAAGTATCAGTATATGTTACAATCCTCGAATTATGATAATGATAATGAATAACCTAGGATTAAACCTAAGTTTTTAAAGATATAATGTAATCCCCCTTTATTATGTTCTTTTCCATGTATGATTTTTTCCTCATAGAATATTCTTTGTGGGTTCTAAAAAATGGATGGAAACCAGAGGATTCATGTTAATGGAGAATATTATTGAAAATGAAATGATATTCATCATGGGATACCAAAAGAAATGGGAGTTGGAATGTGAAATAGCATTATTATGCATACTCATCAATCGCATAATATGATCAGTAATCTCATCTTTAGTGAATTTCTTGATGAAACTAATAAGAGGAAGATCATGTTTCATGGTGATCACAATAGAAAGAATAATCAATTTTCCTTATTTAAACATGTGTGAAGAGGCATCAAAGAGAATATTTGAATGGAACTAGAAGATTTTTTGGGTGTCGAAAATATGGATGCAAATCCAGTATTTGAAAAGGAAATGGTTTTGTAAACACAAAAAACAATGATAATGGTATTACTAAGACATAAACAATGGTTAAATGTTAAAAAAGTGGAATGTATTGGAATTATTTAAATATATTTCCTAAGGGAAAATCTCATGAAGACAATCTAAATGGTCATATGGGTAGTATTTATATTGATAGTGATTAAGAGACTAAAAAAATATATATTTGATAAAAGAAGTATTGAGGAATAAAATGATGATGCTCGGTCAAAAGTTTATTAAGGTAGTGTAATGATTTCATGATTATCAAGAGTAATATAGTATAAGTTATTTAATGGTACTTTGGAATAAATAATCATCAATGGGTTGTTAGACTATTGTTTTTTTAATGTATTTTACTGTATATGTTGAATGGTATTGGTAACAATGAATGGTTATTTCGATATATTTATAAAGCACATGATATGTACATAATAAAGTGATATGTTGATAATGAGATGTTTGATAGTATTTATGAGATCATGAATAGTATAAGGACAAAGTGATGTCATTCTTTGACTATATATAATTTTTGGGATATTGGTATGTGGAAATAGTTACCTTTTGACAGCATTCAAGTTTTCAATATGGATCTATGGTATTTCATGTTTGAGGACAATATATGTGTAAGGTATTAACATTTTTAGAATGTGACAACCAAGAACTATTTTATTATATATGGGAGATAAATGTTATCCCAATTTAGTTCACAGACATACTATTTTTTATTTTTTTTAACGGATTGTATGGTTATCCATTTATGGATAGTATAAGTTATTTTCCATTTTATGTTTGTATAATTAGTGTATTATCTACCTATAGGTGGGCTTATGATTATTTGATTACAAGTGATATCCTTTTGTTGAGACAGATGGAATGGCCTATCATTATATCACGTGATCTGATAACACTTAACAAATGAAAAATTAAACTTCATTTCCTTAAGAGATGATGTGAAAATTGGTCATGGGATAAACAATAGAGAGATTGTACCAAAATCAACTAAGTATTTATTCTAATGAAATATTATTCAACATTAGAAAAATATGCATGAAAAGAAAAAAAAATTTCCCAATACCCTCTTATTTGGTGAATCTGGTGGTTATTTAAATAATCACAAATTTATGGATTTCTGGTAGATATATTTCCCGAAATCAAATTCTCCACCACTATCCATCAGAACATGATGGTTAAATTTCTCTTCCATATCCATGATTTCAATTCTTATGTGGAAATCCTATGAAGAGTTACATTGTGTAACCATTAAATTTCTAACATTCCTTTTTAAAATGATATCTTAGTATCCATTTTTATGATGTGGGGTTCCCTAAAATAAAATTTTACGTAGAAACCCATTTATAACCAAGCCGAATATCAAGGGTGAAATTTATATTAAGGGAAGTAGAATGTAACAGCGAGAGATTTTATGAGATAGATTCTTTTTAATTTTATTGATGAATTTTTTGTTACACAACACCAAGATTATCTATCTTTATATATAGCACAATATTAGCTTGTAGTATACACAACACTATTCATGGCGTGTGTTGCGCACAATTTGATGATCTTTTGATAGAATT
The DNA here is from genome assembly GCA_963277665.1 of Viscum album. Lineage (NCBI taxonomy): Eukaryota > Viridiplantae > Streptophyta > Magnoliopsida > Santalales > Viscaceae > Viscum > Viscum album. The sequence goes on from OY728166.1 coordinate 399,842,486, forward strand.
CATTTAATTCATCACCGAATATAGATTTTGTCCAATGTATAAATGAACTATGTTTTGATTGTGATAAAAACAACACCAAATCAATCTTTCATAACATGCAACATTTTATTGACATCTGTTACATGAAAAGGCAATCTTCCTCGACAGCATGCATAGACACGATACCAAGTTTCACTAAACAATGATATATTATAAAATTATTATTATTTAATGGGAAATAAACTAGCTCTTATGAATTTTATTAACCAAAATTTTAATTTTATAACATTATAATTCATCTTAAACGTTTTATAGAACATGTTATGAGATCAAAATGACTTTTTCAGAAAAAGAATTATTTTTTTAAAAAAGCAGTTCTATCGCCTTTTGATGGAGAATCCATTAAAAATCTACTTATTGAAACATTTATAAGTTCAATTTTTTAAAATAAACTTCTTATTTAGAATCGAGACACAAAATTTTACTTTGGGTTAATTTTTTATATTTTTCTGATAACTATCACATTTGGATAAATAGTGAAAATACGTTCTTTTTTTGTCAGAATGAATTTTTTCATCAAAATAATTTATATGTTTAAATTATATTATTAAATGGTTTTAAAGTATAAATAGAATATATTTTTATTATTTAATATTATTTATTTCAATATAATTAATTTTACCTTGAATTCATAGGTAAAAAAATTTCAATCTTTTGAAATGTTTTAGCTTTTAATACTCATTTCCTCAATAATGAGATTATTTTTAAATTATTTTCTACAAATTCTATGTTTTTAATTTTTAAAAATGAATTACATATTTTTAATCAGTTGATTAAAATTATTTAAATATGTACCCTTTATTTTTTGTCATCATGAATAGTAACTCAAGTAATTATTTTATTTACCATGGTTTAGGGGTAAATCTCTTAAATAAATGTAATAAATAACATTATAATAATATCAAACTACCCTAACACATGTCCTATTCATATTGGGTAAGAAAGTTCCTATCATTGGAACGCTTGGGTCGATTTTTGGATCACATTGAATCACATGGATGTGAAAATGACATTTTATAAGATTGAATATAAATTAATGATAGTTATGAACTAAACATATATCTTTAACTAAATAAATTTTATTATTGTTTTATATAACTGCTATATATATATATATTAATTTCCATTATAAATATAAAATATTTCCTACATCATGTTATATTATTTATAATTTTAATACATTATACAAATATATTTATTTATGACACAATTATGATGTATTGATTACATCATTAATGAAAATTTCAGATACATGAATTAATAAATTTTAAAATAATATTAATTTGAATATTTTTTTTCCATAAAATAATTTTATGGATTAATTTTAAATACTATAGATGATTATAATACTTTGGTTTTATGGAATCAGTTTATCATGAAAATTTTAAAATATCAAACATGAATAGTGTCCAAAATTGACATAATTCGTAACTGAAAATATAAAATAGTTTATTAAAGAATATTATATTCTTAAAAATATAACATTTGAAAAATAAGGTAATATACGTCCAAATATGTCAAAATTAACTTATTTTGTGTCGTTTGACATGATAAGGTAATTACATTAATCCAAAATGTGTAAATAACATGATATCAAGGTAAGATTTAAAAGGGTAAAATAAGTGTCAAAGAAAGAGATATAGAAAAAATATTCACACCATCTATAAAAATTAATTTATTATGTTTATTTGATACAAAATCATCTAATCTTATAATTAAAAAATTTTGGGAAAAATTTTAGTCGAAATCAAATTTATAAAAAAATTTATATTTTTACGAGTTTCCTAAAGTTCCCTTATCGTCTCTTATAAGAGGGAACTCCTTCCACTTCTCTTTACATCATTTTTAGCATTCATGATCAGAAAATACCTTCTCCTTTCACTTCTCAACATCACTATTTACATTCTAGTGGTGCTGGTATTCTAGAAAGACCAACTCTAGATCCCTATGAGATGTTTAAAGGAGAGATGTCGAGGAAGAGGTAATCTCTTCTACCGATTCTTTAAAATTTATTTATTCTTCTACTTACACTTCTTAAGTTTTTGTATTATTAACTAATAAAATAAGTATCAATAAATTAATGATATTTTATTATAAATTTTAAACAACTATATTTCAACTTCTATCCATCCTTCGAAAAACGAATTCACCATGCATACTTACGTACGGATTACCGTCTCCACACCGTGGTATAATATACTTCTCACCGCCAAGTTATTTGGATGGGTATAATGGTGATAAAAAATAAATACATATGATTACAATAACTTCATACTAATTATTAGATATTTTACACCATAAACTTCAATATTTTTCAACAATTTTGGGAACGATATTGTCGCACATGCGTACATACAACTTAACATCTCCATGAAGCGATGTGATTCATTTTCAATGATAAATATTCAGCGATTATTATAAATTATATATAATAAATTATAATGACATATATAACATAGTAATTCGAATGTATTTATGTTTATATATATATATATATGTCATTAACATAATTCAATTCAATTTAATATGGAAACGAAAACAGTGTTCAAGTGTACGTACGACCTACCATCTCAATGAACGATGTATTCCATTCCATTTATTGATAAATTATATATATATAGATACATAATATATATGATATGTAAATAATGTTTCACATTACGGAAATATGTAAATACTGATCTATGTAATCATATCATGAATAACACGTCCAAACACATACAATAAATGAAATGAGTATTACCCAAAACGTTGGTTTAACATGGAATTGACAAATGAATGGGTAATATAATGTCATATGTCATTCATATATGATATCATAAATATTATTATGGTTCTGTAAAAAGATAATAATTTGTTTAAACCCAATATATTTGAGTTTCAGACACATATAGAAGAAATCAAACCTAAGGTAAGGGATAAATTTTCCAGTCTCGTTTTATCTGGGAGTTTTTATTCATAAGTATCTACTATGTATATATTTATCATCCATTTCAAAGATTTATAAGAATATTCTATAATAATTTGTACCATAATTATATGTATGTTTGAAGTCATTTTTATCCATTTGGACTTTTACTACATTGTTTTGATGGAATCTTTATTTTTGTTACCATACGAGGTACTTTTTGACTTTTCCGGCAAAAGTATGAGGATAATGTTTTTTAAATAATATTGTTTGAAAGGACTTATATATCATAAAAATTAATTACATACATGAATCTTTATCTACATTTTTTTAAGTTTATTTCATACTAAATTTTTTTACATTAAAATTTCATTATATTTTGAGAAAAGAATAATTTTTTGAAGAAGAAAGCATATTTTCTTAATGATCTTAGTTAAAGTGGTTTTTTAATATTATTTTCCATATAATTAGATTCTATTTAAATAGGGTTATTTTTATATACCTATTTTTACTGTGTTTAAATTTTTTTAATGATGTAATTGTGTTTTATATGGATTATGTTATGGTGGAATGATGTTTAATAGAACCCAATTTATTTCATGGGTTATTCTATGATTATTGATTTATGTTTTTGCAGCACATGTTAGAATGATTTCATTATGAGATGGGAGGGACCTATATCTCCATCCAATGAATTGGGTAAATATATATATATATATATATATATATATATAATGAGATAGACATGAATGGAATGACAAGTTAATCTCGTTCAGTAATATAGGTATAAAAATACATGTAAATTTGGATGCGTAATGGACTTAGTCTACTACGATGGCCTTCTAAGGAATGCCTTGAATACTATAGAAGTCTTATTATGTGTTTATTGGTTTCTACAATTACATTTTTTAATACCTTTGTATTTTATCATTATTAATGTTCCTGTATGATCTATTCCTTACCTACTTCCATGATTTATTTCATGACTCGTGATTTTTATGTTTAAACATTATGTTCATGTTTTTACCTTCAAATGTATATGTTTTGTTTTATTTTAACCATGAATACCCTTACTAAGAATTTGAGATCACCTTTTTATGTTTTATTTTTTTCAGGATATATATAAAGTTTATTAGTTTGGAAAACAATATGTGATGATTCTTATTATAGATATTAAAGATCATTCACCATGATTGGAAGATTATGTACTGAGTTTCCAAAGACACAAAATTAATATGGTCTATGGGTTTATGTTTTTTTATGTATTATGTATTCCAAAAAAGTAATTTAATGTAAATGTACATCAATATTGGGTCACTTAAAATAGTATCCATGTTAATTCATAGTCAACCTTTGGAAATAGAGATGAAAATGACTTTTCTGAAATACCTAGAGATATTTCTAAGTTATATCTATGGATGTCCTTAAGGTTATGTATAAGTATAGGTTAAAATCATATAATTATGATGAATATCTAAAATAACATAGGATAAAACCAAAGTATTCATGTTAATGGAAAATGTGATGGTCAACAGAATGATATTATTCATGGGAAATGAAATTAAATGGGATTTGGAAGTATAAACATCATTATTATTCCAAATCAATAAACTCGTAATACGATCAATAATCTCAACATTTTTGAATTTCCTAAAGCAGCTATTAAGAGAAAGATATAATTTTGTATAGATCATATAAGAAGGAAAATTAAATTTTCCTTATGTAAATCATATGTGAAGATGCATCACAGAAATTTTTTCAATGGTATAGAAAGATGTTTTAGGTTCAGAAAAGAAGGACACATATCCAGTAATTGAAAAGGAAATGGTTCCTCTAATACAACGAACCAATTTAATAGTATTACTAAGAAATTAACAATTTTTAAAAATTTTAAATGTGGAATGTATTGACATTATGAAAATAGATTCCCTATGGGAAAATATCATGAAAAGAATCATCATAGTTGTATGGGTAGTGTTTATGTTGATTATGATATAGATACTAGAAATGATATATCAGATGAAATAAGTGTTAAGGAATAAAATGATAAAACTCAGTCAATGGTTTAAGAAGGTAGTGGAATGATTTCATGTTTATCATGAGTAATGATGTAACAGTAATTTAATGATACTATAGAAAAAATTTACATATAAGTATTGTTACAGTATTTTTTTGCTTAAGTGTTTGAATGTATATATTGAATGGTACTAGTATCCATGAATGGTTATTCAGATATTATTGGAGAGCACATGATATGCGCATAATTAAATGATAAAGAGACACTAATAAGTTTTATTGTATTTATGATCTCATGACTAGTATAATAAGAATTTAATATCATGGTTTGAGTATGTATAATTTTGGTGATTTGGTATGTGAAAAGAGTTACCATTTGAAAACATTCTGGTTTTACCTATGGATCTGTGGTAATTTATGTTTCAAGAGAATATATAATTAATGTATTCACATGTTTTGAATTTGACATCCAATAACTACCTTATGATATATTGGAGATAAATTTTATTTCGATTTAGTTCACCTATTTGTATGATTCATATTTTTTGAAAGTATTTTAATGTTATCCATTTGTAAAGAGTATAAGTTATTTTACATTTTATGTTTGTTTGATTAATGTATTATCTCATCATAGATGGACGTATTCTTATTTGATAAATTTTTATATCATTTTGATGATATAAATGTAATTACCTATCATTCAATCCCATGATATTCTAACACTTCATGAATGAAAACGTCAAATTCATTTCTTTATGATATGGAGTGTAAATTGTTTAAGGCATGATCAATAGTAAGATTGTACTAAAATCATGTTATTATTTAATCTCATGAATAAATATTCAACATTATGGAAATAATATTGAAACCCAAAATATAAATACTATTACCCTCTTATTCGATTTATCATATGGTCTCATGAATCATTCGCAGATTTATGGTTGTCTGGTATTTAAACCTTATTCTCTATCATTATCTATCAGAACACGTTGGTTAGACTTCTCTTCCATATCCATGTGTTCAATTCCTATGTGGAAACCTTATGATGAGTTAATATTGGTAAATTTTACATTTATACAATTCCTTTTCGTAATGATATATTAGTATCCCGTTTTATGATGTGGGTTTTCATGAAAGAAACATTCAAGTAGAAAAACGTTAACAACCCAGATGAATTTAAAGGGATAAATTCATTTTAAGGGGGGTATAATGTAATACCTAGAGATTTTTTGAGATTGGTTATTTTTAATTTAAATGATTTCATCGGTTGTATGATACAACAATATTAACTACCTCTATTTGCGAAACTGTATTAGCTTTTAATATACGCATCACTATTATTGGCTTATGTTGCACAAAATTTCATGTCCGTTTGATAAAATTCATTTCATGGATCACTGAGAATATATTTTGTTCAATTTATAAATGAACTATGTTTTTATTACTATATACACAACACCAAATGAAGATTTCACTACACACAACACTGACCTCGATTACGTTACAAGCAAGAGAAATCTTCCTTGATAGCTTTCATTATACGCGATACCAAGTTTCACTAAACAATCATATATTTTTAAAAAACTATATTTTAATAGGATATAAACTAGCCATTTTGAATACTATAAACCAAATTTTTAATTTTATAACATTATTATTTATCTTAAAAATTTTATAGAACATGGTATGATGATAAAATGAATCTTTCAGATAAAAGAAGTATTTTTTCCAAAAAAATGCATTTTTAGTCTTTTGATGCCACATATTTTTTGAATCTAATTTTGGACACATTTAAAAGTCAACTTGACAAAATAATATTATTCTTTTCAAGAAGAAAGTAAAAAATTACTTTTGATAAATAATTTTTATTTTTATTAAAACATTCAAATTTTGATAAATAATGAAAATACGATAAAATTTAATTGAAAACATCTTTTTTCATTGAAATAATTTATATGGTTAAAATATATTATTTAATGGTTTCAGATTATAAATTGAATCTATTTTCACCATTTAATATAATTTATTTCATTATAAATAAGTTTACATTGAATTCAAATGTAAAAACATTTCAATCTTGTGTAATTTTTTATCTTTTAAAACTCATTTTCTCAATAACAAGATTAATTATAAATTTACTACTACATATTATGGGTTTTGAATTTGGAAAATATATTCCATATTTTGTATCAGATGGATATAATTTTGTAAGGAGGTACATTTTATTTTTGAACATAATTAATAGTAACTAGTAATTATTATTTTTATCGTGGTTAAAGTGTAAATCTGGGAAAAAGTGTTAGAATTAATATTATAATAATATTAAACTACCCTAACACAAGTCCTAATAATATTTTAAATTATATTTCTGACCATGGGTACTCATGGGTCGTTTTAGGGACCCCATGGGTTCACATTGATGTTAAAATGACATTTTATAAGAATTAATTTGATATAATGATAATTAAAACGTAAACCTATATCTTTTAGGAAATAAATTTTAATATAGTGTTATATAAATGATCTATATGACTATAAATATTTATTATAAATATAAAAAGATTTCTACATTATGGTGGTTTATTTATAAATTTTAGACATTAGATAAAAATATTTATTTGTTACATAATTATGTTGTAGTGATTACCTCATTAATGAATGATTTAAATAAATGATTTAAAAATATTAAAATAAGTTTAATTTTTAAATTTTGATGACATCCAAGAGTTTTCTAGATTAATTTTACATACTATAGAAGAGTTTAATAATTTTTATAAGGAATCAGTTTGTTGAATATTTTTTGAATGTTAAATATAAATAGTGTCTAGAATTGACATAATTCATAACATAAAACATAAAAAAAATCTATTATATTGTATTAAATTACTAAAATTAAATGATTCAGCCCAATAGTTAATATAAGTCAAAATATATCATAAATAACATTTTTTTGAATTTTGAATTGATATGGTAATTACATTAATGCACAATATGTAAATTACATGATACCACGATATGATAAAAAAGGTAAAGTAACGTTTGAGCCAAAATGAAAATGATAAATAAAATATTAAAAACTCACTTAAAATTTTTTGGATGATGGTTATTCTAACAATAATCATATTATATTGTAATTAAATATGTTTTGGAGAAATTTTATTCACAATTTTATTTATAAAAAATTATTATTTTGAAGAGTTTTCTAATGCGCCCCTCTCATATCTTATAAAAGGGAACCTCCTCCCTCGACTATTCACAACCTTTAGAGTCTTCAATCTTAAAAAAATGCTACCCATTTCCCTTATCAACTTCCCTGGTAACATTCTAGAGGTTACAGTCTTCTCAAAAGTCTAAAATTAGTGCTCTAATAGGATGTCTATAGGTGGCACATCATGGTAGAGGAAATATCTTCTACCAATTCTTTAAAATTTATTTTTCTTATAATTCATCTTATTTAGTTGTTTCATTATAAATTAATAACATAATTATCAATAATATACTTATATGTTATTATAAATATGAAAAAAACCTATTCTTCCTTATATCCAGCCTATAAAAAACAAAATCATCGCAGATGCGTACATATGAATTATTGTCTCCACGCCGTTGTGGAATCTGTTTTTCACCACCAGCTTACATGGAAGGGTATAATAGTGGAAAAAAATAACTATATATAATTATTATAAAATGATAGTAATTATGAGATAGTATACACAATCCACTTCAATAACATCCAACAATTATGTAAATGAAATATTCATACGTGCGTACATACAACATACAATAACCACGACATGATGAGATTCACTTTCCACATTAACAATTATGGAATGATTATAAATTACATATAATAAATAATCCTGAAATATATTATATAATTATTATATTAAATTATGTATATATATATATTTAATTTACTTACATCTATTAAATTTAATAAGGAAATTAAAATAACGATCTTTCATACGTACAACCTGCTGTCTCTATTAATAGTGTATTCCATTTCATTTGTTAATAAATTATATTTATATATATATATGGAATAAATATGATATATAAATCATTTTTTACATTATTTAAGTAATTTAATCATGATCTATGTAATCATATCAAGAATAACAAGTCCAAACATGTTCGATAATTGAAATGATTATTAACCAAAATGTTGATTTTAAATGGAATTATAAAATAAAAGGATAATATAAAGCCATAAGTGATTCATATATCATAAATTTTATTATGGATCTCTTACATGTTAATAATATTTTTAAATCCACTATAAAATAGTTTCAGACACAAACAGAAGAAATCAGACATAACGTAGCAGATAACATTTCCAAAATTGTTTTATCCGCGATTGTTTATTCATAAGTATCTACTGGGTATATATTTATCATCCGTGTAAATGTTTTCATAAAATATTCTCATAAAATGTGTTTCATTTTTATATGTATTTAAATTACATTTAAACCATTTTTTTAAGACATGGTTTGGATGGATTCTTTTTTTTTAGTATACGACGTACTTTTTGACTTTTCCGGCAAAATTACGAGGAGAATGTTTTTTTATCTTATACAGAATGAACGGATTATTACATCTTCCTAACGCCTTACATACATGAAGATTCCTCTAATTTTTTTCAAATATATTTCCAACTAAATTATTTTCTTTTAAAATTGCATGACATTTTGAGAAAAGAAAAGGTATTTGAAGAAGAAAGGATATTTTCCTCCATAACAGAGTTCCAATGGTTTATCCAAATTATTTTCCATCTATAATGATTCTCTATAAATACAGTTATGTTTCTAACCCTATTATTACTATTATTTGATTGTGTTAATGATTTAATGGTATATTATAAGGATTATCTTTTGATGGAATGATATTTATGCAAATAGATTTTCTTTCTTAGGATATTCTCTGATGAATAATTTATGTTTTTTAAGAACATGTAAGAATGATTTCATTTTGTAATGGTTAGGACCTATATATCCTTCCAATTCATTGGGTAAATATTTATATCTCATGATATATACATGTATATAATGGAATGTAAATCTGGATCAGTAATATACGGCTGTAACATCATGTAAATCCACTTTAGTAATGGAATTCATCCACTATGATGGAATTGGAAGTAATACCTTGGTTACCTTGGAAATCATATTATATTCATATATGTTTAACAGAATTATATTTTTTATTAAAATGATAATTTATCCTGATTAATTTTAATTTATGATATATTCCTTATGTACTACCAAAATTTATCTCATGACTCATGATTTTTATGTTTAATGTTTATATTCATGTTTTTACATTCAAATGAATATGGTTTCTTATAATTTCTCCATATTTTCCCTTATTGAGCATTTGAGATCACCCTTATTATGTTTTATTTTTCGAAGGATATAAATAAAAGATTCTTGTAGAAAAATAAAAGTGGAATATCTTTAGGGGATATGTTTACGGTCATTCAACATTTTTAGAAGATTATGTTCCGAGTTTCCGAAGACACAAAACTAATGTGGCTATTGAACATCTGTTTTTTTATATATTATGTATTCCAAAAAACTAATGTAATGTACATGTATGTCAATATTGGGTCTTTAGACCAACCATATGAAAGGAATAGTCTATATAGTCACTAATACCTATGAAGATATCCTTTTAAGTGAATTAAATAGGGAAATAATATTTAGAGAATGTATGTGTTCTCATGGATTTGGCTATAAAATTATAAAGAAGGATGTTTGAGGAAATTAAAATACTAAACCCATGGAAGAATGAATATCAATATTCCATAATTTTAGGTGTGTATAATGATATATAAAGGATAATCAGTTTTATATTTTGGTAAATTATTCATGTGCATAAATAACCCCACTAAGTAAATGACTTTTGAATTAATGTGAGAATGAAAATTAATGAAATGAAAAGATAAATATAATCACCTAATTTTCCCCCATAGACCAATATTATTGTTATAATAATTTTATAAATTATACATATAAGTGCCATAATGTTATTGTTAGTGATTATATTCATAAACCACAACCATTGAAACAGATTTCTAAAGTAATTGATCTTGATATCACTAATAGTACATGATCCTCATTCAACTGATAATATTAATCCTAAAAAATAATTCCTTTTATTTTTTTTCTCAATGATATTTTTATGTTCTTATGTTTTACACAATTATGTAATAAATATTATGTAAAAACCTTATATATATTAATGTGGAAACAACACCACAGTATTAATTTCATCCATAATACATAATTTCTAAAATAAAATGTGGTTACTTTTAATGAAAATTCAGTAAGATTTTCAAATGACATTATTATATCTCCGACCAATATTGAAAACATTTATTTTTTTTATACATGGTATATGAATGATGAGTAAGGAATATATTAATTAAAAGATACATGTAATTTCTTTTCCAAAAAATCATACAATATAGGATATTATTAATTTTTCCTAATAATTATTTAATTAAAAATGAAATAAAAATTATAGGCAATAGTTCCTCATATAAAATGTCATCACAATATATAAAAGAAAAAAATTATAATTAGGATTGTTTCATAGAAAACATGAAAGACCATTAAATATTATTATTATAAACATAACTTGTTTCCCTTAAAGGATATATTACATCCTTTATAAAAATACCATGATCCTGGTCTTTGAAATACATACATTTTCATGAAAAATAGTTTTTATGCATATAAATTTCATGATGGTTTCATGGGATGTCATTTTAAGCTGATGGCTTTCAAGAACCCTTACAAAAAAAACATATAGATATGATAACATACATGAATTTTTAAAAAATATTTTATTAGTGAGGACAATAATTACCTAATTTATTACAACTCTATATCGGGCACAATGATAATCATAGACAATTTCCAAGGAACATAACGAACAAAAAATAATAATTTTACATATCTTTTATAAAATTTTATAAAATTTAACTTTTAACCGATATGAAGAAGAAAATTATTTCTTTTTAATAAATGGTAAAAAATTATTTTCAAAATAATACAATTCAAAAAAATATCCTACAAGAATAGGAAACTCAATATTTATTTTAAAAAATAGGGGGACATTGAGAAGAAAAACAACATTTATCCAAATGAGAAATCATTTTCATAACATAAATAGAAAAATATATTTTTCCATTTCCAATTTTGTAAATAATTTCATAAAAATTCATTATAAAATACATAAAAATATTCCATTTTAACAACTTTTTCAAAAAATTAAATGATACAAAAAATTTACACTATATTTTTTTATTTAATTTTTAATATATGGAAGAAATAATTTATGGAATCATTAAATGAATGAAAAAGATATAGAAATTATATCTTTATAACAATTAATATGAGGTTTTATGGTATATTTTCTCGTACTTCTAGTGAAAATTTTCACATTTATTCCTTATAATACTAAATTATTAAAAAATTTATTTATTACCATTCTTAATAAATGTTTTAAATTTTATTATTCATTTTATTTTAGTTATATAAATTTTATAATTATTACTTAAATTATAACATTTACATATAATGTTAGGAAAATTGTTGAATAATAAGTGGAAAATTGATTTTTGAGGATGAAATTATCCCATATATCATGATAATTTCATTTCTATCTTCATAATAAAGTTATAATAATATTTTTTATACAATATTTATTCATTTTAACCTATAAATTTTATTTTATTTGGCAAAAAAAGCACGCAAAAATCATGTAAAGGGTAGGTCATTCATATAAATGAGAAATGATTCAATTTTTAATAAAAAATGAGTGAAAGAAGATAAGAATCAATTTATATTCCAAGGATTATTATTATATCATAAATAAAATTTTGTTTCATTAAATCCTCGCAAAAAAATAAATTGATTTTTAAGATATAATGAAAAGTAAAAAATACATCAGTTGGTGGGACTATTGTCTGAAAAAACAAACAAGCTATGAGATTATTTTTAAATGGATAGAGAATAATGAAGTAAACTATACATATACCATTACATAAATTAATTAATATAGTATTTATTATATTATTAAATTTTTATACATCATTATTATCCACTATAACATAATGATATGAAAAATAAAAAACATTTTCTAATTAGGTTATAGTCCCGACAAACAGTAAAAAATTGTTTTTATTTTTCATCAATTGGATAAGTATATGTTGAATGATTATAATATAGTAATAACAATTTTATAGTATATCAATCATAAATAAATTATTATTTCATTATGGATAATTAATATTTAATGGAGTTAGAAGAAAAAATAAAATGAAAATTCTCAACTATGAACTAAACAACTTATTGTGAAAACCACATTAGGTTTAAACCAAAAACCTTCATTTGATGTTATTATAATAAAATAATGACCTTTATTATGTGGTTTGGGATGTTATAAATTTATTATTAGAGGTAATTTTAAATTTAAATGTCTCTTTATGTGTGAATATGAGAGGGTGGGACTTATTATATGTGAATGTTAGGAACCACTATGAATTTTTATAAGGGCTGAAATATATTTTGGTATTATTAGATCTAAAATGTTCAAAATTGTCTCATAATAAATTAGGAAAATTAATATTTTTGAAATATGTCCATAAAATAATATTTATACATGATTTATGTCATTATACCCGTTACCATTAAAATTTTGTGCATAATAAACTAAATTAACTCTTACCATGGTAATTCAGTATTTTAACTAATTTACAATTCATAATTACCAAGAAATGATTGTTGAATAATTATCATATTTATACACGATCATTAAAAATATTTAGTATATTTTATAAAATACAATTTCTTTATCTTTTATAAATAAATTTCAAAATAATCATATAATACTTGATGAAGATTAATAGTCCAAATAAATGTGTCTTTTAGTATAAGATTGTTATTATAGAAAAATAATGTGAAATATTGATTTAAATGAAATAAAGTAGAATTTTAAAATATAAATTTAATGAGGATATTTTTGGACCAACACAAAATATAATAATACATTATAAATTCATTTAGTGAAAATATAGATTCCTTATAAATAAGGTTTTTTTCTATTTATCTGAAAATCAATCTTTTTTAGAAATGTTAAAAACAATCACTATAAAATAATTTAACATTTCTTATATCAAACATGATAATTGTTTCTCAAATTATAATTCTAACATTTTGAAATTATTTTTTTAGATAGTATCATATAATATATTTAACAAAAATTAGTTATAACAAAACCATATCATTTTTGATGGATAAATTACTTTTTATTATTTTGTTTATATAACATAATAAAAATATAACGCAGGATTATTAATAAGTAATGATTTTTTATCTATTATCAAAATTTCGTGGGTATTTACATTATTCCCAAATTTTTGAAATTTTATCATAAATATTTAATTCATTTTATAAGAATGTGGGGTATCATCATTGAATTTTTTGATTTTCATGTTGATTCTGAAATAATATATTTTTCTGAAAAGAAAATTATCCTAGGGAATAAAATTATCAAATAAAACCTCCATTTGTTTCATGAATATTGTCTTGAGATGCTACTAAAAAATACATCGTTCATAATGAAACATAAATCACATCATGTACCAATCATTAATTCATAGGTAAAGAAACTTTTTTAAAAAATAATCCAATAATATCTAGAAATTCATATGTTTTAATGAACCATATAATCAACTCCCTATTTTAACCAAAATGAATATCACTCTTCGATTAAGATACATTATGAAAACATTTTTTACAACCTCGAATGTAATATCATTCATCTTGTTATTTTCAAAACACTTATGCCTTATCTAATATGTCTAAGTATTTTTTTGAAACATATACAACTTCTCAATCATTTTCTATACCTATTTTGACACCTAATTATCTTATATAAATTAATTATGGACACTTTTCATAGTTTCCTTTTCATTTAGTTATGTGTCATTAATTTTGAGGATTGAGTGAATTATCTTAGGATAATTAAATAATTTTCATTGAAACATGTTTTATTGAATTAATGATGTATTATTATAATGATTTAAAGGTTCCAAAAAGATTTTATAGTGACTCGTTTAATGTTTTCTGTGGAAGATGATGGTTTTCAATATGGGGCTAAAAAATGTTATAGGGGCTTTACAATGGGGTGAACCTTTTGAATTTTGGACCATATAACTATGGAGTTGGGGGGGATCAAGGTTGGAAATTGTTGTTGAGTATATATATGGATACATAGAGGATCCCTAGAGAAATGAGTTTTTGCAAACACTGTTTCACGAGTAGCTCCAATGTGGAAGGATGACTACTGCACATAGGTCCATGCGAGAATGTGGAGTTTGACTTCCTATTTAGGAATTGACACAGTGTTGTGTATGCTTTCTGATATAAAATTACCTCTAGGTGAAGTACATTTTGGTGTATTCGATGGAATTTTTTATAGATATAATTTACTCGGAGTTGTTGTGGCATGGTCCGAGATGGATTCACCATGGTCTAACTGTTATCAGCCTCTCTGCCCAATTGGCTTTTGGACAATGGAATGTCCAATGTTTTTATAGAAGTAAATGTATTGAGATATTTTTAATTACCAACATATCTTACTCAGTTATCATTTATTTATTTTTCACTTGTCATCCCCCTGGAGATGTTTTGGCCCTTATAAACATCATTCTTCTTGGATCCAATACATGTTGGATGCATTTGATTACCCTCCTATATGTTGTATTTTCTCTAATCAAGGAATCTATTGTTTGTCCTTTATAGTATTCATTGACATTGTTAAATATTAAATATTATTTTATTCTAGATATTTACTTGAAGAATCATTACTATATTGTCTATTCTTTTATCACTATGACCTTTGACTATTGATTGGAATTTTGGCATCATGTTTTGGATTGTTTGATCTCATGATTAAAGGTAGGTGGATTCAAAATATTTACCCTACAATTGATATACTAATTTTTTTTATATAATTGAAATGGTGTTTTAAATTATTATAAACCTTGTATTTGGGATTTTTTATTTATGCTTTTAAAAACTATATGGAAATTAATTAAAATTACATCATTTTAATGGAAATAAATTTGGATGGTGTATTTGAGATTGAATCGTTGTCTTGATTTAGAAATTTATTTGATAAAATTATTTGTTGTTGAACCATGTTATAAGTGGGATAAACTAAGAGATGATTTTGAATGTCTTAACCAGATGGAAATATATTTATTTTTGAAATGTGCAAGGAATGTTGACATAGAAAAATGTTTAAATTTTATTTTGAACTGATGTGAAATGATATATTTTTCCATTATTTAATACTAAGTGAAGAACATGTGATCATGTGTAATTTTTGGGTAATTATGAAAATAAATATTTGATATGATCCCTTAGAAATGGATTGATGATGAAAACACTGACATACAAAACTAAGGCATGATATTTATAGATGGTGGAGTTGATTTATAAATGACTAAGATTACGAATATTTTATCATGTTGATATGAAATCACTAATTTTGTAATGTGAGATTATTTTTTATAGAAACAATCATAATGAAAGACTTAATAAATGGTTTTATGAGATGTTTGATTTATTATTGCATTCCATTGTTTTTTGAACATTTTTATTCTTGAAAAGAATCTTATATATTTATTATATACCAAATTTTAATTTAATAATATTTGATTGTTTTTTGATATATCATCCATCTGCTTTTTATGAAATCATGTGTTGTTGAGAATAAATAAATTAAGTTCCATGAATTTTAATTTTAATATTGAAATAATATTTGGATAGTTGTTTTGGAATTGATTATGGAACAATAAGTGAGACCCTACTAGGATGTTTATCTTATAATATTTCATTTCCTTCAGCTGTCTATATAATATCAGTTTCTATGTAATGTAAAATGAATGTACCAACATATAGGTGGTGGAGGTTCTTGATCCTTAGGACCTAGAGTGATATTGGATACTAATTGGGATTTAATCCACGTATTATATGGGATATGTCTGATCATTTATGTTTTAATTTTATGTGACTTTTCAAGTTTTATTTTTTTGTATTAGCTATTTTATTCAGGGTACATTGTCTATATGGATTGTTGAGAATGATTCCTTGTATTATTAATCTTTAACTACATTTTGAATGATCATTCCCTTAGGTTTTATGTCTTATATCATGCTACAGTGACCAATCGTTGGGGATCAGTAATTCCCCTTAAAGTATATTAGATCAATATTGATAATCAGGGTACCATGTGATTTATATTTTCAAAGTATAAAATTCTATATATATTATTGTGAAAATTCTATGGGCTTAGGTTCTTACCACTAGTGGATCATATGATGATCAATGGGGATTAGTTGAGATTACCAATATAAATTGAAACCTTTTTTTAAAAAAATAACATATTTGGTCCTTGTATATACGATATTGAATATTATCATTATTTTTTTAGTGATAGTTGAATGTTCGTTGGTTGGATAATGTTTTGTCTAAGAGACGACTGTGAAGATTCAATTGATTCATCATAGAATGTTAAAAGCATAAAAATGGACATATAAATTTTGAAGAATCATCAATGACTATGGGATTTTCCATTATGTGACTAAGTGTTCTTCAGTGTTTCACATAGTTTAGTTCACTTATATCTTGAAATTTAGACAAATCATAGGTTGGGGAATATGGTTTCATTTAATATTTTAAACTGAGTGGGGAAATTGTATTACTATTTATATCATCCACCATAGTTGAAATTGATTTTTTTTTTCATATATCACAGTTTCCAAATTATCAATATAAATAATAAAATGTTATGAGAATGTAATATCAAGTTGTTGAGCCTTATTTATCAGTTTCTAAGAATCAATAATGAATTTATGATTCTGAGACATTTTTTCTTTGTGGGATAAAGATACCTCTATTAGTTGTGATATGACTTCATAGTAATAATCCACATGAGATGAATGATATTTTTTAAATTATGTGATATGGTTTTGTTAATATATTTTATACGAAATAATCTTGATAAGATTTATAGGGTAATTTTTTTTTAACTTGGTGCGTGTTACATCCCTTTAACTTCTTTTTTGGTAGTAGATTATTCATTGTGTGATTATCTTATTATTTTGGTTTGTTTCAATCCTTTTGAGGATTGAGATATTTCGTTGTGTAAATTACATAATGTTAAGAGATGTTTTTTTATTTTTAATTAATATATTCTAGTAATAAATCTTTCAGTGGTTTTAAATTGTGATTTACTGATAATTTTTTGGTTTATTATTAAAAATGATTTTTTCTATTGTAGGAGTACCTAGAGTGTAGGTGATGAAATGTATATATTCTTATTTATGTATTGGATGAACAAGAGATGGAATATGGTAGATTATGGATGGGAAAGATGGGGTTTTGGTAGTTTCTTGTGTCACGGATCCCCAAAGGATTTTTTTCATATCTAACAAAATTTTATTATAGCTAATACACTAAGGGTTGGATTTAATGTCGAGGCTTAATTGAGAATATGGGGTTCTACTAGATATTTGTAGAAGGATACAACATGATATGGTATGATAAATTTATATAACACAATGTTAATTGGATCTAGGAGAGGTGTGGGGTGTGTTTTTCGGATGATGGTTGACTATGAGGTACGACCCCCTAGACTTGGTGGATGAAATATTATATTTCTAGTTTCATATTTTATGTGTTTCGGAAATACAAGTGATGGAATGATGAGTTCATTTATAAAAAAATAATTTACAAACCCTTTTTAGTTACATGTTTATCCTGATCGAATAACGTTTCATCCTTTTTTCATGAAGGCTCTAACAAGATATTTTGGACCTTACAAACTCAATTCACAAATCATTTCTTTGGTGTAAGGAATTGATTTATCTTTCGCTTGTGGAACTCTATCATATCTTTGATTCATATATTTCTAACTTAATTTCTTCATCGTTATAATAGAATAGTTTTTAGGCTTCTAGATTATATTTTTTTTAATGGATCTTAATTTTATTGGGATTCCTTGATCTACCACATTGGCGACACTATATTTTAAATCATGTTTTGTTTGATTGATCTTCTGATCACTTGATTAACTAAATGACGTTCAATAATGGTTTTCACCACAATTAAATGATTAATATTCTTCATTTATTTGAAATGATTATTTAAATTTTATAAAATCACTAATTTCAGATAATATACCAATCATTTTAAAAAGAGAAATGTAATAATGAAAATAGTATGATTTTTTGGAAGTGAGGAATGTGTGTTGAACTCTATCATATGGGAAATTATATTAGGGATGGGTTTTAAATGATTTATAAATTAATTAGACAATGGGTAGTCCTTGGTAGTTAGTGGGTAATTAGGATTATAATTCTTGGATATGACTAATAGATTTTTTTTAAATGATAAAACTTAAAAAACAAAACATTGTATGATTTTCTCTGAGGGCGGAGATGAGTCCAGACATTCTAAGGTGAGGGAAGTGTGGAAAAATTGATCAAATCTCACTGATTCAGTACTGTGAGGATATTATTTCTATAATCTAACATACCATAGATATTATTATATGGTTCAATGATCTGTTTTATTTGAATATTAATAGGATCAGTTGTTTTATTTTTTAATCCATCCCATTTATTTTATATAACTATTTTATATAAAGTATATTTTTATTATTTATTTGAATCATTATTTGTTATATATTAAATCTATTTCTATTATGAAATCATGTTCTTTTGGAAAATATTTAACTTTCATTACATGATTTGTGTTTCAATATATAATTAAAATATGGTTTAATGGTTTGTAATTTCTTATATAACACCAATTGAGACCCCACTATGTTGTTTATCCGACACCCTGTCGTTGACTTTAAAATTTTTTTTGATTATCATTTCCCAGGTTATAAAAAAGGGAAATTTCAATATTAGTTGGTCGATGTTCATGATTAATGGGACCCTATGTGATGGAGGTGACTATTATAGATGTGGTGTACCTGTAATAGGGTAGATGTCTAAGGTTTTACCTTGGTAGATTGTTTTCCTTTGAGTGATGTACTTTTTATGTATGAAAAATTATATTTTGAACATTCTCCCTTTATATTGTTGATCATAATGAATTCAATAATTAATATTTTATTGTTTTGTATAAAAAATGTCCATATATTTGTTGTATAATGTCATGTGCTCGTCACCAACACATGGGGGTTAGAAATTTAGTTCAAGATTTGTTATATCCTTCTTGGGTATCATATTACCAGGGTATTATGGCTGGTTCAAGAAAAAATAATTATATATACAACATTTATTTACATAAATTTTCCAATTAAGAAGCATTTAAACATTTTTGACAATATAATGCTTTAATATTTTCCATATATAATAATGAATGAAAAAAATTAATAATATTTAAATAATGAATTATGTTGATCCGAAATTCACTAGTAATCTATTGAATTAGTTCAAACAATGTTCTTGAAATTTTTATCATTTTCTATGTTTATCAGTCATATTGATTATACAATGATGTTAAAAAATTTAATTTACATCCAAACAAAAATAGAAGAAGTTTACCAATATTAGAAGTTAACCTTAGAACACAGAAAGATGTAATGGTTAGATGAACTCCATGAGGTCGAAAAATATCCTTGATATGTAGTTAACACAACTAATATAATTCCATAATATCTTTAATAGGATGAAAATGAGTACATTTATTCAACTTATCAATAATAAACCAAATTTAATATACACCTCGAGATGAATTTTGAAATTGCAACATGAAATCAAAATTTATATTTTTTAAATTCCAATTTGGTATTGGAGATAAATAAAGATTCCCAACTGTTAATATTCAATCTTATATAAAATATTAAAATATTAAATATTTCAGGGTAAAATCATCATTATAACTTTTAATTTCATCCCAATAGATATGTTCCTAGATGTTCCTATAAATTATAGTGTTCCAAGGATGAATATATAATAATAAATTGTGATATTGAATAAATAATTATTTATTAAACTAGGATATAAATGGAACACCTAATCCTTTTATATATATGATTAAAATTCTGAATGAACATTATTTTTAGAAAACACACATTTATTAATAAATTTTTCTCTTTTATTCAATATATACTCTTATTTTTGAAGATTATTGGATGGAAATGGATTCTCCTAAAAATATACTGTTGATTCTTCTAATGTATGATATTATTTGGGATATCATAAATTTGGTTCACTATAGAATCTAAGAAGAATTTTTTATTTAAGTGATGATTACAAATTTAATTGTAGTTTCTGACATGACAAAGTAGTTCATAGTGGAGATAAGAATTCATGTCTTAAGAATGGGGGTTCCCAAAGTGTTATTCATGAGCAGAATCACGGTTTCATGACATAAAATTTGGGACAAATAAATTTAATAATTCTATCATTGAAAAGTCATGAAATTATCCTAAAATTTAAAATTAGAATTTATTTAGGATTATTTGATCAACAAGATAGGTCATCCAATAAAATTTAAAAATCATTCCATTCACAATGTGATTTTCTCATTACCAACACAAATATGGACCACATAGTGCACATAAAAATAAAATTTCAACTTTGGTTTCCCTAAAATACAAAATAATTCTCTTAAACCCTGGGAAACTATAGGGTATCACTCACGGAGGTTTAAATCCAATTTTAAAGGGGATTATCCATAGATTCCAATTTTCATTATGTGGTGATTGATGATTAGATTATGAAATTTCTATTATTTTATCTTATATAATCATTATTTCATCCAACATTTCTATATTTATTTATTTTTTTGGTTGGTCAACATTTAATTCATGGTTTTTATTTGTTGTTTTGGAGGGTGGAATTCATTTAGGTTTGGAGTTTAATATTGGGATATGAGATTAAATATATGATTAATTATTTTATTCTCATTTATGGAATGTTGAAATTATAAATGTTGGTGATCCTTTTTTTCCCTCATTTTCGTTTGAAATAATAAATTTATCATTCATTTTATATTATGTATATGGTTTATATAACAATAAATTTTATAATAAAATAATTATTAAAATAAATGGTATTTGGTCATAGTGATCATATTTGTTTCTAGTATGATAGCAGTTCTTCAATCATTTTCTAAATAACATATTTTATACATTTATGCATTTTCTATAATGATACTGATTACTGGTTTTAGTTTATTTATATGATGGTAATTGCTAATGAATGTAATATGATTATTGATGTTGGTTAAATAATTATATATTTATATTTACGTAATTTTTTCGACAAATGTTTTCAGGGAAATCAAAGTAATTCTTAATGAATGATTTATAAAAAACTTAAACCATATGATAATTTAATTTGAGGAATAACATGAAGTTGTGTGTCATATTTTTTAAAATTATTTATGGATTTTAATGTGAAATGTTATTCCATATTTTTTAATGAAACCCAATGGTAGAAAAGATTGTATGATTAAATAATTTGTAGATTATAATAGAAAATGATTCATGGTATTCATTTTTGAATTGTGTGATAATTCAATCATCTAATCCAATTTGCTAATAATAGTTTTTTTTTTGATAATAATACATTTATAGCACATATTGGGCACATTTTTAATGATCACAAGTTTCCTTTGTAATATGGGACTAGAAACCATTTTGAGTAAATTTTTATTTCGATTCATTCATTTTTATATATATGTGACAGGTCCATTGAGATGTGGGGTGAAAATGGAATGTTTGCTGGTTGATGATTCATGGGTATTGAGGTTTTTGGTTTTTGGAAGACAATTATCAATTTGAAAATGTGAGGCTTTATGATCTAGATGGTAGTGTATGTGGTGGGAACATGATTCATGTAATAGGATGAATATGGGGATACAAGTTGTTTTGCTAAATGATCGTATGATTTCTAGATAATAAATCTAATTAAAGGTCATATGTATTGTTTTCATGTTCCAATAATCTATTCTCCACTACTTAAGATAGATATATTTTATTTATTATTAATAACATTTATAGAGAGATAATGAGATTCATTTGTTAATTCTTGGAATTCTTGGGAATTAATGGGGATCTTTTTAAATAAAAGTTAATGAAACTATCAATGGTTAATCATGTGAATTAGAATTAATGTGAAATTTTCAATTGAAGGATTTAATTTAAAGATTTTTCATGAAAAGTTTGTGGGAATATTAAATATATAGTACATTGTAGTGATATATGAATGTTTGAGATTTGATAATTAAATTTGAGGTTGAGGCTATTTCTATGTGTATAGAGTGTTCTGAGAAACAAATATATATATATATATATACTATTTATTTTAATTTAAAAATATACCCCATCAATGTTGTTAGGGAGACTGGCACACATTAGAATCATAGAATTGATTTCCTAACATATAGAGTAGTTAGTTAGTGATTCTTGTTATACTCATCTTACCATACTCCCTTATCCAGGTAGTATTGTTTTCTTGTATTCATGGTGTTAACCATACCAATACATGTATCTTGATGATTATAAATTTTTTTGGTAATTTCACACACTCTTATATTATGATATAAAATCATATGAGTTATTATATATATGTTGTGTGTGGGATGTGATGGATTTTTTATAATACAGTTCATAAATTCTATGCTAGCTCTCAGAAAATTTTATGCTTCTATATGGAGCGGAGGATGGGATGGTTAGATGTTTTGATTCATATGGTTCATGGTATGTGGTTAGATGTT
Source organism: Viscum album (assembly GCA_963277665.1). Taxonomy (NCBI): domain Eukaryota; kingdom Viridiplantae; phylum Streptophyta; class Magnoliopsida; order Santalales; family Viscaceae; genus Viscum; species Viscum album. Next base: position 399,866,264 of record OY728166.1, read on the forward strand.
GTGATACATGCGATTCAGTTAATAATAAACTATCCTAAGTGTTGCTGGTATATCTTAATTGTTGAATGAGATGGATTGGTATGTGATATGTGTTAGTTGTGAAGAAAACTATTTGGAATTAGTAGTGGGGCTATAACACCCCATGATGTTATTACATTTACCTTCTTGATAAAATTTAATTTTATTGATCGTATATAATTCAGAAAACACTAAGATTAAAAAAACTCCAAAAAATTAAAAAATTTACATGACCATTATAAAAAAATCATTAAATTGGTGGGTGTGAACCGGATGAACTATATTATGAAATATATATTTATTTCATGTTCAATAAAAAAATTTATTAAGTAAAAAAAACATAATTTTTAGTAAAGTAATTTCATTCATCAAATACATGTTTTCTTGAAAAGAAATGATTATTTATTTATATATGGAATTAAATATAATCTATTTCAGAAAATTTTATAAAATTTTATTTTTAAAATTAAAATCATATTTTTATTTAGTGTGTAAAAATAAACGTTAAATGAATTTTTTAGTGTTTTCTGAAATGATTAAAATTTTGGAGAATATTTATAATTTTTTGAAATCAAAATATTCATTATATTTAAAAATTATATTATGATTTAAAATTTATCTTAAAGAAACATAATTAATATTTATTTAGATTTATTATAAATATTTATATTTAAATAGTATTTATAGATTATTTTCAAGTATTTACATTTTGGGGATAAAAAATTTTTTCCAAAAAAAAATTTCATTCCATTATATTTTGATGGTTTTGTAATAATATTATTTTTAAACATATGTTTTTTGAATTTCATAAAATTGATTCAATATTTGGAATCATCAGTACCATATCAGTTTAAAAAATCATTTTCTTTTTTAGTTATAGAAATGTTATACTTTTAGAAAAATATTTATTTTACTATAGAAAAAATATGGTAGCGACTTATCGTCTGAGTGTAAAAGCATAAAATATATAAAAACAAAGACATTAAAAGGGTTGTTGATGTGTTTCCCCACCATAATATTCATTACTATAATAATTAACATATAAGTTCATTAGTATTCATTCTAACCAAATGTGGTTATCTTTTAAAATAAAATATTATTTATTTAGTCACTTAATACCACCCTTATTATTGTATAAATACATCCCCTCACAACTAATTTGTCCTCATAAACCTTGAATATTTTCAAATGTATATTAAACCCACTCCTATATAATAGTACCACATCAAAGAGCTTCATATGAAACCTAAATTTCCATTCCATGTTCTTTATAGTCTTCTTTGTGGAAGTGATACTCATGAGGTGGTTAAAGCACATATGGAAAATGGGAAACATGACATAAGGGATTCCCATCTCACTTTTACTTCTATAAGATATATATCTTTTCTACTAATATTTTTTTTTATTTTTCATATACTTCATATTTATATAATAGATTGTGAATATATTTATCTTTATGGTATTCATTGTTTAATTTTTAATTTATTACATTAATGTGGAATACAATTTTTTTATTATATAATTCTAAGGTATTTGAAAACTCAATTTCTATTAAATGGGACAAACATATACCTTACTAAATTTGATGTGTAAATATTATTTTGGAGACTATATTTTATTATTTTACTTTTTATTAATAGTTTCTTTCTGTGTATATATAGGTTATACTCATAATCAATTCTATTAATTAATAGTCACTTCAAAAAATTAATATTAATCATTGATATTATTTTATATATGATCATTTGAATATTTATCTTAATACCTAGTTTTTCTTCAATGTATATTTTTTCTAAAATAGTTTCAGTGGTGTTTTAATTTTATCATATTATGAATTTTAAATTCATTATTAATCATTGTATAATTTTTATAAAGTGTGTTTCAAGGAATTGTTTTTTACATTATTTGAATAGTTTTTTTATTACATTTCTAAAAAGAATATTAATTGAATTTTTTCATAACTTATATGAAATATAAATCATTTATGAAAATCCTAATTCCTTAATTCATCATTGTTTTCGTTCTTTTATTACAAGGATATTTTTAATCAAATTCTTTTCATTAATAATAACATTCGTTTTTAAAAATAAATTACTAAAAAAATTCTTATTTTTTTTGAAGAATTATTTCAAGTGATATTTCAAAATAATTTTCCATCTATGATAAAATTATTTGATTATACATATTACTTACTGGGGATAGTATTTAAATAATCCATACATACTATATTTATTATTGTTTTTAGTTTGGGATGAAATTATATTTCTCTAACACATCTATTTTCGATGACCAATGGTATGAATAGTTTATTAAGAAATCCATTTTGTTTTAGGGGTTATAATGGGATGAATGATTTATGTTCTTGTGGAACAAATTTATTTTGTTTTTATTTTGTGATAGGTGGGAAATGATTATATCTCAAATTTACTAGGAAAATATTTATATCTCATGAGATAATAATGTGAAACATGTCATTGTGCTTAATACACTATCGGTAATAGGTGTATCCTGATCATCTAAGAGAAACCATTTCATTCATATATATTATAAGAAATTTGTGTTCCTAGATCCACTATGTTTATGATATTGGTAATTTACCTTTAAAATTGATATTGTTTTCTATGTTTAAGATGGTTCCACACTTTTATAATATAATATTGAGAATCATGATTGATATATTATGATTTAACACTCTTAATGTCCATTTATTCTGATATGATAATGTTTATGCCATGAATCATATTTATGATCAAATATTGGTTGTGTATCATATTAATATGTTTTGATGAGGATAAAATGACCCTTTTCTTATCTTATACGTTCATATTATTGTGAACAAATACATTATATATTTATTCTTGCTGAGAAATTAATCTCACCCTTTCTAATATTTCTTTTCCAAAGGACATGAATAAAGGTATTGTGTATGATATGATAAAATTATTTCTAGTTAATAAGTAATAAGAAGGTGATGATATAGATAATTTATGAACTAATTTTTTGTGATTCAATATTTCCATATACACTAATCCCATGGGGTTATAGAATGGTTTTTTTGTTACGTAACCGATTTTCAACTATTTAGATTTAATATCATACTATTAATTGTCATGTATGTTATATATTGTATCATAGTAATGTTTAGTTACCCTTTGGATTCTATGATGAGAAAACATTAAGTAAGATACAAAATTATAATTCTAGTTATCAAAAAAAATGTATAATTTTTGAAAGGATCATCAATATAAGAGGATTAAACTGAAGGTATCAAAGATTGAAATTTTATAATATCTCTCTCATTATTATGTGTTTTTCTCGCTATGATTATTAATCTAACATTATGGGTTTTAATTTTTTCTAAAATAAATATAACAATAAGGATTTATGTTAATTGGTAAATATTCTGGATAATTGAATGATCATTCTCATGAAAAACCAAATAAAATGGTATTTGCAAGGTGTAACCCTATTATTATTCATATCAGCAGTATCACAATATATTTAATATTCTCAACATTGGTGGGATTCTTGATCCATATAATAAGAGAATTACAGAGTTCTAATGTTACCATAGAGGGGAAAAATATTTATTTTTTTCATGTGCATAATGTAGAATGAGGAATCAATGAGAATGTTTCCATGGAAATGAATAATGCATTGGGTGAGTAATAAATGTCACAAAATATGTAATTTCAAATGAAAAATTGAATGGATCAATTAATTCAATGGAAAAGTATATTGTTATTCGTAAGGCATAATAATCATTTAATATTTTTTAAATATTTAATGAATGGGAAATATGATATTTTCTACCCTATGTGGAAATCACGTGACAATAAACCGAATGGTTGTATGTGTAATCATTGAATTTATAACGATGAAGAGATTATGAATGGAATATGGGGTAGAATAAGAGTTATTGAATAGAACATAGAATCTTGGTTAATGTTTTAAAAAGGAAGCTGAATGATTTAGTGTTTATGAATATGAATTTTGAATATAATGTTAGAGAGGTAGTTTTTTGTTATTAATTAATAGTGAAACATCTAATGAATTTTCAACTGTAGTTTCCATTAAATAGGTGTAAGTATATTTTGTATTTTACTAGTATCCACAAATAGTGATTGTGTTGGTAAAGTGATAATTTAAGAGACCAATTGATTAATGGAGAGATAACCATTCATACGTACATGATATTGGGATTATTAAGAGATAAAGATATGTTTCACTATTATAAAATTTATGGGATAATATATTGGACCTTTAAAATGATTAGTAATTTGATAAGAAAGTGGTTTATGGATTGAATATATATATTTTATGGATTTATGGTTTGTGAAAATAGTTAATTTTTTAATGATATCATGTGTTCTATATTTTTATATCAATTTATATTATTTCCATGTATAAAGAGAATACATGATTATGATATTCACATGGTTGGTGTGTAATAATTAAGGCTCACATCTGGTTTATTTTGTGATTAATGATATCTTTATTTTGAACATTTAGTGACCTATATTCAAACTATTTGAATTTTATATTTGTAGACTATTAGTAAGGGTAAGAATATATGAGATTTATTACTTTAATTGATGGATGAGGTCTGTGATATTAATGTATTATGTAACCATATAAATATTCATTCATTTTTGATAACATGTGAAACCCATTGTTTATTATGATAAAAACAACAACAAGTAATTACTTATAATCTGTTTATAGATCTAACGATACAATAGTTCTTCAGCCACTAAAATTTTATCATTATATCATGTAGTATGAAATAATTGGAAAATTTATCACGTCACAAAAAATAGTGATATATTACTTATAATAGTAAATCAAGTTATTGTATCCTCTCAAAGGGTTTTCAAAATAAATGTTTTCTTGTAGCCATTATATTAAATGATATCGATAAAATTATTCAGACCTATTTGGTATATGGTTTTTTTGATTGTAACATTTTTATGAGTATATAATATATCTTTACCTATAAAAATTAAATTGTTATAATTATAATTTATATATTTTCACATTCCAGTAATTTTTTTATAATTGGAGTGCTTATTTTTTAGTGAGATTCAACTTTTTTACATTTCTTCTTTTTATGAGGAATCTTTATTGACCCTTTTTGTGATGTGGTTTTCCAACAACAGAATTTTAAAATATCCACCATTAATTTTAATTATGCAATTTCAAATTATGGGGATGAAATTTTTTGAAATAATTTACTCTATTAGGATTATAGCATATCTATTGGTTCTTCCACCAAATATATTTAAAGTTCATGGTATGTTACACGTATATCTCATGGGTAAGTAGATACCTAATCCTTCACATGTTATAAAATCGTAGGTCATACCACATGGCAAATAATATAATTATTAATAACCACATGTATAGATTCAGGATCATAGTGATAAATTTCAACAAAACAATACTATCTATATCATCTAATGTTTTGTACAGAAACTACCAATTCATGGAAGATTTGTGGTAACATTAATATTTGGTGACATATAAGAATCCTTATTTATATCTATCTATGTGATAAATTTGTAGTCATAAGTAAATTTTATGGGGGTTATAATGTAACACCATATTATTTTATGGAATTTTTCCTTTTGAATAAATTAAATTTCATAGATAGTTTACATTTTTTGTAACCGTGGGCAGAAACGAACGAAAAAATATTGTTGTATTAACAAATTCATTTTATAGTACTCCTTCAATATTTGTGTGTGAATAATAATATATATATTATAAAATATATAACAATTTTATGTTCAATACAAATTTATTCTATATAAATAAACACATAACTTTTAATGACAGGATTTTATTCTTAAAATATATGTTCTTTTAATAAACTTTTTTATACCCTTTAATGATAAAATTAATATATATAATTTTTCAAATATTTATAAAATTATGTGTATAAAACGAAAATCATGTTTTTTTAATTTCAAATGTATATTAAGATTCTATTTCTAAAAATTTATGAAATGAATATTTTTTGATTGAATAGTAAAACAATATCTATTTTCATAAAACGATCATTTTCATTATATTTGAAATTCATTTCATTATTTCAAATTTGATAAAAATAACCTATGTAAATTTTATCATGTTATAAAATAATTAATTATATTTAATTTTTTTTATAAATTTTTTTATAAGAACATTTATGGGATTAAAGAGAAATTTTTTAAGAAAACAAATTTTTTTCATTACATTTTGAATGATTAATTTTAAACAAATATTTAAAAAATTATTTTTTTGGAATTTTTAAAATTAGATTCTATATTTGGAATTTGCATGTACACATTAGTTTATAAAAACATTTTAATTTTTATAAATATAAATGTGATCATGGAAAAAAAATTATTTACCATTTTATTGGAAAAATAATTTAGTGGGTTAAAGTTAGAATGTAAAATCTTAAAAAATGTAAAAACTAAAAAATTACATGACTGTATGATTTGTTTCTCAAAATTAATTTGGTTTTACGACATTATTTATCATCAAAATTCATTTTAATTAATTCTACTAAAATGTTTTTCGTTATAAATAAAAAATAATCATGTTTTAATCAAATAAAACCAACCATTATCAATTATATATTCCAGAATTCACCACCACATTCTCCCCAAAAAACATGAAGAATTTAAAATATCTATAAAAATATCTCCACCTAACTCTCCCATCTTATATGTGCTTTTGGTCGCACCCACATACCAATTTCATGTTTCATAAGGGGTCATTCAGGGAGGTGATATTCAAGAGGATTTTAATGTATTTGAAAATAAATGTTAGCGTTGGGTAAGGGTTTATTGGTTCAATTTTAAATCTATGACAGATATGATGTAATCACCACTAGTTTAAATTTTATTTATGTACATTAATTTCAAATAATATATAATCACTCACATTATCTTCATTTTATTCAAATATTTAATTGATAATTATTATTTTTTCGGTCATATTACTCAACTAATTAATTAGTGGGTGGATATATCTTAACACAATTGACATTCACTAGGTTATAATTATACTTCATTGATAATTCCATGATAATATTATTTCTGAGAGGAATTTATATTATATTATGATGTATTTATATTAATTGTATATAGATTTACAACTGATACACATAATCAATTCATTTGTTTAATTCTCACTCAAATGATATGGTATTTATAAGGTACATTATTTTAAAAATTATATATTTAATGTTTTTATTTAAAATAGATTTTATTACAGGTCTATGTTTTCTAAAATTATTTCCTAGAATATTTTTTATATTCCTTTATGATTATTCAGATTATTTTTTAATCATATTTTACTTTTTTAAAAAATCATTTATATTATTATTATTTTTTTCAATTTCTAAATAATGTTCTTTGTGACTTTACCCGAGACAGATACGAATGTTATATTTTTTATCATTTAAAAAAAGCTGATTTTCCCACTCCGATTCCACATTTTTTCTTCGATGTTTCCATTACAATATTACAATGTTTTGTCAATGAAAACATTTTCCATTATAATTGTTTGTTACTTCAATAATTAATTGTTTTAAAATTACAGTCACATTTCTTTAAGAATTATATTAGGTTGTTTCTCAAAATTCTTTTCCATCTAAGATAACATTATTTGATGTTTCTAATGATTTTAGATTAATACAGTTGAAGTATATTATCCTTATTCTCATTTTTGTTGGTTTATTTTTATAATTTAATGATAATAATTAATCCCATTTCCTTTCCACAGGTTATCCTATGATGAAATATTTTTTAAAAAATTATCTTTTAATATGTTATGATATATTAAATGATTTATATTATTTTGGAAAAAATATGTGTTGTTTTTAAAATGTGACGGGTTGTAGTTATACCTACATCCATTGAATTGGGAAACGAATTATACCTCATGAGATAATAAGGGTAGATAATTGGATGGGATTGATCCACTTTGGGAAAGAGGTGTGTCCTAATATACAATTGGAAATAGGTGAATCATAGTTTAGTATGGAAAAAATGCGTGTCATTATCCTCAATTTTTATTGCATTTCTAGTTAAAATTTAAATATATAATTATTTTCTATATATATGATGCTTAAAAATGTTTATGACATGATCGAATGGATCGTCATTGGTTTATAAAGTCTTATTACTCATAAGATCAATGTTTTAAAAATGATAATGTTTGTTCCATGAATCCTATCAATGATCTATGAAATGATGGATATGGACTTCATATGTTAGGTTCTTGATACCCTAAGAATATTATTATGTTATTCATTCATATGATCATGGATTTATATCATCATTGATTGTCTTTATGGATCATCTTAGATCACACTTTCTTATATTTCTTTTCTCTAGGATATGATAAATTTTGTTAATAATGATATTTCAGAAACGGTTTTAATTACTAATGAATAAGCTGGTGATGATGTATATATTTTATGAAATAATATTTTCTATTTCCCTGATACCATATACACTAATCCCAAATTCTTCTGGAATGGATATGTTATATTATATAATGAATACTCATCTCATTATATGTAATATATAGGAAATATAAAGACAGAAATTATAGGGGTACCATATTAAATCTTGTAAGATATGATTTAATTTATTTGATACTAAATTGGAGTTAACCTTTGTGAAGATGTGAATATAATATACCAACATAGGTGATGAGTTGGAAGAAATTGTTTTTTATATGGAGAATCCTATTTATTGTAAATTTTTTAACCACACAATTTATATATAAATATTTAAAAAAATACATTGGATTCTTGTTTATTGGTATGAACATTACCAACTTGTGGTTGTTTTTCAGGTGTTGTTTGTTCTTGTTGGTCACATTTGAGAATATCTTTTAGAAGTAGTGGGTTTTTACTATTTCTCATAAGTATGAAATTTAATTCTTATATTTTGGATCTCTAAATTTTATTTTTATAATTTTTTGTGTATTTATATCATATCTCTCCCTTTTTATATCGTATTGGTAAGCGCATCACAACATTATATATGATATAACCTATTCTATTATCTACAAATTATGTTCTATTTGGGTGGTATTCATGGATATTTATCTTTATTATCACATTTCAATAATGTGAGGGTGACCTTAGGGGGATGATGTCATGAAATACTGGTATCAATGGTTTTTATTGAGGAATATATTTATATTTAGAGGTATTAATTGGTGAGGTATGTAGTATTGGTTGAGAAATAGCGTCTAGAATGGTTATTAAGAAAATTTAAAAAATGTATATTTGATGATACAAAGTTATATAGTTTCTCATTTGATATGATTAATATATCATAATGTATAATTAGACTAATAAGTGATGCGATATAAGTTATATATTATAGTTATAGGAAACCTTATTTTTTATTATTCATTTCATCTTTTTTATTAATGGGCAGGCACTGTGATTAGTTTAAAAATTATGTAATTAAATAAATAAAAATTCAATATTAAAATATTAGGTGTTCATAATAGTTACATTATTTATAAGATGTTAGTCTTGTTCGACATCATCATCATAGTCACACCAAAGTTTTTTAGTAAGATGTGCTTGCAGAACACTACCAAGTAGATGTCGATGAATATAAAAAACATATATGGAAAATCAAAGATGTTAAATAATAGAGTATATAATTTAAGATGGATATCTTTCCGTATTATTAAAAAGGGAATATTTGGAAGAGGGGGAGATAAAATCTATTCGATATTTACTTGGATGTAGCACTATGTTTGATTAGTGGAAACGATGTTTCAAAGAGTAGTAAGGATCCAGTAGTTCTTGTTAAATGGTGATCATGAGGATTTATCGGTGTCACGATATAAGTTCATAGAATAGTTCTGAGTAGTGTTCCTTAGAATATGAATGTTTCCATTCCCTTTGAGATGCTTACAAATCAATATAGGAATTCTATAATTCATGTGTTTGGGATTAGTTTTAGGACCCTTTTAAATTATGATTCATAACATTCACTAGATGATGAGGTGTTGCCAAGGAATATATATGATGAATTAAATATAGAGACTCAATTCCATATCATAAAAATTAAGTTGTCAATGTATATAATGGTAAAAATGAATTTATATCTAATTTATATTTCACTGTTGATGATTGAATCATCCAGAGAATGAAGTCACCATGATTCCTATCATAATAGAGTTGTTTTGCGTGGTTATTAATTACCTAGAAAGAATAAATTTCATACTATCTTCTCTATGTACCATCCCACATAATCTCATTTCAACAAACATGCAATAACCCAGAAGACAATCATGGGATCATAAAAATTATTTTCATATGGATACTAAGGCCACCAAGGGGGAGGGAGTGATTGATCTTTTTGATCAGGAAGTATACAGTAAAAATTCAATATTAGGTTCCATTATTGATGTAGTTTCATATGAGGAAACATCATTAAGATTGAAAATATTTATATTAGTGGATATGAGAAGGGTTAGGAAGTGGATATTTCCATAATGATATGGTTCCTTATAGAGAATATTGTATCCAGGGTAGTTTTCCCCATTAGGGTCTAAGAAGATTTAGAAGATATTAGGACCAACAGTGTAATTTTTTTTACCCTAAAAATTGATATTGAGGTCATTTGTGGTACTCAATTATTTATTTCTTGCATGGTTGGATTTTGTTCCTTAATCTAAAAAAACCATCATATCATATTCCCTAGTACATTTATTAGGATGTGTGGTAGAGATGATTCATATACCATTTACATTGACAACCCTTTTTATGTGAATCATATATTTATAGTGAATATATAGAAAAATATAAGTTGATATTAAATAAATACATTTTGTGATAATTATTATTTTTATGGATACAAGAATAATACATGATCATCTGAATTGAATGGAAATTATTCATAAGTTATATATCCTATTTTTTGTGGAGGATGGTTGAGTTCTATGAGACATATGCAAGGAATATAGTGTTTTTTGGAATTTGTGACCCTCATAATGTTTCAAGGAATTTATTTTCTTTTTCTTCTGTGATGTCTGAACAAATACTATGTTCATCATTGGATTATCTAAAATTATTTCCCCATGATGTGGATGAGTACCGAAATATATTTCTAGAAGAGTTTGTAGTGTTACGCAATTGATTGAAGACCATGTTTTTGAAAAATCGGCAATCAATAACATCTCACATATCAATGTATTTATTATTATGGATCCTTTGGTGTTATAAGACCAAAATTTACAAATCTATAATTCTATTTATTGAGGTTTTTTTAGAACCGTGTGTGTTTACTAGGGCCCCTGTAGTTTTTTTAGGAATAATTTCAATTGTAGTTTGTTTCTATGTATATATTTTTGTTACTAGAATGAGGATACAATGGGGAAACATTAACCCCTTTTGTAGTTAAATTAATTGTTAATTTTTTTGAAATGATATAGTTGTTTTATTATTATAAATATGTGGTCGAGATATCGTAAAATTCGTGTAAAATAGTAGGATATTATGATAATCAAACTAGTAGGTTTTAATTAAAAAATGAGATCATTATGGTTCTTTTTGTTGTGATTAATTCTATAGTCCTTTTCATGTGTTTGATGAACTCAATGTTAAGAGAGGAATAAGTGCAGTTCATGGTGTTTTTTATTGATGAAATTCTCCTATACTCCACATCTGAGGAGGATCATAGTAATAAAATTTCCACTATTTTGGTATTTCATCATTGCCAAAAAAATTAGGATGGTGTCGATGTTTTAGTTATAGGTTTTTGAAGTACATTTTCTATGACATTTTGAGTCTCAACATGGTGTATCATTGATCATTCAATGATCAAGGTAGTTATTTCAGAGGGAATCCCCTAGGATTTTTATAGATGTTTGTGGATTCCTTGGTATTATAGTATATCATAGAAGGATTTTAGTTGATTAGTTTAACCATTCAATTACTCTAAAATTAATGACTATAATTAATTATAGAATGATCATTTTAGGAATAAATTGAGTATTTGAAGGTGCAGTTTTCCTTATCTCTAGTTCATCATTTTGAAAATGTTTTAATTTAGTTTATGGTTGTTTACAATGCACCGTAACATTATTTGAGTTGTGTTTTAATTTAGAATATAACATTTTCTCATATAATTAGCAAATGTTTCATCCTCGTGAGGATTAAAAATCTATCAATGTTCTTGAGGATTTTTTTTTTCTCTATGATGTCTTGAAGCATTAACCCATAAATGTGATTAGAGTGGTTTTTACTGATCATATGTTCTAGATATATTTGTTTACATTTAATTACATAAACATAAATCATATAATGCATATGGATGTATATAAATATCTATACATCATGATTTCATACACACTAATAAATGTTAATGTTGTACAAGATTCTCTATGGTGATAGTGACACAGTTAGGTCATTATGTAAATCTCGAGTTTCCTGGACACTAATCGATGAAATTTTACTAATGAATCGTGATATTAGATAGGTTTTTGTAGGAATATTAATTTTTATGGTTACACTATTGTCACATTTTTTGTAGGAGGGGGATTTAGAGCTAGGGTTTTTGGATATTCAGTTCTAGAGGGAGTATGTTTTCTTTAGTGATTCCCATGATTGTTTTTCTTAGGATGAAAAATATTCGGTGTTGTTCTATGATAGGGTTTTTCTGACATTGGTGAATATTGATGTTTTTCTTGATGAATTTCATATCTCAGATTCCATAGAAACTCATGTAATGAAAATAATGTTCAGGACTATGTGAGGTCATTTTCGTGGCTAGGGATGAAGCACTTTGTTGGTGAATTTTTTTCTCAAGAATAAGTCTATCAGGAGGTAAAAGCTACACACATTTTTCAGGGTTGTTTTATCCTATTTTTGAATGTTACTCACACAAGTTTTTTGAAAACATCTATGTACTTCCAAATTGGATTAAATATAAATTATGGAGGATTTGATACTATAATTTTGATAATGGACCACTTGAATAACTAATAACAATTTACTATGATCAATTAGTCGATCTCATTGGAGATTTTTTTTCAAAGATGTACTTGGAGGAGGTAGTGAGCCTCTGTGATTTCCCAAGGATGATTATCTATGATTTTGATTTTTGTAATACCTCTATGGTGTGGAAATGACTCTAGAAATTTTTTTGAATTCAGATATGCCTTAAAAAATCATTCCATAAATATATAAATTGATAGAGTGAGAAACAATTCAACACTAATGAGAAATTATTCTAGGATTTTGTACTAGATATGCGAGGTTCATGGACGAGGAAACATCCACTATTCATATTATCAGACTATAATAGTTTTTAATCCACAATTTTTACGGAACAATATGAAATATTATGAAAATTACTATTGAATTCTCTATTGTTCTCTCTTGTGATTAGATGGTTATCAATTATTAGGCCAGAACTAGTGGATAGGATTATATTGATGGTTTAGGTCAATCATTAGAGGTTGAAGGATGTACATGATCATTATAATTCATTTTATAATCAATGGTATAGACCAATAAAGAAATATTTTGGATAACATCTATAATTTAAAGAGAATCAATTCCTTTTTATTTGAATGATTGAACATCGAATAAAGATATATCCTCTAATTGTTGGGACATCAAATTAGTTGGCTCTTATTGGAATAATTTCATGATAGATATCACTTACAACCACAAAATATGATCTAGATACCTGATGTGTTAAATGTTTTTAGGATTCACCTTTATCATCATTATGATTCTAACTTTATTAATTTTGGTTAAATATATGGTGAAAATGTTGAATCCTTTCAGGAGTGGCATGTGGTGAACCAAGACCCCTAGGAAAAGTTATAACAAGATTATATTATTCCGTTTGATGATGTCTTTTAGAAACATGTTATCATAGAGGGGAGTAAATTTGAATATATTTCCCAGATAAATTAAAAATATAAATTGACAATTTTCATTTATATATTCTTTAGTATTTTTTTAGATTTTGACATTTATTAGGATTACGAGAATGTTTTCTATTCTTCGATTCCTTATTTTTGTCCATGATCTTTTTTGAGAGGTATCTTTTCTAGGAGAGAGTTTTAAAATTACTCCATTTATTTTGGGATTAGGATCATTATTCAAATATGTTACATGGTTGAGTTCATGTGATGTTGATATTACTGATATTTATATTAGGGGTTATTTTTTGGAGGTTTCCTTTTTCATTTACTTCTCTTCAGGTTTAGTTTGTTGTTATTAAGTGCTTGATTAGATTCATAATTATATAATGTATGGGATAATATAAATTAATACCATTCCATTGTATGTTTTTGATGTTTTATTTTAATGGGTAAATTTTGATGTTTTATCAACATATTTTTGGGGTTGAAATAATGTTAAATGTGAAATTATTTATTTTCATTGTAGTTCAAGATTTTTTAGAAATGTTCAATACCTAAATAGGTATTCAAAATATAATCAGAATGGTTCTTGGGGTTTGATTTAGGAAGTGAATCATATGTTCATTGTAGGAATTAGTGAAAGATTGTGTTAGATAAATGTATCATTAAAAATAGATCACATTAACATAAAAAACCTAACATAAATTTATTGAGGTTTATTTTCTCAAGGTGATAAATTTTTCACGGAGTGATAAAAAACATTCCATTTAAGACATGAATCACCAATTCCATCAATGACTCTTAATATGTTATTGTGCCTATAACTATAATCTCTCAATTGGGTTTCCTGAAATTCAATTGAATTCTCCCCAATACTAGGTAACCATAGGATCTATATTATGGTTCTTGTATTCCCTTTTGATTGAGATTTATCCAATGCATCCGATGATAATTTTTTTGAAAATGTAAAAATAATTTTTATTTAATATTATTTGTTTTAATCTATGATAGGAATTTCATCCCGTAAATATATTCTTTTAGTATATGGTGTTCGATCTCCTTTATTCTCTTTAGGATTCATTTTTTGGGGGATCATCTTTGGAGGGACGATGCATCTTTGAGGGATTGGATATTAGGGATCCACATTGGCATTCCATCTCCTTCTAAGAAATTTTGAAATCCCTAATATAGGGTATTCAATTGTTATAGTTTTTCATATGTAATCACAATTTTATCATGCATTATCTATTTTGATGAAATTAAACTAAACCATTATAATGACCAAACAGAAAATAATGATAACATATGGTTTATGGTTGTAGATATCACATATAATTTCCATTAATGTTACTTTTTGACTCTTAATATTCTAGATAGTTTTATATATATATTTATAAATCCATCAAAATATTTTTTATGAATAGGATTAGAATCTTCCTATGATGAACATAATTAAGGAACATAAAATTTATAATGATTTATTAAAATAAATACAGATGCATTTTAAAATAAATTTTTTTATGTAAGTCAAAGTAATTCTTAATGAATTTCTACTCAGTTTGATCTTTAAAATATTAATGAAGTTGGATAAATAACAAGAAACTGGATGTTCAGGTTAAATTAAATGGTTAAGAAATATTAAATAAATTATTATGCATAAAATATTTATTATTCTAGACATTGTTATTGATGGTATATTTAAACAATCATCATATTTTTATTAGTATTTGAAAATGTTTCTTTTTATTTTAATAAATGGTAAATGAATCAGACAATCCATGATTCTATTAAAATGAATTGTTAGAAAAAGATAAATTTTTGGGGGTGAGTGAAACTATTTTCAAGGATGTACGGATTCCGGCATATAATGATAAGCTGCTGAATTGACTGTAGTTTTTTTTCATTTTGTTTTTTCCCTATATATATTAATAACTTTTGGATTGGATGCCACCATAGGATGTCTAAGGGATAAATGGACATTAAGATGATACCCATGGTCTATAGTTTAATTTTATTTCATTGATGATGAAATGAATGGTAATATGTATGTCGGTATCATAAATAGAAATAGGATTACCTGAACATGATGAATATTGGGTTGAAAATTGTTAATCTAGAAGTGAAGATACAATGTTTATGATAAATATACAAAAAGGCATGAGGGAAATGTTTCGTACTTTTTCTTTCTATTCCCCTCTAGTTGGGGTAGATGGTTAGGCTTCGATATAATTATATTTTATTGTTCCATTGGATATTTATTAGATTACATGAATTTATGGAATGATAAATTATTTATAATTAATTAACCAATATGGTTTTTCGTTTTAGATAATGAAATTATTGTTAATCATGAGAAACAATGTGATTAGTTTGATTATGCCAAGGTTTCATGGTAAATAGTTTATGGTATTGATAAAAAAATATTAAAAAAACAATTATAAGTAATAATAAGAAAAATATATAATAAATTATCAATAGAATGAATTATGACAATCCCATTCCATGAACATCTTTTATTCTTATTTGATATCTAGTAATTAGAAGATACATCCAGGTGTCTGAATGACGATAATTGTAGTTTATAAAAATTATTGGATAATTACCATAGTTTTTCTGATATATAAATAATCAATGTTTTTTTATTTTATAAAACTAATCATCCACGCGTGTTAGGAAAATGAAAAAATTTGAACTCTAAGAGGTTGTTTTTCACAGCCACAATTATATTTTCTAGTATTCATCAATTAATATTGTTCCTTATTTTTTATTTATATATTATCTAGGATATTTCATTTATAAATTATTTTTTTGGGTAGAATTTGGCTCGAACACATTTAGAGTAATCTATTCACCAATAATAGAAAACCCTACAAGCTAATAAAGTTGCACTAATGCTCATAGAATAAATGGTGCTCTATTTTTGATATTGTGTGACCCAAATTATCATGTCTATCCTAGTGGATCCAAATGAACCTTCATGGTTTAAGAAAATTATAAAATTACATGGAGAAACCATATTTTCTATCTAGTTTCTAAAATATTCAATATTATATAATTAATCTTTCCTAATTTAACCCCACTTACCCATAATTTAATCATACTTATTACTCTTACATCCATAGGTGAGATGACCATCTTCCTCTCACTCCACATAAATCAATTTTTTTGTGGGTTGGTCCAAAAAAATTCATGAATTTCTATGTGATTAACTCCACTCTTCTCTCATTGGGGTCACCTATATTTTTTTCATTATTTTATACTACCTAGTGAATATGAAGTCCTACTGTAGGTCAAGACCAAAACATATGATATTGGATTCGATAAATTCGGTTTGGTCTTGCTTCTATTGGATATCCACTCCTCTTGGGGCTTGGACCTCATTAAATATTGCTGATTTTAATGGAAAATAATGTAGGTATCATATAGTTTCATTATTTGAAATTATTTTTTTTACTTTCTTATAAAACAAGTTATTTCAATAAATTATTTACTATTTCTAAATGGGTTGAAAATTTGTTTTGGATATTTGTTAAATGGTAGTGAAATTTATTATTCAAAAATGCTATGGTTAAAAATATCATGACTGTAATGTTTAAATTAGATTGTGATGAAATAATATGAGTATGTTCTAATACAATTGGGAAAATAAGTAGGGAATATTTAGTATCTAGTGAGAAAACTATAAGACATATTCAAGGAATTCCCCGCCATACAAAGTAGGTAAAAGTTACTGAATTAAAAAATCTATTGATGATGGTGTGGTTTTGTAAAGGCTAGAGCACAGGAACAGAGTATAGAAATCATTATATGATTAAAAATAGTAGGATGTTATAAGGTCCCCACAGAACTAGAAAATTTGGTATTTCCCATGGTTATAATGTTATTTTTTTACTCAGTCACTTATTATTAGTATTTAATTTATTTTTTCTGACAGTGAAAAATAAATATTTAAATACATTACTATTTCTATTAATTTCAAAAATAGATATTAAATTTTTTTTGTAATGGATATTAATGGAAACAAATTATGTGGTTCTAATGCAAAATGTGTTATCATACCCTAGATACACCTAATGGATGTATGTAAACCTTTTTTAGACTCTGTAAATGGAAAGGTCTCACATGTTGGTGGTTGGTACTCTAGGAAATGGATTATTTTTTGGATATGAGTTTGTGATGACACTGCGGGTGGTCAAACATTGTGTCAGGAGAAGTCTTTTGTATTTTTTGTTTCACTATATTGTTTGTTAATTTAAACATTCAACTATGATTGTATCATTTAAAAACTTTTTTGATATGTTTTTAATAGATCTGGTTATGGATGGTTGATATTTTTTAATTTGATTATTGTGATGGTTGAAACATTACAAAATGATTTCTATGTTTCATTAGTACTAGTTATTATCATGTGGTAATTAAAAACTATATTTGGTCAAATCAACGATCTATGTCAGGTGTCATGTCAGATGAAAGAATGATCAGGTTCTTAACAATAAGTTAGATGAATAGTTTTTCGTTTTAGGATGGTATTTATATATGGTAATTGTTTGTTTGGACGTGATCTAGGAATATCTGTGCAATGTGTTTTAAAATTAAATTTGGTTTCTATCCAAAACACATATCAACAATCCTTTTTCAACCATGGGATAAAAGGAATTCAATGTAAATTCTATATAGTATGTATTTCTTATGTTGTAGAAAATGCATGAGAACCAATGAAATGTGGAGTAGTTTTAGTTCTATTTCATAATTTTTTATTTATGTTAGTGTTTTATAATGTCATTTAATTTATTATATACGTTTTATTGTTTTTTTGGTTTCCATTGTTTCGTTTGTACATTTATAGCATTGTGAATCCCTATATACCTCCATTGTAATCATAAGATAAGGGTGAAGAGAGTTATTCATAGGACAACCATAAAGTTTATCTAAGATTTATTGAGTAAGTGGTTTGATATTTCCAATACAAGGATCATGGAGTGGGCTTAGGTGTTACATATTCAAGGGAAAAAAGTAGTTCTATATAAGGGTTATTTATATGAGTAACATAGTAACGAAAGCCATTCATTCTATAGAATCACTAACCCCTAGGAGGATGATGATTAGAATGATAAAACCACAAGGATACTTGAGTTCTTGGGAACAATTGAAGACAATAATATCATATTCTATCTACTATCATTTTTGGGAACATATCATAGGTTGTTTGAGACTACATATCAGGTTGGGTAGCATGAGAATATGGGATGGAAGGATTTTATGGTCATTTTAGTTGTGTTGTTCTACCCCAAGACGTTTCTGCTCACCCTGTCAAGAGTTTTATTGGACCTTTATTTGATGGAATATTCAATGACATAATATTTAAAACACAACTTATTTATATTTCACATTTCACCGGAGATAATCACCAATGAAATGATGAATACAAAATTATCTGAAATGGTACTACATGTATATATAATATCCTAGGTGTTTCAAATTATGTTGAAGACTTGTGCAGAGGTGGTTTAATTTGTTTTGATTGTGGAGATTGGCTATAAAGGTATTTCATCTATGACTCTGATGCTTCTAGTATTTTCCAATAAAATAATTACATAATTTATAATGAAATGTAAGTTGATGAAGACTATGAAGTGGGGTAGTTTTAAGACATGATATCATCCTCAAACAACTATGTCGATAGCTGTAGGTGGTGGGAATATTATTTTATGTATCTGTGGAAGGTCTATGATCATGTGATGAATATTTGTATTCCCTAAAAAATGTGGGAACCTTTTGGGATATTTCATACATCATCAAAGGCTCTATTATAATGTACCTCATTCTCTAAGGGGTGTATACTCTATTTCACTAATAGGGATAGAAGATAAATATGATGAGTCAGAGGATACATGATCTCTTCTTAATGGATGTAGAGGAAATGTTATATCTTGGAATGTGATGATTTAACATATTGTTTTTTCACATGTTAGAAGATGACATCATTCTCAAATAATGATTAAGCATTGTCATGAAATGGATATCTCATTAGTTGATTATGATTTATGACCATTAAGAATCATATGTAATTATCTTATTTCATTTTCTGAGGTATTTAAATTTTTTTGTCATGATTTATTCACAGTATTTCATATATTCTCTACATACAAGATTTCAAAAACTCATCAATGAGATTAATCAATATTCTAGGTGATAGTTTCTCCTCTTGGAAGAAGGAAGGAAGATTGTTTTTGATTACCATAATATGTTGTATCCCTATTATAAGTTATGATAAATTCTGAATTCTGTATCTTAGTGATGGACCACTTTTAGTTGTTCCTAGGAAATGATTGAATGATATATTTCAAGAACTATATTGGCTACTGCATTGACTGGATAACATATTTGGACCCCCTAGTAGTACATTAGTTTTTAATGGAGACTATGATTTATTTTAATTATGATAAGGGCCTCCACATATAGAGTTCAATGGGGACTATTTTCTGGTATCTTCCCTCTTGTTTGAGGTGTATGAGAATGTATGAGAGGTATGGATTCCTTCCATTGTTGGAGAGCTCCCCAATATGTTCTTTGTGGATTTATCTATATTTAACCATAATTTATATAGGTATTTATACCTTGATATATTAATAGGGATGAAACTGATATCTCTTTCATTATATTGTATGAACCCCATTTATTTGAGGGAGATAAATATTCAACTGTAAAATTTTGAGTCCAAAGGTTTCAATTGTATAATCATATCTCCATAGGTTGGTGGAGTTCTATTTTCGAAGAATGATGATTGGTGTCTTCAGTTGTGTATTTATTTCTGGATTTTGAACAAGGTGATCATGATGATTAAAGAATTTTTATTCATATTTATGATAACATTTTCCATGATAGTGTGGTTATATTGTTTTAAAAATATCAACATTTGTTCAGGGTATCACTAGGTCTTGGTAAGAGAATAATATGATCCCAAGAAAACATTCCAAATTAGCTACATGAATTTTGAATACACTATTATATATTTTAGATTAATAAATCAACATTTTGACTTAATCCCTATATAAACTATGTGTTCTATAAATATCTCAACTCCATCATCATGGTGATTATGGATATCATTCATGTATACTCAATATAATTATAGGATAAAGGAATATTATTAATAATTATCCTAAGGATGTTATACAACCATAATAATTATGAAAAAAACCAAAATAAAGTCTCTTGAATCAGGATTTCATATTTTGAATTCATGTTATATCCAAACATGGTGTTTCATAACATCCAAATATTATTTGTGTAGTGATTTTTTGGGAACAGATATGGATGTTTTTGATATCATAACTAGTTTTTCCATTGTAGGGTGTTTCAATTTATATGTTACATTCATCTCTCAAATCCACATAACATGACTTATGCCTAGAAAATTGGAACAATTTTCATAGAGCCTATATATTTATTATTATTTTTAGGAACTCATGAAGTGGTAGATTGCAAACCCTATCTAGATCATACAAAATGATGTAAAATTTTATATTTTATACTATTATGTGTCAAGTACAAGTTTGGTTTATGTGATTATGTATGGTTATCAAGTGTTGGTGATTTTATATTTCAATGTCTAAACTCATCAGATTTATTACTCTTTCAATGACCTCCATCTTGTGGTTTTGGTTTATCACCTATGTTGATGATTCCATTATCTCTTTGGAGAAATTATTACAAATTAATTAGATAAACATCCTAATCTACATATTATAAAAAAATGAAAACAAGATTTACAGATTCTTGAAGGAGTATCTATAAGGATTTTATAATGGGAAAGTATATACACAAGGTAAATAGAATGTATTCACTGATAGACTACGTAGGATGATTTCAAATTATGCAGTCATGTAGTCCACTATTAAGAGGAACCAAAAGGGGATATTTTCACATATTCACTTGGATAGCATGGAAACAATTAGGGTCTATGCCTGATGAAAATTTAGATTATATTTTTTTTCTTGATTTTATTTGATAAGAAAACTGGTGGATTAGTGTTTTAATCATCATATATAGTTCTTTAATTGTGGTTAGTTACATAGTGAGTGGTATTTCTCAAATAATGGATTTCATTGCTTCATGTGTTGTTTTGTTGTACCATTGTTATTGAGGAATGTGGTGATGTATGGTAATCACCAATTATAGTGTTAATTATATAATTATTTGACAAATATTTTAATGATTTGAGTTATTAGATATATTGACTATGTATGTGTTTTGAAATCAATTAAATTGTTTATTGATATTATACTTGTTATTAAGAATAATATTACATCATACACCATTTATATAACATCACCTTCTATTCATTCCTAATAGGATGTGGGGATAGGTATCCATGATGTTTTTTTATCATAATTCCACAAAAACCCTAGGGATGGAATCCAAGTGGAGTTTTTGTTATTATTTTTACCATATTCAATCCCATTTATATCAATGAATGACACCAACTATATATTTAAAGTGGGAAGGTTTTAAATTTATGAGAATGTGAGGCTATATACTGTGCAATATGATGTTATTCCTAATATATAACCTAGTTTCCCCTCTCTATTTTTTTATGTCTTAAAACTGGAAATGGTGTCATAGTGTGGGATTAGCATGGTAAACCCCAATTAAACTGATTTCGAATGGGAGTTGGTAGAATATATTCTAGTGAAAAAACTATGTTCACGTGTGTTATATTTTACAGTGTTGTGGGTTAACAATGAAGGACCGGTGGATTATACATACAAAAATATTCACCAATCATTGATTATGATTCTCCCATTTGAGGAAATATTGGGTCTTCCATGTTGATCCCCATTGTGCTAGATTGATGTCTGTGAGATTATATTAGTGGGATTTTGAATTGTGAAATAAACCACTTGAATTATTTAACCCATTAGGAAGAGTTTGATGGTAATTAAGTGTTGTTATAACTCTTACAATTTCCATCAATGTTGATCAATGTAATTATAAATAGGGATATATGAATTTATAAACATGACACATCAGTTGGGTCCCCCACATCTTAGGAGGAGAGTGAATCTTAATTTGAGGTTTGTTGGAAAATTCATGACCACTAATAGGATTGGTATATATGACTACAATTTGGAAAATACTTTTAATTAGATATCGGTTCAAGATGATTTATCCATATCTCATTTGAAAAAGGGAAATCCTTATCATTCCCATGTGATATGTTAGAAAACTATTGAGTGAAACCTGACATGTTAGTGAATTACAAGCCACATAGGATCATAAATTTAACTATCAACACTCTTAAATAAAATTATATTAAAGATATTTAGGTATTATGAAAAAATGGGGGTGGGTGAATGATTCAATGGAAATTAAGTTCATTATGTTAATTCTAATGGAAACATATATTCTCTAATCATATTAAAGATTAACTTTCTTGGTATATATAGTGATATAATGTAGTTATTTTTCACACCCATGGGTATAATGTTTTTTAATTCGACAATTATTATTTTTATTTTGTTATTTATAGTTTAAAAGTGTCCTTTCCTACTAGAAATTTTTTTTGGACGGATATGATCCAAAAAATAGTAAGCTCACAGCTAGAGAATGATGTATATAACAACCTCAGTAAAATATGTGAGCTACGATAGAAAAAATAGTGCTAACATGATTAGGTTAACATTTTTTGAAACCACTTGATGAAACCCATGTATCCTATTCAAATATAGTTAGATAAACACAGATGTTAGGAAGATTATTTGGAAAACCATACATCCAAATCATGTGGTCCACCATTTTTTTAAGATTTTTATATTCCTAAACAACCCATCCATTATTTAACACCTAGAGCCCTCATTTTATAAAATTTATAACTCTTCTAGAATGATTAACACTAAAAAAATCCTCCCCCTCATTTAGAATAAATGTTTTGATTATTTTCATTATATACATCCATGAAGAACCATGTAAAAGACTCATATATTCTCTCAAAAGGTTATAATTTATTTTTCAAGAGACATATTTTTCAGAATTAGATGTTATGACGTATGGTTTCCTTACCCTAAACCATATGGAAAGGGTTTTCCTAGTTTTGGTTAATTTTATTATTTATAGGATATCATCTCACATTCGGTTTTGGTTATTAACCAAATTATTATGATTTAAATTTAAATTTTATATTGTTCCATGTTGTTATATAATTTGAAAAGTTAATTATTCATTATTATAAAAAAAATTTATTGATAGTGTTGTTTGTGTAAATAGGCGGTTTACAAGAAATTCGGGTCTATTTTAAATGGCTGTGAAATAGATTTTCCAATACATATATGGTTCAAAATGTGATTCTTATTATTTAGAAATTAACTTGTGTTGAAATATGATTTATAATTTTTTAAAAGAAGGAAAATAATTTCGGAATATTTTGTATCTATGATGGTATATTATGAAAATACCTTTCATAATTCACCTCCATACCTATTAATAATATATTATATCACTAGATATATTATTGATGATGATGTGGTTTTGAGGTGGAACGAGTAGGGGAATAGACTTATTTATCCATGGTATGATCACCACGAGTATGAAGGACCATGGTCCTCATGTATCTTCTAATGTAAAAATTTACATTTTTTAACACCGTAGTATTTATGAATTTTTTATTCATTTTCAAAATAATCATAAATAATGAGATATGTATAAAACATTTACCTCTATTTTAAAAACAATAGTTTTTATCTGTATTCAAAAGATTATGACTGAAAAAAAAAATTGGGATCCTAGTTGGAATGTGATGTCGCAACCTACATAAAGAAATGGGGTTTTATAAACATTATTTTTCCAGCATATGTAAAGGAATGAAGGAGTGGGGAGGAATAAATTACTCTTGATAATGGATTTTTTGGGATTTGTGCAGGTCATGACATTGTGCGCAGTTGGATTTTGTGATTTGAGGAGTTTTGTGTCTCTTTTGTTGGTTAAATTTCCATCTATTCATATTAATTTTTAGATATAGTTGTATCCTTTAATATTTTTTATAGCCTATATTGTTATTAATAATTTAATTTATTTTTTATATAATTTTTTTAATTTATATTAATTATTTTAACTTTTGAAGACTTTCCTAGATGAGTTATGTTGTACATAGGGTCTAGTCATTGTCAATGATATTTGATTGTAATTACAAATTTCTTATTATTTTTTCCTTATTAGACATTACATTTAATTATATTAAATCATTTAATTTTATCATTAGAATGATTTTTTATCTTTTTAATCATTTTGGGTATTTCTCATATGATACAATGTAATTCCTATATACTATAATTATAGTATTCCATTAGTTATTATCAACAACCAATAGTCTATTAGAGGTGGTTCTCATAAGTCATTATCTCCATTATGTAATTTCTTTATGATGATGGACTCTATGGGTGGGAGGAGGGGTTCATTACATTTCATAATTCTATCTAATAAAGATGAATTCACTAACACTAGAAACACAATATTGGAATCTCAAACATGCACAATTTAACATGCAATATTAAAATAATTTATTTACAAATTTATCATTTTATAAATGCATCAATCTTAATGAATAATTACCTTGTCAAATTAATGAATCAAATATAATGTTTTGTTATCTAATGTGATAAGGGATTGTAATTTTGAAATACATAATTTTTTCATATAATTTTTATTGTGACATGTTTTACACTTTTTTGAGATAATATGTAATTAACAATAT
Organism: Viscum album; assembly: GCA_963277665.1. Lineage (NCBI taxonomy): Eukaryota > Viridiplantae > Streptophyta > Magnoliopsida > Santalales > Viscaceae > Viscum > Viscum album. Next base: position 399,891,939 of record OY728166.1, read on the forward strand.
AATGATTAATATTTAATTCAAAATATACTCGGCACAAAATATATCTCCAGAGTTATAAATAAACACTTAAGAAGCTAGTTCACTATATTATGTAAGAAAATTCTTCTTTTGAGGTTATAGTTAATGATAAAGATAAGATATTTCCAAATTATTATTCATTATAACCAAACCACCATCATTCAATGAAGCATCGAAGTGGATAACATATCCACCATTTATAAATTAGAAGGCCAATAATATAGTATTCTCTAATTTAAATTTTGAATAATATAAATATTCATAAATTTATTTAAACCATAAGAATTCAACGATATTTTGAGTTAACATATTCATAAGGCCATATAACTTATCATTTTTTTTCAAAATACATTTTCTAGTACTCTTATAAAAGAAGAAAACAAATAATTTGAAAATTTTATGGTTGATTACACTAAATAATCACATTACTTGTATCTAATTCAATAGTTATACCGTATTTATTTACAAATATTTCCAATGAAGGTAATTTAACTCAACAAAACATCAAATTTACTATAAATTAAATAAAACATTTTTTTCATGGTTTATATAAAAACCATCACATGTTTGTCATGATCATTAATTCTTTTTGAATATATTCGGTTCTCATCAAAATATAAAAATGAAAATTTATATATGAAATCATGCAAAAAATATTTTTTATGTTCATAAATAAATATGTTTATTATATAAGCCCAAAATAGCTATCCCAAAAATAATAATACCAATACCTATTATGATATTACATTTATGGGATTTCATCCTCCCACACATTAAGTTGGTGGTACCATGACATGAGATAAACCAACAACAGATATTGTTCTCCCCAAATCTTATTTGTTGAGAATAGTAAATGTGAATCCTCATAGAAGTATATTTATTTTTAACAGTAAAAACTGGACCACCACACAGAAAAGTTTTCAGATGATTTATCCCAAATCAAGATACTATTATAACTTCTTTTTAATTCCAAAAGTTCTACTTAATTTATTTGATAAAGTTGTTTTGATATTTTCTTATCATCGTGAACTAATTAAAATTTACACTGAATCTCCTAATCATGTTTATTTTAAGTATATTCAACATTAAATACATCATCAAGTTAATTTACTAAAGGAACATCACCAATTTGAGTAGACTCATTCTTCATATCAATATGTGAATGAAAAAATTATAATCCATATTTTATCAATATTACTCGCTTTGTGATATGTTATCATTGTTATTATTTCATTATTATATACAAACTGAAACATATCCAATAATAATATTTATTATCTTTAAATTTGGTCATAGTAGGACAAAATGAAATCCAATAATTACATAATAATATATAAAACACTACTAGTTTCCAAATAGTATATTTTTTATGGTAAACCCTTTCCACAGATAATAACATAAAGATTATTATATAATAATATTCCTTTAATATGATCTATAATTCAATTTATAAACTGTTATTTAATAATTTATTTAGGTGAAATTTAAAATTTTAAAACCAATTTCTCCCAAATTAAATAAAGAGTATAAACAAAATTTGAAGTGATATTAGAAATTTCTGAATAAACAAGTTATTTTTATTTACAACACATCATAGTATGTTGAATTAGCTACCAATGTATTTGAAATTTATTTATCCAACCCTTAAATATTGTTATATTATTGACATAAATCCTTTTCTCTAATCTAAGACTAACAATTTCACAATGATCTACTTTATTTCAATGAAATCACCTTTCTCCAAATCATTAATAATATGTTTTATCATTATAATGATCTTAAAAATTTTATTCATCTATGAAATATAAAAACATAACACATCTGAGAAATATCGCTAATTTTATAACTCATCAAAAGGGTAATTGTAACCAAATATATCAGAAGATGGAAAATAAATTTTTATACACTTTTATTCCTACAACGAATGATTCCCATTTTCATTCCCCATAAATTAATTTTTATATATTTTAATATTATATATGATCATTATAAAAATCCATTTCTACATTCTAAACATATCATACTAGATTCTCATATTAAAATTAAAATATTTAAGTTTACGTCGATGTATTTTCTCCAATAAAATGTTTTAGTAACATTATCCCTTAGACAATTTATTTTGTTCCATTACAAATCGGTGAGGTTTTCTTCATCAACAGGAACAAAATAATTATAATTCTATATTTATTAAAATAATTTTTTTTCCATCCTATAACGGTCAGACATAAGAATATATTTATGAAGGATAATGATCTTATAATCAACCCATTCTGGGAAACAAAACTCTTATCCTTCCTTGTTATTCATTACTGTTTACCATCCCTAGTCGACATCACCATCAAAATGGAAAATAATATGTGTCCCAATTTAATGTTAAAAATAACACATGACATGAAATAGATTCTCCATGGAATTATCCCAACCATTCACTATCACCGGAATATATTATCCACCAAATTTTATTGGTTAGTATTTCATGAAATGATCTAAAATTGATATGATCCACAAATGTGACCATTATATCTCACTCTCTTGGATAAAAAAATAGATCTTGTCTTACAGAGCCCACATATCAACAATATACTATATTCTAATTTGAATTTTTGGGTTTTCGGATATGGAATTATATTTTCCACTTAGTACCAACAAACATTCGATTGCATAGTTTCTGATATGGATTACCATTATAAATAGACAATGTTTTCTTGACGGAACATAGTGATGTTAAAATTATATATCTTGATAAAAATAATTTATAATATTATAAATATACTTAATAACATTATAATATCATTTAAAATACTATATAACATAATATAACACCAATTATAATGATATGGTCCATTTTTAACATATATTATTATTTTTAAAAAAGAATTAATTCTATTTTATTCTAGGATATCTGTTTAGTTTAAAAGTATTAAATAATTTGGTATTAAATCTTATATAAAAAAATACTAAAAAAATTGTACACCTCAACTCTGTATGAATTTTATTACAATTCAATTCTTTTCATGTGATACACATTTTTTTCATATCATGTCTAAAATTTTTTAGTGTGATTTTATCATTATTCCTACTCATCCTTGAGAAAAATGAAAAAGTATTATATTTTTTGATGAGATAAAAAATATTAAAGAAAATATAAAAAATAAAAAATAATTTCATTACTCAATTTCAATACTATGATACCATATAAGTGGTTTTTTCTTTATCATAATTAAAAATTGGGCCCAAGTAATAGTTTATTTACACATTAAATAAACATTACAACCCAATGATTTCTGTGAACAAAATTATTGGAATGAAAAAAAAGTGTACTCAACATGTGTCCATTAAAAAAACCAAAACCCCTGATTTTGTTTAAAATCATACATTTTTATAAATAAGAAGAATAATAATTCCATTAAAAAACAATAACATACCTTATAAAATCAATATATTTCATTGAAATTTTATTTTTAATTTTAAAAAAATCATATCAGTGACTGGAGAAATCATAATTATATAACAATGACATGACACTATATAGGAACCCTGACCAATGTAATAAAAAACACTATTAATTCCAATATTTCTTTCCTGACAACATATGCATTACCCAATGCGTTTGAGAGCTATATCAGGATTAGTTAACATCGTAAACAATGTCTAATGATGACATCAATATTAAAACACATATAATAGTGAATTTACATAATATTGAATTTATAAAATTTATCATTTATGACATATATATTATCACTTTCAGGTTTCCCAATATGATAAGAGTAAAAAATCTTTTTCTTATACAAAAAATTTAATAAAAATCCCAGAATAAGAAGAGAGAGAATATTATTTTCCAAAAAACATAGAAACTTCAATTGGATGTTTTATAATGAATAAGATTAATTATAATGGTAAATTATACACATTTCATATACATTAAATAATAAAATTCCTTTTTTCACATTCACAATTAATGTTATAACTTTTCATATAAAATACATAGAAATATTAATTTTTAAAACCTTTTGAAAAATTTCAAAAGTGAAAAAATATATAATTTATAATTTATTTATTTTAATCTAAATACATCACTAAATAATAGTTAATAATATTTATATACATAAATAATATGTCGAATATAAATCATTAAAATGATTAAAATGTGTATTTAATGTCAAATATATCTTACATCAGGCAACAAATTTCAATAATTTTCAATATAATGATAAATAATAATTATAAGTCAATTATTTACATACATAGGATCCCTTTTAATGTATTTATTATCGTTTATTTTAGTTATATACATGTCATTATTAATAACGTAATTTATTATGTCTATATAGAATGTTATGGAAATGTTTAGTATATATGTTTGGAATGAAAGTGGTATATTTAGTTTGGTCAAATTAATCAAAACTATATAATTTTAAGGATATAAATATTATAAAATTATTTATTTTTATAAATGAATTACATTTGTATTAAAAACTATGTATGATGCCTATTAATAATTAATTATGATACAATCATATAGACAATAGGTCAAACGAATCCATGAGTAGCTTTTAAAAATATCAATGATCATAAGAGAAAGAAGGTATGTAAAATCCTATTAAATGGCAGTAGTATCTCAACTAAATTAGTTAATAATATTAATTAATTAGATTTAACACTATTATATTAACAATAAGAATATGATTCATTTTGTAAATAAAAATTTAACAATTTATTTAAACTAAATTTCATTGTATTTATATATTTTGGTTTCATTTAAAAGATTAACTCAATAGATTATAATTATAATTCTATAAACGAAAATTTTTTGGATTCAAAATTTTTATATTAATGTAGGGAAATATTTTCAAAATTTTTATATATATTTGATTCTTCCATTAAAAAGTGAAAATATAAATTTTTATTGAAAATTTTATTTTAATTTCATGATATTACAATGTTTCACTTTGTTATAAAAATGATTAAAATTATAATTTTTTAATATATATTATCATCAACCTATTTAAAGTTTTTGGAATAAATTTTATGCTATACTTTTGAGTATTAACATTTCTTACTATAGAAGTAATATTTTCTCTACCACAAAACTTTTTTTCATGTGTTGAAAAATTAATTTTTAAATTAATTCAAACAATACATTCAATATAATTTTTAAATATGAATATATATATATATATATAATTATTATTATTAACATAAGCTAATCAGTTTCAATAATAATTTCAATAATATTAATAAACAAATCAATGAATATTTGTTACCATGTTTATGGTCGAAAGATATAAAACGGAAGTAAATCATAAATGATAAGGGGAAAAATTACATATAATTTTTAACACATAAAACTAACGGGTTTTATTTTAAACATTATCAAAATATTATATTGATTGAGTTTTTATGGGACACATTTCCGGATAAATTAATTAATAATTTTTAAATATTTTCTAAAATACCATGTTCATCTCCTCCATGACCCATATAATGACACCCTCTATCATCTCCCATTAACATGTAATAATACAAATGGATCAAAAAATAACTATAAAAAACCTCATTATCATCACAATCCATGTCAAATATGTCATACTATTTTACAAATAATGAACTTATAGGGATTACGATGTTAATTAAATGATGTTGTTAACAGATGGGGTATGATTTTTAAATGAATGTTTTAGTTTGACTAATTCTTATACATACATAAAAATTATTCTAAAAATGGTGATGTAATAACATCATAATGTACCATATAATAATATTATATTATTTTCTCTCTTAATAGTATTACATCTCTTATTCACAGAAATAGTAAATGAAATAGTCTTTTTTTTTGAGTCGTAGACTAGCACCTCACGAACTAATGTAATTTGTCTTCCATCATAGGATTCAATGGTTTTATTTAATGATAAAATTAATTTATATAAATATATATTACACATAATATAATTATCATTTATTCATTACCAAATATAATCTTCTTCTAAACCAATCCATATGATGAAAAATGATAACATTATTCATTTTTACATGTGAATTACCACCTCTATTTAGTTTTACAATTTTATTTACATCACTAAATTAGATTGATTGTATATTAAAGGGAATTTAAATAAACAATATGATATTAATTATATAGTAATAAATATTGAGTATTAATTTTATGCATACATTTTTTCCTTCTCCTATAATGAAAACTAAAAACGCTATTCACGAGTATGTATGGCCTCCAATAAGAATTATTAAAACATAAATAATTTTTCATAATCATATTACATTATTGGTTTTATGTTAATAGTTTTTTTTTAAAAAAATTATTACAAGTTTAGGATAAAATAATTGAAATAATTAAGATCCTTCTTTATGATGTAATTCTACTAAAGTCATTTCATTCCCAAAAACAAAATATCTAAAAAATTTCCAATGTAAAAATAGTAGATTATTTAATTATGTATATCTTGGATATAATAGAAATTAATTTCAAAATTAAATTTTAATGGTTATTATTAAATTATGTAACTAACATATGGTATTTACTTATAAATATAAACAATGTATGTGCCATGTCAGAAACGAGTGAATTGATAATTTTTTCATTCCCTCATTTTTAATGTTTAAATTACTTATCGGATTTAATATTTTATTCCAATTAAATATTTATAATATTATTTAATTAATTTGTTTAATTTAAATTAAATTATTTTAATGATATTTTATAAATTGTTTTCTTTTTAACGGATTTTATCTGAAATCATTTTTTATATTTTATCGAGAATGTTAAAACATACTTTGAAAAAGAAAACAATTATCTTATAATTTCACATATATGAATAAAAAAGTCTTATATAATAAAACATAAATAAGTTTATGTTTTTATTTAGATATAATATTCATTGCTTTTATCATTGAAAAATACACCATATCATTTTTAAGAGTCTTTTATTATTTTAATTTTTTAAGGGAAAAGGATATATCTATATCCGAAAAATATTCAATTCTAGGTTAAAAAGGAAATTTCTTACATGGTTTATATTATAAATTAATGATTTTAATATTTTTACATGTTTTTGTACTTGAAAATATTATATAATGATGTGTGAGCTTGATATATCTCCAATGATTTGTAAGACTGATATAGGTGTCTAATGCATTGGATGATGAATATATTCCCTGAAAAATTATTTTGGTTGTTGGTTGTATAGGTAATTACATATTTAGGTGTTCTATTAAGGTTATTTTTTGTAAGGGTTCTATAAGGATGATTTCATTAGGCATTAAGATTACTTTTCTATTCTTTCTAATATGTTTTCTATGATGTAATTTGATCTAAAAAATGTATGATAATTTCATATTATTTTCAATGAATGGTTGTCCCATTTACAGAGAAAAATATTTGATTAGTGAAATATACAATTAAAGGCTAACATTTTTTCAAGAAGCAATACAATATATTATTTTTTCTATTTTTGATTCCATAAATATGTTTTATGATAAAATGTAAAATAAAATGTTGATTTGATTTGTCAGTGAAAAATTAATAGAGGTCAATGATTGTTATGTTAATAGAACACTCTTATTTTTGATCTCTTAGTTATGAGATTGAGTAGTAGGATTATTTATTAAATTTTATATGTACATTAATAATATTATGTTGATCATACAATATTTTGACAAATTTTAATTCGGATTAATGATGGTCATGTGAAATGATGAAGGCACTTAAATAATTATGATAATATTTTATGAAAATAAACTATTTTTCAAATTAACAATTTTGTTTTAAAAAAATGGATTATAATAAGATATGACCAATATTTAAGGTTAATATTTCCTAAATTGGAGTTATGAATAAATTGTTAATGGATCTAACCCAAAAATGATCTTAATGAATTAATTAATTTATATTCATAATTAAAAATGATGTTTTGGATTCAAAAGAGTCCGACTGCTATTATTTTTATATCAAATAATTGGTCAGATAATATTTTAGGTTTGTAAAATAATATTAAGAACCCATGAGAGAATATATTTTAAGGTTATCATGTTATATCATTCGAATACTACAATATTTTTTAATTTATTAATTTTTTGTTCAAAATTGTGTTAGATGAAGGGAATATGGATGATCGTGTAGGAATGAGTAAATAAGAGAGTATGAATTAAAATAAGAAAACACAAATGGGTTGAATTGAAAATAATTATTTAATTTGTGTTATTACATAGTTTATTTATGATATAATTGATTGTGGAATAAATGGGAGAGAGAATCCACACTCTTGATAAGGAAACATATAAATAATAAATTATATCATAAAACGTCTCCCAAACATTTATTAGATCATAGAACTCTATGATAATTGAATGCAGGGTTAAGAACACGTGGAATATATTTCATTTTAAGAGATTTTATGAAATCAAATTATAACTCATTCTATATAGTATTTTCAACGTTAATCCAAATATTGTTGGTCAATAGTTAAAAGTAGGAGAGAAATAGATGATACAGATGACTTAGAAATGGATGTATTTAAGAATATTTTCAATGATAATTATTTAATTATTGAAGTTATATATTATATGGAAAATAAAATATTCATGTTATGGTATAAGGATGAATAATTAGTTTCTCTATAGGAATAAAAAACTCATTTGGAATTGTTTGAACTAAATTTTATCCAGATAATATATAACTAAATTAATTTATTTTATATAGGATGGAAGGAAAGACATTAAAGGAAATTTTATTCACATATTTATATAAGATATTATAAAAATAATTTATGTCAGAAGAAGATATAAATTTTGTTTTATTATGGTCTTGTTTCCTATATTAAAAACATGAAAAAAGTATTATGTGGATGTAAAAATGAAGTCGCCTATTAAGATATCCAAACATAAAAAAATACATTTTATTTATTATGATTGGTGATGTAAAATTTACTACAGAAGATGTATAATAAAATATTTCAATGTTTTTATGTTTTTATGTGGGATGTCTTGAAATTTCTCTAATGACTACAATAAAATTTATTACAACACGGATCGGAAAAATATTATAATGTTGTTATTATGATGTTTTAATTACAATTAATTGGTCATTATGAGGTTACCTATCTTATTATTGGATATCTGATTTAAGGTATATGAATCATAATTAGAAATGAATTTTCAATTTATTTATGACAACATTGAAAACTATTGGACCAACTAGAAATGTGGTTTCTTATAACTTACTATAATATTTAGATTTTGAGAAATTCACAGTTTATTTTGGGTCTACACATTCTATGATTTTAGAGAAATTTATTAGATAATTAAAAATTTCACCATAATAACGTAATCTTAATATTTTGGTAAAGTCAAACATGGGTGGTGTTAAGGAAAAATAAGTTATAAAAATCTTCTAATTATAGTCTATGGAACAGATTTAAATTCAAACATTACTTTCCCCTTTTGGAGTTTGTTGTTATTCTGTGTATGGATTGAATGTTTTTATATCTGACTAAGATATATTTTCAATTAAAAGATGTTGTTTAATAGAATTATATTTATTTTTTATAAAATAGTTAGTTTTTTCCAATGATACCATATGAATATTTTGAGATATTAATTAATGCTGAAAATAATTGGGACCTGGATCACCCAAAGAGGAGGAAGGGTATTGTTAGTCAAGGTTTTTACAAAATTAATAATTTTATCTTGTATTATCTCATTTGTATCTTGCTTATTTTTTATAATAAACATTCATTCAAATTTTATTATTCTAAAATGAATAATAATATCTCACCTCGAGTATATAAAAAATGTAAATATGATGGGCATAATATTTTTACATGGTTCACCCAAATAGAGTAATCCCTAGAGCACATAATAGTGATGTGTTTTGATAATGGAAGAAATAATACTCACATTTGTCTTACAATGTATTTTAAGAGTTGAAGTGCAATCTTGGGTCACTACCTATCATCCACTCCTCAAACCGAATTATATGAAGCATGAAATTATTTTTTAAACTTGATGATAACTTTATTATCTTCATCAAAAGAACTAGTCTCAGTGTTTATTTTAAATATATGAATAATTATAAATAAAACATGAAACTATGTACTTACTCAAACTAAATGTACACAACTGCATGATAATTAGGGTTTGGTTTGTATATACCCTTGAGTTTCAATAAAAAATGCTTCTTCTAGAATAGTTAGATGTGAATATTTTTTTTATAAAACTCTCCCATTTGGAATATTTGATATCGATTTATTCTAATAATGTGCTTATATTAAATTCCACTTTCTTTAATAAAATGAATATGAAGATGAAACATTATACTCTTTCAACCAATGATACAATAATGTATACAGTCTATAACTTCTTTATGGAATAATGTGAATATACATACCAATATTCTCCTATTTTGAAAAATTAGATTTCATAGTTAATTTCATTTTCTTCTTTCCTAACAATAGAAATAAAACACTTGGTTCTTCACCCTCTCTTCACTAGAAAATCAAATAAAGGGTAAATAAAAATTCCCTGCAACTTACTTTTTCCCCTTATTCACCTTTTGATTAAAAATTATGAATATTATATAATAAAGGATATCAAAACTAATGTTTTCATTATATTTAATATATTTCTATATGATTCAAAAAAAATTATACAATCATTATTCCAAAAAAAGGCCTCCAAAGATTGATAATTTTAAGAGGATATTCCATTTTATTTAAAATATTAGTTATCCCAATTATGATGTAAATTATTAATTAAAAATATCCCTAAATTTCATCACACAATTTTTTTTATAAATAAATTGTAGAAATACATACTTTAAATATCCATTTAAATCATTAGACCCAAGATTAATATCCCTATATACATTTTATTTTTTATATGGTCTATCATAACCTCATTCAAAGACATTAATTTATAACATTGTAAAATACTATCAAGATTGATTTCATAGGTCTAGGAATATTTTTAGAGACGTTAAAAAATATATTAGACATATTATATAGATAAAATATATTTCAAAAATTCCATAATCATTCTACTGGATCAAATATATCATCATTCGAGCTCTTAATTACTTATATATTTATGGAAAATAGTACCAAATATAAAATGTGAAACTAAAGAATGACTGAAAATGTTTAGACAGTATTTTTGAATTTGAGATCATGAATCAATAATATTAGCATTCATTATTATTTAACTATAAATATATAATTCTTCTTGCTATAAATTTTATTAATAATCACACAATTCCATGGAATCTAAATCATGTGAGGAATGGAACCCCAAAATAAATTATAATATTTAATTTGTCTCATTAAACTTATGTAACAAGACCCCATTGTTATAATAATTCATCATGCAACACAACTCAATTATTAAAATAATCCAATCAACTTCTATATAATGATTATAAGTCTTCGTACAATGTCTATATAACCAGGATATTTCATAAAAAAACATAAAATCATGTTTATATCAACATTATTCCATGAATAAACATTTAATTACATGAATAACTGAGAAAGTATATACATAACACATATAATTAACTTCCATGATATACCATAAATATCTTTAACAAACTTGTACAATAAACAGTTGGTTGAAACTATTACTGACATTGGATTTCGTTGATAATTTTAAAAAGGTACATATAATACTATAATTATAATAATATACTCTATCCCCATTATTAATAAATTTTAAAGGATCCTCACCCTAATAGTTATGGTTTTCACACTCCCCTGGTCTCAAAAACCATCCAAAAAAATTGAAATAATTCCAAACAGAGATAAAATTACTTCCCATTTTTTATTATCAAAACATATCATAAAATCACCATGTGTTTCCTTTAATCAAATCCTATTAACCCGATTCCTTTACCAAAGGGAATATCTGATATTTTTTAGCCATATATATTATCATATAACAAATTGATATGATAAAAACATATAGATGTCTTATAAATAGAACATTTATTCATTTTAAGTTGTAACATAGTGTGGTAAATAGATTTAATTCCTCATAATTACCTATTTGTCTATATAATTCATTAAATCTGATAAAAACTATTTTTGTTGACAAATAAAATTCAATTACAGACGTAAAAATCATCTCAACAAACTGTTATCACATAATCATTTAACAAATGGGTGTGTAACATTTCACTTTACAACACTAAGGGATTGTTATAAATTGTTATAAAAGTTATCCAACATTAATCAATGCCTTCCAAATATCTTTTTATTACCCTCATTTTATTCTAGATATTCTAAATAAAAATTATTTGAACCTTTTTACATAACATTATGGGCTGATTTAATGCAATGTAAGACCTTGTTGACACAATATCTTTAATTAAAAATTAATTTAGCAGCATATAAAAAATTGAAAACACTTTTTATGGGTTTTTAAAACAAATATTCATTTAATTTTATATAATGTTACATCGTTAATATATTTTCGGATATACATAGTAGAAATCGACATGTAACGTGCCAAAGTCTCATTAATGGAAAATCCCTCTTGATCTTATTAAATGTCTCTTTATATACAATGTTTTTATAAAATGTCAACATCATTGGTTTTATGATAAGAATTGTGAACATTAATTTTATAGCAGTTGAACAGTGATCACATGATTATTATAAATATTGGGCTTTAACACATCAAATTTTACATAGGAAAAGGAAGTGATGGCCTCGTCCAGTAGAATTGCCCCATACGAAGCCCATTTATCGGAGCTCGGAAAAGAGATGTCGTCCTTGTTCTTTGCTCTTGACCAAGCCCAATATGAGCTTCAACATGTCAAGATCGAACGTGACCGTCTAAAGGAGAAGTGGATGTTGATAGAAATTATCACTCGAGTGATGTTATCCGAGCCACCCCAACAGTCTGTCAACATCGCACACCATACCCTTAAGTCTTATGCAGCTATTTTAAAGGGCTATGTAACTAATCGATAATACTATGTTCATGTACATTATTTCTTTTATATAATAAATATAATATCTTGTCATTATTGACACATTGAAAATAGTTTTAAAAGTACAAGTGGTGTTTTTAGTTGTTATTTAATTAAAAATATATTTTATTAAATTAAGAGATTTTTTAATTAAATAATATTTTAATAAAATATTATTATTGTTATTATTTGATTAATTTTATTCTATATAAATGATCATATAATTGTATGAATGTAATTATAATTTTTATTAAGGTTTGAAAGCCATATTTATTAAAACCCGTGAATTTTCGATAAATGTCAGTTTTTTTTTAAAAGTGAAAATTAACATATTAAAAAAATATTTAGATAAAATAAATGTTATTTTTGGAATCAGGACGTCGAAATTATCCAACGGTGAATTTTTCATAATTTTATGAGACAATCTAATTTTTTAGTAAAAATTAAAAACTGTTTAATTATATAATGTGCTTAATGACATCATAATGACCCAATAGTGATGTCATAAAATACTACAATCTTTATGTTCGGCCAATATATGTTTTACCATTAAAATAATGTGGTTTTGGGTTTGTTTGGTTTACTTTTCAAAGCATTAATGGACCCCTCAAACTTATTAAACACCTTGTCTTTTTAAATTATTTTCCATGGGAGTGTAACTCACCTCTATATAATCAACCCTAATATTTTAATAAGTTTGGACTTTGACCTTATAAAATAATTTTTTACTCTTCCCTTTTCCAAAAACCATGGGCAAAAAACATGGGATGGATTGTGGTTTGGATTAATTTAATATAAGGGTTCCCAAACCAAAATAATAAACAATTCCCTCTCCTTTCCTATATAAATCCACCCAAGCTCCCACTTCTCTACACTCAAAGCATTTGGAGTTCGTCCAACCTCCGACCAACTCTCTCTAGAATCCTCCCAAGGTGCCCCAAGCTCCCAAGAAGTCTCTCACAAGCCCATCTCTAGCCTTTGGAAGCATACTTCCAAGTAAGGGTTTTTCCTTCATTTCTCATTTTTGTCCAATTTTATTTTAGTTGTTTTTCCCTTTTAATTTCAATTATAAATGTTTGGGTATGGTTTTTCACCTCCCTCATACTGTCCTATTTATGTTTGAATTATGGTAGACCCTTTCTCTCTCATTAAATGCCTCCCATGTACACCAATTACTATGTCGAAATTCTGAAAGGAACTTCTCTCTCCTCTTTTACAATCAAGCAATACTTTTGTATCTTGAATCTAAAATACATTACAATTGTTGGGACATATATCTATATGACCTCCTTACTGTCCATTACATTGAAATATGATGAAGAACCCCTTTCTCTCTCATCAACCATTTTTTTAATTCTTAAGGTACGCCGTTAGACAGCCGAAATCGTAACGATTTTCTAAGCCAATGTCATTGTGTAATGAATACCATGCCCATTTCTTCATAAAGGGTATTCACGTTTATGCACATTTACTTATTTATTGTAAAGTTTCATGTATTAATTCCACATTTCTTTATTGTGGAATAAATAATTATGTTTTATTAATCCTTGTTTTATGATCCATGTGGCACACTTATGCATCAAATGAAATGTTTAAGAAGGGTGCACCCTTATAGCGCTCCAATGATTTGGGTAAAGTATAGTATCATGATACTTCATGTGAAATGAGTGTTGAATAATGCTAATTAAATTACAATGAGGGTTTACACTTGCTTTATGTTCAATGAGCATTTACTCATGCTCCATGTGTAATGAGCCTTGGCTCATGCTAATTCCATGTTAAGTGTTGTATCCTCATTTCCAAGTTATTATTATCATGCATTATCATACCTTTATGTTCGTGTTTTTCTTATGCTCTATTGATATGACTATTGTCTAACATGTATTGTACTCCTCATGTTATTCCATGTGTACTCCCTTACTGGGCTCTATATCTCACCCTTTTCTTGTGCATGTCCTCAGGTTATCCCATGCAATGCTAAGTACGAAGGACTGTAGTGGTCATGTAAAGGAAGTTTTCAATAAAGATGTTGCATTTCATGTTTGAAGTTTTTATGTAATGATCTTAATCCCCAAAGAAACTAAACCACTTGATCTTCTTTATTGAATCAATTGATGTTTTATGTAATAAATCATGTTTAAGTTGTAACAAAAAGCAGGGTTGTCATAGTTGGTATCAAAGGATAGGTTTGGTTATTTTTGGGATTAGGATTAGAAAACCCTAGTAAAGCCTTATATACAAGACTAAGTACAATAAATATGTCCCTAAGTTTTGGATTAGTATTGAGTAAGTGGGTTATCAAGAAAATACATCCATGTCTGGATACGAGCAGGTAGAGATGGCTCTCGCACAGATGTATCCTAGGGGTAAAACCCGAAAACACCGCTTTGATCTAGACTCGAACGGGAACTGGTGCACGAAAATGGGCCTTGATGCACTCTTGGTTACGACACTGCCAGGGGATATGGTTTGGTAAATTCAGAAGCTTAGTATGAACCCTTATTAAGGGAATTAAAAAAATCCTCTAAGAATATATGTTAGAAAGTAGATCACGAAAATCCAATATTGACGCCTATAGACTCATGAGTTAAGGAAATGAATGATTATTTATAATTCATCAACTTTTGTCTTTGGTTTATCCTTTATGTGTTACCCCTAACATTTCTTTTATTACAGCCAATGGATGGTAATAGGAGCACTCGGGCTATCAACCGATGTAAAGATCAGTGTGATGACTATACTGATGAGATGCCCAATCCAATGGGAGCAGGAATCGTTAACTTTGTCATGCTTCTCTCTTAGCTAACTCAAGCATTGAATAGAAACACGGGTCAAGAGGAACGTCCAAAACCCCCCTAAGAAATAACAAGTAACTATCAAGAGCTTCATGAGGCAAAGGCCTCTTACTTTTAGTGGATCATCCGATCCCACGATCGCTGAACAATGGATCAACTCCATTGAAAAGATCTTCTCCATCCTTCAATGTTCTGAATAAGAGAAGGTTCTCCTGGATTCTTTTCGTTTGGAGGGTGAAGCTGATCAATGGTGGACGTTGATCAAAAATTTGAAGCCTGAGGAGGAGATCAAGGCATTCGAATGGAAAGAATTCCGGAAGATTTTTTTTGTTAAATAATTTTCGTGCACCCTCCAGCATAAGATAAAAAGGGACTTCATCTCCCTCAAGAAAAAAGAAAAAGAATCTGTTGGAGCGTATGAGGAAAACATCACAAGGCTTGCACGATATGATTTCGCCTTTGTCGATATCCCCGAATGCAAGGTTAACCACTTCTTTGGTGGGATGAAGCCCAGCCTATGGAAAGAATTAGCGATCAAAGACTTCCAAAGCTATGAGAAAATTGTCCGATCTGCCCTCAACGTCAAAATGGAGATCGTAGAATCACAGGGGTATCAATAGGATAAGAATCATAAGGTGGACTTCAATGCTGGTGGGCCAATGGATAAATCCAATGATGCTAAGAAGATCCAACACCCCACATTCCAAATGTGCGGAAAGAAGCATCATGGAAATTGACTTAAGTGGATAAGGAAATGCATCAGGTGTGGAAGAGAAGGGCACCTAGCTGTTAACTGTCAGCAAGAAAGACCCAAGGCAGCGAAAGAGGAGAGGAATGCTCCATTCGAACCTCAACATGTTGTTCAATGATATAAATGAAATGAACTGGGTCATTTTTTAAATCAGTGCCCTAATCCATGGGTTTTCGGAGACAACCAACAACCTCCAAGGCAGAAAGTAATAGATTTTGCCATCACATATGCCGAAGTGAACCTAGAAAACGAAGTGGTGACAGGTACGCTAGTTATTCATTCAATAATAGCGAACATACTTTTTTGATTCAGGTTCTACACATTCTTTTATATCTCAAAAGTTTAGTAGAACAATCCCAGTACCACCACAAATCATGGAAGTGAAGATGTCGGTGAGTACGACAAATGGGGAAATCATTGCATCCCATGAATATAAGTCCTCCCCTGTTATAATCTGTGGATTGAATTTCCCGGAAAACCTCATCATACTCCCTCTGGTTGTATTTGATGCAATTCTTGGCATGAATTGGATTTCCTTATATATGGCCAACATAAATTTTTGGGAGAGGGAAATCACACTCCATATGGAGAATCGACCCCCGATTCATTACATGTTTAAGGAGGAAGATGAATCTCCATTAGCTCCATCATATCAAGAATGGATATTACTGCCATATGAGCATGGGTATATGGCTCAGATGATTGATTCCAAGGAAGAAACCATCCTTGGAAGAAATTCCTATTGTGAGGGAATTCGCTGAAGTGTTTCCCGAGGAACTGCCTGGTCTTCCTCCTAGAAGGGATGTTGAATTATCAATTGAACTTATACCTGGGGATTTACCAATATCCAACACTCTATATAGAATAGTTTTTGTAGAGCTTGAAGAGCTGAAGGAACAACTACAGGAGAATCTGGATAAAAGTTTTATACGCCCAAGTGCTTCACCATGGGGTGCACCAGTCCTCTTCATCAAGAAGAAGGATGGTTAAATGCGTCTTTGCATCGATTATCATGAACTTAACAAAATCATGATAAAGAACAAGTATTCTCTCCCATGAATTGATGACTTGTTCAATCATCTGCATGGAGCACAATTCTTCTCCAATGTATATTTGCGGTCAGGATATTATCAAGTACGGGTGAAGAAGCAAGATGTCCCCAAGACTACTTTTTTGTACAGGATACGGGCACTATAAATTCATAGTAATGCCTTTCGGACTCACCAATGCTGCAGCAATCTTCATGGAATGGATGAATAGAGTCTTTAGAGATTACCTAGACAAATTTGTGTTATTCTTTATGGATGATATTCTAATATACTCCTAAACCAAGGAGGATCATGAGGAGAATTTAAGAACTCTACTAGAGACTTTGTCCAAGGAGAAGCCTTATGAAAAGTACAAGAAGTGTGTGTTCTGGTTGAAGAAGGTCTCATTCTTGGGCCATATCATCACAAGCAATGGGATATCTATGGATCCCTCCAAAACAGATGCAATTTTGGAATGGCTGAGGCCAACATCGGTAACAGATATCCGTAGCTTCTTGGGGTTAGATGGATATTATCAATGATTCGTGAAAATTTCTCATGATTGACCACCCTCTTACAAAGCTAACTAAAAAATGAGTAAAGTTTTCTTGGAGTGATAAATGCGAAAAATGCTTCAAGGAGTTGAAAAGGAGGCTTATCACTGTGCTCGTTCTCACTTTACTCATTAGTGGGGAGCTTTTGTGGTATTCAGTGATGCTTACAAGAAGGGATTAGGATATGTGCTGATGCAAAATGATAAAGTGATATCCTATGCCTCAAGGTAGTTGAAAATCGATGAGCGAAACTATCCAAAGCATGATCTAGTGTTGGTGGCGGTGATCTTTGCCTTGTAAATATGGCAGCATTATCTCTATGGATAGAAATGTGAGATATATACTAACCACAAGAGTCTTAAATATATATTCCCATAGAAATATCTTAATATGCTCTAGAGAATATGGATAGATATCATCAAAGATTATGACTGTTCAATCCATTACCATCCTACGAAGGAGAACAAGGTGGCAGATGCCCTATGTAGAAAGGATCCAGCGATTCTATAAATGTTGAGAATTTATAAGGATCCAATCTTCTTAGACGTGATGAAGATGTACATGGGAATCGTAGATAAGGGGACATCATCAATCCATTCACAAATGATTGCTCAACCGCCTCTTTTGGAAAGGTTAAAGGATGCTAAAAAGGATGATGTGGGAATTCAAGAAAAAGTGGGAGCTATTGAAAAAGGAAAATCCTCAGAGTTTAATGTTAATGAAGAAGGAATTGTGTGGTTTGGGAAAAGACTATGTGTTCCATCATGTCCGGAGCTGAAGAAGGAACTTTTGAATGATGCACATGGTTCACATTTCTCTATTCACCCAGGGAGCACAGAGATGTATCGAGATCTCCGAGAAAACTTTTGGTGGGATAATATGAAGAAGGAGATTGCTGAATATACATCAATGTTCCTAGTGTGGAAGAAAGTGAAGGTAGAGAGGCATAAGTCTAAGGGGATGATGAAAACATTGCCCATACCAGAATGGAAATGGGGAAACATCACAATGGACTTTTTCACCGGACATCCGAGGACATCCAAAGGCAATAATGCAATATGGGTTTTTATGGATCGTCTTAAAAAGGCTGCACACTTCATTACTATTCGGGAGGATTTCTCATTGGATCAACTAGCACGGATATATATCAGAGAAGTGGTAAGGTTGCATGGAGTACCACTATCTATTGTTTCTGACCGAGATCAAAGATTCACCTCTATGATTTTGAAGAGTCTTCAACATTCTCTGAATACTGAACTGAACTTTAGTACGGCCTATCATCCTCAAACTGATGGCCAATCCAAGAAAACTATCCAAACACTTTAGGATATGTTGAGAACGTACTCAATGGAATATAAAGGAGGGTGGTATCAACATCTTCCTCTGGCTGAGTTCTATTATAATAACAGTTTCCACTCCAGCATCCAAATGGCATCGTACGAATCACTGTATGGGAAAAACATCAGAACACCGGCATTTTGGGATGTGGTTGGTGAATGTAAGCAGCTTGGACCAGAAATGGTCGAGGAAATGGTTGAGAAGGTGAAAACTATTCAACAGTATATCAAGGCATCCTAGAGTCGACAGAAGAGTTATGTAGATAATCGTCGACGAGACCTTGAGTTTATCATTGGAGACATGGTTTTTCTATACATATCTCTGTGGAAGATGGTCATGAGGTTTGGAACGAAATGGATGTTAAGTCAAAGGTACATTGGCCCCTTCGAGATTCTTGATCGTGTCGGGCCCGTGGCCTATCGACAAGCACTTCCTCCTGCTACGACCAAAGTACATGATGTCTATCATGTATCCCTCTTAAGAGAGTACATACTGGACCCTTCACATGTACTCTCTTATGAGCTGGTACAATTGGAAGACGATATTTCTTTTGAGGAGAAACCAGTGAAGATCATAGATCATAGAGAAAAAGTTCTATGAAATAAGACAATGCCCCTTGTCAAGGTGTTGTGGAGAAACCACAAGTTTGAAGAAGCAACTTGGAAATCAGAGGAAGTGATGAAGATGAGTTACCCACATCTGTTTTAGTGTAGGAAAAGGAAAATTTCAAGGGTGAAATTTATTAAGGGGGGAATATTGTAACGACCCAAAGTTCAATTAATGGAAAATCCCTCTAGATATTAATAAATATCCCTTTATATAATATTTTTTTATAAAATGTCAACTTCATTGGTTTTATGATATGAATTTTGACCATTAATTTTATAGTCGTTGAACAGTGATCACATGATTAGTATAAATATAGGGCATCAAAACATCCAATTTTACATAGAAAAAGGAAGTGATGGCCTCATCCAGTAGAATTGCCCCATACAAAGCCCATTTACCTAAGAATGGAAAAGAGGTGGCGTCAATGGGATTTTCTCTTGACTAAGCCCAAGCTGATCATCACCATGTCAATATTGAACGAGACCGTCTATGGTAGAAGTGGAAGTTGATAGAAATTACCACTCGAGCGATGTTATCTGAGCCACCCCATGAGTTTGTCGCCATCGCAAACCTTACCCTTAGGTCTTATGTAGCTTTTTTAAGGGGTTATGTAACTAATAAATAGTAATATGTGCATTTACATTATTTTTATTATATAATAAATATAATATCTTTCCATTATTGATACATTGTAAATTGTTTTTAAATTACAAGTGGTGTTTTTAGTTATTATTTAATTAAGAAATATATTTTAATAAATTAATTGATTTTTTGAATTAAATAATATTTTAATAAAGTATTAATATTATTATTAGATAAATTTTATTTTATATAAATGATCATATAAATGTATGAATGAAATTATAATTTTTATTATGGTTTGAAAGCAATTTTTTTCAAAACCCGTGAATTTTCGATAAATGTAGGTTTTTATTTGAAAACTAAAAATTATCATATTTAAAAATTATTTAGATAAAATAAATTTTATTTTTGGAATCAGGATTTCGAAATTATCCAACAGTGAATTTTTCATATTTTTCTGAGACTGTCAAATTTTTGAGTAAAAACTAAATACCGTTTAAATATATAATGTGTTTTATGACATAATAATGACCAAATAGTTATGTAATAAAATACTATAATATATATGTTCGGCCAATATATGTTTTACCATTAAAATAATGTGATTTTTTGTTTGTTTGGTTAACTTTTCAAAGCATTCATGGACCCCTAAAACTTATTAAACATCTTGTCTTTTTAAATTAATTTCCATGGGAGTGTGACTCACCTCCACATAAGAAACCCTAATATTTTAAAAAGATTGGAATCTGTCCTTATAAAATATAGTTTTTCTCTTCCCTTTTCCAAAAACAATGGGATGGTTTGTGGTTTGGATTAATTTAATATATGGGGTCCCAAACCAAAATAATAATGAATTCCCTCACCTTTCCTATATAAACCCACCCAAGCTCCCACCTCCTCCTCACTCAAAGCCTTTGTAGTTCGTCCAACCTCTAACCTACTCTCTCTATAATCCTCCAAAGGTGCTTTAAGATCCCAAGAATCCTCTCACAAGCCTCTCTCTATCCTTTGGAAGCACACTTCCAATTAAGGGTTTTTCCTTTCTTTCTTATTTTTGTCCAATTTTCTTCAAGTTGTCTTGCCCTTTTAATTTCAATTATAAATGTTGGGTATGGTTTCACACCTCCCACATACTTCCCTATTTATGTTTGAATAATTGGAGACCCTTTCCCTCTCATTAAATGCCTCCCGTGTACACCCGTTACTATGCTGAAATTCCGAAAGGAACTTCTCTCTCTTCTTTTACATTCAAGAAATACTTTTGTATCATGAATCTAAATTCCATTACAATTGTTGGGACATGAATCTATATGACCTCCATATTGTCCATTACATGGAAATATGATGAGGAAACCCTTTCTCTCTCATCAACCATGTTTATGAATTCTTATGTCATGCCGTTACGCTGCCGAAATCGTACCGATTTTCTAAGCCAATGTCATTGTGTAGTGAATACCATACTCATTTATCAATCAAGGTTATTCAACTTTAGGCACATTTACATATTGATATTTAAAGTTTAATGTATTAATTCAAAATTCCTTTCTCATGGAATAAATTATTATTTTTTATGAATCCATGTTTTTTGATCTATGTGGAACACATATTCATGAAATGAAATGTTTAAGAAGGGTGCACCCTTATAGCGCTCCAATGCATTGGGTAAAGTATAGTATCATGATACGTCATGTGCATTGAGTGTTGAATCATGATAATTCATGTGAAATGATGGTTTACTGGTTCTTTATGTGCAATGATGATTTACTCATGATCCATGTGCAATGAAACTTGGCTCATGCTAATTCCATGTTAAGTGTTGTTGCCACATTTCCATGTTATGATTAGCATGTTTTATCATGCCTTTATGTTCATGTTTTTCTTATGCTCTATTGATATTCCAATTGTCTAACATGTATTGTACTCCCCATGTTATTCCATGTTTACTCCCTTACTGGGCTTTATAGCTCACCCTTTTCTTAGGCATGTCCTCAAGTTATCCCATGCAATGCTAAGTATGAAGGAATGTAGTGGTCATGTAAAGGATGTTTTCAATAAAGATGTTGTGTTTCATGTTTTAAGTTTTTATGTAATGATCCTAAGCCCCAAAGACAGTAAACCTCTCGATCTTCTTTGTTGTATGAAGTGATGTTTTATGTAATAAATCATGTTTATGTTGTAATAAAAAGCAGGGTTGTCACACAACATCATAATATTCTAGACTATTCTTGAATGGATTATTAAAATATTCTTAAAATCATTCAGGAAACTGAAGAACAAACATGACAAATTAGAAACTAAATATAAATTTCAGTATCTATTTTTTTCAAGATATGTCATCATTAGTAAGAATTTTTATTCATTTACACCCATGATTTTTCATTCATACAACGTCTTTACTTAACATCAGTCTTCATTGAAACATCTTCTCAAATGTTTAAACTGGCCAAAAAATTTTCCGCACATTTTTCAAAAGGATCATAATTTTAATTTCCATTTCTATATTCTCATTTATTCATTTATTTCTATATTTACACATCTAATTCATAATTTTTTCTTTTAATACTAAATTTTTGTGATTCAATTTATTAAATTCGAATATTTATATCGACACCTATATTATATATATTTATATTTCTAAGAAAAATTATACTAATTCTAGTTCAAAGAAGATATATTGGAAGAACTAAAATAATTCGTATTAATACATGAATACATATATTTACGACTTATTCGTTGATATGTATTGTGTATATGTATATCTAAAAAAAATTCACTTTTAATTTATCATTTTTACATTTTCCCATATTATTTCAATGAATGTATTAACATTTCTATATCATTGCAACATATGTGATTAATCACTTCTCCACTATTTGAGTACTTCTCTATTAAACATGAATTATTAATTCAATTTTTACAATGATTATATTCTAGAATATTAAATCAGGTTCATATTTTATTTCATCAATATTATTCTACTCATAAGGATAGACACATCCACTATCTTCTTGATTCATTTTGGATTTCCTTCATTACGCAACCACCAAAATTGATTAAAAAAAATTAGTCCTGAGACCTATCTATATAATGCTTGAGAAAATTATAGCATATATTCTCCATAATGAAATATTTTATCATGGGTTCTTTAATTTCATAATGTATATACTAAATAAATAAGTTTACACAAAATTTCCATATTTTTTATAATTCCAAAATCATGAATCATGCAGTACCAGATACATAGATAACATCACAATATTGATTTTTAATTGAATAATCTAATTTCAGATTCCAATTGGTTTTTCTTACATTATAATATATTCCATATTCATTGATTCTATTTTTATATATGATTAGTTACTCTTATATTCATAATGGGTTTTTTTTGAAATCCATTGGAGAAACCCCTTTCCATAATCTAGAGCTTGTATTTGATAACCCTATTTTCCACCCATCAATTCGTGTCTAATTTAATTCATGTGGTTAGTGGATTTTTTTAAGTATATATATAAAATTGTTCATCCAGATCATACCTTGAATGGACTTAACATTCAATTGAACTAACCAATACTTACAACTGTCCATTGTTGAGTATTTTAACATCCATAAATATATTACTCACGTGTCCTTATTTAATAGAAAAATAACATTGTCTTCCTATTTATCATTGAGATATATCCATAGAATTTTTTATAAATGTGAATTTATATGTCCAAAATACTAAATTTGAGTTCATTATTTTATTTGAAAAATAATCTTGATAAATTTATCATTGAGATATATGCATAGAAGAATTTATAAATGCGCATTTATATACATAGTAAAAACCACATCTATTAATACCCCTTTTGTTCATTTTATTTATTCACTTACCATGCATCATTAATATCCAATATATATTAACATTTCATCCTGAAATTATAAATTTTGACCCCTGATCTTTTTAATTCTTCAATAATAGATTTATTCCATTCTTATCGAGATTATACTTCATGAATCCACACAATATCGCAACACCCTCATTAAAACAACCACAAAATAACCTACCAAAATTACATAAAAATTCAAACCATCTCACCACAATATCCATACCTCATTCATCTCACATAAATATAAGTTAACTACTACACATCCATCACCCAAAATAATAACTCTTCCAAATTAGTCACCAATATCACCATTAAATTCACAACAATCCCACATAAAATTAAGGGAAAAATAAAACATTTTAGATGAAAAAATATTTCTCATTTGAAAAAATTCAAAAATTACTTTACTAGGTTACATAATAATTAATCATCTCATACATGTGTTTTTTCACTAAAATACTAGTTTTTAATGAAATTGTTATATATGATGTATATATGTATGTAAAAATTAATGAGTGATGGGTTAAAAAAATCTTTATTGTGTCTCAATCTATATTACTGTTTAGAAAATTATTATTGATCACAACTTTCACATAACAATAGCATTCAATATCAGTGTAAGAATAATCACAATTAAAAAAAGAAATAAGGAATATATAAATACACTATATCCCCATAGAATTAATTTAATTGGGATTAAATTTATTTATTATTTATTCCAATCACCAACGAAATGGAATTAAAATAATGATAAATCAATATATAATAACAATAATGAGATAAAAATAAACCCTAAATTTAATGAAGATTTAAATTTCTCGACATCTAAATTGAGGAATACAGGGATGATGACAAAAATAAAATAACACAATAGTCATGGTTTGATAAAATTTACAGAACATTTTTAGGATAAAAGAAGAAATATATAGTTGAAAAACTATGCCAAACATTCTCTATGATGTTGTTGATATCATAGATGGACGGGTAATAACACACAAGGAATCATTATTAGAAACGTTTTAGGTGATAGAGGATGACCCTCAAGGGTCTTGAACTAGGTTATAGTTCATCATGATGAGATGTAAACAATAAAGACTTTAATTTGAGTTTTTCATGATAATTTGGATTCATTATATTTATCTTGGAGAAACTCTAATGATTATTGGGATTAAATTATTTTTTAAATTTCATATTACTTCATTTTCATTTAAACATGATATAAATTCAATTCAAAACTATGGTATTTCATGAAGATTATAATGATATTTAACCCCTAATATATATTTGTAACATTTATTTAGTCTTCAAATTAAAAATAATACATTATATGAAATTCATAAATCACTCTGAATAAATATTTGTAATTTGAAAATTTGTGGATATTGTCAACTTCTCAGGATTCCATATGTGGGATCGACTACACAATGTCATGTGACCAGAAAAAAAACCACTAGATTGAGTTTATTAATAACAAGACCAAATATTTCAAATTAATTAATTGAGATTTTAACTTATACAAAGGATCAACTAATTATTTAATGGAATTGTTTGACTTCATGGAAAAATGAATCTTATCTATGAACAAAACAATTTACCCAATGATGGAAAAATAAATACCTAATGGAACTATCCAAAAAATGATTAAAAAATTCCAACAACATGAAAACCCAATGAAACCATAAATGGTACCAACTGATCCCAGGAAGGAACCGACTGACCAAAGGAGGAACAAACTGACCACCGGACCAGCTTAAGTCATCACATGTTGGATGAAAATGGTGGAACTATAATATCCCAATATTAGAATATATTTTTGGAAAACAATATATCCTTCATATTACAAAACATCGATTTCATCTTTAATTTAGTATAATAATGAGTTTCATTGATAGCGTGCATGACCCGCAACACAGAGCTTGAGCGAACTATGAAAAATTATTATTTTAAATATGAATCCCATAACCCAGAAGATAAATAGGAGTGTATTAATTGTATTAACTAATTTTTTATATATAAATATAAATTTTAAACCCATTATTCGTTATTTTTTAAATTTATATTAAATAATCATTCAATTTTTTAAAAATAATTATATTAAAATAAGATTTTATTCAAAATTTATATTTACTTTTTATGAGATTATATTATTAATTAGTCAAAAATAATATATGATTTTTTTGATAAAATTGTCTTCAAATATTTAATTATAATATCGATACTATCATATGAAGAAATTCTGGGATTTTGTGGAATATGATGAATTTTTAGTGAATAATGTAAAATATCTATTTTGTAAACCAATATTTTATTTTCAATTAATTTGATACATGAAATTACCCATTATTTCTAAAGACATATAAGTATTAAATGTGTATATTTAATCATCAAAATCAAATTTCAATATATGTCATAATACATTATCAATATGTTTATTTATATGTATTAAAATGTTTTTTTGTTAAAACTGTTCTTACGTGAATAATTTTTATCCCTTTTAATTAATAAAAATAATCCATAATAAGTAATTCTTAATTAAAATTATAATTTATTAATCAACAAGTTTTGTTAATTATATATACACTTGCTTTTATTATACATAGAGTTAATGTAAATTCATTATGTGCTAAATAAATATACTTCTCCAAAATCCATTTCATTGTCACATGTACATGGTTTATATTAAATTAAATTTTAAAGAAATTTTTAAAAATAAATGTTTAAAAGTAAACCTTATTTTTAAATAATTATTTGCAAAATATATTAAGGAGGTTTTTTTAATTATCTAAAAACATTAATTTATTCATGAATAGTGAGTAATAATAAATCTAAATTGAAAAATTGCATTCCCTTTAGATTATTTATAAGGATAAAATTTATTTTATATTTATTAGAAATTAAAAATAGTTTATTAATATTCTTATTAATCCAATTTATGTCATTTTTTTCAATTTTATATTGAAATTGTGTAGAAAAATATTGTAGACATTTGATATTTTTCCCTTTAAAACCATGCATTCATGTCGCGTCTGCTGAATTCATATTATACTATATTTTAATAAAAATTTGAAATAAATTTAAAAAAATGGATTAATATTTCTGAATCACAATAATTAATATTATATGATAAGATATAATTATTTTTCAACCAAAATTAATAGTGAAAAAAATAAAAAATCAATTAATGCGGTTAAGGTAAAAATGGGTATAATGTTTACTAAACTAAAAATATATGTGTTAAAAGGTTCTAAAAATATACCAAAAATATATTTTTGTAAAATATTTGGAAACTATCATATATAATCATTGATAGTAATCCATTTTTATCTTTATTTCTGGAGGAAAATGTCGATAAACCATTTTATTTTAAAAACATTACATGTATGCCACTAACCTCACATATAAAATTCCACCCATTGTCCACTATTATTCATACCATAGAACCCTATTTTATCAATAAATACCATAAAATATAACTTCAAAAAATACATAAACTAATTATAAAAGTCATAGTTTGAGCATAAATTCATCCTCGAATGATTTTTGGTGAAAATTTAAGGAGGTCACCTGAAGAAGAGGTAATGTTCTTCAATGTGTGTTTTTATATTATTTCATCACCCAAATCCCTATATTAATTTTAAAATTTGATAATTTTATAAAAATGGTTTATTTAAAAATATTAAATTTTATTCTTCATTTTTCATTAACTAAAACAATCTGTTCCTCTATAAAATGTGTTACAAATTAATCATTCTTGTGTACATCGTACTACCACTTCCCAAACTCATGTTATTTAATTTTTCATTACCACATTTCAAAGTATGATATGATGATGTATATAATGTATGTGTATGATATTTATATCTTAATTATACCCTTATATTCAAAATTTCTTATATACATTTTTTTGATTCAATTTTTTAGGGGATTGAATAATGTTTCTTCGGTGTTCGGAGGACTACAAACTCACAAGGATATATAATACTCATTTCCACTAATATTTTACGTATATGTTTATCAGGATATATTTAATAAATATATATGATATAAATTAATTAATTATGATATTCATGACATATTTATCATTATTATATTATAATAAATGTAGTTTTATTTCATAAATTTCTACTAACAATGATTATCATTTCATTCAGATAAATAGTGTCTTCTACCTTCATGAAATGATGTGACAATATTTTAATCACCACCGATCATGAAAAATTTATATATGTATATTAGATTAAATTATATAGTATTTTTTATTCCATTATCATTCTAAACATGTAATATATTACATAACTTTATTTCAAAAATATCGTTGTGTAAAGGAAATGTTAATCATGCATATGTGAAGCACGCCATCTCAATGGTCTTAATATACACCATTATTGAATACAATATTTTATGAATGGTGATAAAAGAACAATAATATTATTATTATTTTAAAATTCATGCATATTATTCTTGTGATGATTGAATAATGATAAATTGTAACATTCCAGGTAAATAAAGATTATGAAATTTTATTTATTTATTAAGATTTATAAATTAATTATTAATTTTACTTTAAATGGGATGTTATGTTCGATGGAATACCTGATAAACAATAATGGGTTTCTTTGAAATATTACATTGCACAAAACGTTGGGTCATACTAAAAAAAATATAATATTAATTTAAATGATACTTAACTCTTTGCCATTATAATGAAGGGAATGAACAGAACTAACTAAAATATTATTATACATGTTTTTTAAATTTTTTTACATTTATCAAATAAAATTTAGAGGGATAAAATTGGAATGAATCTAAAGTTAAGCATAAATACTCTAATATTCATTAAAATGTGGATTTTCTACCTATTAATGGAGAACCCTCTTTAAATATACTTTTTTCACTTTTATATGTAATATTTATCAAAATAATATTCTTACATATATTTGGGAGATCAAAATTTACTTTGGGTAAATATTTTGTATTTTTTTGATAAAATTAATTTTAAAATAAATATTTAAAAATACTATATTTTAATTAAAATCTATCATTTATTAACTTTTTTATATGGATAACTTATCTTTATAATTGGTTTTACAGTGTAAATATATTAAATTTTTACCATTTAATCCAAATATGGGGATTGTAATTAATTTCACCTTGAAATTGGACAGAAACAAGTGTCAATCTTTTGATAGTTAATATTTCTTAAAAACCCGCTTTTGTTTTTACAATGGGAATTAATGTTAAATTAAATAATACAACTTCTATATTTTGAATTTGGTAACATAGAAATTATTTTTAATTTAATATATTAAATATATCTTGGGCTAATATTTTGGTATTTTTCTAAAAATCATCAATTTTGTGGAATAGTTAAACAACTAAGTAGTAGTTAAAAATATGAATTTTACATTTAAATAAAATTTACCACTTCTGTGAATTGTATTTAAAAAATATGACATATACGGTTGTTATTATTAAGTAAAATGTGGTTATACATGATGAAATAAATTTTTGGTGAATAGTTACTTTTAACTTTTATTTATGGTGGTTAAAGGTAAATAGGGGGTTTCAAAGTAAAAGAATATTATAATTATACAAAATTACATTAAAACTTGTCCTAACCTATTTTTATATGTCATGTCCGACCATTGGCATCCATGGGTCGATTTTTGGAACCCCACTGAGCCACTTAAGAGTGATAATGACACTTTATTTTAATTAACTTAAAGTAAAGGCAAAATGACAAAAACATATATCTTTTAGTAAATTAATTTTTACATGGGGTTATAAAAGTTATCGTATATAATATAAATATTATTTTGATTTCAAAAAATATTTCCTACATCATGGTATTTTTTTATTTTCGTTAGACATTAAATAAATAACATTATTTGTGACACAATAATGATGTAGTGTTTACCTAATTAATAAATAATTTAAATACATAAGATTATAAAGATTAAAATAACATTCAAAACTTGTCCAATTATTATTGGATGATTTTCTTTCAAAAAAAATTCACCTTATCTTTGACTTTAATTATTTTTTGACCTTTATAAACCGAATATAATTATATAATAAAATAATACTTTCACAATTTCCTAAAGAGCCCCTCCCCCCTCCCCCTATAAATGGCCATCACTTCTAACCAATTAATCACACCACTCAAGCCCCTTGGCTCATCCAATCCATGCCCAAATAATCATTCTATATACCTTTATTTCTCCTAGAATCCATGTTGTAGGCATAATAAATTTCATGTAAAGATTTTGGTTCAAACCAAAGGTAGATACACAATTTTAACGTAACGTCTTCTCTTAAGTCCTTTTGTTTTATTTTACATCTCCGACCCCATAAAAACATTTTATTCAATTATTGTATGACTACAACAGTTTATTTAAAATAATAGGTTGTTTTTATGTAATTTATTCAAAATAAAATTACACACACCTCCATCTAATGGGTAAGGAACAAATCATTTCTGTGGACGACGAACTACTACCTCCTGAAATGAAGATTTTCCAAATATCCACTACCGCCTCTAATAGTGGATGTTATGATAGAACTATATTTATATATGATATATATATATATATATTATGTTTATGTTTTCTTTAGTCTTCTATATTTTTTAATTTATATCATACCTTTATGGTTTCCATTATTGGTAAATGAGATAATTTCATTTGAGGAAGTGCGGACTACCACCCCATAAAAGTGATATGACTCAATAATTCCATATGTGAGATGTATAAAGGATAGAGGTAATGGAATTATATATTATATTATACTAGAATTATAAAATACATATGTACCATTATGTTTTAATTCCATTAAATACGAAATAGAAATGAAAGTAGCATTCATGCATATGTACGGCTTACCGTCCTCACGAATGGTGAATTTCATTTCCTACCTCTAAATGTTATTTAATATTATAAATATATACATTTAATAGATATATATGAAATATATGATATATAAATCATGAATATAATTTTGGAGATAATGGAATATTGATTAGATGGACAACTTGTAATTATAAGTTGTTCATTTTTTACTCAAGTACCAAATATCCATAAAAAGACCATTACTAACTTAAATTATTACATGATGTTTTTAAATTTGAATAAGGGATATAAATGGAATACTAAACCTGAAAAACGTTCTTAATCCCGTATAAATTAACTTATCTTTATTATTCAGGAATAACAGGGAACAAACATGTCAAGTCGAACACGAGGTAAGGGGTTGCTTATCTCACTTTTAATTCCGTGAGATTTCCATTATTCACCAATAATTAATTGCATTTAGTGTATTATATAATACCATTTGATATATATTATCATGATTATCTTTATATTTATACTATTCTGTGAATCATTTTGTTTTTATTAAAAAAATTCATACAACTCTATTGATTACAACGTGGTAAGGGATTTTCATCTCACTTTTTAATCCCGTGAGATTTCTACTATATTTTACACTGTTTTCTTTTGTGTTGTGTATGTACTACCCATGAATGTATTAATTGTTTAATATAATTTATTTTCTAGGTATTTAAATGTTAATTTTATTATCCTACTTTAATGGGTTTTATCTTTTTTATGTTACCAAATCGTTAAGGCAAACTTTTAACCCAATTTCATTTCCTTGGGATAATCTTCTAATTCTTAATTATGTCATGCTATGATTATGTGTAGAATCACTATTTATTTATTTATGTTTTAATTTCCAGTCCCTTTTTTTATATAATTTTTTTACATATAATCACTCCATTGATTAATTCTCAACTCATTGATATAAACTTGATAAGGGAGATATTAACTCAATTTCCATTCATTGAGTTAAATATTCAAGTCATCAGTTTTGTTTCAACATAAACATGTTTAAATGTCCTCTGATTTATTTACAGTTAATATACAATAATATAGAGTGTATTTATAATTTTCACACATTATTAGATAATTGATTTTTCTTTAATCTATGGATATCTTCTTTATAAGGGATTTCGTCTAAATTTACATTGCATTGGGACTTCTTTGTTGTTATACACCAATTAACTTTTTTATGGTGTACATAATGTCATTTGGAATACAATATCATGAATCCATTTATTCTAATGATGTTATAAGGGTTGGATTAAATTCTATTCCTCATTTATATGTATCCAAGCGTCTCTCATTTTGCTAAAAACTGTTTATCTAAAATATCATTTTAAATGTTTTAATGATTTTTTATTCTAAATATTTTGCATTAATAACTATGGTTTAAAAATAGTTTTTTAATATTTATTTATATGGACAATAATGTTATAAAATTTTAATTCCTTTAAAATATACTAATTGGTATGGGACACTTGGATTCAAAGTTCACTTTATTAAATGTTTTAAATGGTTTTGAAAATGGTTTGATAAAGCATTGATTATATCAATATCTCGAAATGATATATTATGATTTTAATTTGTAAATGTTATATTTCCATTATTCTTATTTTATTTTTCATTGATATGTTATGGTTATTGGGCATTGTTTACGTATACAAGAGGTTTCATGATAAACCAAGGGTGGGTGAACCCAATATATCTCTCCAATGTATTGGGTGACGTGACAGAGGTAAATGTGAATGTTTCTCCAAATAAATTTAGGGAATATACTATAATGGGTATTCCAAATATAACTCCTAATTTAGATGTGAATGCTACAATGTATGTTTTATATGGATGACACAAGTTACCTTTATTATTTATATATTTTGTATTTTATTCATAAATATTATGATTTTATAAGGTATGTTATGATTGAAAAGAATTGGTTCCATTTATTTGTATTTAATTATGGGTTAATGTTTTCCTTCCTTATTTTATAACCCTTTCTGGGCTTTTTATGCTCATCCTATGTTTTTGAAATGCTTTCCACAAGAATTAATGATGAACAGGGTCAAGGATGGGGTCAAGGAAAAGTCATGTCGTGTTAGACATGGAAGGCGACATGTTTCTTTTTACGATTTTCTATTTTATGAAAAATGTATACTGAGTAGTAGAATCTACATGAAATATTCATGTTTTTATGTAAAAGTTATGGCCATATTCTCTGAAAATCGTAACCTGAAAAGATGGTGAATGGAAATTCTTAAAATAATTAAAGATTATGTAATATTTAAGGCCGGGTTATTATAGTAAGTGTCAGAGGTCAATTTAGATAACATTTGAGGTTAGGGTGTTTTTAAGAATAAGTTACATAACCATAACAGTTATGATTTTAGAAAGAGTCATAGTTATTTTAGATAAGGTGAATGAGTTTGGGATAACATTAATAATTCTATCTTAGTATTTACCATCCTAATAAGATATTTTTGATGATTTTACTAATATACACACACTGAACGTTTTGGTTTTAGTAAATGGATGGATCTAGAATGAACCAAAGTAACATGGGATGTGAAGAAAATTGTGACTATTTTCTGAATTAGAAACTGAAAATAATGGGAGAAGAAAAATCTTGTTGTAATTACCAAACAACTATCTCAAGTTATGACTGACCACATGAACAATAGTAATTTTTATAATGCATAATATTTGAGAGAAACAAATACCTAATGATTTTCAGGTAATATTCATAAAGGTAAGTATGTTCAAAAACCTATGTGTCTGGGATGTGGAAGGAAACACCTAGAAAAATGAATTATAGGGATGTGAAGATACTATTGATGTGGGAATGATGGTCATAAAGCAAGAAACTTCCAAGGGAAAAAGAATCATCCAGTTGACAATTGGAAAGGGAATGAAGTTTTATCTGATAGATCAATTGAATTTTTTAAAAGTTATGTGCATAGTCATTATACAAATAGATTTCCTGCGATGATGTTTTGGGAATTGGATCAACATGATCATACAAGTGTATGATTACCAATACCTAATGACATTTTTATTGAGGATGAAGGTATTGACATTGACCAATGAAATGTATGGATTATTTCTTTACATGTGTTTTGATATTATTGAATCATATGATATGATTCATGATTTTATTAGTAGGAAAGAAGTATTTCAGAATAAGTTGCTAAAGAATGGTTAATGGATCATGAAGAACATTTAATAAGTAAGTAGAAAACATATAATGGATTCAAAAATTATTCAACGAATAATTATATTTGGATTTGATGAGTAATTGTGGAATTTTATTTTGGAAGAATCTATGTTTTTATTTTGGAAATATGGTAATTTGGGTTAGTTATGGTAATTATTAACATATCTTTGAGAATATTTGATTTGGTTAAATTCATTTCAGTATGATAATTTAAGAGTAGTCTATTTTATTTATATATAAATGTTAAATTTACTGTGGAAAACTATGTTATTAAATCCTTCTGAGTATTGGGTTACAATCATATTTTCAGTTACATTAAATAATTTAATGTATAGTTGTGTATTTAATAGTCTTTGTTGATCATTGGGTTTTGTTTGAAAAATTTGGGTGATTAAGAATTGTTTTTCTTTTTGTAAAATATTATCCTTTTTTAGGATTATCTAATCTGTTCTAACCATTTTTTTTTGTTATGTTCGAATGAAATGGGAAATATATAGATCATATTTTTTGGATTATGTGATTCTATTGATGGTGATTATAGCACTTTTAAAGTGAACAAGTCATCTTTAATACTCATCATTTGGAAAAAAATATGTGTTTTTCCAGAAATGTAGTAAATGAGGAATGTCTACAAGACAAGTAACAATGTTTCCTTATGTTATTATTTAAGATCACAAATAAATTACTCAATGAGAAGTAACATAACACAAAAACGTTGTCACATAACTTTTCCAATTGGGGAATCAAATAATATTTAACCCATCAAAAGTATGTGATTTTTTGGTGGTTATCTTTCTCATAATCTAGTTTTCTATCACTCTCTATCAAAAAATTATGGTTTTTTTTTCTCGTCAATATCCATGTTTTCATGAAATCCTAGTAAATTTTGTCTGTGGTAAGATTTTTTACTTCTCTTCTTTTATTTTAATGTGATAGTTTTATTAAATCTTTTTCTGATGTGGGGCTTTCAATGATGTTTCCGAGTCTAATTTAAAAATTCTGAGGATGCAATTCCCAAATGGACGGAAGAATGGAACATCCCTGGTAAATATAGAATATGAAATTTTTATGTTTATTAATATTTTTAAATTAATTATTAATTTTACTTTAAAAGGGATGTTATCTTTGATGGAGTGCCCGATACACAATAACAAGTTTCTTTGAAATCCTATGTTGCACACAACATTCAGTCATACTAAAAAATAATAATATAATATTATCCTAAATAGTAGTTAACTCATAGCCATTATAATGGAATGAATGAACAGAAATAACTACAATATGATTGTACATATTTTTAAATGTTTTTACATTTATCCAATAATATATATAGGTTTGTAATGTAAATGAATCTAATTTTAAATATAAATAATATAATATTAATTAAAGGATGATTTACTGCCTTTTAATGGATAACCCTCTTTAAATCCATTTTTGGTCACATTTTTATACTCTATTTGAATGTATAAAAGTCCTCTATATATTTGGGACATCAAAATTTACATTGTGTAAATTTTTGGTATTATTCTGATAAAATTATTATTTTTATGAATAATAAAAAATACTGTATTTTAATTCAAATATTACGTTAAATATAAGTTATTTATATGGTTATATTATATTTTTAATTGATTTTAAAGTTTAAATAGAATATATTTTTACCATTTAATATAATTTTGGTCATTAGATTTAATTTTACATTGAAATTGGACAAAAACAAGTGTCAATCTTTTGATAGTTAATATTTCATAAAAACATGATTTTTGTTTTGACAATGAGAATTAATTTTAAATTAATTAATCCAACTTATATATTTTGAATTTGTAAAAATATACATCATTTTCAAATTCAGAATAACAAATATATCTTTGGATATACTTTTGGTATTTTTTCTGAAAAACATTATTTTTTGATGAATAGTGAAACAACTAAGTAGTAGTTAATAATCTAACCTTTTCATTTAAATGAATTTTACCGCTTCTGTGAATTGAATTTCCAAAATCCTATAAACATGGTCGTCATTAGTCATTAAAATGTGGATCTATAAGGTGAAAATATTTTTGGGTGAACAGTATCTTTTGACTTTTATTAACCACGGTTACTGCTAAATAGGGTAATTCAACGTAAAAAGAATATTATAATAATAAAAATGCATCTTATCCCTTTTCCAAACCTTATTGAATGAGTAATGGCCGACCATGGGAATCCTTGGTTCGATTTTGGGACCCGATGGAGAAACTTAAGATGGATAATGACACTTTATTTTAATTTACCTAAACTAAAAGAAAAAAAGTTATAAACAAAAATATTTTAGTAATTTAATTTTTACATTGGGTTATAAATGTTATTTCATCAACTATAAATATTATTTTTAAAGATAAAATGATTTCATACATAATTGTATTTTTTTTCAATTATTATACATGAAATAAATAACTTTATTTACGACATAATAATGATGAAGTGTTTTCCTCATTAATAAATGATTAAAATTATTAAGATTATAATGATTAAAATAACATCCCAAACCTATCCAATTATTATTGGATGATTTTAGTTCGACAATGTGTCATCTTATCATCTACTTTAATTAGTTTCTGAACTTTATAAAACCAAAATCATAATATAATGATAATATATATTCTCACATTCCTAAAGACCCCTCCTCCCCCATATAAAAAGCTCTCACTTCTATCCCATTACTCACATTCCTCAATACCATTGCATCATCCTAGATATTCCCAAATAATCACTCAATATCCCTATATTCCTCATAAAATCCATACCATAGGCATAAGGAACTTATATTAAACCTTTGGGTTCAATCCAAGGGGAGATACCCCATTTTAAGGTAACATTTTCTCTTAAGTACTTTTGTTTTATTTTACATCTCCAAACCCCTAAACTCTTTTTATTAATTTATATAATAACATAAATAGTTTCATAAATATAATAGGTTTTTTTATGATAAGGATTAAAAATAAACTTACACACACCTCCATTTAATGGGTATTGAACATATTGTTTCTATGGACGACAAACTACTGCCTCACGAAACTATGATTGTTCAAATATCTCCTACCACCCCTCAAGGATTCCATTATGATGGAACTGTATTTATATATGAAATATATATTATTTTTTTGTTTTCTTTATGATTCTATATTATTTTATTTATATAATTCTTTATGGTTTCCATTATGGGTAAATGCGATAATTTCATTTAAGGAAATGCGAAATACTGCCCCCTCAAAGTGATATGACTCATTCATTCCATAAATGGGATTAATATAGGACTGAGTTAATGACATTATATATTATTATATATTGGAACTATAATATACCTATGCATCATTCTTTTTTCATTCAATTAAATATGAAATAGAAATGAAAGTAGCGTTCATGCGTACGTATGGCTTACCATCTCCATGAATAGTGAATTTCATTTCTTACCTTAAAATGATATGTAAACTTATAAATACATACATATACTAGATATATATTACATCTATGATATCAATGTCAATAAAATCATTTTTTAGATAATGTACTCTTGATCACATGTACAACTTGTAATTATAAAGTGTTCATTTTTTACTCAAGTACCAAATATTAACTAAACGATCATTATTAACTTAAATGATTACATAATGTTTATAACATGGTAAAAAGTTATATAAAAGGAATAATAAACATGAAAATTGTTATTAATAAATTATAAATAAACATATGTTTATTTTTCTAGATGAATAAGGAACAAACAAGTCATGTCGGACACGAGGTAAGGGGTTTTACAGCACTTTTACTTCCATGATATTTTTATTGTTCACCACTAATTTATTGATGTGGTGTATTGTGTAATTAAATTTGATATATATTATCATTATTATCTTTATATTCATTTTACTATCTGAATAATTTGGCAGTTATTATGTTTTTATCATACGAATCTATTGATTAAAATGTGGTAAGGGATTTTCATCTCACTTTTTATTCCCGTGAGATTCCAGCTATATTTTCCACTGTTTCCATTTGTGTTGTGTATATAATGCACATTATTGTATTCAATGTGTAATATAATTTAATTTATGGGTATTTACATCTTCATTTAATAATATTTCGTTAATGTGTTTTATCTTTCTCATGTTACCAAATTGGTAAGGGAACCTTTTAACCCAATTTCCATTCATTGGGTTAATCTTCTAATTATTAATTATGTCATGCTATAATTAAATGTGGAATCACTATTAATTTATTTATGTTGTAATTTCCACTCTCCTTTTGGTGGATATAACTTTGATACACATACTAACTCCATTGATTAATTCTCAAGTCATTGATATGAACTTGATAAGGGTAATCGTAACTCAATTTCCATTCATTGAGTTAAATATCCAAGCCATTGAATTTATTTCTACATGAACATGTCAGAATTTCATATGATTGATTAACACTTAATATCCTATAATATTTTTTATAGATATATTTTATAAACATTATTACGTAATTTATATATCATTAATCTAAGGATATAGTCTTTATAAGGTATTTCATCTCAATTTACATTCCATTGAGGAATCACAGTAGTTATACATAAATTCACCTTTATATGGTGTATATTCTATCCATTGGAATACTATGTCATGAATCCATTTATTCTCATGATATTATAAAGTTTTGATTAAATGTTATTCCTCAATTATTTGTATTCCAGCATCTCTCATTTTGTTAAAAACACTTTGTCTAAAATATCATTTTACATGTTTTAATGATTTTTTCTTCTAAATATTTATCATTAATGTAAATGTATTCAAAATTGGTTTTCAGGATATATTTATCTGTAAATTAATGTTTTAAATTGTTAATTAATTTAAAAACATCAAAGTGGTATGGGACACTTTGATTCCAAAATTTCGTTATTAAATGTTTTAAATGGTTTTGAAAATGGTTTAATTTGACTTTGATTATGTCAATATATTAAAATGATATATTTTGATTGCAATGTGAACATGTTATATTTTCATTATTCTTATTCTATGTGTTATGGATATGTTATGGTTATCAGGAATTGTTTATGTATATGGGTGGTTCCATGATAAACCTAGGATAGGTGAGCCTGAGATATCTCTCAAATGAATTGTGTAATGTGATGGAGGTAAACGTAATGTTTTTTCCAATGAGATTTATGGAATATACTGGGATGGTTATTCCAAATGTATCTTAATACCTAGCTATGAAAGCTACAATGTATTTTTGATATGGATTCCACAAGTTACGTTTTTGATTTATAATTTTTGAGTGTTATTCATAAATTTTATGATTTGGTAGGGTTTGTTATAATTGAAAATTATTGGTTCCATTTATTTTCATTTAATGATGGGATAATTTTTTCCTTCCTTATTTTTTAACCCTTACTAAGATTTTTATACTCATCCCATTTGTTTGAAATTTTTTACACAGGAATCTAAGATGAATATGGTAAAGGATAGGATCATGGAAAATTTATTCTGTCTAAAGCATGTAAGACTACATGTTTCTTTTTACGAATTTTTATTCTATGAAAAATGTATAAGGATTAGTAGTGTCTATATGTAATATTCAACTTGTTATATAATAGTTATGGACAAATTCTCCAAAATTCTAAACCTGAAAAGATCTTGAATGTTAAATCTTGATATTATTCAAGAATCAATAATGTTTGAGGTCAGGTCCATAAATAATCCAATGTGGAAAAAAAATATTTATTCGAGTTGTTTAAGAAGAAAAGAATTTATTACTTAAAACGTGATATTACCATGTAATTATTAATAAATAGCTAATAAAAGGACATATGTAAATCATATATTGCACGATATATGTAATTTTTGTTATGTTCATTATTTATAATAAAATTTGATTTATTTTACAAGATTTTCAATCGAGTTCAATTTATGTTGATAATTATGGCAATAAATGTTTCCCTCACTTTTATTTTCCATGAGAAAAATTCCATAATACTCATATATTTTTTTTACATGTTGATTATAATTCACATGAATTAATTTTATGAATATTAATAATAATATTATTATTATTTACCTATACATTCGAGGGTATATCTTTGATGTGGTTTATAGTTCTATCTTTACCAATCTGGTAAGGGATCTTTGTCAGAATTTTCACTCTTTGAGAGATATGGTTATGTTAAAAACGTATATTATTTTATAAGGTGTATATAATGTGATTTCAGAATGTAATATAATTAATATATTTTTATTAATTAATTTTTATGTATTTTTAATAATATTATTTCTTGGATCATCCATTTTAATGTTTCTTAAATAGTAATGATTTTATTATACAATCTCATTATTTGTTAGGATTATTTATTACTATTTTTCAGATGATCAAATATTATGATCCATCTCCCATGAATTCCAGGAATTTTCATTACATATGGTTATTTTATTAGAACATTTATTTCCCCTCATTTTCCTCTCTTTATGCTCTTAATATTAAAAATATATTATTTTATTGAAAAATTTCATTTTTTATCGATAACATTTGTCATCCAAATATATGTTTTCTCAAAATGTATTGAAAAAGGGTTTTAAAAATATTTAAATTATTTATTAAATTCATTTTTTTCAGTGTTTTAATTATTGTCAAATGTTTTAAAAGGAATATTCATGCCATTTTACATCCAATATAACTTTGTATTTTTTCTAAAAATTTGAAATGAATACACATTTTAACATGGATGGAATAAAAATAATTTTTAATTTTTTGGACAATTATATTATATTATTATTCACTTATATGTATTGAATTTTATTTTCATAGATAATTATATTCCAGGATTTTTGTGGCATTAAATGTTATATTCAAATACGAAATGATATATTCTTTTTGAAATATTTAATATAATATAGTAGTCTTATATTATGAGTTTTCAATATTATTTTCAAAAAATGGTTTTGAAGATTCATTATATCTTAAAAAGTTATTTTCAAATACTCATTACATTAATTATGATTTTTTAGATGGGATATTTCAAAATCATTTAAATTTTTGAAAATATTTTCTCATGTTAGTTATGATTTAAAATGGATGTGATTTAAGGACACTCTTATAATTATTTCATTGGATGGATTGTGATGAAAACATGGTTTTGATACCTATTTCCCTTTTACAATTCATAATATTACAAAATACTATTGATTCCTCATTCATTTTCTATGGGTTTTGTATTTATGAAATTAAAAAATGATTATGAAACATATTTCTTTTATATAGGACATGTTACGATGAATTTTTTATAAAACCTATTTCATTCAATGGGTTCTTATTTAATGAATTTCATATGATCTTATGGAATAGAAAAATATTATTTTCATTATGTGATGGTGGTAATGTTATAACACAGGATAGTGGAAATAGTATAACCATAACAATTGGGACTAATATCTACCTCCAATATATTAGGTAATAATTAATGTTATTTTAGATAAAAGGGTACCTAAAAGATTACTCCATGCCCAATATAGAGTAAATAGTAGGATTTAAAAATCCTCAAATATAGTACATTGGATGTTATATAAATCTATAAAGATGTTACACGAGAGGTTATCTGAATCTCATATCCAGTTCATGGGTGGTTCCCCTATACCTAATTCTAATGTGTTAGGAATTTATTAGTTGGTAGCCATCACATATTGTTTTCTATTATTATCTATAAGCAAACATTATATGTTTTAGGAAAAAAAATTATCTCATTTGTAATGTTATTATATTTACTAATGATTTAATATTTTTAAATTCCAATCATTATGCAATGACTACTTATTTTAATATTTGATATGTTGGGTATGATTTTAAAATATTATTAACTTATTCACATTAACTTATTTTTCTTTTATTCATGTATATATCCTTCTTAATATTAATGAGAATACGAGATCACCCATTCTAATGGTTCATTTCCCGAGGTAATGATGAAATATTTTATGTAGTTTATATTTTTAAAGACTAGTAAAGGGGATGATCATTATGAGATAAATTTAAGACATTTCACGAATTAAAGGAGATTAATACCCTCGTTTCCAAAGGAAATAAACTATTATGATCCTATTTCATTGATATGTATAACATAATTAATATTAATATCAAAATATGTAATATCTACATATGAAAATATTTGATATCTATATGAATGTGGGAAATATTTTGTTATTTTAAATACTACAAGGGAATTAAACCTTTTTAATACCTACATTCCATAATTAAATATTAATGAATTGTGTTAGAAATATGAGCTATAATAAATATATTTTTGGGTCTGATGTTTTTTTAGGATACCCACATTAATACTTATTATGATATTTTAATGTTATTAAATGAAATGAGAATGAAGATGGTTAATTTTTTTAGAATATAAATAAGGATGAGATGATGTAGAAAGATAGATGTATCCTAAGAAATACATAGTTTAAATTAAATATTCGGTGTTATTGTCTAATAAATGTGTAAAAGGTACAAATTTACCTGACAAGATGTCCATTGATAATGTTTCCTATGAGTTATTTGATTATATCAGTTTGTGTAATCCCGAAACAATAGTTTTTAAGGATATTTAGAATTTATAATTTCAATTGATTTTTAACATATAATGGTCAAATAAAAAACATTTCTTCCATAATTGATTGAAATATCTCTAATATATAAGATGAAGTTCGAATTAGTGTTCCATTAGAGTGTCCGAATTTGGTGTTTTTTATTAGTGTTAAATAATTTCCTTTCCCATAAATAACATTACGTAAATTTTTTATGGTTTTTTATATAAAATCTGACCTAATTAATTGTTAAACATTCCAATTAATGTATTTTTTATTGTTGTTATCCATTTCATAAAATGAAATATACAATATATATTTAGTGGAAATGACAACCCTTCTTAATGAGAGTAAAAAATTGATTGTAAATTGATGATCATATTTTCATAAAATTACATATGAAAACTACAATATGATTAGAATATGAAATGTGAAGCAATAGTGTTTATAACCATAATGACGTACATCTTTATTTT
This sequence comes from Viscum album, assembly GCA_963277665.1. Taxonomy (NCBI): domain Eukaryota; kingdom Viridiplantae; phylum Streptophyta; class Magnoliopsida; order Santalales; family Viscaceae; genus Viscum; species Viscum album. The sequence goes on from OY728166.1 coordinate 399,935,618, forward strand.
ATGTTTGTTTTATCTCATTTATTTCAAAATTTAAAACCGAATTCCAATCATTGAATTTGTAACATAGCGTAATAATACATCATAATGTTCATTCTTAGATACATTTGTACTACTAGTATTTTCATTAATGTTTTGTTTATAATGATATTTAATCCTAAATTAATCCCATGATTTAAATTGATATTATTGCGTTCATATTTATAAAAAATCATGATTATAAATTCAATAAATATTTTCAATGAGTATCACTGGATATTAATTTATTACCTTATCCATTTTTTCATCTTTTTGAAGTCAATATTCAATGTCAATAAAATATTTCATCATTTCGTCAAATAAATTTTTAGTTCAACCATATGTGATAGATATGATGAGATATTTTTTAAATAACATTATAGAGGGAAATTCTCATCAATGGTTTGGATCACCTAGGTATTTGATGCTGATGGGGAATGGTTGAGGAATGTTTAAGGATTCAAATGATGGTATAAACATGTTGAGTCATAATGGGAAATTTTATGCTGCAAGGAATAATACTTGGTGGCATTAAAGAATCATCATTTTTGGAATGGGTGTAGGTCCTAAAGATACTGATGATGACTACAGTGGAAATCACACAATAAATTATTTCTTTATATGTTATTTTGATTAACAGATCAATCATACAGATCTCCAAACCCCATGTATCATTTTCCTAGTAGTGATAGAGTTTTTAATATTCTATATATGTCACCTAATATTCGAGGATATACATTCTGTTTTGGGTATTTTTCATTGGATATGATATGAAATGTATCACGTGACATGTTACATGGATAAACATATTGTATATTAAGATCCAAAAAAACATGGAGTCTAAAATGGTACTTGAATTAATTCCCATTTAACCACACACTCATTGTCTATCTGATGGGTATAACATATATGAATTTGAGATCCCATCATTGTTCATAGATATATACAAACTGATTGAACATAATTTTTTATGAAAAATGATAAATTGTGATAGTTCAATTATTTATTAGAATAAATTGATACATGTTATTATAGATGAGATATTTTATAATATATTCACCCACATGCACTGTATATTATGTTGAAAAGTAATGTACACATGAATTACATATCTTGAGTGGAATCAGGTTGCATGATGACATCCTCATGACTTCAATATTACATATAAGAGAAATCAACACATTCAATCAACATTAAGACTGTTTTATAACATATTATAGGTTTCTGATTACTGTTAACACACCTTTTATATGTGAATTTTTTTCCCTTTAATATATACTAAAATGAAATTTTATCATTCTCTAGACAAAGTATCAGAATTAGAAAATTTGATAAACCTTTTTGAAAAAAATATACATTTTATATGTTTCACTTTCAATACTTAAAAACATTTTAGATTATTATATGTCACATAAGGATGTTTAATGACCATATATATATAGAGGAAGACATAATCATGATAATTTGTTTGGTGATGGATTGAATAGAATGGGTATCATTGATTTATTCTTTTTATCCTTTATTAATACCAGAAATACTCAGGTAAAGGGACAACTATATTTGTGAATGAGTTATGTACTCCCTTTTTAATGATATAGTTTGGTCCTTATGAAAGAATGAAAAAACTATTAACTACGATATTATTGGGAAATGGATCATTTATCCATAGATTTGAGTACACCCACATATGAAATTTTATAGTTATGGGGTTGTATTTTCTCCATTGGGGATTGTTCATCCATAAATATAAACATATTATGAACCTGTAATGAGTCTCTTATAAAAATTATATAAGGTAGATAGCTATTTTTAACTATTGTATATTTAGTAAATATGGTGGTTAGTAATAACTTTAATAACATATATTTGTTGGTATGGTTTTTGTTTGCTAATTTTTTTAATGATTTGATACATGATAGTTGCATGTGATAGGTTGCATTATTGCATGAATGGTTCTAATACCATAGTGAGGCAATGGTTTTATCCATGGTTAGTGATATAGTATGTTCATTCTGATGGTATTGGATATTCTATATCTTATGTCCACTATAAAATTCCTACTTATATAAAATATACAACATTTAGTTTTCTATCAAATTCCCATATTCTGGGATTTTAGACATTCATAGAATCCATAACATCTAATGAGGAATCATACATTGATGAATTTAAAGGATATGAACATGGGTTCCCTAAATTGATGATAAATTTATTTATACATTATATGTATTATATTATACATTCCATTCAATTTTCCTTTTGATATATTATCTGATATAAATTTCATTTTCGTAATTAAGATGGCGTTTTGAGGAATCATAATATGTTTGATTATATTCAATCACAAAGTTAATATTTTCAATCTTATGTTGTCTTTATCTTTATGTTTCTAATTATTGATACTCTATTGGTGTAAAAACATCACATGGAGATTATTTAGAGATAATGGTTTTTGATGATTCTGACATATGATGGTCTTGAAGAAAATTTATATTAGAGTTTATTACTATAGGAGATGATGAGAGTAAGAGAATGACCTTATTTATTATTTAAATTTTATTTAAAAAATCATATAATTAGTTCCTATACCACATTTTTTTTGGTTATTTACTTTTAATGTAATGTAATTTTTTTTATTGGTAAACAATTTGATTATTTATATTTATGTTTATATTAGAGATACTTTTTTTCTTTTAGGAAAATATAGGATATACCCACCGATGTATTTTAATGAATTATTTGTCAAATTCTTCTTATCATGGAATATTCAATGTGTGATTGTGGTCGGTTATCCAGTGAAACATTATCCTATAGGGTATCTACTGGGACTGGTCGTGTCATGGTCAGGGTTTATAATTCATATTTTGTTTTCTAAAATAATTAATATAGAAAAATATTATTTTTATTCTTAAATATGTTTTCAAATAAAATTTAATTTTATAAAAAAATGGGTTATTATTTAAAAATATGTATGACCACAATTCTTTATTTTCGTAATGTATAATGAATTTTAAAATTGAAAGAAGAGTGGTTCTTCTATTTTATAAACTCTTCTTTTTGGCAGAATTGTTGATTTGTGTTAACTAATTATATCATTTTAACTAACATAAATTGAATATAGTTCATGGATATTTATTTGAAATATTTTATTAATACCGTTGGATTTAATGGTTGTTATTATTTCTTTTTGGATATATAATTATGATAAAATGATTTAAAATATATTTTGATTATATAAATTCTTTATTTAGTAAGTTAAAATTATAATGTATTTTATTATATTCAAAATATGATTTCTATTTTAAAAAATATGATAAAAGGTTTTATCATTTAGATTAAATAATTTGGAATTTATAATATGTTATTAGATTATAATATCTAATATATTATAATATACTTTTATTCAAAAAAGTGGTTTTTATAATATTTTTCATAATTATTGAAAAATTGAATTTTTTTAAAATATTTTCAATTCAATTCATTTTATAACTCAATTCTATAAATTTTTAGAATTTATGATTGGGAATTTATTATATTTTCAATTTTTTATAAATATTCAATGAAATTAGTTATATAATGTCATTATTTTTATAGTTAAATCAATTAATGAGATTTAGATATATATGGATTGAAAATAAATATATTATGTTTTAACCATACCAAATATATCTAAATATATAAATATGAAATGGGTTTACATTTTTTTTCTTTTCAAAAATGAAAATATTATATAATTTTCTTTTATTCTAATATATATTGTATAATTATTAAAATTACCATAGTATGAAATTAGTAAAATTAATTCCAATTTTTTCCAAAATTCAATATTTCCCTCCAACTAGATGAAAGTTAGATCATCCGTTTTATCAAGACTATTTGAAAAAAAAATTTAATAGTTATGTTATTTTCATTGAGAAGTAATTTTTGTTAAATGATAGAGGTAATTCCTCGGATCAGGTGACACAGAAATTATTTCCCCAAAATGGTTCACCACATCACCTCATGCACACCTCCACATACACTAAAGGCCTACAACTAGTAGAAAGGTTCTGAAGCAACATGTGGGAAGACAATACCATATTTATTATTGTAATCCTAAAGAGATAAAATAAGATACAATGTACAAAATTATAAGTATTGAGGAATACATCCATATAAATTCCCCAAAATGGTATATATGTGAACAATCAAATAATAAATACGCCATGTCAATTCATTCAGTTACATGTATCATTGATAATACAAAATAATGACATGTTGAAAAACAAAAATATGTGTCCTAAATAAAGGTATGGATCCCTAATCAATTCTAGTACCTTATCACCAAATCAATCATCCACTATGGGGCTATTTCATTTGTTCTGACATAAAAAAAATGAAGTCTACCCGAGTACCCAATAACAACAATAATAGAGTGTGATTACAACTCAGGAGCCACAACCAATGGTCTATTAAAAATATAAATCCTAATATTGGTTATGTATATGTTTGTTTAAAAATAATTTAATAGTAGACAAATTAAGTTCCTTTTTTTTAAATTTTTTCTGAAATTAACCCCCTTTCCCATTACATCCATATGTTATCCATTTTAATCAGACTCTCTTCTTCACATGATGGTCATCTAATCTATTCATAATCAGAGTAAAGTTTCCAATATTATGGGTTGAATCACTTAATACAAAATATGTATATAGATCAACATATTGTAGAAACCCATGAAAGGAAATTTCATCTTGTTCATTTGTTTGGATCATAGATTCTGAGTCTAAAATCCAAACCCATTAAATACATCAATGGGGACTACATCCATAGTCTGTCTTCACTCATTATATAAGATCCTCGTTATAATTTCATATTCAAACCATCAACCACGTGGAAATGATTCTTTAATCAATATTCATGTTTCCACATTTCAAGTCTTACCTCATCTAAGACATTTATGTTAGACCAAATGACCCTTATTTCATATGAATATGCTAAGAATAATTATAGTATATTTTATCTCATATAGAATAAAAATTTCACATCTAAGAACACAATTTTATATTCAAGGAAGTTGAACATTTCATGGGTTTCCCTTTAGGCTTGGTATAATCATTAATAATAGTTCCCATGTGGACTATGATGAATTTACTATACCATTTTCTCTCTCAATTTTCTATTTTATACCAAGGATCAAAATACAAATCTTCACAAAACAAATTCACAACCATATACAAATATATTAATTATCAATGATATGGGATATAACATAAAGACTGCCCACCTCATTTAGGCATGTAATAATTCTCTTATCCTTAGCACTTGATTCTAACTCAAAAACAATTAAATATCCATCAGGAAAAAAGAGAAACATATGGTTTAGATAGGGAAAATTGAGAAGAAATACTTCACAATTATTATAATATAAAATAGATGAAGTTGGTGTTTAAGAATCACATATGGATTTAATCTATATAATGTGACACTCTAAACAACTAAGAATCAAATGAGAATCAATTATTGGTTGCATGTGTGGATGGGATTTTCATAGTAGGAAGTTAGAAGAATAATGAGAAGAAAATATGGTGAGAAACGTTAAATAATGAGGGTAAAAATAGATATTCCCCCTTTCAAATAAAAATAGGGTTTGGTCGTGATGTTTTCCAAATCAAGCCCCCACTGTCTGCTATATTCAATTAATGATGTGGCCTAGGATTCATAGTCAACAGGGGATTCTGTATGGTATGAAAACCCATTAGGTGTCAATGATAGATGGATATATCCAATCCTACATGGTTTCTAGATCCCCATTTTCATTGATTCTCGTCCATCCACCTTTCTACTATCGAAACACATTGTTATGCTATATTGGTTTTACTAAACATGTTACAAAAATGATATTTTAACTAGATGGAAACTCCTTCCTCCTTTGATGCCAAAAACTCTTGGTACAACCCTAATACACCACATACATCCATGAATAAATTCATTATCCTAAATATATAGAGTTTAAAAAAACATAAACAATAACATAACTCATTTTATGGTTAGGATATTACATCCTCCCCACCGTATAATGCCTCATTCTCGATCCACATTCCCATGAATTAGTGAGTCTCCATGGTAAAAATATCAATAACCTAGGCACTTATACCCAACATTCACTCAAATATTTTCTTCCAAAAGCTTCCATGCTACCACAGAACTCACACAAGTGACACTATCTTAGCCGGCATGAATTTATCCATGTGATAAATAATATAGACATTATTCTCCTCAATGTATGAATCTTCATTGAGACCCACAAAATATAAATGTATCAAATGATATTTTTCGAGAGGATACTATAGATTCATTTATAGATGAAAAAAATCACTCCACTATATAGATTTGGATGTACCAATGGTACACCACCAGTATGATCCTCTCTAAAATCTCAAAAATCTAAACATAACAAGGTATATTAACCTGTTTCTAAATACAACAATGTCCCAAACATGGATACGACCAAATAAACCCATGATCACCAACCATAAAGTCAAGGGGTATACAATGTCAATGATCATATTAATTACTCCTACTCTATTCTGTAGAAGTACCTTTTTTAATCTACTAAACCCACTTTGATGTATCATATTTCGGATTCTGCAACAAAATATTGACACACTAAATTCCATCCAACATTATTGTGATCTATATGACCCACCATATATCACATCATATGGACCATCATAATAGTCATCTAATAAATAATTTTATAGTTAAACCCAATATGTGCTACGAGTTTCTTCCAATATCCACCAATGTTTTGGACACATTCCATCAAAAAGTCCTCTTGAACCCAAATAAAACAAATTGACTTCCCATCTCTCTACGGGTGAAAGGCCATATATAAAAACACTATGGTACTAAGAACCTTTTATAATGCTTATGATAATTGTTATGTTAAACATGGAGAATGATCTAAAACATTACTTCATGGAGTATAGTGAAACCACACTATCTCCATACCATATAATTAATCAAACTGATCCATAGTAATAGGCTGTCATATCAATAAGAAACTTTCTACCTTGGTTAACTAATTCAAAATGATCTATACCGAGTCACCCATTTATGGAATTCTATAAAGAGAAATAAAAAAAATAAATTTTGAAATTGTTCAACTTATAGTTCATAATGAGAAATGGATATAGATAACCACATGGTTGTTTATGATAATCATTCACTTGTTGAATGTTTTAGAAAATTTTAACAGTTTTCGACATTCTTGGAAACAAATAGTATCTAAAAATATCAAGAAAAAATTTGTTTTTTACATGAATCACCTCCCTCATCAATTCATGAGTCAAACATATTAGATAATAAATCATAAATATAAGAACAACAACACACCCACAGTCATAGATGATCTCATCCTTATCTATAGTCCAATTAGAATGGGAACCCCATATTCAAGGATTTCACTCATGGATAAAAATTTCACATCCACATACAACCTCTCCATGATCTCTCTATAAGTGTTGACTAAAATTAATAAAATATTAGGTTCATCGTCCTGTATCCTCCCTATACCAATATATGCATCACCATAATCAACTCAATCATATTGTAAATTGAAATATATTATTGAAGAATCAATGTGCTTTTAATCATACAAAATTTATCTACATCACTATATCAATTTCCCAGTATGTATAATATCTCAAAATTACAATAAATTATGAGATCAAACCATCTCCATTTATAAATATTCAAATCGTGTTAGTTAAATATGATGTTAGGAATTCTATACTAAGTATACCCAACAATGTTTTTGGACAAATCATAATGCCATAAAAACTTCCAAATATTAAACACTACATCCAATTCAAGATTCTTCGTATGATAGTTCTATTCTTGTGGCCTAAAAAATCATGATCCCTATTCCACAATTCAATCCACATGCATTAATATTCCAACATTTCAAGACCCAGATTCATTATAGAAAAATTTTTCCTCCTTACCCGCTTCTCGTAAGTTCATTATTGATGTAGTGATCAAGAATTTATTCTACTCCAGAAAAATCATTCACTCATGAGTAATACCATTAAAAATTTATTTAATTCTATTTGAAAACCAAAATTGGTGCATCCAAATGATAAATTGTTTTTAGGATCCTTAAATAATAGAATAATGAACCCTAATAGTTTTAGATAACTAAAATTTTCATGGGATTCTACCAAGACATAACATCTTGAACCTTCACTTATTCAAAAAATAATCCTTCCTACAAAATTATTTGACCCATTAAATGTACCTTTGTAGATAAGAAAATGATACTAATATATCTTGGAATATATCATGTTCTTTGTTAGTCTTCATAAGTTGATATCAAGATGTCTTGAATGATATTCATGAGTTATGGAGTAAACCATGTGGTTAGCCAAAACAAAAACTAATAACTGGTCATGTTCTGGGTGAATTAATCAATTCATTTGATCTATAAAAAGTGGAGGATCATTCATCCATAGAACGATATTACACTGAACTCATAAAAAAATAACTTCATCAAAAAGTAGTATGTTGTGTTTCAGAAGGTCCCAACAATAATTGATGATACTCTAACCTCATATCTATTTTTGAACACACTGAATCAAGTTTATTCTTTTGAAAAATATTTTTTTATTACACAAAAATTCAATAATTATTAAAAAATAAAACACATAATACAACCCATATTATTAATAAGTATTGGGTCTTTGGTAAATTAGGTAATATAGAAAACAATATAATACATGGGGTACAACACCATTAATGAACTCTTCATTAACCCTGTAATAAATCTACATTGCATTTAATAATTCAAAAGATAACCTTGGGATATACAAAATAAAGTAATGAGATATAATTAATTATATAATAATAAAAATGGAGATACGTGAATAATGTATTCAAAACAATAATTAGAAGAATAATTTTCCTTTAAAAAGATGAGAATCATAAATTTGAACAATTATTCATGATAATGAATGATAAAATAGAGGATTCATGGGAGTGTCTCAACAACATTAAACATGACATCATCAACCTCAGTCAGGGCTAACCCCAAATACAATATAACATTGTGCATAATGTTCCATAAAATATTAGGTTAACCCCATAATCCAATTAACTAAAACTCATAAGAGAAAAAATTTACATAATTTATTGTATACTTATATAATTATAGGGGTAACCTTCACATTCATATCATGTACATTCATAACATTTCCCTAGAGATCATAAAAAATATGATCATACTTCATCACATTTAATTACATAATCAAATTATTTGGAAAAAATAGATGTATTTGGCCAATAAATTATACATTAGTTCCAAATGGATAAAAATGTTCATATGAAATGTGTAAGAGTGTTCACTAGACAATGGTTTGTCATGGATAACCATAGTCTTATTTTTGGGAGATAATGGTGAATAACAATCTTCACGGGAAGGATTAATTAAATTTAATATAACATTTAATTAAGTAGACATCATATGGGAAGTGATATAGTTATGATAGAATATATTTCAACAATAGTAATAGATGAAAAAAGGCATAAAATTATGAAGATGTTTGAGTAAAGTGGAGAATGAGATGATCCATTACCTTGACAGGGTGATTCTAAAAGCAGGTTATAATATTACTGAGGGGTTAGGGGATCCATGGGAGGGATCTAGATATGTTAGTAATCTGTAAATATTTTATCCATGTTGTTTGAAGGTAAATGATGTTGAAATTTGATTACTTTATAAAGTAAATGAGTGGATAGTTTGTTATTATTTAAATTACATGTGTTTGGAATATATATAAAAAAGATAACCACTTTAAAAACAAAAAATTGTATATTCAAATTTTTTCTATAAAATAGGATCAGTATTCATTATATTATAAAACCAATGGAGGAAATTACTAAAATATATACCTTCGAAATTTGTATTGACTCAAGTTCTTAAGGAAATTATTTTAAAATAAAAAAACATGATATAGGATTTGGAGGATTCATGAAGGATTTATAAAAATAAAAAATAACAAAAAATATAATTAAATTAAAGGGTAATCATATATTTTGTCATGGGTACCCATAATATTATTTATTATAACACTTTTGGTTCATTAGGATTTCATAAAACACAATATAATGTTAAATCATATTTAATTTTTACATGGAATTTTTTCCATAATACAAAATAATGAATAATTCTACATTATATAATTTCAACATTCTGATTTCAAAAAATAGTATTTATTCTAAGAAGAAAAAGTTATAGAAATTTATTTCTGATAACTATAATAATATGTATAGACATTTATAGAGAAAGGATGGATTTTTCTGACAATGATAGTTTTGGAAACATTATAATAATTATATTTGACGTTATAAAAATTACATTGCAAATAATATTTAAAAAATTTATTTCATAAAATTATTTGATTAATTCATCATTTAATTAATAAATCCCTTATTTCATGAAAATTAATGTGTTAATTGAAATCATAATGTACCCAAAAATAAATTTTTTATTTTATATAAGAAAAATCAAAATTATTTATAAAATAATAATGACTTTGAGTAAATATAACAATTATTATAAGGAAAATATAGTATTCATATTACTATTATAATAATATTTTTTCATTACCAATTATTAATCTATACATCTCCCACAGGGTATTTTTGGTGATGGTGAGATATGCACCGTGTAATTCAGCATACATGGTATGGGTTATGATCATAATGATTTTAATTATCTCTCATAAAATGTGTTTCCTATTTATTTAATTGTTGGAAATTATATTGGGATTGGTCATGGTAAATAAAAACTGATGGTATCTTTCTCAGGTGATACCATAAATGAGATTCATATGGCATGAACCCACAAGTCGAGACAATCATCCATTTTCTAGGTCAATTGGATTTATCAGAACATTTTATATAATAATAATAAGGTCACTAGTAAAAAATTAAACATACAAATTTTTAGTACAAATAAATATTTTTATTTTTAAATTATATGGTCATTATTTTCATCCTTGGTAAAAAAAATTAAACATTCAAATTTTTTGTTCAAAAAATAAAAATATTTTGGTGATTCTGTTTCAATACCTCCTTTGGTTCCCACATAGATTCATCAAGAATATAGTTTCTATAAAGAACATTGACCAGATTTATTGTCCAACATCATCACCAATTTATTTCAAGGAACATTTTTTTAATGATCTAATATCGTCATCAATTTATGATCATATAATATATCATTATCCAATGGTATCATCTCATGATTCATCTCATGTATGGGGTCAGTTTTTTACCTCCTTAAAAGAGACACATGCAAAACATCGTTTTTTATGGCTTAGGTGGGAGTGACTATCGAGAGGGCCCCGCTCTGATTCGATCATTGTTATCAAAGTGAACTATGAGTCTTGGAATAACATTTCCATTATACCCAAATATAATTTATTTATTCCATAGGGATATATACATGATTACATTATATTGGACCCCACATTCCTGGTCTCATCGATGATTCTCATCGATGAACTTCAGTCGATACTGATCGCCCATAAAGTGTTTTTGAATGGATTGAACTTTACCCACATTTTCATCTATTTATATACCTAGCATATTGTATTCAGAAACTTCATTCAATCATAGATGTTTTATAAATCTCTTCCCATAATAGGGTTTCATTGGGGGGATATTTAGATACTTTTGTGGAATCTGTTATTATTTGAGAACTAAGAAATATGAAGATGATTATGACATAATCATTTAATGTTAATTGATAATGATCTCAAAATTTCCTTTAGTTTTTTTACATTCCAATCATAGTGGAAATATGATTCATTGGGATAATTAATGATGATTTTTAGCTTAGTATTTAGATCATGTCAGAGACACTTCTAGATGATAGGGGTAAATATTTGATCATGATATTTTTTGATCGATAGTAGTGTTCTATGCAGGATTTCAACATCTCTAATGTATGTAATTATATGATAATCAGGTGAGAAGTTTCTTCAAATGAAAATGTCCTGATAAATATTTCTATAATGATCCATAATAATCCATAGGGAATTATTTCATCTTATTGTCTTTGGAAGACCAGAAACAATGTCTGTGGTTATGCTGTCCCATTTTCAGGTATGTATGGGTAATTGTTGCATCATCCACATAGTATTTTTTTTACCATTCATCCTTTACATTAAATAGTATAAGAAACTCTGATGTATATTATTTGATATATTATTTCACATTTTCATATTAATTGTCCACTCAGTGATCTTGATACATTATTTTTCTCCCTAGACGGATAGAGAATGTATAGCGATGTGAATAATCCAAAAGATACTTTTCTAAATCTGTATATTATGGTCAATATAGTCATGACCCATAATCATTCAATTCCATCTCCATTAATTTTTTTCTATGATGTTTCGAATTTCTTATAGATATCACTTTCTTCTGAATTTCTACACCACCATGGAATTCATCTTTATCATTTTTATAAGGGATAGTTGAGAAATAATTTGTGAAATGATTACTGATGTTCTATACAAAATAATTAAAACATATATTATTTCATGTAGATGAAGATCTAATCCTTATCAATTAATAGTATTTAAAAAAAATTGATCCATTCTATGTAGATCATATTACACATTTTTTGGTTTACTAAGATGGTATTGGACTTTGACGTTGCATTCCTCAATTAAAATTTATCATATTCATTGTCCCATATCTTGAAACTTATATCTAGATATATTCATAATGAATTAATGATAAGAATATAGTTCACACTTCTCCCCAAACATATAATGACACCATATTTTCAAAAAAAAACTCACTTCATCAAACTATAGATCATGTGTTGGGTTGTTTTATTAATTAACATTCAATTTCATTGAGTCATAGGCTATCAATTTTTTATTATGATATTACATAAAACCTAATATGTTCTTTATAATATTGAGGGATATGAACATAAGTTCTCCAGTTATGGGAGGATTAACTATAGGTGCACTGAAAATCATCATTTTGAACTCCTGGGTGATATATTCAAATTCATTATTCTTAAAAAAAATTACCCCATATGACTTATCACAAACAGTGGAATTGAAAATCATGATAAATTTCTCACAAATCAATGAAAATTTCTAGCTACCTGAGGGAAACTATTAAATTATATATGGAAGATGGCCTAAGAATTCCAGTAATTGATTCCATATATTAAGCATCCATATATATCCTATTTATTTTGATAATTTTCACTATGAACATGACTTCATTCAACCAAAACTATCATTTTAAATAATTTTAATAAATATCTTAATTTCATAATGTTTTAATCACAATTCTCATATGTCCATAATACTCCGCTTGGAATTTGGAGTATATTAGAATATAATATACAAAGAATACCAAAATTTTCATCATGGTAATATATTTATACAGGATACTTCATGTACATGTATATATCTATATAATTAATGTGTCCAAATGGAATTATTATGAACTCATTGTGACCAAACTTCTTATGAAATTTAGTCTTTGGGATATCATCCTTTATCACCCTTACATGATAATATATCATCCAAATAACTCCATTAGGGAGGTATTGTTCTCCACATATACGTTCGAAAAAGTAATCAATATAGGGAAGGATATACTTTTACTTCATCGTTAACTTTTTTATCGTGTGAGAATCAATGAAAAGGGGCATTACCTCCACCAACTTCTTGATGAAGATGATTTTTTGTAACCACTCACAATTTTGTATATGGGAATTATCTTCTTATTATTATGTAATTATAGTACATGAAATCGTAACACAATTAACTACAAAGAACTATATGGCCTTTAAACATAATATTGTTACTTCGGTGATTTGAATTTTAAAAATCTGACATACACGTCTATAATCAGTATGATATTTGGACTATAATGGATCAAAAATAATTTTTGGTGAATAAACATACAAATAAAAATAGTAACCTAACCATATGAATTGTATTATAAACCTTATGAATAATAAATCATCCAAAATAGTATTAACATCTTCTTAGAATGTATAAGTAAAATTTAGGCATCATATACGTGATAAAATAACCCTAGTAAATGTAATGGTATTATTGTAAGACATAAATAATTAATTAACTTTAATAAATAAATATAAAAGAAAATATATTTTCATAAAATGTGTTCAAAACATGACAGTTTTATGTCTTCTGGTTTTTCTATAATTTTATAAGACAAAATGTAATTTTTGAAACCAATATAAAATCATGTATTTTATTAAAATTTATATTTTTTCAATTAAAAATGATTTTAATTAAATATTTGGTTAATATTATTTAGAAAATTAATTTTTAAAAATGGAATTAATTTTTGGATTCGACTTGTTAAAAAATGTTTAGGGTGACTTTTTTGAATTTTTCTGAAATACTTGAATTTTTATGAGTTGTAAAATGTGATGATTCACATTAAATGGTAAAACCAAAATTTTTTCACAATGATTTAGACATGGATTATTTAGATGGATATTTGTTCAAAATAAAATGCATATATTACTATTTTTTGTAATGTAATCATCATTATTTCTATCCTTTTAGAGAAATAATAAATCAATGATTAAAAAATTAAGAAAATCATCCTACCCTCCACTAATAAAAACACCCAAACTCTGCCCTTCTCAACAATTTTATCAAGCCTTTTCCTTCCCTAAATCCTTACAAAATATCTCCCACAATATCTTCTTTTTTTTCTTACATCCCCTGGTCCCCTAAAAAGACCAAATCCACTGCCCTAATGTGGCTGTCAAGGAAGATTAAATCAAAAGGTAAATTTCAATCTTATTTTATTTCATTTTTATATCATGTTCCTTTGTTCGTATTACATTCATAACCTCTACACATCCAAATGGTATTAAAAATAAATTACTATAAATTTACTAGAATGTTGTTAATGTAATAGGATAACTCATTATAATCTCTCTTTTCCCCTTATTTTATATGAAACAAATGAATACATTGTTTGAGATGTGTTAAGTTGTCACATTCAAAGACGACAATTTGTCAATTTCTATTACAAACATCAAATATGGTCTTGAAATCATTTTAATTATACATAAATATTGTTAAATATATATTTTATCTTATGGGTGGTTCTGGAACCATTTTTCTCACTTAGGGTAAAATAAGAAATATAAAATTTAATTATGTGAAAAATCCCCAAATTAATCAATTTCTTTATCATTAATGTCTTATATATGGATTCACCATCAATAAAAATAACTAAATTAATCTTATAACAATATAATATTCTGTATTTTCACTACGGTAATATAACATCACTTCTAGATAACTACTTTCCTCATTCATGTTTTTCTATTCATGAAAATAAGTAAACTGATCGTAAAAACCATGAAAACCAACTGATCCGAAAAAAGAAATTGAACTACATAACCCATCAAAATGGATATGAATTAATATAATATCGTTGTAATGAATCTTATAAATATTGAAGTGGTAATGTAATTATTATTATTGAACTTAATTTTATTATCTTGGTAATTAATATCCAGTGGATAACACCATTAGACGTAAGGTTAGGGATCCACTATATTTAACTTTTAATCAAGAATAACCTGTATGTTATAAACATTTTTCACTAATAACTAAAATTAGAGTATGATTTATGTCCACCCCCATTCATCCATAATTATTTATAGTTGATGAGAAACCCCTTTATCTATCATCAAGCCCTCTTAAGTACAGCTGATACCATGTCGATAATCCGTAAGGAATTCCACCCAAACCTCCTTTGTTCTTTTGGGTTACCTTATCTTTCATTTACCAAAATAATTGTATATTAAATTTTTTTATTCATCTTATATATTTTTTGAACATGTTCCAAATTCATTAATCATGAAAATTCATCAATATATTTTTTGGATATACATGTTTTTATGTGATTCCATCCTCAATACTTCTTTATAAAAAAACATGTTATGTGGGAACATCCCAAATTGTAACCAGATCCCAAATAAACTCTATATTTTGTTTTAGTCCAATATTGACATTATAATATTTTCATTTTTTATTCTAAAAATCTTCTTGCTTCACATATGGTTTTACATAAAGTAATTTTCCCTTTTATATTTTAAGAAATATATTGTATTTCAATAAAACTGCACAAATATATTTTAATGCTAAAATTTATTGAATACTATTCATAAATGTTTCCACTTATAATTAATATCACATAAAAAGATACATTTCTATTTTACCTTGTGAATTTACATGTACACTTTAGTTCTTTTCTTTCATGGACACTTTTCTGATATGCCCATTTGTTTTTCTCTATGACATGACGGTGGTACCCAATTAACTGCATGGGTAACCCTTATGTTTATGTGTTATTGATTATGTATGATTATTTAAGTAGAAAAAATATTCATAAAAGGTTAATATGGGAGTTAGAATATAGTTATCTCATTCATTGGTTAATGTTTAGTATCATGATATTTAATGTGAGATAGTCTAGGTGGTTAGCATTGCCTTGTGCTACCATGGGCAACATTCTGGGTGGTTAGCCATAACAAATGCTAAATTCATGTTTTATGTTGCAACGATAGTACTATGAAACCATGATTATATGATTCATTGTTTATATTTTAGGTTTCCATATGTTACATGCCTCTTTATATAATCATGCAATACCTTTTATTCCTTGTGCTAATAATTTTTACTTATTGTTATTCCATTACGGGTCTTTTTAGATCATCCCATTGTTCATGTGTTCGCCTTGGTACCCTATGCAGATGTTTGATCACAATGCATGTTAGGAGATCAATTTGAATATTAAATAAAGAAAATATTTATTTAGTTCCATGTTTTTAGTTTTATATACCTATTCATCCACAACACTAGAATTTGAAATCCTTTGTTTGTACTATAATGTATAATAATTCTTAAAATCATGTAATGTTTTTTAAATGTTAGGGATGCTATAGTTGGTATCAAAGGATGGTCTGGTTGTTATTAAATATTATGAATATAAAACGTTAGGATGAACTGTAAGGATGCGATTATATATATGAAGACACACCTATGTTTATGTATATATATATATATATGAAGTGGTTTATCAAGATAATACATCCCTATTAGGATAAAAACATATAGAGGTGGATCAAACACATATGTATCTAGTGGTAAATCTACAAAAATGCTCCGAGCTAGACTCGAATGAGAACTGGTGCACAACAACGGGCCTAGTAATAATATTGGTTTGATACTCCCAGAGGATATTCTTTGTTAAATTCTTGAGATTAGTAAAATCAATCATTAATGTAATACGAAAATATCCCCTAATAATATATGTAATGAAAATGGTAATTGATAACAAAAATTGGAACTTCAATAATCCCTTGCTAGGATATAATTCTTCACTAGATTTTTATCCTTTTAAGATAAAATATTCATTTATATGCTCAATATCTAATTATTAATTCCATATATTGTTACTTTATTTTTCGTAGTTAATAGAGGTTATAAGAAGAATAATATCCAATAATCAATGTGATAAGGAATATGAAGATTTCTCTAACGATATGCCTGATATGTTGGGAACAAGAGATCAAAAAATCATAACAATACATTATTAGTAGGCTTAAGTTATGAATAATAAAATGAATCTTGTGGAACATGTTCCTTCCCCAAAAAAATAGATAGTTTTTATAGTATCTTTCTTGGGGAAAAGGCATTACTTATTTAGGGTACCTTCTGATCACATCCTCACGGAACAGTGGATTAACACCATTAAAATGAAATTCATTGTCCTCGAGTTCATAGAAGATGAGAATGTCATTCTGGAAGTGTATTGATTTTATGGGGATGTTGATCAAATGTAGACTACGATCAAGAATATGAATCCCTTGGATGAAATTTTTTCCATAGATTCAGAGGAGTTTAAGAGAATGTTTTTCAATAAACATTTTCCCTGAACACTCCGTCTTATGACTGAAAGAGAGTTCCCCAGACTAATGACGAAGATAGATATGTTATTCAACATGTATAAAGAAACAGTTACATGGTTTTCATGGAAAAATCAGGGAATTTATATGAACACCGATATCAGTGTGGATTGATTCATTAGAGGAGTACAACTGAGTCTACAAAATGAATTGGTGATTGATACATCATCACCTATAAAGAGATTTTTAGTTGTTCCCCTAAGGATAACGTAGAGATTGAAGAATCTAAATGGTATCATGGGAATAAGGAAAAAAAGAGGAAAATGTGATCTAATGTGGGAGGTTCTGCAGATAAATTCCAAGATGAAAAAAAGCTTGATCATCCCATGTGTAATAATTGTGGGAAGAAGAATGTTATGATCTGTCTAAAGGGATCCTAGAATTACATCGAATGTGGAATGATCAGAAATTTGGCCAAAAACTACATAAGGGATATGAAGTATCTCAATAATGTGGTGTAAAAAAGTATCGTTCATATAAATTCTCATCCAATGGTGCAGTGTTACAGCATCACAAAACATGGGCATTATGCGGATAATTTATCTAAACCGACTATTGTGACAGTAAATCAACAAAACCCATCAAGGAAACATGGAAGGACATATGATATCACTATTTCAAAGGTCGATACACACAATTATGTGGTGATAAGTACACTAGTTTTTCATTCCAGACTAGTGAAAATACTATTTGATTCTTGTTCTATGCATTATTTCATGTCTTGAAAGATTAGTCAAACTATTCAAACACCACCTCAAATTATTAATTATAAGTTATATATGATAACAATGAATGGGGAAATTATTGAATCCATGGTTTATAACTCCTCTTGGGTTAATGTTTTTGAACTGAACTATCCAAAAAAATAGAAAATCTTCCGTTAGTAGATTTTGACACTATCTTGGGAATATATTAGATATTTTTATACAAAGCCAACATCAACTGTATAGAAAGTTAGACCACTCTTAAAATCCCAAAGAATCATCTGATTCATTAGAAGTGTACGTATTAATATTAATCTACATTAAAATCATTTTCTCAAGTGTTGATATTAATTTCTTATGAGAAATCATGAAAATATCAAATGTTTGAGACAAAAGAGAGAATCATGTTTAAAGACATTTCCATCGTGAGGGATTACATAGATGTATTCCCTGAAGAGGGTTCTATATGTCCTCTTAATCGAGAGGATGAGTTCTAAATTGAACCAATTCATGTATCTCTTCCTATATCAAATAAACCATAAATAATGGACACCATAGATGTGAAGGTGCTGAAGAAAAATTTATTGAAGAATCTAGAGATTGGTTTTATATGTATGAGTGCTTCACTAGGGGGTGCACCAGTTTACTTTATAAAAATGAAGAATGTATCAATGCACCACTTAATTTATTATCATGAGCTTGATAAAATCATGAAAAGGAACTTGTATCCCCTACCATAGATATATGAATTATTCCATCATCATTGTGAGGCTTGATATTTCTCTAAAGTGGACCTTCGGTCATGATATCACCAATTGACAGTGAGGAAGGAAGATATTCCAAAGACCACTTTTATAATTAGGTACATAAACAATGAATTAACATTTATTCCTTTAGGAATCAATAATTCTCTAGCGATTTTTATTGATCTAATGAATAGTGTCTTTCGGGATTACCTCAATAAATATGATGTAGTCTTTATCGATGATATTATAATATACTCCAAGTGAATGGAATAACATGAGGACAATTTTAATACCATTTTAAATACATTGAAAAGGGAAAATATGTATGAAATTTAATTTAAATGTGGGTTTTGGATTAAGAAAATATCATTATTGGGGAATGTTATCACTTAGAACGGGATATCAGTAGATACTTGATAGATAAAAGAAATTGTAGAGTGGCCCAAGACAACATCATTAACATACATCCACAACATTCTAGGTCTATCCAGGTATTATCAATGATTTTGAGGAACTTATCATGATTTTCAATCCTTTTGACATTGTTAACATTGAAGGGAATAATGTTTTTCTGGAAATATGAATGTGAAGACACATTTATGGAGTTGAAAAATAGGGTAATCACTACACTTGGACTCACCATACCAACATGTGGAGAACTCTCTGTGTTGTACACTGATGCTTCAAAGAAGGGATTAGGCTATTTTAATATGAGAAATTATAAAATGATATCCTATTCCCCAAGTTAGTTGAAAATCCATGAGCCAAACTATCATACGCAAGATCTAGAGTTAGAGGTAGTCATCTTTACATTAAAAGTTTGGAAGCATTATCTCTGTAGAGAGAAGTGTGAGATATATACTAATCAAAAGAGTCACATATATATATATATATATATATATATTCTCAAAAAATGGATAAATATACACTATTAATGTTGGATAGAGCTTATCATGGATTATAACATCTCAATCCACTACCACCCAAATAAGGAAAATAAGGTGGTAGATGCTCTGAATAGAATGGATCTCCTATCTTTATCAATGATGAGAATTTAAAAAGATATTATCATATTATATTTTTAGAGGATGGAAATGGGAATCATTATGGGAGGAATAACATCAATCCTTTCTCAAATGATTTCTCAACCATACCTCATAGTGAAATAAATTATGCTCAATGAAAAGATGTGGAAATTTAGAATATCGTGGAATCCACTAGAAATGGAAAATCACATATTCTTATCATTGCTTGTGATGGAGTTTTAAGATTTGATTATCATTATGTGTACTATCTGATTTAGAAATAAAAAAGGATATTTAGAATTATGCACATAGCTCAGCCTTCTCTATTCACTTAGGCTTCACAAAGATGTATTGAGATCTTTGAGGGAACTCATGGTGGGACAATTTGAAGAAAGATATTGGTGGGTATACATCAATGTGACTAGAATGACTACAAGTAAAGGCTATAATAATGAGCTATAAGGGTATGATGAAAAAACTATCCATACAATCATGCATGTGGGAGAAGATCACCCAGGATATTTTCACTACAATAATATAAACATCTAGATGAAGGAGTTATTTATTGGTAATTGTGGAACATCTTACAAAGATAACATAGTTTATCATGAGTCAAGATGAATTATCATTGGATCAACTAACACAGATATATAGATCAATTTAGTGGTAAGGAGTCCTAGAATACCACTATCTATTATATCTGATTGAGATCCATGATTAAACTCAATGTACAAAAAAGTCACAATTATTCTCTAAGAACTGATGTAAGATTTAATATGACATATCATCCTCAAACTGATGGCCAATTTGAGTATATTTTTTACAAACTTGAATATACGTTAAGAGAAAGTTATATGGAATTCAATGGAGTATGGGAATAATATATTGCATTGGTTGAATTATCCTACAACAACATATTCCACTCAAGAATATGAATGGCTCCAAACAAAGCCCGTTATGGGAAAAGGCGCAGAACACTAACATTTTGGGATCAAGTTGGTGACTATAGGATACTAGGATATGAAATAGTCTATGAATTGTAGAGAAAGATAAAACCATTTAGAATCATATCAAGGAAGTCCAAAGTCAACAAAAGAATTGTGCAGACAATCATCAATGAGACATTGATTTCAATGTTGGATAAATGGTATGTTCTATGCATATCTCTATAGAATAAGGTAATGAGATATGGGAAGAAACGACAGATAGTTACTCGGTACATCGGCCCCATCGAGATCCTTTATTGACTCAAAGATGTTTCCAATTGATGGGTACTTCATCCAACCATGTATAAAGAATATGATTCCTTTCGTGTATCTCTTGTAAGGATTTACATACCAGATCCATCACATTTACTCACTTCATAGGTAGTATAGTTTCAGAATGATCATTCCTAAGAGGAGTATCTTTTGATGATATTGGATCCTAGAGATAATGTTCTAAATAACATGGTGACTCACCTAGTTAATGTTCTTTGGTAGAACCATAAGTATTAAGGGGAAACAAGGTAACTACAGGAGGAAACAAATGAAAAGTACATTCACTTGATTAAGGATTAGAATGTAAAATGAAATTTTGAGGTTGAAAATTCATAAGGTGGAATATTATAATGAAAAATAGTTGTATCAATAGAAATTGCCTTCTTATTATTATCTCATAAAATAACATGAAATCACAACACAATGAATACTAAGAACTATGTGACCATTAAACATAAAATTGTAACTTCTGTGATTAGAATTTAAAAATTTTGACATACAAGATTGCGATCAGTAAGATGTACGAAGTCTAATGGAAAAACATAATTTTTTGAGAATAATAAACTACATTTTTGAATAGTAACCAACTATTATGAGTTATAATATAACCCTTATGAATTATAAATCATAGGAAAGATTATTAATAACCTCCATGAATATATAAAAAAATTAAACATTGTATAAGTGATAATTTGACCACAATAAAAGTTTAATTATTTTTGTGATTCATAAATAATTATTTAAAATTAATTAATTATATTAAAATAAAATTTATTTCCTTATATTATTTTTATGAATTAATGATTTTATGTAATCTGGTATGGAAATAATTTAATAAGATCTTATGTAATTTTTTAATGCTTTATAAAATCAGTTATAGTATTAACAACTATATTTATCATGTAAATTATCAATATATTTACAAATTAGATTAATCATATATAGAAATATATTATTGAATAATGGATTTTATTTTTAAATTCTAGACCTTGATAAATGATTAGGGTGATGTTTTGGTATTTTTCATAAATATGTGAAAATTTTATGAATATTAAAATGCGATAATTCATAATAAATGCTAAAACCAGAATTTTTGTATCATTCCGGAGTCATGGATGATGTATATGTCCATTTAATCTAACTGAAACTCTCATTTAAAATTTATGGTCATGGAATCAAAACTATTAATTTTCTTTTGTAGAATAAATAAACTAATGATTAAAATATTAAGAGAAACCTCCTCCACTATACTATAAAATCCTCCCACACTCCCCCTTCTCATCACTCCCCTCAGGGATTTTTAAATTTCTAAATTCATCCCAAATATCTTATAAAGCCCATCATTCATGTAAAATAGTCCATGTTCTCCTCAAAAGTACAAATCCTTTCTCCTGAAGAGTCTACCAAGGATTATTAAATAAAAGAGAACAATTCTCTCTTGTTTTCTTTCATTTTATTTCCAGGTGGATTTGTTCTGTTTTCATTCCAAACCTATCCTAATTCATATGGTATGAAACATAATGTTCCATAATTATACTGGAATGTTGTTATCCTAAAGTTATAATTTGTTACCATCTCTCCTTTACCCTTTCCATATATGAAAGAAGCAATAACACCATATGAGATGTGTTAATTTATCACATTCAATGACGGCAGTTTATAAATTTTGATTACCATCATCGATTCTAGTGATACCAAAATTTTATAGTTGAACTAGGATATTAAATATGAATTTTGTCAATTTTTTGTTCTCGAATCCTTTTTCAAATATGATGTAATGTAATAATTCAAAACAATTTAATTATGATCAAAATCACCAAATTAATCCAAGTGTTTATTATTAATGTTTTATTAAATGAATCACCTTCACTAAAAATAACCAAATGACTTTTATACACATTAAATAATATTTAATTTCACTAATTTCATATAACCTAAATACAGGACAATCACTTTCATTATAAATGTGTCTTCATTAAGGAATATAAGTAAACCAATCATCAAAACAATGAAAACAAACGGACCTAAAAAAATAAATTGAAGAAGTTAACGGATAAAAAAGCCCATGAATGAACTTAAAAATATTATAATAAATATTTTACAAATGTAATAGGTTATTTAATTTTTAATTAATTATCTTTGATTGATTATCTGGGTCATTAATATCATTTAAAGAAAACCATCGAGATTAAGGTATGGGATCCTCTCTATTTGAAATTTATTGAGGAATGTCCTCACTGTTATTCCCTATTATATGTAATGAGTGGTGATGGGGTATTATTTATCACCTACCTAAACCTTCCCTCATGATTTATACATGATGATAAACCCTTCGTCTCTCATTAATACCTCCTAAGTAAACCTAAAACCATGCTGATAATCTGTAAGGGATTTCTCCTAAACCTCCTTTGTACCTTCAGGTTTAATTATCTTTATTTTATCAAAAATATGTTATCATATATTATTATTTTAATATTATTAATTATGTTTCAATATATCAAATTTATTAATCATGACCCTTTGGTCATTATATTTTTAGAGTATACATGTTTTCATATTATTGTCTCCTCAATAATTCTCGATAAGCAGAGATGTCTTGAGGGAACTTCTCTAATTCCTACCAGATTTGAATTGCACTCTATCATCTATTTTAATATACCATTATATTTATAAAATCATTATTTTTTATTATTAAGAATTTATTCATTCACTTCTAGTTTTATATAATGTTTTATTCCCTTGTCTATTTTAAAGTCTTTATAGTATTTTCCTTAAACTGCACAAAACTATTTTAACGATAAAAACTTTTTAAATAGATTTCCTTCATATTGTCATTTCTACTTAAAGTCAATTACCCTGATAAATTACTATCATCACTTATAAATCTCTAGGTATACATTAGTTAAATTATTTTATGTATACTTTTATGATACACCCATTTTTCATGCTTTATGACATGGTTGTGGAAACTGATTCTTTTCTTAGATAGCACTTATGTTTATGTAGGATTGATTATGTATGATTTTTTATGTGGAAAATATATTTATGAAATTTTACGATGGGTGAACCTAGATACTACTACAATTAATTAGGTAATGTTGAGTCTCATTAGATGTTATGTGTGATGGACTTGGTGGTTATCATTGGTTTTTTCTACCATATAAAACATTTTATGTGGTTGGCCTTGACTCTTGATAAGGTCATGTATTATGTTGCTAACACATAAATATTACTCAATGTTTATATTATTCCATGTTTATATGTTATGATTACATATGATAAATCATATTTATATCATCATTTTTTCAATTTTATCACTTTTCCTAATGCTTTGTTCTTATCGTTATTCCCTTCCCGGGATATTTAGTGCATCCCTTTGTTCATGTGTTCCCTAGGGTACCTTATGTAGATGTTTGACCATAATGGAGGTTAGGAGCATAATTTTAGTATTAAATAATGAAATATCTTATTTAGTTCTATGTTTTTGGTTTTATATACCTAGTCTTCCAAGACACTAGACTTTACAATACATGACTAGTACTCTTATGTATAATTATGGTTAAAATCATGTAATGTTATATATAAAAGGATAAGAATGAAACATTGGTGAACCCCATGATGAAGAACATAGGAATATTATCCCATTATCTATAAAATCATAGAGTTTATTATTAATACCCTCATGTTTGATAGTAGATATATTATATGGAGTGTTGGATATTGGATAATACCCTGGTATATGATTGAATGAGAAATCATCGTCTTGGAATATAGAAAGGCCAGTAAATTATTCAAGAAATATAATAGATTATCCCATATCAATATTCTTATCTTAAAGAATGTTATTTTCTATAGAATCATTTATTTGAGTTTGATATAATTTATTATATTGAAATAATATATATTCTTGTGATATTGGTGATATCAATGATTCTTCATCTTCATTTCACATTTACAGAATTAAAGGAAGAATCAATATACGTAGAATGATAACCTTCTCATAGAAATTTATTCTAGTACTATATATGTATATTCATTATTAACTAAATAGCATCGTATTCAACTATAGGTAGTATCAAAAGTTTTATTGGGATGTTTATCCATCAAATCTTTATAGTAGAGAAGATGTATACTATGGATGTAATAATTTCCACGTTCACTTTTTTCACTAAAAGCTATACATCCAATCATTTTAGTTTGGTTTTATTATTTATTCTATACTTGGAGGACACATAAGAATGAATTAAACTAGGATAAAAAAAGTACATTCCCTATTCATGAATGAATATCTATGGTACATGTCAAAACATCATTGCCGACATCCAACTTGGAAATTGTAATTAAATATTCTATCCCTATCTAACATATATGCAGTTAGCTTTGATTTACTAAAATAAACATTTTCATTGTTTATTGATTATAAATGTTACCATATTCATTTTAGTTGAATCATTTTAAAAAATATCGATGGTTTAATCAAGTATTCCACCCTTCCATTACATTAGTTGGTTCATCCAATTGATAATCACTATCTATATTTCCTTCCTTCTAACATGTAAATAATTTTCTCATCCCCTTCATGAAATTTATAAGGTGATTATTTATACACTTTTAACAGATTGGATGTTAAAATTTCTTACCAAGATTATATTTTTTCATCATAATTTTTTTGTTAAAAACTTTATTTTGATTCATATCCCTATGATACCCTTGAGATTCAATTATATATATTTTTACACTTAAAAAAATTATACAATTTACACATATTAATCATAGTATTTGATCAATTGGTATTTTCATAGTCTCAGTTTTGTCCAACTAAATAACTGGTCACCTTTTCAGTCAGTGGTAATAAATAATAAAGAGTCATATCATTCATGTCATGTGATGTTTTCCTCATTCTCACCAATATATTTATGTTATTTTTTCCTGAGGGAAAAGATAACCATTTCCTTCTTATATAAGAGTGTACAAGTAATCTTTGTTTTGTAAATATTATTCAGGAAATACTTCCAACCTATATCATTGATATAATCCTCAAACACTATATTCTTGATCAATGTACACAACTAGATAACTTCTCCCTCTTTATGATTACTCAGAAATATGAAATTCTATAACTCATAATAAGAAATGAGGTAGAATATTTTCTCAATATAGTTGCTACATTTCCTATGATAAATGGATCATATATTCATTTTAATGTTAGAGGCCTTTATCACATAAAATTCTCAATTGTGGTTTTTTCATTATTTGGGGGATTTGGGGTAACTCATAAATTAGATTTCTATTTTGAAAATTAGTATACTTGGATAGTGACATAGTAATAATAATTAATTTTTATCTCTTTGAGGTGAGAATTTCATTTTATAAGTCAACTCATTTACATTAAAATTGGTTGTTTAACTACTTCTTACTTTTTCTGAAATTTTTCTAGGATAAATGAAAAAATTGGGATGAGTATGACAAAATAGTTAAAACAAAAATGGGAATACAATAAAAATAAAATGGTAATTTATAAATTAAATTTATACCTTAATGAATTCATTTACAAGATTCAACATAAGTTATCCTCGATCAAGATCTAAATGTATCCTATTGTTGGACATTATCCCTTCATAATGGTTTATAATGATATGGGTATTTTACCAAATAATATCATCATGAAATGTCAAACAAGATGTGTCCGAAGTCCCATTTTCATGCACCAGTTGATGATAGAGTACATTTATGTCTTACATTCAAGAATAATACCCATATGTGCCTATTTACTAGAGACACATCCACATAATATGTATTGACAAGTATGTGTATTCATTTAAACCATTTACTCTATACTTAACCAATATTTATTGATCCAACTTTATGTGTAGTCTTATTACTATGGATTCTTTCAGTGTTTCCAAACCTAATACAAAAAATAACTACTGTTTTATTTGATACAAACTATGAAAACCATTATCTTTATGAGTCATTAATCTATGATTGAATAAAACAATACACATAATAAAACCTATATGATCGAAAATAGTTGTTTATATGAGTAATTAAGTATAATATATAACATAAATTTGGGGTTTTGTCAACATTGTTCAAAATTTCCAAAAATGAGACTTAAAAAAAGTGATAATCATGAACAATAATAAAGTGGCATTATATAACATGTTAATAAAAAAGAATCACAAAGAAGTGGAAACAACATTAATCATGATATCACCAATATAAGTCAAATACAACCACTAACACATCATAACATAGTTAAAAAACCATATGATGTAATTTTTTCAATCCACAGTACCTTGAATGAGGACTCATCAATTTAAAATAATACTCAATTCATTGGAGTTTTATATAATTATGGTCACACACTTCACATTCATATAATGTACATGTACAAGGGTTCTATATAGATCTTCTATCATAAGATAATATTTCCACAAATATAATTCTATAAATAGGTAATTAATAATATATATTTGTAATCCAACAATAAAGGTTGTATAATTTCACAAAGGTGAACACCCTTTATAAGAAATGGATACCGGTATTCAGTGTACAATTGATTTTATTGGAAAATCAATGTTGAATTTCCACAGTACAATAGGGGAACATAAATGTTCATGGGAGGGGTTAATGATAATGAAATGGGTATCTAATCATTTTTACTTCATAATGTATGTAATGGTGATATGTCTGAACATATCTGAATATTATGAATATGAGATAACATGAAGAATATAATGATGACTCCTATATAAATAGGTAAAGGATAAGATCCCTTACATTTAGGGGGTGATTCCAAAAGATTAGGAGGAGGTTATTTTGTACATAGAGCGAATTGAGAGAACTATAAAGAAGAGACGGTAGATTAAAACTAAGATATTGGGTTTTTTAGAGAATATGAAGTGGATTTTGGGTGGGTTTATATAGGAAAATAGAGGGGGGATCTCCTTTATTTCACAAAAATAGGTATTAGAATTTATAAAAAATTAAATCAAACCCAAAATAGAACACATTGTTTATTCCAATGTATTTTTCAAAATGGGAGTGGTTTACATTATTTTATATTTCAAATGGACGAAATCTTTAAAATATTACCCTCGGTAATGTAGAAATGAGTTATGTTCTTAAAGAAATGATTTTAAAATCAAAAAATATACCATAGTATTTAGAGGATTAATGAAATCATTATAAAATAAAAAAATTAACTAAAAAGTAAACTATTTTAATTGGTAAAAATGTATTCAGTACTAGTTTCCAATATATTCAATTAATACATCAGTTTTGGTTCATTATGATCTCATTAAAAAAATATTTTTATAGTCACTAATTTCTTCCCAAAAACTGGATAACATAAAGAAAATTTGGAAACATCCACCATTGGATAATATTTATGTTCTTATTAAAATAATATTATTTATTTTATCAAAATTATATTCAAAATATTGGAATATTATTCTTTAGTAAGTGTGAACATTCTTTAAAGATTGTTCGGTTTTTTTGAGAATAACAGTGTTCAAAAACATAAAAAAATTTACATTTAAATATAATATATATATATTATCGTTTACAATTTTAAAAAATTTATTTTAGATTTTTTTTTAAAATTATCATTTATTGGAAAAATACAATTATTCATATAATTGAATTTATTAATTTTAGTTTTGTAACACCAAAAATATAATTTTTTGTTTTATCAAACTATAATCAAATTAATTGATTATTTAACAACAAGATCACGTAACTATTACTATTATTGTATTAAAAATGCATTATAAATATATATATTGTTAATAGTTGATATATATAACTTCATTACAATAGAATTTTCCAAGAGGGTAAGGTTCATTGAGTTCATATTTTCATGGGTGGCATAGGGTACATGGTTTTGTCCATGGACATGATAGGCTTGAACATCTCACATAAATAGTATCAATAATGCATCATGTATTGGTTCTTTACAAGGACATTGTGAAGTCAAAATCCATGAAAATATACATTGTAACAGCCCATGATTTTATAAAAAAATATTCTTTTTAATTTTATTAATGTTTTGTGTTGTACGCTACACCAAAAGGAGCTTTCACAACACGCATCCTTGTCTTGCCTTGCATTACACGCAATCGCGACCTTCCTCGATAGCGTGTGTAATACGCAATACCGAGTTTCACTAAACAACAATATGCTATTAAAACTACCCGTTATGAATAGTAATAACCACTTTTTAAAATTCTATAAATCTTATTTTTCAAAATGAACTTCATTTTTGGATTCGGAATATCGAAATTAGCTTAGGTTGAAATTTTGGTGATTTTCGGATAACTTTCATATTTTGATGAATAGTGAAAATTACTAAATTATAATTAAAAACAACTTTTTTAATGGAAATAATTAATAGTGATAAATCATTAATTTGAGTGGTTTTAAAGTATATTTAGAATATATTTTTACAATTTAATACAATGTTGGTCATTGGATGTAATTTCACATTTAAACTAGACATAAACAAGTGTCAATCTTTTGATAGATATTGTTTCTTAAAAAACACGCTATTTGTTTTAACAGCGGGATTTAATTATAAAATTAATTAATGCAACTTTTATGTTATGAATTTGGTAAAATAGACTTCAGTTTTGAATTCGGAATATGAAATATAGCTTGGGATGAAATTTTGGCATTGTTCTGAAAAACATCAATTTTTGATGAATAGTGAAACTACTAAGTGGTAGGTTAAAAACTGAATTTTGCATAAAACTTAATTTTACCGCTTCTGTGAATGGAATTTCGAAAATCTGAGAGACACGGTTAATATCAAGGACTAAAATTTGGTTCAATGAGATGAAAATAATTTTTTGGTGAATAGTAACTTTTTACTTTTTTTTACCACGGTTAATAGTAAATAGGGTAACTAAGGGTAGATATGATATTAATATTACCCTAACACATGTCCTAATTCTATTGGACAAGTTTAATTCGACCAAAAACAAACTTAGGAATAAAATATGACCATTTAGGCCCACTTGGATTAGATTAGGACATTTATTATTAATTTATTTAAAGAAGGGTTAAAATAGTTAAAATCAAAGTTTAATAAGTAAATCATTTTTAATATGGGGTTATACATAAGATAAATAAGATTGTAAATATTCATTAGAAAGCTAAAAAGATTTCCTACATTATGGTATTTTATTTGTAATTTTTAGACATCAAATAATTTAATTTATTTATGACACAAAGATGATGCAGTAATTATCTTATTAATGAAATATTCACATAATTGATAATATAAATACCGAAATAAATGTAATTTAAGACTTTTTATGAATTCCACTAATTTTCTAGGTTACTATGATATATTAGTGTTGATTTAATCAACTTGTTTCGAACATATAATTCTGATATGACTTTCACAAAAATCATATATAAAATAGTGTCAAAATTGACACAAAATAGTTTTTAAATTAAATATTATATTATTAATTGTTATTTTATTCCTAAAAATCTAAGGTTCGGCCAAATGACTTAGATAAGGATATATATATTAATAATAAACAATTTGGGGTTCGTTTGGCATGTTATAGTAAGTGTATTAACCATATAGTGAAAGAAAACAACAAGACACGGTAAAAGTTAAATTATTTAACTTAGAGTTAAATCTAATTGATAAGGTTAAAATAATAACCTAAACTTGTCTAAATCCTATTGGTTGATAGGATTTAGACCCATCCCCACTTTAGCTTCGAAATAAGACCCTTTGGAACCATTATAAACCGATTTTGACTTTAATATAAAATAATATTTTGAGATATTCCTAAGGTGCCCCTCTCCTCCCTTATAAAAGGGCACCTCCTCCCCCTCCTCCTCACACCAAATTGAGCACTCAATCTCGGCCAACCCCTGCCATTTTCTCTTCTCCACTTCCCTAGAATAATCCTAGAGGTTCTGGTCTTCTTCAAAGACCAATCTTAGTTCCCTAAGTGGAGGATTCAAAGAGGCGTTTCAAAGAAGAGGTAATAACCATTACCGATCTTTTCCAATTTCTTTCTTCTTCAACTTATTCTTCTTTAGTTGTTTCATGACAAAGTAATAACATCAGTATTACTTACATACTGATATGTTATTATAAATATGAAACAACCCTAATTCACCTTCTATCCATCCTATGGAAAAATGAAATCACCACGCGTGCGTACGTACGGAATACCGTCTCCACGTCGTGGTGTAATCTATTTTCCTCCACCACATTAATTGGATGGGTATAATGGTGTAATGAGTAACTATATATGATTATTATAAAGTTATATTGATACTGAAATAGTATACATACACTTCAACACAATTCCACGACCATGGGAACGATATCATCGCTCGTGCGTACGTACGGACTACCGTCTCCACGACGCGATGAGATTCATTCTCCATGTTAACCATTTAAGAATGATTATAAAGTATATATAAGAAATAATAATGAAATATATGACATTATAAAGTTACTGGATTTATGTATATATATATATATATGTATGTCATCTACTTACTTCCATTTCAAGACAATAAGGAAAGTAAAATAGCGTTCATGCGTACGTACGGACTACCGTCTCCATGAACGGTGTTTTTCATTTTATTTATCTATCTATTATATATATATATATATATACTGAATATATATGATATATAAATCATATTTTATATTCTGTAAGTAATTAGATCATGATATAAGTAATAATGATGTCAAGAACAACAAGTCAAAACACCTACGATAAATGAAACGATTTTACCCAAAACGCTTCTTTAACATGAAATTTACAAAAGAACGGGTAATATAATGTCATAAGTGAACCATATATGATATCATAACAATGAATATGATTCTGGAATAAGTCAATAACATGATTTAAATCATTATACAGGAGGTTCGGACACTTACAAAGCAAGTCGGACATAAGGTAAGGGAAATATCACAATCTCATTTTTATCCGAGATTGTTTTTACTTTGGTAATTACTGGGGTGTATTTTATCATCCACATCCATGTTTCCTCAATATGTAATGTTATTTAAATCCACCTACAATTGTTTAAATCCAATTTTACCCTTCGGTGAGTTTTTAGTAAAAGATACGAAAGGAATCTTTTGTCATTTTTCATACGAGGTAATTTTTGACTTTTCCGACAAAAGTACGAGAAGAATGTTTTTTTAACTTAAACGGAACGAACGGATTTTTACGGTTTTATAAAGCCTTATTTTTATGAAGATTCCTCCAAAAGATTTCATGACTATTTTCAATAAAATCTCTTTTAAAAATTTCATGATGTTTTGTGAAAAGAAATTGATTTTGAAGAAGAAAGGATATTTTCCTCAAGAATTAATTTCAAGTGTTTTATCAAAATTATTTTCCATATAAGATAATAAAGGGTTCTGTTTCTATCCATATTTTTACATTGATTTGACTATTTTGTGATGGAATTATGTTTATGAATTCCTTTATCTTATATGAATGGTTTTATGATGTCATGTTGTTTAAGAATCCCATTTTTATTACATGGGTTATGCAATGATGTATGATTTATGATTTTGTGGCACACATAAGAAAGGATTCATTAAGAGATGGGTGGGACCTATATCTCCCTCCAATGCATTGGGTAAAGATTTTATATCTCATGAGATAGACATGGCTGGAATGGTAGGTTATACCGGTTCAGTGAAACAGGACTGAAACGAGGATTACTCGATTCAGAAAGGGACTTTGTCCACTAAGATAGTCTTGGCAATGAGTCTTGACTAACAAGAAATGATTCTCTATGATTATGTGTGTATGCCACAATGAGTAATGTTTTAAGTTATGATTTCATTTCACTACTATGATTTATCCCATGTTATGAAATTATGCTCTCTTTTGCAGGTTAAGATTTCCAAAAAATGTCATGTTCTTATGAAAATTATGTGATTGATATTTCTTTTGTTTACCCTTACTGAGCATTTGAGCTCACCCTTTTATGTTTTCTTTTCCCCAGGATATAAAGAAAGGTTTTAGGTAAAAAAAGGAAGATCTTTATGGGAGATGTTGAAGATCTTTCCCCACGATTAGAAGATTTTATTCCGAGTTTCCAAAGACACTAAACTATTACGATCCTTGTGTGTGTGTTTTTGTTATGTACTAAGTATTCCGCAAAAGTAATGTAAAGTCCATGTAAGTCAGGCTACGGGTCTCTACAGTTGGTATCAGAGGAAAGGTTTAGTCAACCTTTGGAAACTAGGATGCGAAAACATTAGTGAGATCCCTAGAGTTATTTCTAAGGTATGTCTAGGGATGTCCCTAAGGATAAGTATACATATAGGATATATTCCTAGAACTATGGTAACGATATTAGAATAAACCTAAGAAGTTAGTTATTGAGGATACTTTCCCTTTACTATGTTGTTTTCTCTAGCATGATTTTTGATTCTCACAAAACTATTTTTGTGTTTTGGTTAATGGAGGGAACCAAAAGGAATTCGGTTAACATTGAATCCAATGGACAAATTGGTGACTATGAGCAACAACATTGTGTAATGCCTAGAGAGAAAGATGTTGTGATTATGCCGAATCAATCATCGCGATATATGATTAACAAGGTGAAATTTAGTGGTATGCCCAATTCTTCAAAGAAGAGGAAGATAGACTATTATGCATGTTCGCATGTTGAGGAGCATAAAGAAAGGAAGATTGAGATTTCTAAAGAAGGGAAGAAGAACCTTGAGGAATACCTCAAATGGAGGGACCGATGTTATCTGTGTGAAGAAAAGGGTCATAGAGTGACAGACTGTTATGGAGTTCAATGTCTTATTTGTGGAGAACATGGGCATTACCCAACTCAATGCCCTGACCTAAAAAGTTACTTCTAAATCAAGGAAGGACTTATTCCAGGATAATCATTGATGTGGATGGACTGAAGTGTTTTGGTATTCAAGAATAATGTTGTTGAGGTACTTTTATGGTGTATTGAAATATTTAAGTATTGGTCTATTATGGTTTTCAATAATTTTAAGGTACCAATAACTATGAAAAGTGATTCAAATATTTTGGAAAGTAGATGATAAGTGCATAATGAAAGGATAAGAAGATAATGAGATGTTTGATTGTATTCATGAGCTCATGATTGATATAAGGACTAAGTGATATCATGGTTTGAGTATAAATAATTTTGAGGATTTCGGTATGTGAAAAGTGTTAACTTTTAACTGCATTCAAGTTTTCACTAAGGTTCAATGGGTATTCAAGAGAGTACAATATTAAGGCCTTTGAATGTTTGGAATGTGACCAAAAAAAACATATCTTATGATATATGGGGATCAACGATGGTATTAAATCTCTGGTAATCGTTTTCACTATGTTATGAGAGTGGACTGGAGTATTATGGATAAGCCTAAAGATTAGAATGGATTATGTTGGACATAAGTTAGTATTGTTTAAGGATCGAAGTTTTTTCGATATTATTGATGGGATGTTATAGTAATATAGTTTTATAAAAAGGACAACCTGCAGGACGGGTGACAGCCCATCGCTTCGGACAAGGCTGTAGGAATCGAACCCACAACCGAAGTGCGACTGGCCTTTATCGCCTACCACTGACCTACAGGAAGTCCCTGTTTAGTAGAAACTAGTTTTATTATATTAAGCAGTATGATATATGAAGTATAAGTCCATTTTAGGAACCGTATATGATTAATCTCACTATAGAATGACTTATGTATATTTAATAACTTTTGCTAACCTTTTGTTTGAGACAGATGGAATGAACAGTCATTCTATCACATGATCTGCTAACACTTCATGAATAACAAATTCAACTTCATTTATTTAAGAGATGAAGTGGAAATTGTTCAAGGCACGAACAACAGTGAGATTGTACCAAAATAAAGTAAGTATTTATTCTAATTCAAATTTTCAACTTTAGGAAATGATCTTGAAAACCAAAAATGTTGTCCTAGTGATCTTATACCTGATTAATCAGATGGTACCTTATATCTTCACAAATCTATGGATTTGTGATTACCGGCTTTTCCATAGCCATGTTCTCTACCACTCTCCATCAGAACATGATGGTTAGATTTCTCTTCCATATCCATATTTTCACCTATGTGGAAACACAATGATTAGTTTATTTGGGTAACCGTTACGTTTCATACTTTTGTTTTTAAATATTGGTTTTGATCTTCCTTTTTACGATGTGGGTTTCTATTAAAGAAACTTTCGAATAGTAAACCATTTATAACCCCAACGAATTTCGAGGGCGAAATTCATTTTAAGGGGGGTAGAATGTAACAGCCCAGGATTTTATAAAAAAATATTCTTTTTAATTTTATTAATGTTTTGTGTTGTACGCTACACCAAAAGGAGCTTGCACAACTCGCATCCTTGTCTTGCCTTGCATTACACGCAATCGCGACCTTCCTCGATAGCGTGTGTAATACGCAATACCGAGTTTCACTAAACAACAATATGCTATTAAAACTACCCGTTATGAATAGTAATAACCACTTTTTAAAATTCTATAAATCTTATTTTTCAAAATGAACTTCATTTTTGGATTCGGAATATCGAAATTAGCTTAGGTTGAAATTTTGGTGATTTTCGGATAACTTTCATATTTTGATGAATAGTGAAAATTACTAAATTATAATTAAAAACAACTTTTTTAATGGAAATAATTAATAGTGATAAATCATTAATTTGAGTGGTTTTAAAGTATATTTAGAATATATTTTTACAATTTAATACAATGTTGGTCATTGGATGTAATTTCACATTTAAACTAGACATAAACAAGTGTCAATCTTTTGATAGATATTGTTTCTTAAAAAACACGCTATTTGTTTTAACAGCGGGATTTAATTATAAAATTAATTAATGCAACTTTTATGTTATGAATTTGGTAAAATAGACTTCATTTTTGAATTCGGAATATGAAATATAGCTTGGGATGAAATTTTGGCATTGTTCTGAAAAACATCAATTTTTGATGAATAGTGAAACTACTAAGTGGTAGGTTAAAAACTGAATTTTGCATAAAACTTAATTTTACCGCTTCTGTGAATGGAATTTCGAAAATCCGAGAGACACGGTTAATATCAAGGACTAAAATTTGGTTCAATGAGATGAAAATAATTTTTTGGTGAATAGTAACTTTTTACTTTTTTTTACCACGGTTAATAGTAAATAGGGTAACTAAGGGTAAATATGATATTAATATTACCCTAACACATGTCCTAATTCTATTGGACAAGTGTAATTCGACCAAAAACAAACTTAGGAATAAAATATGACCATTTAGGCCCACTTGGATTAGATTAGGACATTTATTATTAATTTATTTAAAGAAGGGTTAAAATAGTTAAAATCAAAGTTTAATAAGTAAATCATTTTTAATATGGGGTTATACATACGATAAATTAGATTGTAAATATTCATTAGAAA
Source organism: Viscum album (assembly GCA_963277665.1). Taxonomy (NCBI): domain Eukaryota; kingdom Viridiplantae; phylum Streptophyta; class Magnoliopsida; order Santalales; family Viscaceae; genus Viscum; species Viscum album. The sequence continues at coordinate 399,972,865 of OY728166.1, forward strand.
GCTAAAAATATTTCCTACATTATGGTATTTTATTTGTAATTTTTAGACATCAAATAATTTAATTTATTTATGACACAAAGATGATGCAGTAATTATCTTATTAATGAAATATTCACATAATTGATAATATAAATACCAAAATAAATGTAATTTAAGACTTTTTATGAATTCCACTAATTTTATAGGTTACTATGATATATTAGTGTTGATTTAATCAACTTGTTTCGAACATATAATTCTGATATGACTTTCACAAAAATCATATATAAAATAGTGTCAAAATTGACACAAAATAGTTTTTAAATCAAATATTATATTATTAATTGTTATTTTATTCCTAAAAATCTAAGGTTCGGCCACATGACTTAGATAAGGATATATATATTAATAATAAACAATTTTGGGTTCGTTTGGCATGTTATAGTAAGTGTATTAACCATATAGTGAAAGAAAACAACAAGACACGGTAAAAGTTAAATTATTTAACTTAGAGTTAAATCTAATTGATAAGGTTAAAATAATAACCTAAACTTGTCTAAATCCTATTGGTTGATAGGATTTCGACCCATCCCCACTTTAGCTTCGAAATAAGACCCTTTGGAACCATTATAAACCGATTTTGACTTTAATATAAAATAATATTTTGAGATATTCCTAAGGTGCCCCTCTCCTCCCTTATAAAAGGGCACCTCCTCCCCCTCCTCCTCACACCAAATTGAGCACTCAATCTCTGCCAACCCCTGCCATTTTCTCTTCTCCACTTCCCTAGAATAATCCTAGAGGTTCTGGTCTTCTTCAAAGACCAATCTTAGTTCCCTAAGTGGAGGATTCAAAGAGGCGTTTCAAAGAAGAGGTAATAACCATTACCGATCTTTTCCAATTTATTTCTTCTTCAACTTATTCTTCTTTAGTTGTTTCATGACAAAGTAATAACATCAGTATTACTTACATACTGATATGTTATTATAAATATGAAACAACCCTAATTCACCTTCTATCCATCCTATGGAAAAATGAAATCACCACGCGTGCGTACGTACGGAATACCGTCTCCACGTCGTGGTGTAATCTATTTTCCTCCACCAAATTAATTGGATGGGTATAATGGTGTAATGAGTAACTATATATGATTATTATAAAGTTATATTGATAATGAAATAGTATACATACACTTCAACACAATTCCACGACCATGGGAACGATATCATCGCTCGTGCGTACGTACGGACTACCGTCTCCACGACGCGATGAGATTCATTCTCCATGTTAACCATTTAAGAATGATTATAAAGTATATATAAGAAATAATAATGAAATATATGACATTATAAAGTTACTGGATTTATGTATATATATATATATGTATGTCATCTACTTACTTCCATTTCAAGACAATAAGGAAAGTAAAATAGCGTTCATGCGTACGTACGGACTACCGTCTCCATGAACGGTGTTTTTCATTTTATTTATCTATCTATTATATATATATATATATACTGAATATATATGATATATAAATCATATTTTATATTCTGTAAGTAATTAGATCATGATATAAGTAATAATGATGTCAAGAACAACAAGTCAAAACACCTACGATAAATGAAACGATTTTACCCAAAACGCTTCTTTAACATGAAATTTACAAAAGAACGGGTTATATAATGTCATAAGTGAACCATATATGATATCATAACAATGAATATGATTCTGGAATAAGTCAATAACATGATTTAAATCATTATACAGGAGGTTCGGACACTTACAAAGCAAGTCGGACATAAGGTAAGGGAAATATCACAATCTCATTTTTATCCGAGATTGTTTTTACTTTGGTAATTACTGGGTTGTATTTTATCATCCACATCCATGTTTCCTCAATATGTAATGTTATTTACATCCACATACAATTGTTTAAATCCAATTTTACCCTTCGGTGAGTTTTTAGTAAAAGATATGAAAGGAATCTTTTGTCATTTTTCATACGAGGTAATTTTTGACTTTTCCGACAAAAGTACGAGAAGAATGTTTTTTTAACTTAAACGGAACGAACGGATTTTTACGGTTTTATAAAGCCTTATTTTTATGAAGATTCCTCCAAAAGATTTCATGACTATTTTCAATAAAATCTCTTTTAAAAATTTCATGATGTTTTGTGAAAAGAAATTGATTTTGAAGAAGAAAGGATATTTTCCTCAAGAATTCATTTCAAGTGTTTTATCAAAATTATTTTCCATATAAGATAATAAAGGGTTCTGTTTCTATCCATATTTTTACATTGATTTGACTATGTTGTTATGGAATTATGTTTATGAATTCCTTTATCTTATATGAATGGTTTTATGATGTCATGTTGTTTAAGAATCCCATTTTTATTACATGGGTTATGCAATGATGTATGATTTATGATTTTGTGGAACACATAAGAAAGGATTCATTAAGAGATGGGTGGGACCTATATCTCCCTCCAATGCATTGGGTAAAGATTTTATATCTCATGAGATAGACATGGCTGGAATGGTAGGTTATACCGGTTCAGTGAAACAGGACTGAAACGAGGATTACTCGATTCAGAAAGGGACTTTGTCCACTAAGATAGTCTTGGCAATGAGTCTTAACTAACAAGAAATGATTCTCTATGATTATGTGTGTATGCCACAATGAGTAATGTTTTAAGTTATGATTTCATTTCACTACTATGATTTATCCCATGTTATGAAATTATGCTCTCTTTTGCAGGTTAAGATTTCCAAAAAATGTTATGTTCTTATGAAAATTATGTGATTGATATTTCTTTTGTTTACCCTTACTGAGCATTTGAGCTCACCCTTTTATGTTTTCTTTTCCCCAGGATATAAAGAAAGGTTTTAGGTAAAAAAAAAAGGAAGATCTTTATGGGAGATGTTGAAGATCTTTCCCCACGATTAGAAGATTTTATTCCGAGTTTCCAAAGACACTAAACTATTACGATCCTTGTGTGTGTGTTTTTGTTATGTACTAAGTATTCCGCAAAAGTAATGTAAAGTCCATGTAAGTCAGGCTACGGGTCTCTACATACATTCGATAGATTTTACGATAAATGAGATTCATATTGTACAATCCTACTAGTTGAGGCCATCACTTCCATTATCCATGACAGTTGGATTCATCAAAACACTATATTTGTACTAATCATATTATAATTGTTAAAAAGATATTTTATCAACTGTTATTATGAATAATGGTATTTTAAATCATAAATCATATCATAAAACCAAATATTTTATTGTGTTTTCTATAACCATAATACATAATTTTCAATATAATTAATTAATAGATGGAGTTTTATATATAAGAGTTCAGTTTTTTTAAATCTAGTTAGAAATATTATAAACACATGGAAGAGGATATATGTTCATAAAATTTATATTATATAACATATATCTGTTAATGAAAAATCATAATTCTCAATAGAACATCTTGTAAAATAAGACATCTAAATCCCAAGGTGACGTACTTGGAAGGATAAATTATATACCCTCCAACAAGTCTGACTGAATATTTAGTTATTAGTGATTTATTACTATCATTATGTGTACAAGAATGGTAACAATATATAATAGGGGAATAAACATAGTTTTGAAATCATCATCTCTCTAATGTATAAAACCCTAAAGGTCCTTAGGATAAATAATCAATGAGAAGGAGCACTTTCAAACCATCTTCTTGATGAAGAGGATTGGTTCACTCCGAAATGAAGCACATAGTCATATGATCCCTTTATCCATATTCTCATATAGTTTCTTCTTAAGAATAACAGTTTAAAAAAAATTCTATACAGAGTATTGGATAATAGATAATCCCCCAGTATAATAATTAATGAAAATTCAACCTCTCAACATAGAGAAAGAGAAGGATATTCTTCAAGAAACACAATAGATTATTCCCTTAAAATACAATTTTATTAATGAATGATTTTAAATAGATTCATTCATTTGAGTTTTATATTATTGATCATAGAGAAATAATATCTATTCATATGACATTGGTGTTGTAGAATATTCTTTATCCTTGATGAACATATAATGAATCAATTGATGCCATGCTATATAGAGAGGGATTTTCTTTCTTCTAGAAATTTATTTCTGTACTATTTATGGAAATACAATACATATCTATAAAATCATATTATTAAATTAATGGTAGTATCACATGGTGTTATAGGATGTTAAACCCTAAAATTGAGATAGTAATGGAGTTGTATACTAGGAATGTACAATTTTCATATTCTATTTTTTCACTAAAAAATCTGCATCCATGAATTGTAGTTGATTTTTTAATAGTTTTAATAAACATTTTTGATGTATAAGAATGGACAAAACTACAAAAAAAAAGTTCATTCCCTATTCTTGAATTAATAACTAGGGAACATGTCACCACATCATTTTCAGGATCTACCTCAGTAGTTTTAATGACATATTCTCTTCCTTGTTACCTTAGAGGTTCTTAAAGAACATTTACTCTAATAAATTATTTCATTGTGCATTGGTAATAATTGTGATTTTATTAATTTTTTATAAATTTGGAAGAAATGATGAGGTTTTAAAAGAGTATTCCTCTCTTCCATTACGTTGGTGGGTGTATCCCCTTAACAATTTATGTATAGTTCCCATCATTCTCATAAGGTAATAATTTTCTCACCACCTTTAAGAAATTTCTATGCTGATTATTTTTAAATTTTTTATGTATTAGTCATTGAAATTTCTTACCAATATTATGTTTCTCCATCACAGTTATAGAATTAAAATCTACTTTATGATTTTAATCCCTGTGATACTCATGAGATTCTATTAAATCCATTATGACATTGTGTCCACATTATAATACTTATTCATAGTGATGAGAGGCTATGATCACTAGAATTTTTTCATAGAATCAGTTTTATTCAAATAAATAAAAATTCATAATTTCATTCAAGGGTAATAAAAATTCCCAACGAATATAATTATTCTCTTGTGAAATTTTTCTCATACTACCTGATGGATTTGTCAACTTTTTTCATGGGGGAAAATAAGACCCTTTTTATATTTTATAAGTGTGAGACTAAAATATGTGTCCTAAATTTTTTTGGATATCCTAAAATCCCCTAACATCAGCCTCATCCCCAAGATTTGAATTCTTAATCAATATCCTCTACTAGGTATCTTCTATCTCTTTTCGATATATAGCCAATATAAAATTATATTAATCATAACATAAAATGATGAAAAATATTTTCTCAGTGGAGTTGATACATATTTTATGATTAAATGGTAAGATAATCATTTGAATATTGGAGGCCTTTTTTCACATAAATTCTTCAATTGAGGCCTTTTCATACTTTGGACTATTTGTAAGTTACTCATAAATTAGTTTTCAATTTTGATCCTAAGATAACTAATATTAAATCATCACAATGTTTCTTAATCCATCTCTCATAGAGTTGGTAATGTCATTTTTTAAATTATCATATATCCCTTCAAACTAGTTTATGAATTTGGTCCTCATATTTCTGACCATTTACTAATATAATCGGAAAATTTGGGATGAGTATGCTTAAATTATTAGAAATATAAAATGGAATATAATAACAATAAAATTATAATTTATAAATGAAATTTATTCATGAATTATATAACATAAAATATTCTATATATGTTATCCATGAACTATTTCCTAATGTAGCATATTATGGAATTTTTTCCATTGATACTGGTTAGTAATGAGATTAGAAATTTACCAACACATATCACATGGGAATATCAATCTAGGTGTGTAAAAAGTACAATTTTTGTACACCAGGTTATCAACAAGACCATATAAACCAGATTTTTAGTATTATTACCTATAGTTACCTCTATTCTAGAGCCACACCCAAATATTCTATCCTCAGATTTATGTATTTTTGTTTAAACCACTTACACTATACATAACAAATATTTCTTGATCTTTTTTTAGTATTATTACTAATGAATTTTCAAATGTTTACTTATCCAAATAAAAATAACCAATTATTTATTTGATATTAACTATTAAAAACCATCTCTTTATTACACATTAATTCAATAATGATTATAAAATATTACACATAATAAAAACTAGAAGATTGATAACACTAGTTTATATGTGTAACTGGGTACAATAAAAAACAAAAAAATATATAGTGGGTATATCTCCATTATTTACAAATTCCTTAAATGGTAAATAAAGAGAGTAAGAATCAAATACAATATCAAAGTGACGTGATATAACATGTTATAATAAAAGAATAGTGGGGAAGTGGAAACAAAATCAAGAACGAAATCATAAACATAGGTCATGGATAACCAAAAATACATAATAACATGGGGGGAAAAATTTATGATGGAATTTTTTCAATCCATAATCCCTTTCATTGTGTCTCATTAGACTGAATCATTACTCAATTAAATGGAGTGTTGTATAATTCTAGTCATACAACTCACATTCATATCATGTACATGCATAAGTTTTCCACAAAGTTCATTCATAAAATGATCATATTTCCTCACATTTAATTAAATTATCAATGAATTAAGATTATTTACATGTATTCCCCCAATCATTATCATATAAGTGCAGATATGTGATATTCCATGATAGGAATTGGGTACATGTATTCACTATAAAATTGAATTTCAAGGAAAATCACTGTGAAATTTCACCAGCATAATGGGGGAACATAAATGGCCATGGGAGGGATTAATGATAGTAAATGATATATATAATAATTTTGAGATCATAAAGAATGTATGGGTGATATGGTTGAATAGATATCATCATTAAAAATATGGGATAACAAGAATAAGATAGTAATGATTTCTGAATAAATAAGAGAAGGAGAGGATCGCTTACCAAGATATGGGGATTCCAAAATATTGTGAGGATTATATTGAGGGATTAAGGAAAATTGTGGGGAACATAAATATGAGAAGGTAGATTAGAAATGTGATCCCTGTTTTTTGACTGAATAATAATGGGATTTTGGGTGTTTGTATATTTGGAAAGAGAGGGGAGATGCTTATTCTTTCACAAACATAAGATCTAGAAATAATTTGATAAAATTAATCATAACCTCAATCTAACACATTATTTATAGAAATTTAAATTCAAAATCTGAGTGTGTATCATCAATTTTATGTCTTATTGTTGAAATCATTATAATATTACACTTGGTTATGTGTGTGGGATTCATGTTTTTTAATTAAATAATTTTAAAATCATAAAATACAATATAGTTTTTTGAGGATTCGTAAGAGAATTATAAAATTGATTATTTTAAATTAAATTTATAAAATTTTAATTGGTAATCATATTTATTGTCAGGTACCCACAAATCAATTTAATAATTCACTTAATGTTCATTATGTTGTCATAAAAGACACCGTATATTTATACCTGCCTGAATTTTCTGCCAAAAATTCGATTGTCAAAAAAAATTATGAAACACTTCCCATTGTATAATATCTATGTTATTATCACAAGAATGTTATTTATTTTATCAAAATAATAATCTAAATATTTTAATTTTTTCTTTTTATGTATATGTCAACATTTATTTTGAGATTTTAGGTCTTATTGATAATAATGTTTTTCGAACAGTTATAAAAATATCATTTGAATTAAAAAAATTCCTTTCATTTACAATTTTTAAAAAATATTTAATAATAATATTATATTAAAATTGATTGTATTTGAAAAATCTATTAATTCATCAAAATTAATGAAATTTTTTTATTCATGTAATACCAATAAATCAAATTTGTGTATTATGAAACTATAATCAAATTGATTTATAAAGTAACAACAATATGAATTGAGTTTTACTATAATTTTATTAAAAATATAATATAACTATTTATGTTATATAGGCATTGATACCTATCCCTTTATTAAATAATAATTTTCCTTTATTGTAAGGTTCATGATGGTGATATTTTCATGTGGTGGTTTGGCATACATGGTTTTTCCTATGAAATATATGATATTGAACTACTTCCACTAATTGTTTAAAAAATTCAACTATTATTGGATCTCAAGTTTTTCTTTTTCAAGTTAAAATACCCTAGAATCTATATTATTTTGAAGCTCTAATAAATTGGGTTCATAGGGAACAATCCTACTAGTCGATGAGATCACTTCCTTTTTCTAGGACAATTAGATTTATCAAAAACCTTTATATATACTAATTATATTATCATTGTTTGAATGATATATTTTTACTTATTATGTTTTGTAATGGTGTTTAAAATCAAAAATATTATAATGAAACCGATGAGTTTCTTATGTTTTCTATAGCCATAATTTATATTATAGAATTTAATTCAACCAAATATTGATTTTTATATATAAAATTTTAGTTTTTATAAATATATTCAAAAAGATCATCCACACATGGAAGAAGGTATCAATTCATAATAATAAATATATTTACCATCTTTTAGTCAATGAAATTTTGAAATGTTCAAAAGATCATCTTTTAAATGAAGGAAAGAGAAAACCAAGGTCACTTACTTGGAATTATAATTTCCTTACACTCCAAAGACAGTAACCAAATATTTAATTATCTATTCTACCTTGGTTTCATTTTTCAGGGTGGAATGGAAACCGACATAGTTCTAAGAATCAACCCAATTGTGAAATAAACATCTATCTTAGTAAAAAAACCCAAAAATTACATAGGATTTTATTCTTGAAATTGATCCACCATAGGAGGAAACACATCCTTCTCTATTCCTGTCATTATGAGAAAGAAAAAAACTTGGGCTGTGATCTCACCTAACTGTTGAAAAACATTCCCATTAAGGGATTTGATGGATATCCCATTCCCCAGGATGATCATAATTGTAATACTCAAGAAATGTGAATTTTACCCATAAAAAGTATCTATCAACATGTTTCTGATAAAATGTCATCCTATAATTCAATAATATCAGTTAAAACATGATATCTCAAGAACCAAAAAGACCCAAATGAAATGGTACCCACCATCTTATAAGTGACATTAAATAAATTTCTGGATACTCCGTGATTTACTCAGAAATGTTTGTTAATCGATTTAACCGATCACATATATTCCACTACTAATGTAATGTCTTGAATTTTCCATGTATTATTTTTATATATTATATAGAATTTTTTCAAGTTCAATATTTTTCGATGGAGTGTGGTTCTGAGGCCCGGAGTGCCCACAATAAATGTTTGAAATAAATTAATCTTTTAATAGTGTGTGTGAGCGGTTTTCTAGTGTATGTTTAAAAACAATTAAATGGGTGCCGGGACCCGAATTCCAAGTGCACCATCACGTTTGGAGTAGTAAAATTTCCATAGGTGGGACCTAACATCAACCAGTGTGGGTCAGCTTCAAAAGTTCGTTTTTTAATGTTTTAAAGGAAATAAAATAAATTGACAACTAATTTATTTTAAATGTTTCTTTTTATGAAACATCCTAATTACTCCCTTTCATATACATACATATGGAATCATTTCAGTGTTAGCCACATAACCTTGTGAATTGAGGATTTCCATTGGGGAGTTGGAGGAGAACCTGTTGGCAGACGATGATGTCCTAATCGATTGACGAATCCCGGATTTCATGAACCTCACCAACAATTTTCATGAAGTGGTCGATGTTCAAAATAATTGCGGCAGGGGTTGATATTTTGATTCTTATATTCCCCTTTCATGGATTAAATGATGAATATGGATCATCCTACAAATAGGGTGATCCTTGAATCAAGAGTTCTTGGGGGAGGGTGTCAATTTCATTTTCTTTTGATTTTTTTTATTCCAGAATTGATTTTTTGATAAATTTTTTTTTGTATTTTTGAATTGCATGTTAAACCTATTCATAGGAGTGGATCGACATAGTGAACAATGATGGTGGAGGTTCATTGCTCATTTAGTTATTAGATTTCAACCTCTTTTCCTTGCATTCTTTGTGTTCTTTGTGGGGTGACAAACAACAGACTGTTGCATGTCCAATTCAAAATGTAATGATTCCAAATTAGAGATCAGAAATCAAGTTGACATAGTGGTGGTCTAATGACGTTGGGGGATGACAAATCGGCTCAGATCAAAAGAGACCATTCTTCGAGTGTTCTACTCATGGGTGTATTGATACTAATTTTCAGGGTAGATCAGAGGCCTGGAAACAACGGAGACGACTGTGGGATGTCAGGGAGGCCTTAAATTTCGATTTTCATGGAAAAAAGATCATCGAATCGACAATCAGAGAAACACTGAGGCGCGACGAAGCATGTTCGCATTTTTTGAATTTTTTTAAAACACACAGCATGTGTCCTGATGAACACGCACTTTGGTACCAGCGTTGGAGACTAGGGTTTTAGGTGGCAGACGGGCATCACACAGCATGTGACCCCTATCACACGGTGTGTGGGACCTTCCCTGAAGCTTGACATGTATTTTGGAAAGTACATGGATAGGGTATGGAATACACGACATTACAACATGATGTGTATACCCTACGTGGCATGACTGAGGCAGCTACATGGGAATTGTCCTGTATCCAAGGGATAAACAGACGCGAGGTAGAGTAAAATATTCTATAATCCACCACATGTGTAGACATGACTGATTACGCATGTTTCACGGTGTATCGATTACACGGGATAACACACATGGTTTACAACTGTGTACGGGCACATGACTGCGTACTTCAAGGCAACACTAATTACTTGGACATGGCGTGTGGTTCGTATGTAACGTCATGTAAATACATTTCTGCACAGTATGTTTATAAAACTTGGGTCGTTCTACATGATTAGAACCAAGAGTCAAGTGATATGGCGTGTAACCCATCTACATGTAGTGTATATTTTAGAACATGGTTTTTTCTTTATTTTCCACCATTTCTTGGACATGTTTTTTCTAGGTTAGTGCCATGTTTTGTCATTCCCCTGAGCGTCAGGTATCAATTCCATTCATATGAGTATGATCCCTTCAGAAAGACATTTTGAAATAGAGTCAGGTATCATTCCGCGATGCCCGAATAGAGATCCTCTATCCATTACTGACCCAAGGTAGTGTCAGGTAGCGATGTTAATACTCATACAAGATGTGGATCCTCTACTTAGAAGGTGAATCTAGATGATCTGTGATATCCTCTAAGGACCTGAAAGTGATCCATCTTTGTGTATCATTATCTTTCCTTCACTCAGTAGTGTGTTCTCCTAGAATGAGTGTATCTATCTCTCATCGCTTTTCTCGATGAATAATACATCTCTGACAGATGACATCAAAGCTATTAGACTTGTGGAGTGATTTCTTGTTGTTTAGTTCATTGTGAGATCTTCTAAATGAATCCTTAGTGGGGGTATGTTGTTGTATTTTTTGTCTCTATACTATGGGTATTGGTATTGAGTATATATGAAGTGTGATTCTACTATTATATGTTTAGTATACATATACTGTGTAGTTTTTAATTTACCATAACTTTGTTTATAGAATTTTTGTTTTTGGGATCCACTACTATGTATTGTTATACTGACCCCTACAATAAAATTGCCTCAATGGGTCATGTATTTTTCATATGAGTGGCCATTTGACTGATTTCAGGGGAGACTAGGACAGGACTGATATTTTTCAGTTCCCTTCAGGCCGAGGTGTTTCTACGACTACGAGAAGCAGTCCCAGTACCACTTTATGCTGAAATGATGGTCATTGTAGATTGTAGCCTCTTGTTTTGGGGGGTTTTTATTCTGACCCAATTATACATTATGCACTTTACTTTCTGTTGTACTCTTTTTGTTCAGTTAGTTGTATTCATGAATTTTTTTCCTTATTGGTTTTTACATTTCATCATTTGTGGTCCTGGATATTTGTGCATGTGTATAGGTACATAGGCAATGCCTCCCATGATTGTGATATGCCTACTCGGTGCAATTCACCATCCCATATCCTATTGGAGGTGTCCATGGGGAGTCACGGCATGGACCCCATGAGGAAGGATCGTGTAAGAGAGGTATCAGAGGTGTTCAGTTATACCTTAGGACCAAGAGTCTTTGATATTGTTTTCGGGAAACAGTGTTATGTGTTTCAAGCTCGGCTTTTAGGACAAAGACTCCAGTGTTGGTGGGGGCGGCTGACATATCCATACATGAGGACTCTGATAACCTTATATTCGACATTGTACATGAAAACAGTTGTTATAGGTATGTAATATAATGTACATGCAACATATTGGAATGGGTTGTGTTTTTTATTCCATTGTGTCAGCTATCCAGATATACTTGTTGATCATGGTATATCATGCTTCCCTAAAGGATTCATCTGTGACTGGTTGTGCCCAAATTATCCCTACTGGTAAAAGCGGTCGATGTAGTACGTGTAGGGGTCGAATCCACAGGGACCGAAGAAGAAACCTTAAGTCACTAAGATTGGATACGGGATTGGCTATGCAGTGGCCAACTTTGGATTGAATTGATTTGAAGAAAAATTGATTTAATTTAAAAAAATAAAAAATAAAAGTACTTGAATTAAAACAACTAATTAAGGCGAGTCGATCCTAGGTTGTCTCTTGGGCTTTATTGGATGTATTTGTTTTTCATTTGATTTTCTGTTCATCGGTTCAAGAGGTATCCATTAAATAAAATAATTCCTCAATATCATTCTCTGATTTAATCCATACACAATTTCAAGGCTAATCACCAATTCACTTAGATGATCAATTTAATGAGCACTCCAAGGAATTGGATCGTACTAGCACTCAAAATGTGTCGTCGTTAAATTCGATGAAGACAAAGAAGAAGATAAATCAAAGAAAGGAATTCTTAAAATAAAGAAAAAATTTAAGAATTTAAGAACATCAAATAACATTCAATCTAACTCATGCAACTCCCTAGGATCAACCCATAATAGGTTATCCCTCCATTGATTCTATTCTATCAATGTAAGTGGGTAATTGACTTAAAAAAGCGGGATTTAAGAAGAATGGAAAAAAACATTAATCAAAATGAACACTCCACCGTTGTGTGATGAATTCACAAGTGCGGGTGTGAATAAATTCACACTACAATTCAACGGTATAAACGTGTGAAGAAAAGGAAAATAAAAAGTGAAAAATAAGAATAAATTTTATTAAAATACTAAACGTGAATGAAAAACGTACATTAGAGAAATTGAGGATGCCATTACAAAATAAAAGCAGGAAATTACAATTGAATGAAAAACTTGGATTCAAAGTAAAATGTTAGATGATTATTCCCTTCACCACCAGAAACTTATAAAGGCATACTAGGAGCCTTATGTCCACCCCCAACAATAAATTCACCCCCCAACAATAAAGAGAGTCAAAAGTAGGGTGAAGAATCAAAAGGAAATTGACGTTTCGAAGTTGACCCGGAAAACATTCCAGATTCGTCCTCCATTATGACGTGTGCGTTTGACACATCATATGGCCGAATCCAAAGGTGTAATAAATATAAAATATCTTCGTACATGTGTCTTCTAGAAGCTCTAAAAAGTTCAGTAAATTTGGCTTATCCTTTTGGATGTTATGGTCGAAATGGTTGAACGGATTTCTGTGCATTAATGTCGGGTCCACCATTTAAATCTTAACTTCATATCCCTTTATCATCATGAAAACATCAGAATCAGCTCCAGCCACAGTTTAATAAAATGATCCTCATACTTGTATCTTTCTACTGTATAAATTTGAGCTTCATTGGGCTTGGTTTTTGGGCCCCACATTTGTTTGATGGGCCTTAGGCCCATTATGCTTTTTCCAGCATGTTTATGGCTTCAGGTGCAAAATTCTCCATCCTCCTTTGTGATTCATCCATCGGACCTAAAAGATAAAATGTTCCAAACAATGTGATCAATCATATCCCAAAATGTCGAATTCATAAAATGAATATAATATTGTAAACAAACAAATGAATGATTGGTCCCAAATTTTCATTTTAAACATGAATTGCATTTTTTGATGAGAAATGAAGTTCTATTTATGTAATGCACTAAAAACAATGTTTATGGACTTTGGAACAATGAATATAAAGATATTAACAATTAATATTAGCCACTTTCAGAGACTAATCACACCCCCCCAACTTGAGTTTTTTTAGTCCTGAGCAAAATAAATTACAAATATGAAATTCAAATACCCTTTTCAAAAAACATTTTAATACAAATTGCTCACCCAAATATCTAATACCAAAAAAATTATGGAACCCATAAAAAAATTTTAAAACAAGCTAGGTCCATAAGAATATCCCAAGCCCAAGCCCATTCCTTTGTTCAAATTCATTGCCACATTTCATCCAATTCCAATTAAGCATGCTAAGTGTTGTGCATCATAAAAGATATGGGGAAAATTTTATTGTTCAAGGGGAAAAAATGGAAGCGCTAGGTGGTAATCACATTAAACCTTAAGATGAGTATCCTTTTTTTTGATTTTTTTTATTTTAATTTTTTTAACCACAATAGATATGAAGAGACTAACTCTGGGCGAGACAACTATGGAGTCACTATCCCCAAGTGCCAGACGCCACACATATTGTCAATTTCATGCTCTACAATAGAGATATAAAGTCTAACTCCGTGCAATACAACTATGGAGTCACGATCCCCAAGTGCCGGATGCCACGCATTTGAACAAAACATTGCTCTATGTGGTCTTTTTTTTTGTTTTTTGTTTTTTTTCTGTTTTTTTTTTCATACTCAAATTAAACTAAAAGTGACCCCAAGAATCCTATGCTATAATGAAAGGGACCCAAGAACTCAAATTTACACCCACAATTCAGAAGAAGTGAATTGTGGCATTTTTATTAAGAGGATGAAAATGTAAACTTTGAAAAATCACATCATACAACCGCACTTTCCAAAAACTATGCTCATGAACATAAACTTGCATTAAAATCAGAATTAACGCATACAAAATTATTTAATATCCAATTTCATAGTTTGCAATGTGTGTTATCATGTTCAAGGATAATGGAATTTTTTCTTTTCATGAATGTTCTTATTGAAAAAAAATCATTTTTATCCCCCCCCCCAACATATAATAACACTGTCCCCAGTGTTTAAAGAAAGGAAAAGTTATAACAGGGTAGGAGATGAGTTCAAAGAAGAAATTTAATATGAAAATCATGGAATGAAGTCACCTAGTGGTTGATGATGATAGCACATTCCATAGTCTCCCTTCAATCCTGCATTTGAGTCTCAGTGGCTTGGATGGTGGTGAATGGATTTTCCTTATGGCTTATGACATGTCCTTTTATTTTTTTTAAACCTATAAAAACATAAAAATAAAACAAAACAAAATAAACTGATGATACATTGTCTTCTTTATATTTTCTGGGTAAGTTATTACTCAGAGATCACACCACGTGACACGGATGAATATGGCGCTCCCCGTTCATACCCATCCATACTCATAAAAGAAGAACATGTCAACAGATTATGGTAATTTATTATATGAAAAATAAAATGATTCAAAATAATTAGAAAACATGGAAACCATGGGTTTCCTCCCATGCATCGCTTTTGTTTAACGTCGTTAGCTTGCCTTGAACCCCCCAACTTATCCAATTCCAACTTTCAACATTTTTAGGACCCCATTTTTATCCAACTCAAAAAGATTCAGATTAGGCCTTTTTTAGAATTTTTTCATGTGAAATACCATGCTTAACAATGAGTGTGAAAGTCCAAGGAATTTCAGTAATGGTTGATTGAGTTTCATTTTGAGTATTTCCTAAGATTTCAAGGATCATTCCTACTTTGTGAGATTCTTGATGAAAATGGATGATAATTGAATGGTCTAGGTTTTCATAAATAGAGGGATTCTTGAGTGGGGAAGGAAGGATTATAATGTTGAGTTCAGCATCATTGAATTTTCCTAAAGAAGAATTATAATTTGAATAAAAAATGGTGTCTTCTTTAAAAACATTTGAAAGAATTGGTTCCTTTTCAAAAGATGATTCATCCCCAAAATTTTCCATTTGAATTTCATGAGTGGGTATAGACAAAATATTCGTTATATCTCCCAATGGTTCAATGATCGGTGATTCTAAAAAAATTTATTGGAGCAATATTCCGAACACTCAATCCATGAAGAAAAATTTTCCCCTTGTGAATCCAAAAAATTAATTTCATCCTGATTTAAATACCCTTCAACATTTCTTTGATCTTGTTCAGTTATCCCATATCCAAAGGTTAGTTCTTTTTTCAATTCATGGGAGGTTTTTGGGATAAAATAGTCATCTATCAATGATGAGGAAAGAACATATTTAGTGGGAAAGGGTTCCTCAAAAGTCTTAAAGCTTTGTAATTCTAATCTGAAAGATGAAACTTCTAAATTCATTTTATCCACTTGTTCACACAATTGTTCAAGAATTTTTTCAGGATTAGGGTTGATATATGTTTCTTACATCATGGAATTCCTAATTATTTATCTTTTCAATCGTTCTTGATAGGTATGGAAATTGATCTTGTAAACATTCAGCATCCCATTGATTGTACATCTCATCTGGTGTGGTGTATTCAATTAAGGATTGGTCAATGAAATTCCCTATGTGAGGTGTTTCCCAATATTCATTTCCGACTTGATTACAGCATTGATTTATGAAGATGTATTTTGGAGGATAATCCATTGGAATTGATTGAAAATTAGTTTTTGGGTTTTTTTGGACACACAAAAATAGAAAGGGGAAAAGAGAAGAGAAGTTAGGGTGAGAATAGAGAATTTGGGGTGAGAAATGAAGATTTGGGTCTAAGGTACTTACTTGGGTCCCCGGAAACGATGCCAAAATTTGATTGCGCCCAAATTTACCATACTGGTAAAAGCGGTCTATGTAGTACGTGTAGGGGTCGAATCCACAGGGACCGAAGAAGAAACCTTAAGGCACTAAGATTGGATACGGGATTGGCTATGCAGTGGCCAAATTTTGATTGAATTGATTTGAAGAAAAATTGATTTAATTTAAAGAAAAAAACTAAAATTACATGAATTAAAACAACTAATTAATGTGAGTCTATCCTAGGTTGTCTCTTGGGCTTGATTGGATGTATTTGTTTTTCATTTGATTTTCTGTTCATCGGTTCAAGAGGTATCCATTAAATAAAATAATTCCTCAATATCATTCTCTGATTTAATCCATAAAAAATTTCAAGGATAATCACCAATTCACTTAGAGGATCAATTTAATGAGAACTCCAAGGAATTGGATCGTACTAGCACTCAAAATGTGTCGTCGTTAAATTCGGTGAAGATAAAGAAGAAGATAAATCAAAGAAAGGAACTCTTAAAATAAAGAACAAATTTAAGAATTTAAGGACATAAAATAACATTCAATCCAACTCATGCAACTCCCTAGGATCAACCCAGAATAGGTTAGCCCTCCATTGATGCTATTCTATCAATGGAAGTGGGTAATTGACTTAAAGAAGCGGGATTGATGAAGAAAGGAAAAAACATTAATCAAAATGAACACTCCACTGTTGTGTGAAAAATTCACAAGTGTGGGTGTTAATAAATTCACACTACAATTCAACGGTATCAACGTGTGAAGAAAAGGAAAATAAAAAGTGAAAAATAAGAATAAATTTTATTAAAATACTAAACGTGAATGAAAAACTTACATTAGAGAAATTGAGGATGCCATTACAAAATGAAAGCGGGAAATTACAATTGAAAGAAAAACTTGGATTCAATGTAAAATGTTATATGATTATTCCCTTCACCACCAGCTCCTTATAAAGGAATATTAGGAGCCTTATGTCCACCCCCAACAATATATTCACCCCCCAACAATTAAGAGAGTCAATTGGAGGGTGAAGAATCAAAAGGAAATTGGCGTTTCAAAGTTGACCCGGAAAACAGTCCAGATTCGTCCTCCATTTTGACGTGTGCGTTTGGAACTTTATATGGCCGAATCCGAAGGTGTCATGAATATAACATGTCTCTGTACATGTGTCTTCTAGAATCTCTCAAAATTTCAGGAAATTTGGCTCATCCGTTTGGATGTTATGGTCGAAATGGTGGAACGGATTTCTGTGCATTAATGTCGGGCC
Source organism: Viscum album (assembly GCA_963277665.1). Classification (NCBI taxonomy): domain Eukaryota; kingdom Viridiplantae; phylum Streptophyta; class Magnoliopsida; order Santalales; family Viscaceae; genus Viscum; species Viscum album. The sequence continues at coordinate 399,990,931 of OY728166.1, forward strand.
CACCATTTAAATCTTAACTTCATATCCCTTTATCATCATGAAAAAATCAGAATTAGCTCCGGCCACAGGTGAATAAAATTATCCTCATATTTTTATCATTCTACTGTATAAATTTGAGCTTCATTGGGCTTGGTTTTTGGGCCCCACATTTGTTTGATGGGCCTTAGGCCCATTATGCTTTTTCCAGCAAGTTTCTGACTTCAGGCGCAAAATTCTCCATCTTCCTTTGTGATTCATCCATCGGACCTAAAATATAAAATGTTCCAAACAAAGTGATAAATAATATCCCAAAATTTCAAATTCATAAAATGAATATAATATTGTCAAAAAACAAATGAATTATTGGGCCCAAATTTGCATTTTAAACATGAATTGCATTTTTGATGAGAAATGAAGTTCTATTAATGTAATGCACTAAAAACAATGTTTATGGACTTTGAAACAATGAATATAAAGATATTAACAATTATTATTAGCCACTTTCAGTGACTAATCAGTGACACATACCTACTTGGATTCAAATTTCTGATCAATAGAATGACCTCCTCAGTGATGAGGCTTAGATACAGGGGCCAGTTCCCCATGAATATCCTTTAAGTGGTGCACCTCTTATACCACCACGTGTTGAGAAGCCTGTGTTACATGCAGTACCGACAGACAAGGGGTGTAGGATGAGAGTTCTCCATAACTACCCAATATAGAGACCCATGAGGTTCCTAGGTGAGACAAACCCTCAGAAGGCTAAGGTCATACTTGAGATAGTGACCAAAGTTTTTCATCTAGTGAGGACAGCAGCGTACCAGATGGTGATCCGAGAAACGAGCCTTCTTCAGGGTTCCGCGGGACGATTGTGGATCCTGACCTCATAGACTCTGAATGAGGAGACTCCTTCATGTAAAATGTTTTTATGACTCATTCAGGAAGATTTCTCTCTGGTAAGGCTGAGGGAAGTTCATATCTAGGACCATATCCATCTCCATCAGGGAAGATTGATGGTGGAAGACTATTTATCAAAATTCACCAACCTCTCCAGGTACTTGATTGATATGGTCAGGAATCAGTATATATCAGATTAGACATTCATGCGAGGTATATTAAGGTACATTCAAGCTACTATCATGCCTCTATGCTTTTCAACTTATGCGGGAGTGCTAGAGCGGGCCTTGGTGATTGAGAGCATCTTGGTAAGGTAGAGACATCTGATGAAAATTTGTAGTAGGAAGATAGGTATGGAGGCCTCGTCATCCGGGAACTAATGTCTGGCACAAGGGCTTGGATGTAGGAGACATCACAAGAGGACCCAGGATAGGGGATTGAAAGCTTGGGATCGCAGGATAGATCCAATCATCTTAGGGAGAGTTGGTGCAACTCGTGTGACGATAGTGTAAATCTCACAAAAGACAATCCATCCCATCAAGCTACTAATATGGAAGCGATGGATTGAAAACCGAGGTAGTGGAAGAGATTGGAGCAGAAATACCCACTAGGCGGCGGACGTGGTAGAGGAGCTGGGAGAGCTAAAGGTGGTGGCAGACGCATCGATCTACTTCCACCACCACCCCCATAAGGTCCACACTAGTCACATGGAACAGGGGGATTGTGGTGGGGACAATTACAAGCCGTCAAGGCGTACAACCCAGGGACTCCAGTGATGATCCAAGGTTTGATAACTGCTTTCTATAATTTATCTTCATTAATTATATACACAGGTTCAGGGCATTCCCTCTTCACCACTTGCATTGTGAACATCTTTGAGATTCCGGTAGAGTAATTGACTCGACCCTTACGCTTGGAGACACATACTAGAGGAGACCCTAAGATCACACACCTTGGAAGATAGTGTTATCTCACCCGTAGAGGCAATAGTTTTAGTTGAAACAACTTAGTGTAAGCATCGAGGCCTTACAACTTCATTCTCAGTATGGATTTTTTATCATCACTCCATGCCTATAATGACTTCTTTAGGTGAAGAATGTGGTGTGTCTGCAACAATGGGATGAGGTTTTCATTTGTCAATGAAAAGAAGTACCAGTCACCACAAAATGGGATCTTGCATAGGAGGTTAAATCCGATCACTCATGAGTTGTATGGTATTACCCTTGGAAAAGTAGATATTGTGAGCTTCCAATTACAAGTAGTGGTGTTAGAGTACAAGGAAGTATTTCCCGATGAATTTCCATGACTACCTTTCTACTGGGGATCACCTTATGGATAAACATACCCTCGGGACAGCACTGATTTCCTCACCATCATATCGGATGGCTCTTGTAGAGCATCGCATGTTGACGGTGAAGTTGGAGGATTTTCATAAAAAGGTTTTCGTAAGACCCTGTGCTTCACCCTTGGAGGCCCCAGTTTTGTTTTCCAAGAAGGCAGACGAGAGTTGAAGGCTTTTCATGGATTACCGGTGACTGAATCAGGTACTAGTGAAGAACAATTATCCACTGCCAAGGATCTATGACCTCTTAGGTCTACTAAGAGTGGCATTATGGTACTTGATTTTTGACCTTCAATCATGTTACGACTAGTTACGAGTATATGATGAGGATATACAGAAGATGGCTTTCCGATTCCACTATGGTCACAATGAGTACATGGTTCTTTCATTCGGTGTGACAAAAACCCACACATTTTTCAATAGAATGTGGAACTAGATCTTCCATCTATATGTAGACCGGTTTGTATTGGTCTTTTTCAACGAAATCCTAGTCTACTCGACGTCATAGTATGAACACGCGATACACCTACCGATGATTCTAGATGAACTCTGAGAGCAGCAGATTTATGGGAACCACTTGAAGTGCTAGTTCTAGATACAAGAGGTCCACTTTGTGAGACAGGTCTTCTCATCTAATGGATTTTATGTGCACCCATACATGTTGGATGTAGTGTTAGCATGGCAGCCAACTCAGAGCATGACAGAGGTCTGGAGATTCCTTGTGTTGGGAGAATATTACCAGAGATTCATTCATGATTTCATCTGGATATCAGCATTAATGACGACCTTGAATAGGAAAGTGAAACTGTTCATGTGGATTGAGATTTGATCACATTCTTTTGAGAAGATGCGACATATTTTGAAGGGCGCCCTGATTTTGAGATTATCAGAGGAGGTTGTCGAGTACATAGGTTTTTTGTGAAGAATCAGGGTCATGAATTAGATATGTCCTAATGCATAGATCGGAAGTTATTTCATATGGTTCATGCCATCTTATGACACAAGAGCAGAACTATCAACCCCATGATCTCGAGTTCTCAGTGGTATTGTTCTAATAGAAGATGTGTATATGATACCACATGGGTGAGCAATTTATCTTCTATTCTGAAGACAAGAGCCTCAAGTACATCATCTGGCAGAAGGATCTAAATCTGAGATAGTGGCATTGGAAGTAGTTCTTCCAGGACTATGAACTCAAGAAAATTTATAATCGTGGGAAGAGGAACAAGGTTTATGATGCTCTTAGTAAGAGATCAACCTTGTAGTTGTTGAGTGAGGCGACAAAATAGTTGGCCTCATTATTGTAATCCTTTGTGGACAGAGTGGATTCAACATACCTTCATTCAATGGTTTTCAACCCTCAAATCTTATAGTGAGTAAGGAAGGCACTACCTGGGGATGTTAACTGTGAGGTTTTACATGCTCATTTATCCATGAGACAAGCTCCCAATGAATTTTCCCAAGGTGGGGATCAAATATATCTTTTTTGAGGATTAAATTTTTTACCTGTGGCATTTTAGGGGAGGTCTTGAGGGAGTTTCATACATCCCCATTGTAGTTACATCTTGGAGTGGGGAAGATATACTAGAATAATTGATGAAAGTTCTGGTGGTTAGGCAGGAAGAAGATGGTAGTAGAGTTCATTTCTCTATGTCTTACATTCCAGCAGGTGAAGGATGAGAACTAGGTTCATTTGGGATTACCTCACCCCTGGAAGTTCTAGTGTGTAAGTGGGATTGAATTTTGATTGAAATCATGACATTATTACCCCATATGTTCATGGGGCATGATTCTATCTAAGTGATCATTGACCGACTCACCATGTTGGCACACTTCCTTGCTATCAGGGAGAGGAGTTCTGTAGAAAGAAAGGGATGCCTCTACATGGAAGAGAGAGTTTGGCTTCATTGCGTCTCTTCGACAGTAGTCTCGGTTCGAGATGCCGGTTTACATCCATGTTTTGAAAAGGATTGAAGGAGGCTTTTGGGACTCACCAACACTTCAGAATGATATTCCATCCCCAAATCGTTGGTCAGACAGAGAGAACCATTCAGGTTCTAGAGAATATGTTGGGGGCTTGTATGTAGGACATTGGTCATAGTGGGAGGACCACCTACCACAGGTGGTGTTTTTGTACAATAATAGCAACAACACCACCATTTGTATGGAACCATTCGAGGAATTTATATGGGAGACCCTGTCGGTCACCTCTTTGCAGCACCGACCCTAGAGAGTGACCACTCATGGGGCCATAGTTGGTGTGTGGTTGCAAAAAAAGGTTCAAATCATCCAGGAGTGGTTTAATAATACAAAATTCCAGCATAAGTATTTTGATTATAGGCAATGGAGACCTTTAGAGTTTGAGGATGGAGACCACGTCTTCCTTCGGGTCTCACCTCGATGAGGGTTACAGATATTTCTTCAGGGTGGAAATATATCTCTGAAGTTCATTGGACCTTTCCAGATACTGCGTAGAGTTGGAGAGATGGAATACTACCTTACTCTAATGCAGTACTTGTACCAGGTACATGATTTCTTCCACATGTCACAACTGAGTAGGTACGGGCATAACACATCACACATCATCGACTAAGGCAAGATTGAAATAGTATTTGGAGAATCCTTTGATGAGTACCTGTTTGAGATTGCAGATCGAAAGGATAGGATCCTTAATAGGAATTTGATTCTCTTGGTGTGAATCCAGTGGTAGCACCTGAATCTTCTAGACAGAATGGGGGAGCGGGAGTCATAGATCCCTGCCCAGTACACACATCATTTTTAGTAGCCTAGTTTTTTATTTTCTGGGACATAAATCTATAAGGTGGTGGGAATTTAATGTCTTTTATATTCAATAATTTCTTTTTAAATATAATATTGAATTATTTCAAGACCATTCTTTTTTACGGCATGCAGTTCTGAGGAACAAAGTGCTCTGAATAAATGTTTGAAAAATATTAAACTTATAAACAGTGTAGGTGAGGGGTTTTACTATGTATGTTCAATAACCTTTAAACGGGTTCCCGGATCAATCATCTGGGGTAAAATTCATGTTCATAGTAGTGAATTTACCTTAGGCAGGTCCTAACATCAATGGGCATGAGTCAGATAGTAAATATAGATTTTGAAATTTTTAAAGGAAATAAAATTAATTTAAAATTAATTTATTTTAAATGTATCATTTTTATGAAATGAACTAATCCCTAAATTTAAAAAATATCAGTATGGTATGTTCACAAGGTTTTCAGTATAACCCTGGGAATTATGGATTTCTATTTGGGCTTTGGAGGAAAGCTCTTTGGCAGATGACAACGACACAATCGATCGATGCATCTTGGATTCGATGATCCTTGCCAACGAACACGATGTGATAGTCGTTTTTAACTGAATATTGGTAGGGGTTGTTATTTCGATTCATGTCTTCCCCATTCACATATTAAATGACTAAATAAGATCAACCCACAAACATGGTGATCTGTAGATCAGGTGTTCTTACGGGAGGGTGTCAATTTCTTTTTCTTTTTGAGTTTTTGATTTGGAAAATAATTTTATGTAGATTTTTGCTTTTTATTTTTTATTCTCATGTTAAACCTATTAACAGTAGTGAATCTAAGACATGATGAATGATGAATTGGGTGTGTTTCTATTTTGTTGTTGGATTTATTCCTTTATTCCCCACATTCTTTGTGTTATTCAGGTGGTGAGAAACAACATATTATTGCCGATCCGTTTTGCAATGCAATAATACCAACATAGAGATTCGACATCATAAAGACCTATAAGAGGTAAGAAAATGATGGAGGAAGATGAATTGTCTCATATCAAGAGTGAATATTATTCGAGCCTTTTTCACGCAGGTGGATCGATACACATTTTGGAGGCTGATCGAAGGCCCTAATTAATGGAGACAACTTCAGGATGTCGACGTGACCATAAATTTTGAGTTTCATGGAATGTAGATCATCAGATCGACAATCTAAGAAACACCGAGCCATGGTGGAGTGGGTTTAAATTTTTCAATTTTCCAGAACACAGGGCGTGTATCTCGAAGAACTCACAATGTGGTACCCGCGGTGGCTGCTACGATATCAGTTGACAGTCAGGTATCACACGACATGGGAACCCTGTCACACTGAGTGTGGGACCTTAACCAAAGCTAGGGGTGTATTATGGGAAGTAAATTCACATGTAATAGACTACACGTCTTCACTACACGGTATGTATACCCTATGGGGCATGATAGAGGTGGCTACATGGGACTCGGTGTGTATCTGAGGGATAAACAGACACGGGGTGGAGTACATGGCCTTTTATTCAAGCACATGTCAAGACCAAAATGATTACTTGCATTACCCAGTGTACCGATTACATGGGATAACACATATGGGATGCATCCGTCTACAGGCACACAACTGCATACACATAGGGAACCACAGTTACTCGGACATGGAATGTGGTCTATACTACATGTCATGTACATACTATTTTATAGGTCATGTTCTTATAGCTCAGTCCGTTCGACAATGGAATTACCTGTAGTCAAGAGACACAACTTTTAACCCTCATACACATCGTTTATATTCTAGAAAATTGTCTTTTCATTCTTGTCCAGTGTTTCTTGGAGATGTTTCATCTGGGATAGTGCCAATTTTTTGCATACCCATGAGGTTAAGGTATCATTTCCATTTACAAGAGTACGATCCCTTCTTCATAACATTCTGAGATAGAGTTAGGTATCCCTCCGAGAGGCCTTATGTGGGATCCCTTATCTTTTCCTAACCCTTTTTAGAGTTAGGTATTGACATGAAGACTCACACAGGATGACAATACCATACTTAACAGGTGAATCCAGATGTGTCGAGGTATCCTCAAATTCCCTGGAAGTGATCCTCATCAGTGTTTCCTGATCTTTCCCCCACTCAGGAGTGCATTATCACAGAAAGAGTGTATCTACCTCTTATGGATTTTCGTGATCAACAATACTTACCGGATGAATGATTGCAAAACTATTGGACTTCATTAGTGAGTTCTCTCAAATGAGTTCTTCATAGGGTATTTGAACTAAATCCCTAGTAGGGGTAGGTTGTTGTGTGACTCATCTCTAGACTATGAATCTATGATTTGAGTATATATGGATCATTTTTCTCCTTTTATATGTTCAGTAGACATATACGCTGTAGAGTTTACTACGTATTTACTCTATGTATTGGTTTGTGGTTTTTGGGGTCCTCACATGAGTATTGTTATACTCAAACCTATATGGTCTTTTCCTACAAGCATTATGTCTTGTGCAGATGAGCGGCCTTTTGACAGAGTCCAGGGTGGACTCGAACCAAACCGAGCTTCCTATGTTCTCTTCAGGCTAAGGTGTTCCTACATCAACGAGCATCTGTCCCAGTACCTCTTTCTACTTGCAGTTTGGAATCTGTTGTTTTTAGACTCTTGTTTTTGTCGTCTATTATTCTAGCCAAATTTTACTTTTTTCAATTCACATTCTGTTGTACTCTGTTTGTTGGGTTTAGTTGCATGCACACATTTTTTTCCATTAGTGGTTTTTACATATCATCATTTTGGGGCCATGGAGATGTGTGCATGTGTATAGGTATGTCGGAAATTTATTTCATGATTGTGATATACCTACTTGGTGCTAGTCCCCATACCCTAGCCTTTTGGATGCTAGATAATGATTGTGCTGAATTTTTTGATTTTTTTTGTCAAATAAATCAAATCAATAATAATTGATGGATTTTATGATATGAAAAAATGGTTTAATGGTTATTTTGTATTAAGAATATTGGACACAAAATTATATAGAAATTCCATTAGACTGTAATGATGTTTTCTTGGATAATCAGACTCACTATTGGTCTAGAATTAATGTTTCAATAATAATGAGAAAATTTATTATGTTATTCAGGGATCCAATGTAAATATAATTATCCATTTTTGTTTGTAATTTTTTAATAATAATTTTCATTATGAGAAACATGGGAATCAATACCTATGAATGAAATGGGGAAAACAAGTGATACTAGTCAGTATGATGTCTGATCGGAAGTTATGAATACCCTAAAAAGAAGGGACGTCATAATATTATCCAATGAAAGGTTGTAGTAATATTCTAATCATAATTTTTATTTAATTAATTAATAAATCATGATTACAAGAAGTATTTTTCATATAAAAACGTTTGTGATGTAAAATATTTCATGTATGAGCTTATCGGTATGAGAACACTTGATGAATAATTTTTTGAAGGATCTGATGTATTGTTTGTAACATGAGAGGATTCGTATGATAATTTTTGTCAAAAATATAATCCGTAATATAGAAATCTTTAGAAAAATAAGTTCGTGAATGGTTATTGTTTTTTATATAATAATCATAAAACTAAAGAAGTTACTCAATTTGAATTTTTTGGTACTTCTCTATAAGAAAAGTTGTTCTACTGATCAATTAGAGGAATAATATTTTTTATTTGTAGTTGTTAGAAAAAATGGAAATTAAAATATGTCGAGTTTTTTGGTACTGATATGTCTGTGGAATTAATATACCGATCAATTGAATGATGAAAAAAATGTTATCATCCATTTTCATCAAGATTAATTGTCTTCAAGTGTGATCAAGAATGAATTAAGAAAAATATTATATGTTCACAATTCGGTCAGGTTTATTTAGACATGAATCTGTGCCAACTCATTGGAAATCCCTTAGAACAACACATTGGAGTGAATAAAAGGTTGATCTATCAATCACAGGATCATAGATTTCATGAAAATCTGAAATGAAGAATTTTCTTGAAGATCATTGTAGAAGTGTTAGTCAAATAGGTTTTGTATATTATTGTTGATGTTCTGATACCATTAATATTTCTGACTATGTTTACGGAATAATGGTTTCTATATTTTATTGTCTTTTAGCTGGTACTGATCAAGGTTATGGAGGCTATACTATTTTACACATGACTTCATCCTGATGAATAAATAAGAATGAAAAATGGAAATGGATTGATGAATTTTATGAATGTAGGAAGCATTATTAATCCATTTAAATATTAATGAAGTTCCAAGAAGAATAAAAAATTGAAAATAATATATTAATATAATAACAATGGAGCTGAAATTTAGGTGAATTTCATGTTGTAGGGAATTTTTTAAAATGGGAAAAAATTCAGATTCCTACCTAAACAACATATGGCACCCCTAAATAAGGAAGAGTGTATATTTTAATTTTTGTAAGAACTATAAACTATTTATGTTTGGATGAATAGATTGATGTGTTTAAGTTTTGGAGAGAAGATTTTTTAGGATATATAATTCCATAAAATTATTACAGATATAATATATTAAAGGAAGATCATATTCAATGGTTATTAGATCAAATTAGGTTATGAGACTAGGAGATCAGAATGGGATATAATGATTGAGTTGAAATTAGTTCATAATTATTTGATTTGTATACTATAATACTTATATTTATTGACTATGAAATCATACTGAAAAATTATGTTGAGTATCATTATGAAATCTATATAATTTTTTAACAGTTAATCCATAGGAAAGTGAATTTGTTTTAAGTTAAAAAAATATTATATATGATAAGGTATCATAATAATTTTTTTGAACCAAATGGTGAGTGTACCATTAATTGTCTAATATAATTATATCACATATTTTGTGTTAGATTAAGCATATACGCTATTGTGTTGAGTAGTGAATCATGAAAATACTTGTGCTCCATTGGATGTTTGATTTTTTTTTAGAAAATTGATAAATATTTAATATGAGTTGAAGGTTGTTTCTAGAGAAATTAATCACAAAATAAAATGATATCACTATTCCACCCCCTCCCATACATAGTGATACATTGTTACTTGATAGGTTATGTCAATTTATTTCTGTGTGATAGTAAACTTTTATTACTCTTTTATGATGTTTTTGAAAGAGAAGCCATTACATAGATTATGATTTTTTTGACCAGTAGAGATATTTCGGTCATTGATTGTAAGAACTATCATATCTAAAAAGATATAATATTATATTATCATATGTACCTTTTGTATAGTGTTTTGGAAGAAACCACATATGGTTTTCCCCTTATTGAAGAAAATTTTCATCTCACAACTACAGGTATGAGGAATCAAGAGAATGATGGTAGAGAAAGGAACATAATACTGTTATTGCATTAGGATAGTGAATTCTTACGACTGAAATGTTTTAGAAATTCAATCGGTATCTAGGGTAAGATAAAGAATAATTATGAATGAAGTACACATGTAAATTAAGAAATGTGTAAAATATCGATATTGAAGTATAATGATCACAATATGAGTGTGTATGAATCTATTGGTGATTACATTAACAGAGTGAATGAAATTTTTGTCACTATTAAATGTCATGGTGAAAATTTGTAAGATTCTACTGTTGTTGATCTTAAATTGATAATTCATCATGAAAATCTTGATTCAATGTTTCCTCATAGGAAGATAGAGATCCAGAAACAATATCCGTTGATGATTTTCATGGCACTATATTCACATATAAAATTATATGTGGGAAATATATCATTATAAAACAAGATGATAGTGAAATTTAATTCAAGGATTCAATGAAATAAAATAGTAATATATTTTTTATGAATAATAAGAATGTTATTATTATAGTAAAAATGATGTATGTAAAAATCAATATGAAATTTTATCCATGTGTTATAAAAACATTGAAAACAAGTATATTAAATTATATAACAATAATTACATTAAATGATTGTAATGTGAAGTTATTGGGTACTTTGTTTCAAACATCCTCCCAATAATGGAAAAAATGATTATGTTAATAGAATGCATAGAATGTTGTGTAAAAAATGGGGTGATATGACAACATCTTATTCAAAGGCAAGGGGAAAGAAATATCAAAATAAAAAGATGATGCTTTTATATAATCATGATGAATAAGAAGATATTTAATTTTAATATGAATAGTCAACTATGAATTATGGAGAGAATAAATTCGTATTTGCAGTTAAAAATGAATATTTTTGATGAATCCATCCAGAAGTGGAATAAAATTGATTATAATTAATCAAAAATTATAATTTAAATAATGTATGGGAACGATTTGTATCCTTTAGAATGATATTAGGAGATCAGATATTGAATGTTCTTCTAAACAACATTGAATTTTTTTTGAGAAGCTAATGATGATGGAATAGATTGATGAATTGAACAAATTAATTGAGGAAGAAATGAATTAGAATAAACATTTAGAGGATAAGGTGATTGAAAATGAGGAAGAACATGAAATTTTCCAACATAATCATTTTATGGTTAATTAGTGGTTCACATGTTTTAATAATTATATCTCTATATTTTTTGAAATCACCAGAATTGGTGAACATGAGAATATCCAATGTTACCTTCAAAGGATATGATGAAAATAGAAACTATTTAGGAGAATAATATATCTAGGAAATATATGTATGTGGAAAAAATCTATAAAATATTGAAGTAAGAATTATCTAAATATTATGAATCTAAAAATGTTCTACAACCTCAAGTTCTAATAAGGGTGAACTGAAAACTGAGATGAAGAAGAAATACCATTTTCAGAATATAATTATTGCGACTAATCAATGTTATTATGGGAGTGAATATTAAATTACTGAGAATCATGAGAAACAACATGAAAATATGGAAGTTAATTAGGTAAAAAATATTTATATGTATAATACTGGTATTTTGGTGTATTTTTTCACCTAAAAATTATGTGTTTTTATAGTCAACACCATTAAAAATATTCCACATATTACAAAAGGAAATGTTTGAGAGGGATTCAATCCACACAATGGAATAGTTATTAGAAAGATGTTTTAACGAAACCGGAGATGGTTATAGTGAAAGATCAAAATATATTCCAATCCATGGAAAATATTAATGAAATATTTCAACCACCCAGACATCTTACAAAGGGATGTATTTTTTTATAACTGAAATCAACTAATGGTTTATCAAAATTATATGAGGTCATATGTGAGGAATGATAAATGGAAAGAAAATCATAATATTGTAGAAACCTCTCTCAAAGATATAAATCGATAATTCTAATGGTTCATTCATAGTTAATGTTCATATAAAATGAAAGGACACATAATTTTGTTTATAATTTGATTTAATTCATTGATGTAATAGTGACATTTGGCAATGATGAATCCATCCGGATATAATTGTGAGATATTTTATTTTTGGGCAATAAAAGATAAACATAAAGTAATAATAATTCTATGATGTTTTGAAAAAAATTCAAATTGTATCATAACAGTTTGATTAATTAAAAAATATAATTTTATAAAATATGGGTCTATTTTGAATAGATATGAAGATGTAATGAAGGTTAGATGGATAATTTAAAAAAGTAAACTAGTTCCATGTTCATGAAATTAAAAACTCTTTTTACGTGGGTATGATAGAAGACAATATACTATGTATTAAATGGATAGGACACATCTATTAGAGAGACAAGAGAAAGTTATCAATAAAAGAAATCATTTGTTTACTTCCTGATATGCCACAAAATAGATATTTGTGTTCAAAAATATCTCATAAAGGAAATATTACAAACACTGTGCATAATAATGATTACATTTGTTCAAAGCAACCCATAAACTAATTCATTCAGATATTTTTTGTCCAATAATACGAAAATCTACCTATTAACATAATTACATCATTAATTTCATTTATTACATTACTTTCATTACATTGGTTTTTTTTGAAACATAATCCCTATGAATTGAATATTTTTAAACGTTTTAGGAGAAAATTTGATATGGAACATGATTATTCAGTGAATATATTGAGAAATGACAATGTAGGGAATACATAAATGATGAGTTTGAATATTTTATTTAGAATTATTAAAATTTTAATTTGTTTATTAAACAATACAATCCAATAAAAATGGTGTTGTTAAGATAAAATATTGAATCTTTGTGAAATTGGATGAAATATGTTACTTGAACATGGCCTTTATAATTAATTTTGGAGTCAAACCATGAGAACAAATATTTATATTCAAAACCAATTTTTCAAAATTCTATGTTCATATATGACTCTATATGAGATATTTTATGAAAAAACCTAATGTTTGAAACACAAAAGTGTTTTTGAGAGTCCATGAATCAAAAAAACAATGGTGGAAGCCTTGTAATGTTTGATAAGATAGGTGATTATGGAATTTTTGAAGCATTTTCTACATAAGGAAGAGGATATAGTTGTCACAGAAAAGAGATTGTAATTTTAGTTTTTTTATTTATTTGAATGTTGTTGAAAAATATGATAATGATGCTAAAAAAATTATTCATACAGGTAATAAGGATATTATGACATTATTTTTTATAGTGTTCTGGTAATAATGAAATCAATTGTTTTCCTAATCAGGAATAACAATCATACTATGCTTTTTGTGAAGATGAAAATGAATCATGAAAATATATTCCATGGATGAGTAAGAGAGTGGATTCTGAATTAATAATTGGTGATCAACATCAAAAGATTCAATCAAGAAGAACATCAAAAGATATGTCACCTTTTTTCAATATTCAATTTTGAGTTGAATATTGTGGGAGAAGCATTCGTGCATCTATAAGGGTTTCTTACCATGACTAAAGAGTTGGATTAAATCAATAAGAAAGATACATGGGAACTAATTACTATTGAAAATGTAAAAACATTTATTTATAAAAATATGGTGTTTTAGAAAAAGATAAATGAATATTATGATGTGATATGAATAAAAGATAGATTAGTGTATAACGATTATTCAAAGATAGAGGGAATAGAATTTGATGATGTTTTTTCTCCTATTCAATGGGTAAAAACAAACAGAATAGTTCTTCTTATATCACTCTAGACGAAATAAAAAAATCAAATTGATATGAAGTCCAAATTCATGGATGCAGATATTGATGAAGATTTTTATATATAAAAACAATCTTTCTTTCTTTTTTGAATTGATTCATGTAATTTGAAAATGATATAGAATATATTTTATTGGATAAATTAGGATCCTAGGGAATGGTCTTCTGAATTGGAAACAATCTTGAGGATGATTATTTTCAAGAAATGATGTTTTTATAGTAATAAATACAATAAAATAATTCCTGAATTTTCCCTCATTGTAATTTTTTATGTTGATGAAATTATCATTGTTGTAAATTATGTAAGAACATATGACTGATTTTCCAAGTAGATGAAATTTTGTTATGAGATTTACAAGGTAGGTGAATGAAATCCCTTTTTAAATTACAAATCCATCTATAGAAGAAACACATATTTCATTCCAATGAAAATTATGTTATGAAATTTTTTAAGAATCATGGCATGTAATATTATAAACTAGATTCCACAACAAAATTAGTGAGATATAGGTTGACTAAGGATGGATAAGTCAAGGAAGTTGTTTCCAAATATGTTCCTTAGCATATTGTAATTTTTTTGTATTTTACATCCTCAAGACTAGACATTGTTTATGATTTTTACTTTTGTGAATATTTTTTGAGGGATCTAAAATAATGACATATAATTGATGGAAAAATAATTATAAATGGTTTTATGTAAGGATCCCATTCACTAGTATGACTATAGGGCCCTACTCTGATAGTTATTGAGGAACTCCCCAACCTAGTCTTATTAGATGGTACCACATGGGAAGGTCCTCATGGAATACCATAACCCAGAACAATTGTAGGCTATGATGTGTTGGGTATTTGGGGAACTACACTACCCAACCCTGTAATTTAGTAAACCCAATACATTTTGGAACTCCCAATCCATCCCTACTGGATTGTAAATTTGAAAAATAATCAGGGAATGCCACTGCCCACCCATGTTAGTGAGTACGAATAGAAATATATAGTGATCGTTTAAGATATTTTCTACCAACAGGTATCATCTAAATGTATCATGGTATTAATTTCTCACAATATATCTCCAAATACATAATGGAGGGCACTATCATTTTCTATGTGAAAATTTTCTCAATGGACGCTATTCACCTACCTAAATCAGAAACCCAGTGAAAAAATTACATTTCACCTCATCGTGTTGGAATGGTGTCTCATGGTCCTAGGTGATGAGTGAAAATTAAATACCTGATATTAGTCTAGAAACATCACCCTAAATATTAGGTTTTCAGCTCTACAAATAGTTCATCATTCAATAAATGTTTGAGGGAGATTTTTCAGTTAGTATATAATGTAATAATAATAATTTCCTTAATGTTGTATGTTTCATTAAAATGAGGTATAAATTTTAAATGGTTTACAAAATCTGTCTTATAATGATTATCTCAATTCTAGGGTCATGTTTTAATTAATGGATCATCAAATAGAAACCTCATTGCAAATATATAACAGATATAATATTATTTAACCAAGATTTATATCTCATATCTTATATCTCAAATCTTGTGTCACATATCATATATCTAATATATCATATAATATATTATATATAATGTATCTCATATCTCATATATTGTATCTTATATCATATATTTCATTTCAAAAACTAATAAATGGAACATCCTTATAGCGTAACAAATCCAAATCTATGCTTCTCTCACAAAACAATTATCACATCATAGATCCTCCAGAAATCTGGGTCCCTGTTTGAGATTGGTGCCTTCGAACAATGTTCAGTTCTAAATGCATGGTTCCAACTGGTAATCAACAAAAATAATTTAGGTAAAAATTCTCCATAAAATAATGTTTTCATGATCACTAGACAAAAATTCATGATCGATGATTAAGAACATTGGATCATGGTCAGCACATTGATTAAATAATATGAAATCTTTTACATGGGATCATGAAAAGTTCATACCATGATGTATAATTAAGAATAAAATATGATCTAATAAATATCATAATCCAAAGTTGTAAAAAAATAAAATTTGATTCCTATATCTATTTTGAATATATCGTTGGTGATGAACTCATCTAAGAAATAATTGGAAGAAGCGGATGTGTTTGTTACATCCTGATCAGATCTAATATAACGGTCATTCATCATTCATCTTGATTCTCCAAATAGATATTGGAGGAGATCTTGTTGGATGTTTCCAAAAATTGTTAGTCCAAACCAAGAAAATCTACATTAATGATATTTTTATAGACATCATTTTTGGTCATATTAATTTCATGAATTAATTTATTTAATTTAGTTATTCCAATTAATAAAACTCCAACAAGAAAGTATTCATAATATCCCAAAGCGACACATTCTTTTTGTGCCTAGGGAAAACACAACATTTTGGACAATACCACAGTCTTAGATATCGGATCGGGTCAACCGTTTTAGTTTTGTCCAATTTTATTTCACTAAATGCACACACACAGTGTAAAATATATTTAATATTTTTATTAAATTAATTTCAAGAACATCGAGCCTTAGAATCACACACCATCATAGCACATATCCTTTGGAATATATTTTGAAATATTTTAAAGTATTATACAGAAATAATTTTGTCTCTATATAAACAATAATGAGAAATGTTAAAAAAATCCTTATGTAAGGGATATTATGTATCTTAACGAAAAGAAAATATATATGTTGGTAACATTGAAAAAAAATATATCAATCATATAATAACTCCTAAAAGTATAATAACATAACCAATAAATTAATATAATATCATAGGATAAACCTGTAACAGAATAAATACATTGATTTACTAAATGAATTATAGATATATTTCTATATCACCAATACATAATATATAATGGAACCACCTATCATAATAAATAATCTCCAAGAAAAATAACATTAATAAAGTATATAGAAGATATATTTTATTATAAAACTGATAAAAAAACCATTATTCATTTCATCAAATTATTAACACATGAAAAAATGGGTTCCATAGAAATATCATTCGAAAAATATAAATCCACATAGATAAAAAATAATGATGGTGTCATTTCCATATATCCATAGTTGAGCATAATAAAATTAATGTGTAATTGTCCTTGATGAATATAAATTCCATAAAAATATTATAAAAACATTCTTCAAGAAAATAAACTTTCTACATTGAATATCAATTTTAAAAATAAAAAATTTTAAAAAAAATTTTGATAAAAATATTCCATAAAACTAAAAATGGAACCATGTCTCATAATAAAAATAATTTAGTGTATTTGATGGTATAAAATTGCATTTAACATTGTATGTGTTAAAAAAATTATTATCAACCATATTCATATAGATTCAAAAGTGAACCATATAAAAAATCTTTATAAATTTACATTTCAAACATTTTAAATGAAGTCCAAAAATCACATAAAATAATATTTTTAAATAGATTCTATTTATAAGAGAATATTTTGAATTCATTTGACTTTGAATCAATATTAAATAGATATATTCATCATTAAAAATAAAATGAAATATCTGTATCCCATAAAAATTATTCTAAATGTTTTTATAATCAATATAGGAGGATTTTAAAATTTATCCGCAAACCCAAATTCACATTTATATGAGAATAA
Organism: Viscum album; assembly: GCA_963277665.1. Classification (NCBI taxonomy): domain Eukaryota; kingdom Viridiplantae; phylum Streptophyta; class Magnoliopsida; order Santalales; family Viscaceae; genus Viscum; species Viscum album. Next base: position 400,008,695 of record OY728166.1, read on the forward strand.
ATAATATATTTTGAACTAAAATAATAGTATAATATCCCTCCCAAATGAATATTTAATATTAACAAACTTGAAATAAGACGATATTTCATAGTAAATATACTTAATATTTATTGTATATCATAAATCTAAACACTATGATATAGTTACATCATATGAAACATTAAATTCAATGACTAAAAATAGTTTTGTAATATAAAAGTTCAAAATATAGTATAGGAACATCAAAAAATAATATTGGATGATAACATAAACTTTTTCCTAGATGATAAAAAATTTAGATGAATAACAATTAAAAAGATCTTATATTTGAGGGGAAAATTAATTAATGGGCTGATTATGTGTAATAATTATAAAACCAAAAAAAAATGTAGAAACAAAACATAATACCTTCATAGTTCATTTCACAAATAATATTATCATAACCTAGTCAATTAAGTAGAAGTATTACCTGATGCTTGGAATAGAGTTATGAAAACACTTATTTTTTTTTAATATTCCGAAGCATATCTGTTAGATGGGTTAAAAATAATTGTAACATCAAATGCTATGAATTATGAATGATTTTTTATATTAAAAAAATATATATACAATTTATATAAATGAAAATATATCAATAAAATTAAATCATTCCTCGTTAAAGGTTAATATAGATGAATTCTCTTACTTCTAGTCCAAATAATCCATATTTGTACTTTTACACATGATTAATAAAATTATATAAGTTATAATATTATTTAAGAAACCATTACATGATTGATATATTATCATTAAACCGTTTTTTTCCATTTTATACAATTAAATACATAATTAATTAATATTTTATGTCCACATCATTTTTTTTAGTATCTTCGGAAATAATATAAAATTGGATTCATTATGCTGACCATGTTAAAAATATTTCATTATTCAATCATATTCAAAATAATAATCAAGAAATAATTATACTCTTTATATATTAATTTTTATCTAAACCCTAAAAATACATATCTTAATGAAAATTGAATTACATTTAAATCATGGGGATGGTAAGATGATTGTACAAAGGAGTTATGAGTTAATTTTTTAAATAGAATGATGGAATGAAGTTATGAAAACTTTTATACTTCCATGATTATGTTAATATCATAAATATAATGTTAATTTCTATATAATCTTATATAAAATATCCATGTGACGTAGTGACGGGAAACAAATTAATTCACTTTCTAAAGGTGGTAATCCACCAGTACAAATTGATGAGATTTAAAATTTTCAATGGAGGGAAATATAAAAACAGTATGGTATAATATATTTTAAAATATAATTATATTATTAATATCAAATATATATATATACATTAAGTACATCATTATTACCCTTAGTTATAGGCATTGATGGATGAAAAATTACACTAGTTCACTCGACGGTAGTCTATGGTACTCATGAATTATAGGTTCATTTCTCATTTAATGGATGATGATATAGATATTGATAATTAAATTAACATTATAACATATCATTATATGTATAATAATTATTTTATTAATTCATAATGGATGAAAAATATTTAAGTTAATACTAATAAGAAAATATTATTGGTTTTGAACTATATATTTTATGTGTGAAAAATGACATTATGTTTATACATAATTCCATCATTATATGGTTTTCATATCAATCCATTGACCAATGGACATTGGGAAGGATTTCAAAAATAGATTTATTTAGGTACTGGATGATAAAAAGGTCACTTAAAGGGCGGATTAGAGAGGTAAGGTGGTGTCCTTTTATAAGATAAGGCCATGACCCATTCAAAAATAGAGAAAATATTATAATATAATATGTTTATTACAAAAGTAATGTGGTTTGAAAAAAAGAATTTTTTATAATAACAGGAAGATATAGGCATAATATACTCATAAGTTGTTTTTACTTGTTTTAATAAAATTTAAATACCTTTAATTTGGAATAACCATTCCATTAACTACTTCTATCCATATACGTAGTAACATATTTTTTGATATAAATGAGTTATTGATTAAAATAAATGTTAAAAATTATCTCATATATGGTCAAGAGATGGCATTAATGTAAATATATAATAATTCATGTCATACTATAATATATTTATGATTTTTACATAATTTAATAAAATGAATTAATTATAAAATACAATTAATGTCATTTTACAAACTATTAAAAGAATTTGACTTTAAAACCAATAATAAAGAAATGAAATTATAATATATTTCATTAAACCATGAATAGTACATTATTAGTGAATATAAATTTAATGTGATACCAGTAGTCAGAAAAAACATATTACCTTGTTTTTTTAAATTCATTTACATTAATTTTCTACAACATTAACACACACTACCTCGGTGTTTCATAAGTATATAAGGTGTTTATTTAATCTCTACAAAATTCAAATAAATTAATAAAATAGAAACAATTTCAGTAATATAATAAAAGAATTTAATATTCTATAAAAAATTATTTGTATTGCCCTATGTGAATTATAATATAAATATAAAAGCAAGAGTGTGAAATTTTGAATTTATCATTACATAAACTAATATATATATATATATAATTTTCTTTATAAGTTGTAAATTGTCAGACATAAATAATAAATTATAGAGTTATGATTTAATATCAATCATTAAAATGATTAAAGTAATGTCTTAGGGTAAATATTAGTTGTTATCATAATATTTTGATCATTAATCACCAAATTTCATCGTAATAAGGTTAAATTTTATTTCTAGCTTACTAGTCATCATACAAAAAATAAAAGATATTTTATTTTAAATATTTAAAATCCTAATTATAAATATTATATAAATTTTACCATATTAAATTAATTTAATTTCTATAAATTAATTTAAAATTAAACACATAGAAGTAGATGGAAAACAGTTTTTCCTAAAAAGGCCTTTCTATGTATAATTTGTTATACCAAATTCTAGTATCTTGATGATTTAAAAAACATTACATATTTTATCTTCAATAAAAATGATTTTGTATCATTATACAAACAATTTACTGAACAATTTTATATTTAAAATACTTTAATTGAAAATATAGATTTTAATAAAATTTGATATTTTTCAATATTAATTAAAATATTAAAATATTGAAAATTTTATAAACAATTCACCCTAATGTAATTTTTTTATATTATAAAATTGTTTTTTATTTTCAAAAATTAAAATTCTATAATTGTGAAATAATAATTTTTAATAAAATAATATAATATATGAAAACCTAATATGACTAGAAAAAAAGACTTATTCTCTTTTGAATTATAAATTTCTTAATATTATTGTATGGAATATATTTCAATATATTTTAATTGAATAGCTTTAGTAAGGTAATTAATTCATTTATTTTAGCATTACTTTGTTTCAAAAGACCATTCTAGTTTTTCTTTGATCATTTTTTATTGGGTTCCAATAATTTCTGATTTTTAAAAGATGGAACATGAAATCATGAGGAAACGGGGATGTCTCATTAATACTAGAATAGGTAAATGAGATGTTTGATAAAGGTCATTGTTAATAAATCACTATTTATCCTTCATTTGTGATGATATATATAGATGTTAAAGAGAATTTATGGAGGGATAAAACTAAAATGAATATTATCTATTATCTATTTTATCTCTTTTTTTGTTAGTATGTTATGTATGGGGGAAAAACTCAAAGGAAATGTTACAACAATTACCCATGACAAATGATCATCATTAGAATCCTTATAACATCTAAACATAAAAAAAGTTGTTTTTAACATGACTTCAATATGAAGTCATCATATTTTCTTCTTATTATATATTATTATTCCACTGATCATATTTAAGTAATATTAATTAATTAATTTTTAATATTTCATCGAATAATACATTTTATTGTATCTGATGGAGATATATGGTTTTTCTACATGTTTTGGTTTAGTCTTTAGAAGGATATGTTTGTGAAATTGAGTATTAGTACCTTATATCATTCTTATATTTTTTTATACTGATATTTCCAAAAAAAATTATAAGACATGTTGAAATAGTTATCTATGTATTTCAAATGTCGTTGTGATCAAAAACATACTTCGGTAGATTTTTCTTATAATATGTTGATTCACTGGAGAATATAGATAGATCCTTATAAATTTTAATATATAAGTATGTGTATAAATCCAATGTGTTTTGATGAATTTAGATATTTAAATCTATTTTCACAAGATCTATAGGAGTGAATAATATATAATTATAGATTTATTCAAGAACACTTCTAGTATTCTAATAGTCGGTAGAAAATTATAATGAAAATCAATGATGATATCACGAGTTCAACATTATTGAAAAGGTATTCCTATAATATTCTCATTAGAAAAATTATGATATTTTGATAGAGGGTAAATTTTATTCCTATATATATTAGTCTCCAATTTTTTTTGTTTATGTAGATATGGTTTATTATCTCTTGGAAAATCCCCTAAATCACTATCAAGTTCATGATGTGTTCCATGTATCTCTCCTAATTAATTAAATACCCAATACATAATACACACTAAAATTTTTGGCCATTAAACTGAACATGTACCATTCTTATTGTGAAAAACTTTTTGAGACTATGGATTAAATATATAATATGATACAAAACAAGTCCACTCAACTATTCAATATTTTGTGAAAACCCATAAACTTGAAGAAGCTACATGGGAACCTGTACATATCATGAAGAATACATTTCATCAACTTTTTATATGATTAATATGGACTTTAAATTGCGTATTTTTTATAAGGGTTTTTAATTTATCACCATGTGACTTTATCATATATTGATTCTTAAATAAATTTGACTTATAGATTGGTTTTTTTACACACAACAATTGGTTTAAACGAACTGTGATAGACAATTAATTTATTATTAAATATTATAGTAATCACAATGGAATTATATTTCTGGGTATCAATATGAGTAACTTAATTATGAGAAACAAAATCACAAATGTATAGAATAAATTCATTTCATATGACATGATAAAAAAATTCAATGTAAAAAAGGAAATTTTTCCTAAAAACCCATTTTTATTTGTTCAACATTATTTTCATTTAGAATTGAAATAATCACATTTAATGGAATATTTTATTTATATTTATATATAATATGTTCTATATAATTTTACTAACATTTATCTAATATATTTTTCTACGAATGAGAAAAGAATAAATCAGTTTTAATTACTAAAAATGAATTTTCATAAATGCATATTTCAATTCATTTTTAATTCTTATTTAAAAATATTTTTATAAAAAGTTTATATAAATTTAATATAGGGATATTTATTCGAAATTTTAGATAATTTTGGTTAATTGTTTCAAAAAATTTCAAATTAATTTTTTTCAAAGTGAATATTAATTGTGGAAAATATTTATGTCCTTGGTAATGTAGAATCAGATTATTGTGGTTAAAAACAATTTTGGAAGGCATTAAAAATATTTTTACAAAAATCTTATTTATATTTTATGTGTTTTTTTACTATATACATCCAATATTTGTTGATAGGAAAACATTGTGACATTTATCTTTGATAATTATATTAGTATTTTTTTATTTATAGAAAACATATAAATTGAAACTCTCTTTTATTTAATATCAATCATATTTGTTTTGTAAGGATAAAAAGTAGGGTTGTTTCAATTATAATTTTTTATTTTCATCATGAATTAATTTTTTAATGGATTTTTATGAAACTATTACTAGGGGATAATTACATTAAATGGATAAATAATGTCAACCCGATACTTGTTCATAAAAAACAAAAGTATCATAAACTGTTTTTAAATATTTTAATTCAAAAATTTAGATGAATTATTTTTCCCATGAATTATAAAAATAAATATCACAACATATTTATGTTTTAAATGTTTTTATTCAATTTATATTTGAAAATAGTGGAGTTTAATTTCAAACTATTTGTATTGTCTTGAAAATGTATTTAATGGTATCTTATATTAAATAATATTTTATTAACTGAATTAAAATTCATAAATATATTATCTTCATTCAACATAATTTGATATGGAAAATAATATCCTCATTTCCAGCTTATTGATTATTTTTCCTTTTTTACTATCATTCATTCCCTATAAAGATTAAAAACCTTTGATAGCATGTTAATTATCAAAAGGGTTAAAGTGGATTAAAACTGTTAGATAAGGGTGAAAAAAACATCTAAACTTATTAGAATATTATTCTATGATACAATTTCGATGTAACATTGTCCTATATTATAAGTATATAAATTTAGAGTCACATTAGTTATAAAATTAATGTATATTAATTTAATACTTTATTTAATTTGAATGGCTCTCAATCCTTCACTAATAAAAGAAAACTTTCTCCCCACCCATCATCAAAATTACTAGGAACCCATGATCATCAAATAACTACCCTAATACCCTAATATCATTGTTTAAATCATTATGGAGATTCTAATATTTCCATAATACCATCCTTTCAAGGATTAATGTTAAATAAATGTGACTTTTCTCAATGAATATTTATATATCACAAACAAGTACAATAAATTTTATTCCTTTTTAAAACACATTTGAATCTATGTTATCCAATATGAAATAATAGATTTCAAATATTAGATGTACATTTTTTTAATATTATTGAACAACCACTATCCCCCACATTTACTATCTATTATAATTGAAAACATTTCTTGTTTGTATATATGGATTACTACCTTCATGAAGAGTTGTGTTTTGTTTTTCAACCCTGATTCATGTTACATGTTATAATGATTTATTTAATTAATTTATATGATATTTATGATATTTATATATCTCATAAAATGTGAGTTAATATTTAATTTTATTTTATTCCATCATAAAAATAGTCAAAACATCACTCGTGTGTACATACAGACAACTAAATTTAGGTAGTGATGTAAATAATTTTTAATTAAAGATTTATAAGAGTATTTATAAATGTGTATATGATGATTAAATGTGATGATTATTAAATAATTAAGATAATGGGGATTATTTATATATGATAAAAGTACATGAACCATTACTTCTAGACCAAAACATGCATGGAAAATAATGTTGTTATCAATAGTAATAATGATTGAAATAGAGAATTGTTAACAAATGGGTGTTAAGAGGATACAATTATATTATATAAGGTATGATAGGTATTAATATGGTTTTACAGTAAATTTATAATAAATATATTTTTATTAAATATGATGATTGAATTTAAAAAATATAAGGCTTGTGGATAGGGGATTATTTTATAATCTTATTTCATTTCAGTATGGTCTATTATGAATTTCCATGGAGGGAGATATTATGGATATTATATTTTAAAGAACATATATTTTCTTTTACTAAATATATTATATAATATTAATCTATTATTACAATGTTCCCCCCATTAGTAGAAATAATTTTTATGAAATTGATTTTCATAAAAATATGATATTATGTACTCTTTAATGAATGAGCTTATACATCCATATATATATTCTTAAAAACGTTTTTATAAAATATGTATCATATACATTAAATTATTTTATATAAACATATTTAATATATCTATCTTTATTTATAATTTTTTACAAATGAATCTTTTCTTATGAATTTTTTTCGATTTTGTTTTAACTTTTTTACATTGACTTGAATTGAATGTTTTCCAATATCCTTTTTAATGGATTAATTTTAAAACCATCATGAAAATTGTTTTATTTTAATATTACATTACATGTTGAAATTTATATTTTAAATGAAAAATATTATTGAAATATTATGGAAATTATTAGTTAAATGTTATCAATGAAAAATGTTACCCTATCATGTTTTCAAATACATTTTTAAATGAAACCTTCAAATTACATCATTCACAGGGGTTATAATGTTATGAAACCATCCACATTTTTCAATTGTATAATGTTGATCATGATACAATGAATCATTTTTATTTCCAATAGGTTAATTTATTTATAAGAGGATATTTATGAAACTCATTTTGTTTCTTTGTTTTATGATATATTTAAATCATTAGTGGTATATGATATTATTGAACATGAATGTACGGTTTTCAAAATCTTAATTATAGTTCAATTATAGACCTGAAATTCATTGTGTATAAATTTACATATAATGATAAAATTAAGGGAAATGACATTATCATCTCAATCCACTATAGGAAAAAGGTTGGGATGAGTATTCCCCAATGATATGGGAAATAATTGAATATGCATTATCCAATAATAGATGAGAAGTATGTGGGGATTCAAAATTATAGATTATATGATGGTTTTAATGGTTAACCATGAAATATTATATGTTTTATATTTTTATAATCGCACTACACTATTTTGACAAGTTGATATTCTTGTGATTTTAACTAACGAATCATGATTGATTTTTTATGACTCCCTAATTCTGTGACATACTAATATTTTTTCCTTCACGATTCACAACTATAATCAATGATTTTATTGGAATTATTTTATCTTAATAATATCATGTTCCAATACCATTATGATCATGATATTATTACATGTGATTTATTAATTGATATCTCTCAATTTTACCCTTAATGTGCATCTGAGCTCACCCCTTCAAATTTTTAACTATAACTAGGTTATATAATATGATAATATATATGATGAGTATAAAATAGAACATTATGTGAACAAATATGTTAGATATTCTGAATACTCTACATAATTATTATTTTAATATATTTAGCCTCCATGTATAGTATATATTCTTGTTTGCAGCTATGTTCATTATGGAGAAATATTGAATATTTATTAAAATTACAATATATATTTATTTTTTTCTTAGTACATTTTATAAGTTGATCAAAATATAATTATTATAGGTATTTACATATTCTAAATCTCGCAACACTGGTGTATTAAGAGACAATATTTGGATTTTACTTTCATTAAAATAATTATGATGATAATACTTCCATTGGTGGATTACTGATGAGGGATTATATATAATGATAATAATAACCTTGTAATATCATAAATTATGATATAATCTATTTAGTTAATATCTACTTCAATTTGAATAGTTCCATATAGTTAAATCATAACAATAAATTATATATATTATTAGATTAATAAAATTTATATAGGATGTTATACACTAGTATGGAATAATATCCAAATCAATTTAAATTATATCCTAGGTTTTTGACCACATGACTATCCCATATAATTTCTCATGAATTTTTTATAACACACACAGTTATAAATATTAAAATGATTGAGTAAGACTCCCCCCCAAAGGTAATTCATATAATCTAAAATGTTCATGAAGAAACACATATGATCCACCAAATATAGCAATCACCATAACATTACATATTTCTGATATCTTCAACTCAAGGGCTGAAAATGGATGTTATTAAATGACCATTGTATTATACAATAACAATATAACATCCCTAAAGGTCCTATGGGATTTCAATCAAAACCACATAAATGTATCCCATGAGCAACAATATCCATGGAATAATGTTGCAACAAAAAAGATAAAGAATCATAGTCTTAATTGGGATTAGTGTATCTCATTTGGTGATATGAATTAGTCTACATATTTACTCACTGATATATATATTAATTTCACTCCAATTTATACCTAACATCCAATAATAATAATATTTTAGGTTCTCTGAAATAAAAATATAACTTTAGGGAAGATAAATAGTTTGAACTATATAAAATAGAATAAGCATGAATTTAATATCAATTTTATCGTTGTCCATGTCATCAGAAGATATAATTCAGATGTCCCCTTATTTCCATATATGTTGTTAATCAATTTATACAGTTCATAGTTTGAAATTTAATTTTATTAGTGGTAAATTTCTTTTAAAATAATTTCCACACACAACATGTTTCATGAAAAAAATTCATAAATAATCGAGAAATAATGTGACTACCTATATAAAAAAATTGGAGTCTAGTCCATCAAATATCAATGGTCGAATCAACTCCAATATTTTTGAATTGAAAAATTTATCCAAATCTACAAAATTATTTCATAAAAGTTAAAATATTGGAAAAAATGAATGGAAAAGTAAATATGAGGATGTGGAGTCTTACCATTAACAAAAGAAACAACCTTTGTTTGAAGGTAATCTTATATGAGCTCAAATGATGAAGATCCCACCTTAGTAGAGGATACATGAGGGAAAAAATGGATACATCCATAATGGACATGGATATATAAATTAAAAAACACATAATATGATTTTATTATTAAAAAATGTAATTTAAATAATTTAAGATAACTTCCAATAAAAACTACCACATCAGTGAAACAATAGTCAATACATGGTTCCCCTACTGGGGTTTCTATGGTGGCATTACCCAACTATACAAAATGCAGTACTCTACATTAATGCAAAAACAAAAAACCCAGCAATAATACTTTGTTATACAACATTCCATATTTAGGTCAAATCAATCCCTCATTGGAACAAAATCATAGTGCCACACCTATTTTTTATAGAAAAATATATTCAGCTCAGATAAATCCCATATAGTTTAGACTAAAGGTTGCAGCTTAACCAACCACACATAGAAAATTAATAATCATAGCTGAAAATGGTTTTTCATTAATATCCAAATATTTTAACCTACATATACTTCTACCTACATTAAATCCTTTAATTGTTTTATGGATTCCCTCTACTAAAAAAATATTAATCATTTGTAGGCCCTTCCATTTCATAATTCCCAATGGACATAGCACAACAAACTAAATTAATGAGGTATTTGTATAATGTGGGACACTATCAATGTTATAATGAATTTTAAAATTATATTTTCTTCATCGTACTATTCATTTATAGACCAAAACATGAAAAATAACCAAAATATTTACTCCTATTGTCTGTTGATAGTTTCAACATCTCAAAACCATTATATCAAAAATTATTGGAAGAATATTTAAACATAGCTATGAATTATAATATATGTGGTGTTATGTCACTCCCACCATGACACAACCCATTACTATGAAGTATTCCCTTGATTCTATCATGAATTGAATTGGTTCCTAAAAACTAATGCGTATTTTTAATTCTAATATCCTATAGAATATGATCACATAAACACTAAACATGATCCATGTAAACTATTCAGTACCCATGATTCCACACACTCTAGAGTACCATAAATGTTATAGATCAACCTTAATATCTAGAAACTCACTATATAAATAGAACTCAAAATACATGATTGATTTAGAGTTGTAAAAATGCCTAAACAACTAAATCCCAAATAATGACCCAATGACGATAGCATTAATGTATACAAAAATCATTGATGTCTTAAAACCATTTTCTCTATCTCTTTTTCTATACCATCCCACCACATTCATATCCTCCAAATATAAATTTTTATTAAAAAGGGGGTCACTTTTATTGAGAAAGTGTGAAAACAATAAGTAGAACCAAACCGTCAAACACTATAGAACATTAAAAAATTATTAAAGACTAGCATAAACCCATTAGACATAATATCCTTAAAAATATTATAGCAAATAGAAGATATATTTTTTCCAAGGTTCATATATAATAATTTCTTATAAATGAGATTCCATCTTACCCCACACTCAAAATAACCCCTCCTCAAAAAATATCTTGTTGTGGAACCATCTCACTAGGAATAGGGTTTTTTGTAAATCCACTCACTTTTCTCCTTGTTCATGTCATCTTGAATCATTATTTCTTGTATCCATTTAGTAGCCTCAGCAGTTGCACGGATGGATCCCACCTTCTGTTCCTTCACCTCCTCGGATTGTAATTTCAAATTCCATTGATATTACCTGATCACATCCTCCCCTTCTAGCTCCGTAGACATACCGTCTACTCCCACCATGGCTGGTGAGACCCATTAACTTTCTTGATCCTCCACTCCCTCTGCACAGACCTTATCAAATATCCTGTGTCCAACCTCACACTTTTGACCAGGGGAAGTATTATCCTCCACCACCTGTATCACCTCCTTTGTATGCAAGTTCATCTCCTCACTCTAATCTCCATCTTGTGAGGATTCATTTTCATGAAACCCGGAGACCAAGAATTGTTGGAAATCAACTCCCTACACTGGTTGGAATAAGAAATTATTGGTTTTCCCTGCTTTTTTGGCCGACCGAGTCTCCATTGGTCTTGGAATGTAAGAGTAGTTTTTGTGCCCCTTCGGGATTGGCTTCCAAAAAACAATGCAACACTATATGTCCTTGTTTTCTTTGTTCCCCTTATTCCATCATTAGTTGTGAAAGGCATTTCCCACCCCTCCCAAACCATTATCATAAATCGTTTTCAATCACCATCAAACTCAGCCTCATATGGACCCTTATAATATCCCTCAGACTCTCCCTCATTGCATAACTCCAAAAATGGTTGTTGAGGGAAATGCAAGACAGAGCTCCACTCGAGTTGGTGTAATTCTTGGTATCTAGTGGCATGGGTTTCCCAAGTGAAATATACTGCCACTCATGTCTTGACTTCGACTTATTCTCCCCATACGACACCAATTCAAAGACCATGCTACTACCATCCCCCAATTCCATTATATAAGAACCTTGATTTTGACTTTCCTCAGGCCACGAAGCTTGGCCATCATCTCCAATAGCTCCAACAGACTCCCCCGGAACCTGAGTAGGTGTAGTGACTTTTTCTCGAATTCATTCAGCCACTACATTGTCCTGAGTTTCCCCTGCCATAGATTTGTTTCTTGGGGGACTAGTAAAATTTCTCAGTATTCTTATGAAGACTTCCACCACACTAGTTCCCGGGGGTAAGATCATGGCTACTTTTCCACCCTCGAGCACTCCACCACCTCCGATCAATCCTTTTCACCTCTCTTTTCTTGTCCCTACCATAAAAAAGTAGAAACCTTTTGGGTTTCAACTGTATCAGCCAGCACCCCATTCCCTGCAGTTGTACTAATCTCCTCTAGACTAACATTGCACCAATGGAGACAGACATAGAACATGTGTCCTATCTACTGACATCCTTGGTAGAACACATTCCATGATTCGAAGAAAAAACATTGTTCCCAACTAAGCTCATATCAAAATGGAATACACATCCACTCCATGGGGGAATTCTAAACATCATCCTTGACACATACACGAGGATAGATTGGGTGACATACTGCTGACATCCGACTATCAGAGCAAAGATATCTTCCAATCATATTTCCTAACATTCATATAGTTGAGGGGTTCTGTAAAGGAAGAGGTAGACCTAGAATGAATAACCAAACCACTGACGAAGGCACATAATGGTTAATTATGAGTTGCATAGACCATAGAATAATAATAAAGCTGCATCTATTGATTTCATGAGGGGCACTAGACTAGGCGGCAATCAGATCATCCTCCGAGGAGAAACAAATCATCAGGTCCATCTGATCAAGGAGTCCCACCACCACACATTCTTGTAGATCACATGAATCAAATACAAACTGATAAAAAGTGTCGATTGAGAGACTGAGACCTCTGAATTGGGATAAGAGCATCAATTTTTGACCGTATGATGCTTCATTGAACTCTTTTGTAGAGATCGCGAGCTGGGGCGAGCCGTTGTGAAGGTCAGTGACCTTATTGGTTATGCTCTCCATACAACCTCAAAATAAGGGTATAAATAAAAAATATATACATATTGTATCCCTACCATATGATTTCTACCTCACCAGTAAAACATTATGTTGTACTCATATAATATAATGAGAAAAAATATTGATACTTATAGTATCATGCTCACCATATATCGATATACCTACACTATAAGCCTTCGTTAACGGTCGATGAAAATACAATGTTAGACAGAACCTCTATAAAAATAGTATATATTCCATCTTGATATACATATTATTAATTCAAAAACCACAAAAACAATGATAACTCAAACTGCCATCAAATTCCTTCATTCCAACCCACTATGTTCCCCATGATGCGTTGTTATCTATATTTCTATTGATATAGGTACAGGAATAGCAATAAAAATAGTTTAGGTTCCAAAAAAACATCCATAATAGAGAACAAAAATCAAAACCATGACATATAACTAAATATTTCACCCATATAATTGATTCCCACATATTTTATGAGGAAATAAAAAACACTCATACTATGTTTAAATATAAGATATCATTAAGGACCCGCACTAAAAATAGAATTCAAGGACAAAGAAGTTCACAAAACAATACATACCCAATCACACACTATAAATGATCGTCCATTAGTCCATTAAATTCCTCATCCTAGAACTTTACAATCGAGAATGAAAATAATTCCTAACTAAGAGAATAATGCCTCCCCTTGGTGAAATACAATGGTGAATAAATCCATTGTCAAACAAATCCTCTTATAGTTCCATTAAATCTACTAATCCATCAATGTTCATTCTATAGGGAGCATTTTATATTGGTCTCTCGACATCAATTAAATCAACATAAAACAAAAATTCAAGATCTATTGAATGTATAGGTAATTCCATAATAAATATATAAATCTAAACCTATAAAACATGTAAAACATAAATTTTAAGATTATATTTACCATACATAGAGTTTGTTTGATCTTATTCATTAAGATTCTCATTATGTATATAATATATTTGGAATAGAGAATAAATTGTTATTTTTTCCCCAATAAAATTTGTTAGTATCGAATGAAAATGGATGAAATAATAAAAAATTGATTTTTCCTATAGTTGAAACAGTGAATAAGTTTTTCTTCATTAATCCATTTTTATTCCCTTTCATAGTGACCCTTGTCTCTAAACGTATAAAAAATCATGATACCTTCTTCTATTTTTTTATGACGATTCATTCTACAATTCTATCATGTTTGAAATTTCATATTTCTATTCTTCATCGTTGATACATTCATTTTATCATTATGGTCATTTGACCTATTATATTCTTAATTTCCCTTGTATAGGTAGGATCTGGAGAATTTATTAATCATTATTATTGATCATATAATTATTTCATCAAATGGTGATATTATTGATAGATCCATTCCTCTATAAGAAATAGCTTATTCCCTTTAAATAAATAGTCAATCTTAAACAGCTTGTTGCATATGTAATATGTTGAATACATGGATAACAAGGTAAATATAGCCTCAATGTCAATAATAATTTCATAATAAATATTCATTAAGATGTGGATCATTATCTTCATTATAGTTTGATTCTCACGAGGGAAATATTTCTCTATCAATGTATCCGTAAAATAATTATATTCCTAGAGTTCTATTCCCACTTCCTCCCAAATATTGTTGATCAATGACCACCATCGATCATCAATACCTTGGAAAGAATACACTTCAAGTGTAACCATTTCCATTTAATCACATCCAATGACCAAATATATCCTATAGATATAACGTCTCATTTCAAAGATACCATTTAATTTGTAGTCTAATTAGATTATAAGTTTTTTGTCACCTGAAGCTATCTAACATAGGAGAATCAAATTGTGCACTATGATGTGGCTCCAACCAGGAAATGGTATTTTTCATAAAATATTTAATATTAAAAAATATATCCCAGATATTCTCAGTTCAAATAAAACATTTATTGGATTTATAATTAGTGTAATGTAAATACTATCAATGAGTTTTTATACGCTTCTTCCTTCTAGGTTCCATTTCTAAACAATAGAATGTAGTCTATTAGATTAGTAATTTTTTAATTTTAAATCATAATGTATAATTATATATATGGTGTATCACATAACATAAAATAGAAAATTTATAAATATTTAAGATCATAATCATATATACAGTTTCTCTAGGTATATCATTATTTTCAAATACTACATAATGCTCTATAAAAAAATATGAATTATACTAATCATATCCGCCATTAGTGAAAACTGAGGTGTGCAGTATGTCTTGTTTACACGCATTAGGTGACTATCAAGTAAACCACAATAATGTTTTTTGATGTTATTACCCCTAGGTAGATCTTTTGAAAAACTAATCCCACTTGCAGTATCCAAATAGATAAATATTGCAATGAAAAACAACATAATCACTTCATTACAATAATTATATGATGTTATTTTATAGTTATCATTGAATTATATGAATGTTTTATATTCAATAATCCATATATAGTTCCCATAAATTCAACTATAATTACTTTCATAATAATTATAATGAAACTGACACTAGTAACCTGGAGACTTTCCCTACTATGATATATTGGCCAAGTTACAAGTGGTCAAATTTTGATGAACAAATCAATTTTGTTGTTTTTTAGATATAGATACATACATGATTACCATTCTATATACTAAATATAAAATAAAACATTAATACAGATAATCATCATCATCCTTGAAATAAATTCAAATGATTAAACTTCATAACCATGTGAAATGAATTAAAATAAGTGGGATCACAAATTCCTAGTGACGGTTACATATCGCTGATGCTATCATGAATTTGTGAAACATGATAAATTTGTAATTGTAAATAACTAGTCTCACATTACATTTTTAAATGAAAATACAATCATAATTAGATAAGGTAAAATCAATGAGTTAATGTAAATAACTAAATAAATCTATTTAATTAATAAATATAAAATGAGATGAATCCAAATATATTATTATTAAAAAATATAATGGATAATAATAATTATAGAATAATCAATGAATAAAATGATTAATTGTTGGATTTCATTATAAAATGCATCAAGATAATTATATCATAAATTTCATTGAGAATAATTTTAAAACTACATGGAAAATCCATCTTATTTGGAGAATAGGTTTTTCCCATTTGACATGTTGATTCATCGGGGGCTATCTATAGCCTGGAAACACCTATAAAATTATGTGTAATGCATTAATCATATATAAAATACAATAATTAATTAAATAATAATATTCCATATCAAATAATATCTAAATTGAGTAAATATTAAAGATTCATCAAAATATCCTCAACTAAAAAAATAAATAAAATGTAAACAATGCATATAAGAATCATATACACTTTTGGAAATAATGATATAAATGATAAAAAATTATTTATAATATTCAAATTAAACACTATAAATAATAAATAAATTGGTGTTGATGTTAAATACATAATAGTGGACCTATATATACCTTGTAAAATTGATTAGGTGCATATTAAAAAATTGACTCAATTAGATGAAAAATGAGATTAATTCCCATAAATTGATCATAACGTTGAATTGGGATTCAGTCAATGAATATACAATGTTTATAAATTTTAATTCCAAATAAAACATGTGGATATAAAAAATGATGATAAAAAATAATTATACAAATAATATTATAATAGTAAAGTCAACCAAAGAAGTAATACCACTAAATGAAAATAAATTGTGTTTTGGAATTCATTACAACATGGTAACATTAATGAAAAATACCCTTCAATAAAATAATTAAAATGGGAACATAAAATACCATTAATTATTAAATAATCAATGTATTACAAATAAAAGGGTCAATATATACACTATATAAACGAAATTAGATTAATAACATTCCAGTATGCATAAATGATGAGAAAATGATACGATGTCTGATACTCAAACTTCCCACTAGTTAAACATGATTTAACCTTATGTATAATGGTTTTATGCATGATAGTTAATTTTTTTGGAACCTTAATTTAATATATTACCCTATCATAAAAGTTTCCCACATGTTTGATCATAATATATCTTTATTTTCATTCTTTCAGCTGTTAATATCTTTGTTTTCTAAATTGTGTTTTGTAATGAAAGTTCTCATAGTGGTACATAGGACAAAATTAAATAATATAAAAAATGATAATAATTTTATGAACATACTATTGACTCCATATATTTATTATTATAACCAATCATCATTGTGTTTCATGAAAATTGAATCGTACCTCTTTGGGGAGATCGTATGTTGTACGTAAAGATGACCGACAATATCATGCACTTAACTAGTGAAAGGGTAAGTAGTTATGTTATATATTAATAATACATAATTTTAATCTGTAAATATATATAAAATATACTAATTAAATGTATCCTTACAACCTTACATTAAAATATAATGCAAAAATGATTCACATCGCATTGTGGGGAGGTAGTGTGTCGTACTATGAATAAATTATCATCTTTTAAATCATATGGAAATAAAAAAAATGTGTTATTTTATGAATAAAAAAATAATTATATGAAAAATATTATATATAATCATTAATTCCATCATTATATCCCACCATGATAGGTGTTAATGTAAAAGTAGTTACACCGATTTGTGAGGAGGTAGTCCACCGTACAAACAATTGATGGTTTTGTTTCCCATTTGATGGAAGAGGAGAGTGAAAAATGTTATTTCATCAACATAATAATATATCATAAATGTTATATACTCTTTTTATGATATTTTAATTATTAATTCATAATTAAATGTGGATAAAGATGAATTAAAATGAATGATCTTGGTTAAGATAATATTCTTTTCTCAGATAAATCTCATTTGGATCACCACTGAAGGACCCATGGAATTTCCTTTTTGGAGGAACAAAAACACAATAATGTGAATAATGTTTATGGGGTGATAGTTTTTCATGGTTTTTTAAGATAAAGGGGCTTGTGAAGAACAAATAAGTTAGGGAAGTGAGTTACCATTTTTAAGTGGGGAAATGGGACCTCCTTGAAAATTACATGGAAATTTCATAAAATACCTAAATAGTAAATTCATTGAAATGAATAACATTCCAAATAACAATAGGGTATAATTATAGATTACCCATTATTGAAAAATGAAAATCCCATAGGATTTTGACATGTTTTTGGAAATTTTTTTCTTATATTCATAGTGTACCTCTAGTAAACACATTTTTACCTTAACTGTTGTAATTAATTTTAACTGTCTTTACTATTTACTTTGACAGAAAAATTTTTATTCTATATTAGATAATATATATTATTATATTTCACGATATTTAATCAATTATCCTAAATTTATTTCACATATGTGGTAGAATACACTTTAAAATTATACCGAGAGATGCAAAGAAAATAAAGGTATAAAAATAAAATTATATTAAAAGTAAGAAGTATTTAAATAAAACATCAATATGAAATTGATTAAATTGAACCAAAATTTATTTATTATAATTTATCAATACTAATTTTACCTTTAAAATATTTTAATATATTAATTTATCACTTTTAATAACCTAAATGAAAAGTGAGTCTTCAAATTTATATTAGTATTTTAACAATTCATTGAAAAAATTATTTTTATTAAAAAGTAAAAAAATAAATATAAGATATATTTTGAATGAAGATTAAAAAATATTTAATACTATAAAACAATTTTTTTTAAGTGTAAAGAAATTACTTTTTCCATAAGTTCACAAGAAGTGATAAATCATTTTTCAATATAAAATTAGAT
Source organism: Viscum album (assembly GCA_963277665.1). NCBI lineage: Eukaryota > Viridiplantae > Streptophyta > Magnoliopsida > Santalales > Viscaceae > Viscum > Viscum album. The sequence continues at coordinate 400,028,159 of OY728166.1, forward strand.
TTTTTTAAAACAAATCATTTTATATAATGTAATTATTATTTTATTTATAATAAATAGATATCCATTGAATTTATTTTATAATTATATAGTCCATAATTTGATGATAATTTATTTATTACTTTTCATACCCAAAAACTGAATGAATATTTTTTAATTGTTATTTTAAATAATAATGTTATATATTATCTTAGATTAAACCTAATGTTATATGAATGTAAATATAACTATAATGTTGAATTTATTTAAAATTAAACTATTGGCAAAGCCTCAGGGTATTATATATTTGTTTTTTTGGGCCTTTTCATATATTATTCGCATCGATCACCCGAAAGATACATCAATTGCACCAATGGTGTCAGATATGGTGATCATCTATCTGCAATCCATTTTTTCTATCATAAAAGACTATTTATGTCATCTTATCCCCCATCTGGTTGACAAACATAATCATAAATATATTCATGCTAACAGAAATGTGACTTCTCCAACTCACCTTCTTTATGTTGACGACATCATTCTATTTCTAAAAGGAGATATGAAAAATATCAATACTCTCAAATCTACTCTCACTCATTATAATCAGGTCTCAGGACAAGTCATAGGTTGAAGAAAATCTTCCAACTATTGTGGAAAAAACATTCCCATTTGTAGGAAAAAATCTTCCACCAATGAGAATAGTATTAAAGAGGGGACAATCCCCTTCAATTATCATGGGGGTCACATCTTCTTGGGAAAACCCAAATCTTTCTACCTTTCATGTATTGTTGATCAAATTATTAGTCATTTTCTATTTGGAATGGTAAACCTCTTTCCATGGCAGGGATAGTGTGTCTTGTCAAATCGATCAATTATCTAAATTGAACTACTCTATGATAGTCTACAAGTTCCCACCTAGACTTATCAAAAAAAATTAAAGTTCACACTAAAAAAATTATTTAGACTGGCAGCACCTTGGATAGGAAGCTTGTGACTATCCCCTGGGATACTTGTGGTAAACCCTTAGACAAGGGTGGTCTGGGTATTAAAAACCTAAAACTCTTCAATGTGGCCCTTCAAGCAAGACACGCCTTGAACCTAATTCACAATGAAACCCCTTATATTGATTTCATTAAAATAGGCTCTTGAATAGATTGAGGCGAGGTAGTAAGGGAAACCTAAACTCTTTGATTTGGACCTCCAACAGAAATATGTATGCTGTCATTTTGACCAATGCCAGAAGGATGGTCACTAGAAATTCAATCATGATTTTCTGGTTGGATTACTGGAATGTGACTCCTCTAATTACATTAATCCAACCAAATGACCTTGCAAAAAATATTAATGACACTATCAACAATGTTCATAACTCATGTTTTGATACTATTTCTGATAATATTGCTCAAATTATTGATAATTTCCATTTTTCTATCTCAGAGGATTTTTTAACTTGCAAACCTGCTCACAATGATTTTAAAAATTTAAACAGCATCTACAACCACTCTTTTCATAACTATACAAATGAATTTAATTTTGTAATTCATCGATAGGTAGTGGATTAAGTGCTCAAGACTCATCCTTATCTAGTGTATTTCATATAAAAGAGTTCCCACAGAATCATGGTTACAAATTTTGGGGATCTGCTTTGCTCTAAATGTTTTTTCTATAATAAACATAGAGAGGATACAAACGATTTATTTTTGTCTTCTCCTACTTCCACTGTCACGACCCCCTCCCACCAAAGATGCCCCTCCTGAGCTGGAAATGGTGAAAGGGAGATAATGACCCCCCAGTCCCGCATCTAGTAGGCCCCGGGGTGGCGACTAGCACCAAGGGTTTGAGTTTTTACAAATATGGGAGGCATTACCCTTTTTTTATTTTTAAAGATCGGGAAATAGGACAAGTCAACCACCAAAAATGAAAAGAACCAGTGTATATATATAAACCCAATCTAAGCCCACATGATTGTTTAAATAATTTTATAATAAGGTACAAGTACAAGAAAGCTCAAAGTACAATACCAAAAGAAAACAAAGGTACACCAACAGCAATAACTGCAACTGTCTGACTAGTAGGGTCCCGTACGGCCCTGGTAGTCCTCCTGGAACCTGAAAATAAACGTATGGTGAGCATACATGTATACTTAGTAGGGAAACCTAAAGAACTCGTGCACAAGTGGGGAGACATCCTAATGTCCCGTGAGAACAACAGAAGAAACCTAGCAAGGAGTTCTATCCACCCAACCTCAACATCCACACTCACCAAAACACAATCACAATAGGTAGTAGTAGTATAAGAACAAGTGTATTGGCTACCCCGCACCATTTCCATTTATATATCTCCTCTTCCTAATGACGAACGTCCTGACGCTGTCACACTCTCCCCGCCCGCACACACCTGGGCCTCACAACCACCTATCCCACCCACACACACCTAGGCCTCACAACCACGTATCCCGCCCGCTCACACCTGGGCCTCACAACCACGTATCCCGCCCGCACACACCTAGGCCTCACAACCACGTATCCCGCCCGCACACACCTGGGCCTCACAACCACGTATCCCGCCCGCACACACCTGGGCCTCTTCCTGAAGATTCTTGGGAAACAGTAGAACCTGCTCGAAGAGTCTTGGGCTGAAACCACACCAATCGAAACCTACCCGAAGTGTCTTAGTTGTAAGGTTGCCTCAAGCCATCACAGCCTAGGGGAGAAGGAGCAAGAAGGAGCTAGTAACTAAGGGGAAAACACCCTATCCCATAAAATGGGAGTGTTCGGCACTAAGTGCACAACATGGGTGGGGTGAGATAAAAACCAAAAGATACAGATATATATATATACCAACCACACAACCCAACCTATGGCTTCTAAAATGTAAAAATGAGTATGTTCCTCGGCACGGCTACTAATAAGCATGTATACAACAAACAAACACAACCCCCTTAAGGTTTTCACATTTCAGTAGAGATAGTTATTTAGTTCCTCAACTACTAGGAAACTATCCACAACTAACCACACTAATCGTTCATAAAACATATCCATGTCATCCACAAATCAAGTTAGGAAAACAAAAGCAACACAACCAAGTCCTCTTATTAACCAACCAACCCCATTTATTATTAAACCCGTTCAATTACCATGACCCACCATTCATTAATTCTTCCACTTTTTAATTTAATAAACACAACGCATAACCCGATCACATTTAATCCCAGCCCTGCAGCCTCACTGCCAACCACCATTACCACAATCGTACCGTACATCATCATCTCTTTAATACCATTTATCTCAGCCCTGCTGCCCATCACCATCACAACATTCACACCAACCCAAAACCAAGTCAAACACAGCCCCACTGCTCACCCGATCCACAACAACCCACAAAACACCCCCACCACATGTCACGTAACTAAGACAACACCCACGTGTTCATTATTCCATTTTGTTTAACCGGGGTGATCACACAAGGGTTCTATATTTTAACAGCCACCCTTAGGTGATTAACCAATTTCCACATTCCACAATGTTTCCATCCATAAGAAAATCTAGAAGGAGTGGGAAACATTTAATTGCGTAAGCAAAGGCCCCCAAGGACCTTGATTTTTAGTAGGTATAAGCTCATTCAATTGACAACATAATATCACAGGATATAAAGTAACAACAAACACAACTTCCCAACCCCATTATATAAGACAGTTATTATCTTTATTAAACCGGTTCAAAAGTTTTTCACATAAAAAAAAGAACACCCACCCCGCATGATGCTCAAATTAGAGAGAGGAAGGTAAGATCCCTACCTCAGCATGTTCTTGATCGCAATGCTCCCCCAGAACTACCTTAGAAGACGTTCGTCGGCGTCTGTCACTTCTGTCGGGTCCCGGAAAAACCTTCTCAGGTGGAAGTTGGAAAGGAACTGCAAAAGGAAAGACAACGGATCCAATCTCGGAAGCTCTACCTCGTCGTTATGATCACATGGCCGCTGACGGATCGTAAATCGGAGCTCGGACGAAGAAGTTATGGAAGAAAGAGCCTTCGAGTCTCTTGAGAGAGCTCGGCTCAGAAGAGAGGGGAGGAGAGGTGTGAGTTGAATGGAGGAGGGGACCCCTCCTTTTATAGGCATGAAAAGAAAAAGTACACGGCATGTACTTTATGGTACATAGAGTGTACTCGGTTCTTTCACATGGTCTCCACGCGGCTTCCAACATGGCCATGCGGCCGTTGAATGGTCAACACATGGTTTGAGGGTAACACATATGTGGGGAATGACTACACGGCGTGTAGTTTAGACACATGGCGTGTACTCATTTATTGCACACAGCAAGAACACGGCTCCAACACGGTACACGTCCGTTGACTGGTAATGCGTATGCGGGGAAGGAAAACACAACATGTAGAACTGGACACACGACGTGCACCCATTATTCCACACAGCAAGGACACGGCCTGCAACACGAGGTAAAGCCTAGAAGGGGGTACATGGCGTGCACTCAAACAACATGGCATGTAGTTTCAAAATTCTGTAAAGTATGGAAAAAGTCCATTTTACCCTTCAGAACACTTATTAACCGTCTTTTTGACAAAGGAATGGGCCAGAGAGGTCCGGGCCATTACATCAGATACCTCTTAAAACATTCTCATCCCCGAGAATTCAAAAACAAACCCATAGGAAACCCAACAAGATACCACTTAGGGTTCTCGTTATAACAGGAACCCAACCAACAACCCTATTCATAAGAGTTAGGAATTCCCTCTCCTATGTCAAGATATTATCCGCTTTAGGCGACACTGACTCTCCTGCACGGGTTTAATCGCATCCGCATTAATGCGTCTTGATTAAGGACTGGGCCTTCCCACTTCCATATATTAGGATTTTCAAACTTACACTGCCCCCAACACCGTACAACCCACACACTACCAGGACACATGGCTTGGGGAATTCCTTCTCCCATATCGAAATATTTTCCCCTTTAGGTGGCACTGACTCGCCTGCACGGGTTTAATCGAATCCACATTAATGTGTCTCGATTAGGGATTAGGTCTTCCCCTCACCACATGATAGGGCTCTTTACATACATTTAAAGAAATGCGGGAAACAACATAGCATTAAAAACTCAAAAAAACAAGGTCCATGCCCAAATAATGAGAAAAAGAGTTCCAACAATGGAGAGTAATGCTCCCATAAAAACATAAAGGAGATCATTCAAGAAAACCCAAACACATCTCTATCGATACCTTGTCCTTCTAGAGATGCGGCCTATGATGCATGCAACTATCTGCCCCCAGCTCCTCGGCCTCTCTGTTGACTTCTTCCTCCTCGACCACATCTCGATTAGTATCCTTGAGGAACTCCTTGTGGTTGGCCACCACCTGCTCTATCTCCCCTCAGAGGGACTGGAGCCTGTTGCTACTGGAAGGGTCTTGTCGGTGACTGGTGCTGCTGAGGCGGGCGCTGAACCTGTCCATCTCCACCGTACTGAGCTTGGGTCGGGCATTGACTCTGAATGTACCCGAAACCTCCCCAAGAAATACACTTCGGTCCTGGGCTTGTGAAAAAGGGACGAGGACCCGAATATTTGAACTGGAACTACTGGGGCTTGCTCCCAACTGTCCTGAATCTCGAAGGTCCCGTCGTAGGAGACCTGCTGCTGACTGCCTTCCCCTTCGACGAACTTGGCTGGCTCCCCTCTCTGGGTGCACCTCCCAGCGAGTGCATCCTCTCTACAACCTCTGCCTTCTTCTGTTCTGCCAAGTACATCAGAAGGGTGAAGGGGGTGACTGCATACTGGAGCGAAGGACGGAGCGCCTCCTCCAAACGTCTAGCCCGAGACTCCTCATCCAGAAAGAGATTTGGAGCAAAGCGCAGGAGATCTTTGAACATGATCCACATCTCTTGTACCATCATACTCCCCTACTGAAGGGAGAGTAACTCCCACCGCTTCTCTTCCTTGATCATGGAAGAATGGAATTCCTCTCGGAATTCCTTCTCAAAGTCAACCCATGGAACCTCTGCCTCTATCCTCTCTCTGAGGTAGAGAGTCCACCACTATCATGCTGCACCTCTCAGCTGACTGACTTCTAGGGGAACAGAGTACTCCCTCGCTGCACGGATCAAGGTAAAAGCGATCCTTAGCTCCTCAATCCACCCCTCTGTCTTCGTATCCGAATTACTACCCTCGTAATTCTTGAGGGTCTACCGCTGGAAAGAACGTAGAGTCTTCTGCCAGTGGCTATCTTTCTCCTCTCGGTCAATCCTCAGCTGATCGACCAGCTGAATCTGCTGGGCCTCGGCCATCTAAGCCACCCGGGGACGACATCTAGGTTCCATAACTGTACGGTAAACAAGGATCGCCTAAGCCCAAGTAGTAAGGAAAAAAATCAAGGTTTCATTTTATCATTTTATTTCAATTTCTTTCCCAGAACACCCAAATCAAGTAAAACAAAATCATGATGATGCATGTACCTTCCCTAGGGTCTCTACCCTACAATCAATGTAGTTATATTTGGTCATTCTCTAGGCTCAGAGTCCTTGCATCGGATCACGGGGGGGCCTAAAATCCCGTGTCCTAGCCGGTCTTCCCAGGACTATGTCACGCACCAATATTAACTAACATTATTGTCCTACCATCCCATGCAATCCTCACTATGCCTAACTCTAGACTCCATCATATCTCTCAACCATCACCTCTGATACCATTCTGTCAGGACCCCCTCCCACCAAAGATGCCCCTCATGAGCTGGAAATGGTGAAATTGAGATAATGACCCCTGATTCTGGCCTCCAGTAGGCCCAGGGGTGGCGACTAGCACAAAGGGTATGAGTTTTCACAAATATGGGAGGCATTACCCGTTTTTTATTTTTAAAGATCGGGAAATAGGAAAATTCAACCACAAAAAAGGAAAAGAACCAGTGTATATAAATAAACCCAAACCAAGCCCACATGCATGTTTAAATAATTTTATAACAAGGTACTAGTACAAGAAAGCTCAATGTACAATACCAATGGAAAAAAAGGTACAACAACAGCAACAACTCCAACTGTCTCACTAGTAGGGTCCCGCACGACCCTGGTAGTCCTCCTGGAAACCTAAAAGTAAACATAGGGTGAGCATACAAGTATACTCAGTAGGGAAACCTAAAGCTCTTGTGCACAAGTGGGGAGACATCCTAATGTCCCGTGAGAACAACAGAAGAAACCTAGAAAAGAATTCAATCCACCCAACGTCACCAGCCACACTCACCAAAACACAATCACAATAGGTAGTAGTAGTATAAGAACAAGAGTATTGGGTACCCCGCACCATTTCCCTTTAGTTATCTGCTCTTCCTAACGATGAACGTCCTGACGCTACAACACTATCCCCGCTCGCACACACCTGGACCTCACAACCACATATCCCGCCTGCACACACCTGGGCCTCACAACCACGTATCCCGCCCGCACACACCTGGGCCTCACAACCACGTATCCCGTCCGCACACACATGGGCCTCACAACCACGTATCCCGCCCGCACACACCTGGGCCTCACAACAACATATCCCGCCCGCACACACCTGGGCCTCATCCCAAAGATTCTTGAGAAACAATAGAACCTGCCCGAAGAGTCTTGGGCTAAAACCACCCCAATCAAAACCTACCCGAAGAGTCTTAGGTGTAAGGTCACCTCAAGCCATCACAGCCTAGTGGAGAAGGAGTAGGAAAGAGATAGTAACTAAGGGGAAAACACCCTCTCCCTTAAAATGGGAGCGTTCGGCACTAGGTGTTCAACATGGGTGGGGTGCGATAAAACACAAAAGATACAGATATATATATACCAACCACACAACCCAACCTATGGCTTCTAAAAAGAGAAACTGAGCACATGCCTCGACACTGCTGCTACGAAGCTTGTATTAAACAAACAAACCCAACCACCTTTAGGTTTTCACATTTGAGTAGAGATAGTTCTTTAGTTACTTAACTATTGGGCAACTATCCACAAGTAACCACACCAATCGTTCGTAAAACATATCCCTGTTATCCACAAATCAAGTTAGGAAAACACAAGAAACACAACCAAGTCATCTTATTAACCAACCAACCCCATTGTTTATTAATCCCGTTCCATTACCATGACCCAACAGTCATTAACTATTCCACTTTTTAATTTAATAAACACAACCCATAACCCGGTCACATTTAAACCCAGCACTGCAGCCTCGCTTCCAACCACCATCACCACAACCGTACCGTACATCATCACCTCTTTAATAACATTTATCGCAGCCACGCTGCCCATAACCATCACAACATTCACACAAACCCACAACCAAGTCAATTGCAGCCTCGTTGCTCACCTGATCCACAACAACCAACAAAACACCCCCATCACATGTCATGTAACTAAGCCAACACCCACATGTTCATTATTCAATTTTGTTTAACCGGGGTGATCACACAAGGGTTACAGATTTTAACAGTCAACCTTACAAGATTAACAAATTTCTACATTCCAAAAAGTTTCCATCCATAAAAAAATCCAGAAGGAGAGGGAAACATTTAATTGTGTCAGCAATGGCCCCCAATGACTGTGATTTTCAGTAGGTAGAAGCTCATTAAATATACAACATAATATCATAGGATATAAAGTAACAGTAAACACAACTTCCCAACCCCGTTATATAAGAAATTTATTATCTTTATTAAACCGGTTCAAAAGTGTTTCACGTAAACAAAAGAACACCCACCCCGCATGATGCACAAATTAGAGAGACGGAGGTAAGATCCCTACCTCAGCAGGTTCTCGATCGCAACGCTCCCCCGGATCAAACTTAGAAGACGTCTGTCGGCGTCTGTCACTTCTGTCTGGTCCCGGAAAAACCTCCTCAAGTGGAAGTAGGAAATGAACGACCGATGTAAAGACAATGGATCAAAGGTTTTATGCTCCGCCTCGTCATTACGATCCTGTGGCTACTGACAGATCGTAAATCGGAGCTCAGACGAAGAAGTTATGGAAGAAAGAGCCTTCGAGTCTCTTAAGAGAGCTCTGCTCAGAGGAGAGGGGAGGAGAGGTGTGTGTGGAAAGGAGGAGGGGACCCATACTTTTATATGCGTGAAAAGAAAAAGTACACGGTGTGTACTTTATGGTACATGGCTTGTACTTGGTTCTTTCCCACGGTCTCCACGTGGCTTCAAACATGGCTCCACGGCCGTTGACTGGTCAACACATGGTTTGAGGGTAACGCATACGTGGGGAAGGACTACACAGCGGGTAGTTTAGACACATGGCGTGTACTCATTTATTGCACACGCCAAGGACACGGTACCAACACGGTACATGGTCGTTGACTGGTAACGCGTACTCGGGGAAGTACTTCACAGCATGTAGAACTAGACACACGGCGTACACCCATTATTCCACACAGCAAGGACAGGGTCTGCAATACGGGGTATACCCGGGAAGGGGGTACACGATGTGTACTCAAACTACACGGCGTTTAGTTTCAAAATTTTGGAATGTGTGTAAAAAGTCCATTTTACCCTTCAGAACACTTCTTGACCTTCTTTTTGACAAAGGAATGGGATGGAGAGGTCCGGTCCATTACATCCACTGATCATTGGAACTAAATTATTGACATTGTTGAATGTAGATGGTCGATGCTTGATTCTATCAATTCTCAACTAAAATGTTTCGTAAAAATGGAAAGATCCAAATAAATCAGACAATTATTTCTCACCGGGGATGAAGTGCTTCTTCATGTAATCTAGTATGATAGAAATACTATTTTTCACAAAAATTTCTCTTGGAAGATCAATGCAGGTAAAATGAGGAATATCATTTCTATTCTTGAAGTAACATTAATTAATAAAGGATCATGTGACTACTCAGTGGGTGATTTTATGGTTTTGCGATGTCTTCAGGTTGATGATAGCTTCAGACAGCCGAGATGCAATATTGAGGATTTTTTGGAGACCACCGCTCCCTAGATGGATCAAAATCAATGTGGACGACACCTCTAAGGGAAATCCAGGCCCCGCGGGTTGTGTCTCCATCTAATGAAATAAGCTAGGTTAAATTATTGGGTGCTTGTATGGAGGTTGTGGTATTGAACCCACTTTGGAAGATGAAATGTTGAGTGTGATTCATGTTGTCTAATTTTTCATAAACTATGGTTTGAAAAACATATGGATTTAGAGTTATTCTTTGACTGTGGTGCAAGCCATTTGGAATGGAATTACTCTCCTAGATTGGCCTCTTACTATGCGTTGGATGAATTTTAATTGTTCACTTTATGGAACCAATTTCATTTCAACCCATATATACCGTGAGGCGAATATGGTTACTGATGGAATCACCAATAATAGAGTTGCACAAGACATAACCTGGCTAGAGGATATTACAGAAAACCTTTTTCCTCTTCTTGTCAGAGATTAAAATATGATCCCATCTTTTTGACTCTAGTATTCTTTAATTTTTAATAAATATTTCGTTTGTATTTTGAGAAAGGCTCCACCCATTAAAAAATATATTATACTCTCCCTCAATGATATTATTATGATCTTACATTTCTCCATCATTTATGTTATTATCATAGATGTCCATATGTTCTTTTATAAAGATATTAATGTCATTATATTATTCTTCTACCTGTTTATCATCTAATACCTTTTATATGTATTTTACCACACTGAAATTTTAATCTCTCCCCTTTCATATTTTTTTTACTACCTAGTTTTTGAAGATATTTATATCTTTTGAGATGACTAGGAAAGTGTATAGAGGAGCCCAATTGTATATAAATGTTTTCAAGTGTTGTAAAATATTTTTTTTATATATTTAATATCTATGAAACTAAATATTTTTTTCATTGAGTTATGTAACTATTTTTGAGATGTATTATTTATATAGTGATACTATTTTTCTATTTATATTATGTTTAGTATTGATCACTCAAGGTTGAGGTTGTTATAAACAATGTTCATGAGGTCATTTAGGTGGATGAGAGGATATATAAAATGGAATATAATCTAGTGATTCCCCATAGATGAGTTTTTATACATGATATATTCCAATTAATCTCAACATTGAATATTACATCCCATCCCATCCCATGTGATCAGTGTAAATGATTTTGTGTTGAAGCTAGATGCATCGTCAGAATAATGAACAATTCATATATGTGATCATAGGGATAATAATATACATAGAAATAATGTATTTATGTGGATGATATAGTTACAACAAAATAATATAAAAAATGTTATATGGGATTGGGGGTCTAATATATAGGTATAGTCTCTTGATCATTTAACCAATGAGGATCGATAATATAGGATGGTGAATCGTAGGTAGGATTTATTGTGTGGTGATATGTTTATAACATTAAGACCTGCATTTTCCCATGAACTATATCTATATCATATTATTTTTAGTCCTCCTTGTGTTTTTGAGAGGTTTTGGAATCCTAGATATTGAAAATTTATAGAGAACTCCATTGATGGTGAATCCTAAAAAAGATGAATATTTCCAATAAAATGACTAGTGGAGGTCAACAATTATTCTGTATGGTGTGTCAGTGGATACTACATCAATAAATTAAATTTGACTAGGATGGCACTAGAACCTATTGTGGACCACCAAATTTATATTTTTTCCCAACAGAGTTTTATTGATTCACATCATCATTTCATTTTAAAAAATTAAATTGAATTATATTAATGGATTTCAATGTTAGTAAAATGAACTTCTTTCTCATTTTAAAATCATGATATATTTACAACCTCTACATCATTTATATTTTATATACTGTTTTTCAATGAATATATCTCTCTCAATTTATGCTAGATATCAGAGTTGATAATCATGATTTTTCATCGTCGGTAATGTGGCTTCTCAAATTTATTCTTTTATATGATCTCATCATTGTTTCAAATAACCTCATTCATTATGTTCTAATTTAATGTAACTACCAAAATACATCTGAACATTAACTGGATGAGTCACTATGGGATCTCTTGAACTCTGAGTCATATTCCAGATTCTACTGACTAGCACTTTGGTACTATGGTGGTACTTTTGGGAGACTATACCAATATATCAGAGTTGACAATAAAAAAAAGAAATGTCACCATGAAATGATAATAGTATGAATGGTAAATAAATAGAACAAACAATAATCAAATGATATATATAAGAAAACAAACAACTATATATGCAATGAATTTCTTAATGGGTTGACACGTATACTTTTAATTCATGTAAGAATAAAATAAATAAACAAGAGTACCTCATATATCTCTAATCTATTATTCAATTCCAATTTATCATCTTCGAGGTATTAATATCAGTCATTCAAAACATGGGTCTCTTAAAATAGTGTACTTGGAATGGGTAACGCCTTCTCAATCACCAAAGTGAAATAGACACCTAATAAAGGTTTGTGTATATAAATAGTATGGAACTACAAATGTCATACTAAATATATCTAACAAATGTAGTGAAATTTGGATGTAACATACTCAGATAAATAAGGTAGTGATAAAAAATAAAACAATAAACCCCCATTGATCCTCAGGTTTGAATCCATGATCAAGTACACACACTTGGACTAGTGTAACAGTTTCTTCTGAGCATATCATGATGAATACGATGACCAATACAAAAACCCCTGGGTGTTTCACCCAAGTATATGGTGATAAAAACCTGAGTGATAAAATTAATATAGTATAAAATAAAATGAATGAAAACAGTAGGGTATGTAGGTGTTATACCCTCATTACCAGAAGATACATATTTCCTCAGTTCCAAACCCATTATTGTATCACAACTGGCTACTAGAGAATATGTAGTCATCAAGCCATCATAAATAACAGTTACATATCACCATGATTATTAACACTATATCATATCATATACACCTACTAGGACATATAAACTTATTGGAATCTCATTAAAAATATATATATATATATATCAGCCTACTGTCAGACCCTATATCATACCAAAACAACCTACTTGGGTGTATGGAAGTATTAGGAACTCATTACCACATTATACATATAACAATGTTTCCTGAACATATATCGTATCACAATAACCCACTATGAATATAACAAAACAGAATTAAAACTTATCCATGCACATGTACTTGTCATATTTTTAGATATCCCCACACAATACATCAAATTTTCAAACTAATTAATAAACTCATAACAATTATTTATTAATTATAATCACAACTACTAATGTTTTATTATCTTGGGTGTGTATAATGGGACACCAATATTATGTCATTTCACATGTACCCTACATGGGTCCAAGTCCCCATTGTCATGTATAGGGGTAATATATTAGTAGGTAAGATACTTTGGTCCATAATTTCATAATATTTTAAAGGTACACTACTAGGGATCAACATTATTAGTCTCAATTATAAGATCAGCTCCAATCACTCAAAGGTATTTACATTCCTCAATGGCTTCATAATCCCCAAATGGTCTAACTGACCTCTTCAGTCAAAACTCGTAGTCATCAATAAAGAGAGACAAAAATTTTATGTGATTTCCTTTTCTAAGGAAGAGTGGATGATCTATCAAAATTTTTTGATTCTACCATGATTTAGTAGAAACAACCTCAAACCCAAGTTAATGGAGGAATTAATTATAATAAAAAATGGGGATCAAGTGACTAAGAAAGTCTAGTGAAATCACCCTAAATCATTGAATAAAAATAAGGATATCCACCAAAATATAAGGGGATATATGAAGGGAGGATAGGTGGGTTTAGTAGGGGTTATTGAATGAAATAAAAGAGAAAAAAGTGAGACCCCACCATTAATTTCACATGGAAAATTTCATTTAATATCAATTCAAATGAGATTCATTGATTAAAGAAACTATTTTCCAAACCATGTATCAACCATTCACTATAAAATTTCAATGAATACCCCTATCTGACAGTTTTATATTTCAAATTTTTTCATCCCATGTTACAACTATGAGAATTGGAACATCATCAATCTACAACATGTTACATGGTAATTTGAAAATTGTTAACAAAAAGTCACACAACCCTTCATCCATCAAATATTGAATGGTTTAATATAATAATTCACATGTTTAACCCTCAACACTAATATATATATGGATCTACACCTTGTACATGTGAAATCTCACTAGAAACCTCCACATTCATAGTGTTCCTCACGATTTCTCCTACACCATGCACACTGTACAATACACCGGGGTAGAAAAACACACCAAAACTTCTAAAATACTATATGCCAATGATAATCACTAAATAAACCAAGTCACATCGATGTCCTCATGCCATAATAAAAAATTTAACATGGGAATCTGGAACACATAAATTATCAAAATTAATCATACTCCTCATACTAAACTATCAACCAATATGATAATTTAAAATTCTCTAGAATTACAAAATCTGATATGGAAATATGTTCTAAATCCCCCCACACCAATAATACCACTTATCATACAAAATTTATATTGGTGGCCTTCTAGTCATAATTATAACCCACATTGATTACTATTCCACCCTAACAACCACTTTTCATCCTTGAATTCCCAACACTCTTCTATAGAGAAAATTATAATTAATGTATATCAATTTATTCATACATTTTCCACCACTCAAATATAGCATTTAAACACTAATAGAGTGATCTATATTTTATGTTCCGATTGGTAAACCCATGAATTCTCCCTTTATCTAATCATCATGCCTATATTTATGCACCATATAGTACTAGTCATCAAGGACAATTCAATGTCTAGGTATCATCCTATTTCGTAATTATCTATTAAAACAAAACACCCATTACTTAATTAATATATCATGTAGTTACAATCATGAAACTTATGAACATATATAAAAACACTATTCATGGTTCATTACCCCACCTCATTCATGATTTACCAATTAATTTGAGTAGTCCCTGTCAGCCATGAATACATTGGGAATAACACATAAATATCTACAAATTTTAACATATCTCAATATTAACTCTCAATATACAATATGATGTACTCATTGTGGGTTCCTAGAAACTATTAAAATCACAAGAAAGGATAACAGTTGATCCTCCCATAGCCAATGTTTCTCTAAAAAATTGAACAAACCCACTGAATAATTTATTAGTTCACCCAACTCTGATGAATTAAATCTCCATGGAAACCATTGATTTTCCAAAATCACTCACAAAATCACATGCATACATCTTGATGACATTCATCAGTAGACTCATAATTCATCCAAAACAACTTTCATGCTCTATAATGACAATAAAAGCATTAATGTATTGAATAAAACTAAGATCACTCAATTACTAGTAATTATTTTCTCAAAAAATATGAAATATAATAAAATATTAATTGGATTCCTAATATACTGATTATTATAGTACCTAATAAATTGAATCAATAAACACCTAACAACTCAATGCTAAATCGACCATCCACTGACTAGTCCTACTCATTTATGAGCCATCCAACATTAGTTCTATTCTCCCTATAGTCCAATGATTCACTCCCTTCTATATAAATTTATTTATAACTCTCTATTATGTCAACCTCAATTAGCCAAATAATATATTTACACCTTCCACCCATCCTATTCCATGATCAACTAATATAAACCTATGGGATTGCATCATTCATTAGTTCATCATTATCACATTGTAATCATTTATATACCCATTAAAACCTCTATGATAAAATTCATACAATAATCTCATTAAATTAAGTATTATGTATCCCTCCCAATTCTATAATTAATTTAATCATAAACTGATCTCATCTATAAATATTATGTGTTACATTAGGGAAATAAAATCCCAATGGTTTCGCACTTCAATTATTTCTAGCTATAAGAACCTAAATTACAATTCCTTCAGTCTCACATCCCAAAAACTATATTTTCCATCCGAAAATATGTTCAATTATTATACTACATGCCACCGTCATAATTGAAATACTTCCCTTGTTTGAACTCTTCAAAACTAGACACTTCACATGTTTCATTATGCTTTACAAGATATACTAACAAAAGATATTGTTTGGAACTATTATTGTCACCCATTCTCTCTCTACACTCCAAAGTAAAATCCATAAACAATAGTATTCATTTTATAAAACACATCTACACTACTATTGTAATATCATATACCTGATAAAAATTTATGTGAATAAATCATGAAAATGAGCATCAACCCATGAACCCATCCTCTAAGACCCTCACATCAAAGTTGGACTTAACAACCTGGGATTTCATTGTACATCATCTCTTTAAAGTAATTCAATTTCCTGTGCTACACGCAACACCAAGTTCGAGCGCACCATGACTTACAGAACTAGTTGTTCAATAAGTCGTTATGAATAGTATTAAATTCATTTTGAATTTTATATACTCCATATAATTGTAACATCCATATTATTTTTTTCTTTGAAATAATATAATAATTAATTCAATATATCAGATAAAGGAAGTATTTTCCAAAAAAATATAATTTTACCACATTCTAATGGTGAACCATTTTTAAATCCAATATATGACAAATATATAAATTAAATTTTACAAAATAGTCTTCTTATATAGAATTTGGGAATAAAAATTTAGTTTTGATAAATATTTTGGGTTTTTCTGATAACTATTATATTTTGAGGAATAGTGAAAAATACAAAATTTTAATTCAAAATAACTTTTTTAATCGAAATAAATTATAGTGTTAAATAATTAATTTTAATTTTTAAGAAGTATAATTAGAATATATTTTTATAATTTAATCTAATGTTTTTAATTAGATGTAATTTTACATTTAAATGGTTCATAAACACATATCACTCTTTTGATAGTTTTTACGTTTCAAAAACCCGCTTTCTGGGTTTGACTACATGAGTTAATATTAAATTTATTAATGAAACTTCAATGTTTTTAATATGGAAAAATAAACTTCATTTTCATATTTGGAATACCATAATTAGATATGGTTTAACGTTTGGTATTTTTCTGAATAAATTCGGTTTTTGATGAATAGGGAAAACACTACATTATTGTTTAAAACTACGTAGTATATAATTAATTATTATTTTTATATAACATTATTTTAAAGTCAAAATAGATACATAATAACTATATTAGTTCAATTTAATTAATTTTATTCATTTTTTTAAAATATTAGATATATAAATTTTTATTGAACTTTTAACTTCTTTTACCCACCTTCTTGACACATTTGAAAAAATAAATAAAAAGTATTTTTACATCTTCTGTAAATTGTATTTAAGAAATATGAAAAAACAAGGTTGAAATATGTATGTAAAATTTTGTTCAATAAGTTGAAAATAATTTTTGGTGAATAGTAACTATTGAATTTTATTTACCACGATTAAAAGTAAATATGGTCATTAAATGTAAAATGATATTATAATTACACTAAAACATGTCCTAATTCAATTGGATAAGTGTATTTCAACCAAAATAAACAACAGAAATAAAATATGAACCTTTAGACCACTGTGATTATATTAGGACATTTATTATATCTTATTTACAGAAGAGTTAAAAGTGATAACTTCAATGTTTAAAAACTAAATCATTTTAAATATACAGTTAGACATAAAATAAATTCAACTATAAATATTCATAATAAATATTAAATGATTTCCTACATCATGTTATTTTATTAATAAATTTTAGATGTTAAATAAGTAAATATTTTTATGACACAATGATGATGACGTAATTACATTATTATTAAATGAATTAAATAAATGGTATTATAAGTATTAAAATAATATTAATTTGAATGTTTTTATGACATCAAAGTGTTTTGAAGGTTAATTATATATGTTATTGTTGATTTTTTGTATTTTTTTGATGTAATCAAGTTGTGAGGACATTCAAAAAAACCAAAAACTAAATTTTGTCAAAATTGACATAAACGAGTTTTTGAAACATATTGATTTTGATTTAATGATATAATATTTCTAAATATATAATATTCATCGAAACGACTTATATAATTATTAGTATGTCATTAAATAACCACTTGAGGTTCTCTTGTAATTTTATAGCAAGTATATTAACCTTTTATTATAAATATACTTGAAGACATGGTAAAATATAGATTATTAAACAAAGTGTTAAATCTGAAAGATAGGGTTAATATGTTGTCCTAAACTTGTCTAAAACATTTATTCTGAGAATATGTTGATATATAGAGACCTTATACTCTAAATAAATTCATTTATATCGATTAGAAATGGAAAATGCTTTTATAATAAATTAATATTTCAGTCTCTTCCTAAAGTTCCCACACCCCTCTTATAAAAGTGTACTTTGATTTATCTTGAATTCACACATCCAAATCCATTTCTCTCGGCCAAACCATGCTCATATATCTTTTCAACTACACTAAATTCTACCTAGATGCATTAATTTGATCATATATCCAACCTAATAATCATTTTTTTCAAAACAAAAGGAAACGCAATAAGAAAATGTAATTATTAAATCATCTACTTCAAAGTTATTTTCTTCTTCCACTTCCTCCTTATTTGATGACTCCATACTAAAATAATAAATCTAGTTCATTATACATATGAGATGTTATTATAAATATTTTTCAACTATATTCATTATTATATCTATCCTAGTAATGACAAAGTCACCACACATGCATACGTACGGCATACCGTCTCTACGTCGTGGTGTAGTTTGTTATTCAACAGTTCATTATTTTGATTGGTATATTAATGAGTATAATTCATGTAAATAATAATTATAACATGTTAGTTATTCTATAAATATAATATTCCATCCAAATACTTTCAATTTACCAATCAATTGAATGATATCATCCCTCGTGCGTACGTACGGCTTACCGTCTCCATGACGCGATGAGATTTTGTCCTCCATCATAACTATTCAAGAATAATTTTCATTTGAGGATTAAAAATAATTTTTAATAACATAATATCATTCTGAATATGAATAAAATAAATCCTATCCATAACAAACATGACATATAGAACAACACATACAATGGAAAATCAAATAGTTAACCCCAAACACAATGATACAACTGAAATATTATTAACAAACCATTTTTATAATATCATATTAGATCACTTATTTATATATGTGTATTATTTTGTACATTAATAACAATTATTAAACCCTTATACATGATGTTAACAAACCCTCTACTAACGAATAATACAATGTAAGAGTTTATTCTACAATATCTTTATTATTCGAGGTTGTTTGTACGTAAGTATAAACTTGGACTTCTTTACCATACACATACGTGATTCTTACAAATGAATTTCAAATAATTTTTACTATCTCCTATAATATGGGTTATGTTAATTTGAACCCTTTTATGACTTTTTATAAATAGTTTTGAAATTAATCATTTGTTCATTTTATAAACAAGGTAATTTACGACCTTTTCGACAAATTAAGGAAAGAAAGATTTTTAACTTATAAGGCGGGTGCAGCCATTTTCAACCATTATAAAATTTTCAATGCATCCATTAAAATCTTACATGAATATTTTAAAAATTGTTGATTTCATTATTTTCGAATTATTAAACTGTAGAAGGAATCAATTCACTTAAATAGTTTTTTGGAATTATTTCATCATTGTCAACATCCATCATTGGGTTTTATGTTTGTTTGATGTTTATTTATTATGGTAAAATCATCCATATTGTATTGAAGGTTTTTTCTTATTTTTGACTATGGATTTACTATTTTTATTCCATTAATGTTTTATAGTTAGTGTATTGACATTTCTTATTCTAGTTTTAATATGATTGTTTATATTATTTTTGAACCTTTTCATATGAAAACTGAATTAGACCTAGTATGTGATGGGTGGAACCCACTATAGCTCCTCAAAGCATCAATAGGTTTAATGAGACAATCTAGTGTCTTGGAAGAAGGAATTTATAGAATCTTATTTTTAGTCTTGGAACAAGGCCTTCACTATATTGTTATGATTTCTAGAATTATGCATTCCATCATTATGAAATTAGATATTGATATTATATGTGATTATTTTACTAGTATAATACTCATGTGAAGAAGTAAATGGAATTATTTTATTTATCACTGCAATATTATACTAATTTGTATTTTTAAAAGGATTTTGTTTTAGCCTTATAAATTATTGTAAATGTTTATTATTATTTATGATAGTTTCCACTATATTGTTATCCTTATTGAGAATCTCAGCTCACCCCTTTCTATGTTTTATTTTTCCCATGATGTGAAGAAGAATATTATAACTGACATGCATGGATGAGATAAGGGATATGAGTGTGTTCAAAAGAGACACAATGTAGTTTTTTTCATTTCATAATGTAATGTAAAACTTATCTACATATTTAGTACTTCCAAGTCTTCTAAACGGTTCGGCCTTTATGGATTTGATGCCTTGTGATCATGAAAATGTAGTAAAATAATGTGCCAGCTCTGGGATTCTAGGGTTGGGGTGTTATAGATTTTATTATAGAAAGTTTACAACAAAACATGGAAGAGATATTTTGAAAAACTATGATTTCATAACGTTACCCTAAGATAGTCATTGAGGATTAGTATAAAATAAATTCTTTTAATTTTGGTAATGTAGTGATTTTGTGAATTTTCAATGAAATACATATCTTTCTAGATACGATTAGGTAGAGGCAGCTCATGCAAAAATGTACATATGGGTAAAACCCAAAAACCCCTGACTGGGCTTGACTCAAACAGGAACTACTGCACGACAACGGGCCTTGCTGAACTATTGTTAATGACAGTCCCTGGTTATACGATTAAGATAATTAACATTTTTCTTAAAAACCATTATGAAGGATTTATGACTAAATATATTGGAAAATAAACCAATGTTATGTTTATAAGACATGATATGGGTAAATAGTCAATTAATGATAAGACTATTTACAGTTTTTTGATTATACATTATGATATAATCTATCCTACCATGTGTCATCATTAAGAAATAGTTCTTAGTATATGGAATAAGAACTCCAGAAATATGCATGATCAAAAAAGTAATATGGATCATATCTTTCATGGTCTTAAGCTATCATTTTTATGGGAAATATAGTTCAACATATTCTCATAATATGATGAAATAGTATCATCTTTTCATTTGATAAGCATTGAAATCTCTGAGTCACATGTCTTTCAAGGGAAGCTAGAGAAGAAGATGATCATAGAGAGAAAGATGGATTATGGGAATAAGGGAAATAAATAGTTTCATTTATGTTAAAACTGTGGAAATAATTACTCTTGGAAGTCCATGAATGGAATGGGTGTTTGTTATAATTGTGGAGAAAAAGGCCACCAATCTCGTGATTTCACGGGTAAAAAAAAGTATTCAAATGTACAATACTTCATCTACAAAAATATTGGAAACTACGTTAATCAATTTAACAATAATCATAGTGTAACCCACATGATTCTATTAGATAATAAAAAACTTATGATACTACCTTAGATGAATAGGAATGATTAGTGATATTAAATTGCTAATAATGAATTAAGTCATTTGAGTATTGTATTAATGATGTAAAAGTTATAATAATTATAGTCTATATAAGGAGTGTACTGCAGTACTATTTCATTGAGGATTTGAGATTATAAGTTAATATGAAAATTGAATCAATAACATGTTAAATTTTTTGGAAAATACATATTTAAAGGAAATATAAACATTAATATAGATCTGATACTAAGTAAGGATTTTGGAATAAGATATGATTGATATGGAAAAAATATATTGGATATTCTTGAATAACATTGAACTGATTAATGATTTGAATATTCCATCATTGTGGGATTTTAGAACAATTATGGATTTATGGAGTATATCATGTATTCTTTGTTTTACCGATGGAATAAAGAAGTACATACATATTCAAATAAGGTTTTATGGTAATTCAGGTTATTACCATGTTTTAATAAAATACATGATGAAGGTATTCACATATTAATCTTCATTATATTATGATGACCATCATTATAAATTTTTGTACTGTGAGTTTAGAAACATTTATTTTAGATAACTCTAAAATATAGAATTGAGTATTTTGAACACATTATTTTGTTATAAGAGGATAATGTATGATTTGTTGTATACTCTGACTAAAACATTTGGTTTTCAAAAAACATTTAGATAATTAAGGAAATACTTTTAGACCTTATGAATTATTAAATGTGCTTCAACTATAGAAAATTACTTTTCTGAACATTCATTTTCTAGAGTAATGTATGATGTGAAAATAGATCCATGCACATTTTAATGATGAGATTTTGATTATGAAACAAAATGAAATCAAGTATTTTTTAATGAGTTATCTTCTAGATAGAAAATTAATCCCTACCCTTCAAAAATTATTATCTAAATAATAGTGTTATTCAAATAAATCATGTTTTTTTGAACCAATGATACTTCAAATCATCATAGATGGATTTATTTGAGGACCTCAATTTTACGTTTGTTGTTCAATTTTTCATGATTTATGACCTCAATCACTCCCAATAAATATTTATTTTTTCCTTCCAAATATGTTTGTCTAATTTCAACCAATGTTCTCCTTTTCAAAATCCTAATTTGGGGGGTGACTTTTTTATTTCAATTTCCCTCTTATTAAGAAAAAATTTTATTACCCTATTTCCAATGTGGATATTCCACAAATGTGTTTTTCTATTATTAACCATTTATTTTCAAAGAACAATTTCAAATTGAAAGAATTCAATTTAATGAAGGGGGAGAATATAACACCCAAAGATTTCATAGTACATTGTCTCTTTAATGTAATTCAATAACTTGTGTCACAAGAATCGATGAGTTTGATCACAACAAAACATACCAAATTAGTCATTAAAAAAGTTGTTATGAATTGTAATAAATGCATTTTTAGTTTTATATACTACATATAATTTTATTATCCATATTATTTGTTTTGTAGACATAATATAAGAACAAATTCAATTTTTTAGATAAAGTATTTTTCCAATAATACAACATTATCTCCTTTTAATAGAGAACCCTTTTTAAATCCAATATTTGACAATTTTATATATTAAATTTGAAAAAATTAACATTATCTTTAGAAAAGGGACTTAAAAATTTAGTTTCGATATTTTTTCTGATAACATTCATATTTTGATTAATAGTGAAAAATACTAAATTATAATTGAAAACAACTTTTTAAATAAAAATATTTTATAGTGTATAATTATAAATTTGAATGATTTTTATATATAAATAGATTATATTTTTGTCATTAAATCCATTTTTCGTCATTGTAATTAGTTTTAAATTTATGTTGGTCATAAACACATACCAATATTTTGATAGTTTTTACTTCTCAAAAATATTCTTTCTAGTTTTGAAAACGGTAATAAATTTTAAATTACATAATAAAAAATATTTTTTTGAATTTTTTAAAATAAGCTACATTTTTGAATTTGGAATATCAAAATTATATATGGGTGAATTTTATTATTTTACGAAAAACATTCAATTTTTGATGAATAATAGAAAACATTGTGTTGTTGTTTAAAAGTGACATTATTTAAATATTTATTATTTTTATTTATATTTATTCTAATTTCAAAATATATACATAATAGATATATTTATCCAATTTATTTAATTGGGTTCATTTTATAATATGATTAGAAATATAAAATTTTATTGAACTTTTAACGTATTTTACCCACCTACTAGGCAGATTATCATATTTTTATAAAACATAAATTTTTCACTTATGTGAATTTAATTTCAAAATTCTAAGAGACATAGTTTACATAATTAAGAAAAATTTGGTTCAATAAAATAAAATAAAATTGGTGAATTGGAACTTTGGAATTTTATTAACCACGGTTTATATAAATAGGAAAATTAAAGGTAAAATTGATATTATAATTACCCTAAAACATAACCTAATTCTATTAGATAAGTGTACAATTACCAAAATAAATATTAATAATATTATATAATCCTTTTTATCCACTTGTTTTAGATTAGTACATTTATTATATTTTATTTAATGAAGAGTTAAAATTGTTAAATTAAACGTTTAGAAAGTAAACCATTTTTTAATATAGGGTTACTCATAAGATAAATTCGACTATAAATATTAATTAGAAATATAAAATGAATTCCAAAATCATGGTATTTAATTTATAATTTTTGAAATTAAATAATTAAATTTATTTATGGCAGAATGATGATGTTGTAATGACCATATTAATGAATGAATCAAATATATAGTGTTATAATTATTTATATAAATATAATTCGAATGATTTGTTGTCAATGAAAAACTTTATTTGTTAATATAAAATTTTATGGTTGATTCAATGTTTTTATTTTTAATTATTATAGTTTTAATGATGTGCACAAAAAATATACTAAATAGTTTCAAAACGGACATAAATGTGTTTTTAAAATAAATACAATTATATTAAATGACATAATATTCCTAAAAACCTATTCATCAAAACACACATATATAATGATATATATGACATTAATGAACCACTTTATGTTCACTTGTCATTTTATATTATGTTCATTAAGCATTAAATATAAAAATAAAAGAAGACATGGTAAATGTTAAACAATTTATCTAAGAGTTAAATCTAAAATAAAATGTCAATTTAGTGACATAATCATGTATAAAACATATTTGATTAAATGATTTCTACCCATACCCACCTTAGTCTCAAAATATATCTATTATGTGCTATTATAAAACAAAAATTACTTTAGAATAAGTTAATATTTTAAGCTCTTCCTAATTCTCCCATCACCTCTCTTATAAAAGTTTACTTACCCATCTGATAATTTCACACCTCCAATTCCATTTTTCTCAGCCAAAAACCCCTCAAATATCCTCCCAAATACCCTTATATCAACCAAGTGTCTGTAATTTTATCAGAAATCTAACATAAGGATCCCTTGTTTTCAAATCATACGAAAACACCAGAAAAAGATGTAATTATTTCATCAACTCTTTTAATGTTATTTTCACCTTACACTTATTATTCCTTTGTTTTTTCCATAATATCATAATAATTATATTAAATTATACTAACTGATATCTTAATATAATTATTGCAACACAATATTCTTTGTTCTATCAATCCGATGAACGACAAAGTCACCATATGTGCGTATGTACGACTTACCATCTCCACGTCGTGGTGTAGTTTGTTATTCAAAAATTCATTATTTTAATGGGTATAATAATGAGTATAATTGATGTAAATAATAAATATAACATGTTAATTATTATTTATATATAAGATACCCTCTATATACATACTATTTCAACATGAATAGAATGATATTGTTCCACGTTCGTACGTACGGCTTACAGTCTCCATGACGTGATGTGATTTCCTTCTCCATCATAACCATTCAAGTATAATTTTCATTTGATGATTAAAAATAATTTTTATAAACTTCATATTATTATATATATTAATAAAATACATCCTATCCATAATAAACAAGCCTTATATAACAAAAAAATTTAAAGGAAAATGAATCTGTTAACACTTGAAACAATGATACTATTTAAATATTGTAAACAAGTTAATATTAGAATATTATATATGATATCATATTTAAATTTGTGATTATTGTATAATTTAATAACAATTATTTAACAATTATAATTTTTTTTAATATACCCTTGACTTAGTAAGAATATATGGTATGGGTTAATTCTACAATCCCTTAATTATCCTAGGTTGTTTATACACTATTATTTACTAGAACTTATTTATCATCCACATCCATTTTTTCTTAAAAATTTATTTCAAAACATTTTTTCAATTTCTTAGACTATGATTTAAATTCATTTATTCCATTATCTCAATTTTTATAAAATTTTTTGAAGGAGTCATTGTAATTTATTGCAAACAAGATTTTTAATGACATTTTCGAAAAATTAGGGAAATAATATTTTTTAACATATATAGAGGTTGCGACCATTTTTATCCATTATAACACATTCTAAGCTTCCCTTAAAATTTATAATAACTTTTTAAAACTAAATTATTTATTTATTTATAAATTATTTCAACTTCCAACAACATATTTCAATCAAATTGTTTTTTGGATTGATTCCATATATGAAAACACGCTTCATTGGATTTTAACTATCATTGATGTTGATTTATTATTATTAAATATTCCATATTGTATTGAAGGTTTGGTGATATGTTTGCATGTGGATGTGCTATTTTTATACCATTAATGGTTTCTGGTTAAAGAATTAACATTTCATATGCTAGTTTTATTACAAATTTTTATATTATGTTTCATCATTTTCATTTGAGGAATGAATTGGACATAATAAGTGATTGGTGGATCCTGATATAGCTCCTCGATACATCGGTAGGTATCATGAGTCAAACTTTTTTTCAAATAGGTCCTTGAAAAAATCTTATTTTTACTATTGTCGTGAGGAATTTACTATGTGGTTATGACTCCTGGAATTATGCATTCCATCATTATAAAATTAGCTATTAATATTACATGTGATTATTCGACTAGTAGAATAAACATGTGAATAAGTATATGAAATTATATGATTTCTATTTTAGATATTATGTTGAATTTTATGTTAAAAATTATTTTGGTTTTAGTTGAATAAAGTTCCTTAAATGTTTATGATTATTTATGATAGTTTCCTCTATATTGTTATCCTTATTGAGCTATAAGCTCACTGCTTTCTATGTTTTATATTTCCCATGATGCAAAGTATTATATTATTACAAACCTGCATGGATAAGCTAAGTGATATGATGGTGTTGAAAGGAGAAACATTGTTTTTTTCATTTCATAATGTATTTTAATACTTATGTATGAAGTAAATCATAAGCTACTATATAGATCGGCCTTTTGGGATTTGATCCCTTGTGATCATGCCAATGTATTAAAATAATGCACTATCTCTGTAATTCTGGGGATAGTGCATTACAGTTGACCCCTCTCTAATGGGTCACCAAAAATAATAATAAACCTCTATCCCACCACTACCAGGTTTCATTCATCACGGTTTGATGGATAACTTGACATATCCCTGGGCCAAGCCTCATAAAAAGCCACATTTCATTGTACATCATACACATTACCATATCAAACAATCCATGTTATCCCATGTGACAATACACTCAATCCAGTTTATTTAACAAACCCAAATATTATCCCATGACTTTACCAAAAATCTAATAGGTAATTCATCATAACTAGGTATCCACATATGGGACTTATCCCTCTACAATCCCAATATGATTAGTTGTCACATTCAAAAAAATAATATCATCCAATATGATCCATAAACATAGAAACATATTCACTCAATCTGTTAATTATAATTTCATTCTAATCTATATCGTAAAAAATTATATAGGTAGACATTGAAATTTCAAATGACTAAAACTATATAAAAACAACCCACATGGTGTCAAATACTAGACAAAATGTTCTTGTAAAAACCAACTAGCATCTCTACCCCCATGTTCACATGAACCCATATCATTGCAATCATCGGTGAGTGTATCTCAATATATCCACAAAACCATCCATAGAATTTAAATCTATATAAATATAGTGGTCTATCTATATATAAAAACCACTAATAACATATATGGAATAATTGATTATGATCTCTTGTTTTCACATTAAATAATAAAAACAATCATCACAAGTTGAAAACAAAAAAAGGCTTATATGTCATGTGAATCCTATGTTCTTATGACGATTCATGAAGACACCTCATACATTCTAGAGAAACTTCTAAAATCCACAATAAATCCTAATATCACAAATCTTATAGGTAAATTACTGAAGGTGAAAATCATATAACAATAAATGTATAAGATATTAACATCAATTCCATAGCTAGTAACCTGGATTTATCATTTGAAATTTTTTACATGATAAACCAACAGAAGGTAAATAATTATTCCCAAAACATTCATATATCAACAATTAATTATATCCTAAATGACATGATAAAACAAAATTAGCTCAAATGTCGCTTTGTAACCTCCCCTCCAATCTTGCAATGAACATTAACTTGATTGGTCACCATAGGACCTTAGGTGAACCTCATTATATATAAGGGGTTTTTGACTAGTAATGAGGGTCTATAGTGGTACTGTGAGGAGTCTAAAACATCATAAGAATGTTCGAAATAATAAATAAAAATATCCAATATACATCAATAACATAAAAACTCAAACTATGTAAGTGAAATAAATATGAAAAACAATATTCAAAATATATGCATAAGAATATATACAACCATAAAAACAATAGATTCCAAGTGTAATGATGCATATATAATTAATACAATTAAGAATAAAATTAAATAAAAATAGGGCATACTCTATCATCAATTCTCAACCCAATACCAGTATCAATACATTGATATTTCCCAGTTTATCATGAATAAATTAGTCCTTTTCCTAAATTTTACTTTCAAATTGGGATGTACGCATAAGGTACCGATGTAAAATTCCACTCGAGTAGGTTTTGATTTCATAAATCTATTGTGAACCACCAATATAGTCCATTATAATTCAATTAAATGAATTTAGTTTTTATTTTACACTCTCAAAAATATAAAAAAACAATAAAATAACACAATAACTCACTGATGATCGTTAGTTATATAACCCGGTTAGGATTTTCATGCTTTGATGAGTTCAAGAGTGTCTATGAGAAGTTCACATTGATTGGGTGATCCCAGATAATAACATACACTTCTTCAACCTAGATAATTAATGATAATGACATGGGTGGGATAAAATCAACTTTTAAAAGAAGATAAGGTATTTTTAAAAGTATTATATGTCTATCATGTCCCAATTACATAGAGATACAAATCAACCATGTACAAGGCCACATGTCAAACCACAAATTCCATCTTTGTGTAATGCATGTATTAGGTTTTCATTACTAAGGTATAAATATCACAGTAGAAACTGAACCTATATCATATTGCAACAACCTATAAGTGAATATGTTAGATTAATACCATAATTTACATAAGATATTTTTCACCTCAACAACAAACTGTATATCATATTATAACTGCCTAAGAGGGTATGTGTAGTCATTAGGGCCCAATTAGTTAGAGATATGTTCTTACTCCATGCTTGGATCTATATCATATCACAACCACCTGATAATGTTTATTCTATAACACAATTCACACTACTCATTCAGCATGTACACATCACATATATAGATACCTACACTAAATGTGTATACATATGATACTGATTATGTAATTAGTAAATATTATCATTTAATTAACATCAAATTCACTTACGGTCTATATATGGTTGGGGATCATCCCCCAGTACCCTGGATCACATAATATTAGAGGCAAAACATATGTTTAATTGTCCCCAAGGACATGTACATGGTCGATCTATCATAAGGGACCTATTGGAATCCCTATCATCACTGTATAGCAGAGTCATACTACATGGGTTCCAATTTCCCAGTCTCAACATTCATGTCATCTTTTATCAATCTTAGGGATCCAAATTCCTCAATTTATTGATGAACATTATTATACATCATTTAATAAATTGGCCAAGCTACATAGGTATCACTATATAGAGATGGAAAAACACTCATCTCGTTTCTCAACCCATCTCGTCAAGACCAATGTTATTAAAGAAAATTCAAGATTTTTTAATGGCTATTACGGGATGAAAATTTATAGAATATTAATTTATTAAGTATGGATGGATAAGAATACCAAGTGGGATGTCCACAAAGGCCCCTAGGTACATGTATTATATTCCCCCTCACTGCCACACTCATGGATTATTATGTAAAATACATGAAGGGATAATGATTTTACTCAAACACATTTATGTTTTCACCCATCGGGGTTGACTTATAAAAATAGAATGGAAGAAATCATAACATTGTTAATTGGTTTTTGACTTAATTGATCATTTTCCCAAAGAGCTATTTTGGTATTAAGATCATTGTGTAATTCTATTAGGATATTAAAAGTAGAACTATATTTAAATTAAAATAATTTACTTGAAAATTAAAATTATTTTAATTAATATTTTTAGATAATTTTTGCAAAAATATATATCATTCACAACATTTTAATTCCATTTGGGATGATACTCTTTATCACAATAACAATAAAAAAAATTAATAGATTTAATGCAGGGATTGTACCAAGACCACCAACCTCATTAAAATCATATCTATTCAATTAGGTGTTCAAAACCCACTACCCAGACTCCACTATGATAAAAAAAATATTATAATGAATCCCTGTTATAATTTCTCTATCATTGTAACCACAAATAATTAATTACAATAGTTAATATATATTTAACAACTTCATCCAAAATAAGAATAATGCCTATAAAATCATCATGTGTCCAAAGACCATCAATTCTTAGATCAATCTGCGGTCAACTTCCCTCCTGAACAAACCCAGTACCGGCAATGACCCAAATAAACAAAAAAAATGTTGACTAATAGATGTATGTTTTTTAAAAAGAAATGATGTTTTAGGGAATTTTGATGTCGAACCCATTTGAAATATAATTTTTAACTCTTTTAAAGTTAAATTTGACGTAATAAACTTCTTATTTAGAATACGTACATAAAATTTTACTTTTGTTATGTTTTTTATATTTTTTTGATAAAATTATAAGTTTAATGATTAATGGAAAATACAAAAATTTAATTCAAAACTTCAGTTCATTAATTTATTTTCTTGAATAGATTATATTTTTAGTTGGTTTTATAGAATAATTGGATTATATTTTTATAATTAAATCCCATGTTGGTCATTGGAATTAATTCCCCATTTAAATTGGACTTAAATACATGATAATATTTTGACATGACATTACTTTTTAAAAACCCACACTTTGGTTTTAGAAACGAGTATTAATCATAAATTAATTTCTTCCAATTATGTTCTTTTAATTATGAAAATGGTATTCCTTATTTGGATTCAATGGGTCAAAATTATGTTAATAGGTTACATTTTTTGGATACTTTTGAATGGTAACAACAGTTATTTTTATTTACCAAAGTTAATGGTAAATCAGATAAATTAGGGATTCTAATCACATAAAAAGGACAATAAAAGTATACTAAAACGTTGAAAAATACAATTATATGAATTAAACTATACCCTTAACATATCTTTATCAAAACATAATCATTATATGACAACTTCAAAATTAAAATGACATTAATATTAATAAAACCAATGAATGTGACAAAATGTCAAACTCATATTTTAAAAAGTATAATAATTTTAATATTGGGATTTCCAGATGATATCTATTAAAATAAATAGTCTATGGAAAGATTAATAAATTATATATTTCAATTTAATTTATTATAAATTTTTCTGAAATAATTAATTTCCTTAAAGTATTATTCTTTGATGATGTAAAAAATAAATTTATTGATGAGAAATAAATGAAATAATTATAATCAAAATCCAAATAAACCTATAAATGCCCAAAAACCTGAAAAATTATTACTATTTGAGTATATATCAACCCTAATCATCCAAATTTTCTTTCTTGTGACCATATGGTTTATTATAATATAGATTATGAACATTATATTATTTAATATAAAGTAATGATAAGGTGGTCACAATCATACATTAATAAGTATAACATTTTAAATGTTTTATTTTTATAGTTGATAAAATATACTATATATATTCTAATGAAATATAAAAAATTTATATTAATTATTTTATTTTATTTTTAATTTTTACTCAACAGATAATTTTATTAAATAAATAAACAAAATCATTTTAGTTATTATTTTATTCACTGAGATATCAAATAATTGTTACTAAAAAAATTAAAATAAACATATTTTGGGGTATTTATTTTGTTTAATAAATTTTTTATATTCAATTTAACCATTATAGATATAATTAAAAAATTTCAACGATAATAGTTTGTCTTGTTATTTCTAAAAATTCATGAAATTAATTGTGTCAAAATTGAAAAAATTAATATTTTGATAAAATAATGTAATATAAAATTATTTAATAATCATATAATAATTTTGAAAACATATTATAATTATGAAAAGGTATAAAATTTTATTATCTATTCAATTATGGTATAATTGATATCATATGAGTAAATATTTCACCCTTTAAATACTGAAACATTTGTTATCTTAAATGAAATTAAATTGAATAACTAATTGTTAATAAAAATGATAATATTTAAATTGACACCGAAACCTATATAAGTTAAAGTTTTTATTAGATTTAAATATTATCGTATCTTTCATTCTAATATATCAAATTTTGGAGGTATTTGGATTGAATTGTTTTAAATTATCATAAATTAATAATTTCAGAAATTACAAAAAGTGGATCTCACCCCAATTATAAAAGGACACATGTTCCCTCTTTTAGACACCACTAATTAAGCCTACATTTTTTACCATACCCTAAAAATTTCTCTTCTAAACATTTCTAGTTACATAATATCAGTTTTGGTATTCTCAAAATACCAACTCTAGTTCAATTAATAGGATATCTAAATGCAGCATGCTAATGAAGAGGCAATCTCCTCTACCGATTCATTAAAATAAACATTTATTTATACATATACATGCAGAGTTGTTTCATTATAGAATAATATATCCAGAGAAAGTTATATAATTATATTTTATTATAATTATTATACAACCATATTCATCATTCTATCCATCGTACGAAAAACGAAATTACCACTCGTGCATACATACAGCTTACTGTCTTCATGCCATGATGTACGCTGTTTTTCACCACCACCTTAATTGTATGTGTATAATGAAGGAAGTAATATATATATATATATATTAAAAAATGATTTTGATTATGATATTTTATAAACCATCCACTATAAATCCTTTCAACAACTATTCGAATGATATCGTCGCACTTCCGTACGTACGACCTAATGTCTCCACAGTACAATGTGATTAATTCTAAATGATAATTATTAAAGATTTATTATTTAAATGTAAATAATAAATTATAATTGTATATATTATGTTAATAACAATTTATAATTATTTAACTATAACCTAATAAGGATAACTAGTACTTATTTTAAAAAATATGCATTAAAACATATAGCAGTTATCCCCCAAATAACGAGTAAAAATGAAATGTTACTAACATAATGATAATATTATCATATATTATAACATAAAAATGAATATTATTATTGAATAAGTAAATAAATTTTTTTAAATGATTATACACTAGGTTCAGATACAAGCAAATCACATCAGACCTAATGTAAGGGATTGTTTTTCTCACTTTTATTTCTCAAGGTCATATACCTTAAAAACCATATAATTATTTTGTTTGGTGTTTATGTTACACATGATTGATTTTATTATCCTGGTTATTAAGGTTATGATATTTAAATATTCATATAAGTTTCATTATTTTTTGAAACATACGATTGGACTGATTTTAAACTGGTAAGGGATAATTTTGATATCTCATTTTTATCTCAGATTTTTTATTGGAAAATGTTTACTAGGGGTATCTTCATCATCCATGACCATGTTTTATACAATGTTTCCATAAATTGATTAAAATTATTTTATATATGTTTCAAGTCATTTTACCAATTTTTAACTTTTATTACATCGTATAGAAGGAATGATTATTTCCTTTACCATATGAGAAAATTTTTGTCTTTTATGGAAAAAGTGTGAAGAGAATGATTTTATTTAAGTTATATAGAAGGAACAAATTTTTACATCTTTAAATAGCCTTAAATATGAATATTCCTCTACAAATTTTGATGTGTATTTTCAAAAAAAATCTTTTCTTTTAAAATTGAAGGGAATTTAGAGAAAGAAAACGTTTTTGAAGAAGAAAGGATATTTTCCTTAGGATTATATCTCAACTGTTTTATCAAATGTATTTCCATCTAATATGACATTTTATTATGTTTATATATCTTTTATTAATATTATTTTATTTTGTTTAGGATTGAATTGTTTTAATTAAATATATTTATTTTATATAGAATTTTATGAAATGATGATGATGTGAGACATTTTATTTTATACGTTATTTTATGATGAATGGTTGATTTTTTGGGGAACTTGTAATAATGATTTCATTATGGGATGGGTGGGAACTGTATCTCCATCCAATTCATTGTGTAATGATTTATATCTCATCTGATAAACATGGTTGGAATAGAAAATAAATCTAGTTCAGTAATAGTAGTCTGGAAAGAAGAGTAAATCTGGCTACTACAAAAAAAATTAATGTGATTATTTGTTTTCCTAAATTCATTGTATTATATCATTGAAATTTTACCAAGGTTAATGTTTCTTTATGATCCATTCCATATGTACTATAAAGATTTATTCCTTAACTCATTATTCTTTTATTTAATCATTTTATTCATGTTTATACATTCTAATGTTTAGGGTCTGTTTTATTCTTTAAATGTTTACCCTTACTTAGCATTTGAGCTCCCCATTTTTAGGTTTTCTTTTCTCCAGAATATAATAAAAAAATTTAGTTAGGAAAACTAATGGTTATGATCATTATAGGAGATGTTTAAGATCATTCAATAATTTAGAATAATTTGTTATGAGTTTTCAATGACACTAAACTAATATATTATTTGGGAATATTTTTGTGTAATGTATTGTATCATATAAAAAATAAATGTAATGTCCCTTTACGTCAAGAAAGGGTCCTTATAGTTTGTATAAGAGTGAAGGAATAGTCACCCATTGGAATCTAGGATGTGGAAGATGTAATTAAATCCCTAGAATTAAGTTTATGGATTTATTTAAGGATTTCCTATGTATAAGTCATGTATAGTTTACAATCCTATGATT
The DNA here is from genome assembly GCA_963277665.1 of Viscum album. NCBI lineage: Eukaryota > Viridiplantae > Streptophyta > Magnoliopsida > Santalales > Viscaceae > Viscum > Viscum album. Next base: position 400,063,080 of record OY728166.1, read on the forward strand.
TTTTTGTTATTCATTGATATCCTAGGGTTATACTGAAGATATCTTAGATTGAAATATTATAATTAATTTACCTTACTATTTTTTTTAATATATGATATATATTTATCAAAAAGGTATTTCTAATATTATTCAATTGCCCGAAGTACATAGAACAAAGTTAACAATTGAATGATTCAGACATGAAAATTATGAGAATTATGATGTTTGATTTCTTGAGTGTAAATTCCACGATGATAATTAGGATGCCACTATGAGTATTTGTCATATTATAGAGTATATAGAGATTTTAAGTGATATGGAAAAGGTATATGATGTTCTTTACGCATTGTTTTCATTAAAAATAATATGTTTGAATTTGAGAAAACTTATGAAATGATTCATATTTTATGAATGATGAAGATGATGTTTTCGGAGTAATGGCTTAAGAATAAATTTGGTTGATTGAGGTGGATATGTTTCTGAGTTTGAATATTAGGTTATATGAATCATGAAATATATAAGTGTTTTTAGTATATGATTTTCATTATGCATTGTAATGTATATGTTTAATAGTAATAAGGATCCAAAAAATTATATAATGGTAACGCGATAACCTTGGAGAACACATGATTAAGGGAACGATAACCCTTAATATGCCCCATATGTTCAAATAATGTTTTTTGGATAATGATATATTAGATATGATTAATTAAATTGAATTATGATAGTTTATTTAAAAATTATGGAGGTAATTAAAAGTGCATATGGTATCATGGAAGGTGTATAAAACATTTGGAATGTATAGAATATATCCAATAAATTTTGAAATAAGGAAACATGAATGTTTTCAATTTGGATATATTGTAATTTAGGATATTACCATGACTCAGGAAAATTCATGATGAATTAATTATACTGATTAGAATTTGACCAACAAGATATATATTATGATATATGAGGGATAAGTGAAGTTATCCAGATGCTTATTATATGACCATTCTTGTAATTGTTTTTTTATATACACTGAGTTTGGAGATAAGAATTTTGGATAAGCCTAAAAGATGGAATTGATTATGTTGGACATCAGATAGTATTGGTTAGGGAAAAAATATATTTTTTAATATTATTTTTGGAATGTTATAATATTATAATTTTTCACAAAGGACAACTCAAAGGATTGGCAATAACTTGTCGTGTCGGACAAGGCTGTTGGAATCAAACCAACAACTGAATTGCGGTAAGACATTATCACCTAAAACTATCCTACATGAAATCAATAGTTAGTATAAATTAGTTTTATTTTATTTAATCAGTATGATATATGGAGTGTATGTCCATTTTTTGAACCATATAATATTAATCTCACCATAGATTGTCTTATGTATATTTGATAATTTTTGCATAAATTTTTGTGATAAAGAAAGATGAAGTGACCTATCATTATTTTTATGGATCACATGATCTTCCTAAAACATCAATAATTAAAAATTCAACTTCACTTATTTAAATTTGAGATGAAGTGTAAATTGTTAAAGTCATAGAAAATGGTGAGATTCAACCAAAATCATGTAAGTATTTATTATCATAAAAAATTATACAAATTTAGGTAAAGGTTCTTGAACACCAAAAATGTTATCATAGTTCCTTATTATCTAAGGAATCAGATAGTAACATAATTAATTATAGATTCATGGATTCATAATAGGTATGTTTCTCCAAACCTTGTTCTCTATAAGTATCCATCAAAACATGTTGGTTATATTTCACTTTCATATCCATGATTTCACTTCCCACCTACGTTCTCCTATGTTGAAACCCAGTGATGAATTACATTTGGTAATTTTCATGTTTCTAACTTTAATTTTTAAAATTTATTTCTAGTATTAATTTTTATTATGTATGTTACTATGAAATAAACTTTTAAGTAGTAAAACATTTAATACCCCAACAAATATGGAGGGAGAAATTCATTTTAAGGGGGGTAAAATGTAACAACTCTATATTTTATGAGATAACTTATTTTTATTTTGTTTAATGTCTTGTGTTGTATGCTACGGTAAAATTAGGTTGCACTATACACAACACCATATTATCTTTCAATATATGCATCACTATTCATGGATTTTGTTACAAATAATTTCATTTTCTTTTGTTAGAATTCATTTAATGAAACATTAAGTATTGATTTTGTTCAATGTATCAAATAAGTATGTTTGGATTGTTTTGTACACAATGCAAAAGGAAGATTCACGTAATGTAACACTGAATTTTCTTGCATTATACACAAGAGAGGCATTCTTTGATAACTTTTGTTTTACACAAAATTAGGTTTCACTGAACAACAATATATTACTAACATATTATTTAATGGGATATAAATACACTGTTATGAATAGTATTATCCAAATTTTGAATTTTATATAACATTAATAATAATCTTATATATTTTCCAAAACATTATAAAAGAAAAAAATTAATATTTCGTATAAAATAAGTTTTTTTCAGATAAATACTATTTTACAACCTTTTAATGGAGCACCCATTTTAAATCAATTTTTTGACACTTTTATACGTTATATTTCAAAAAATATACTTCTTATTTAGAATTGATACAGAAAATTTACTTATGTTGAATTTTTGGTATTTTATGATAAATTTCTAATTTTAATGAATAGTTAAAAATGATACATTTTAATTCAATACTTCTTTTTCACAACAAAAATTACCTAGATATATTATATTTTTAGTTTTTTAATTGTTATTGGATTATGTTTTTATCAATAAATTCCATTTTGGTCACTGGTTGTAATTTCTTAATTAAATTGGACATAAACATAGGAAAAAAATTTAATAAGTCTTTACACCAAACAAACCCGCTCTTTTGGTTTTGACAATAGAAATTAATCGTAAATTAATTTTATCCAATTCTATTGATTTGAATTATAAAATATGGATTCCATATATGGAATTAGTGGTAATGAATTTTGTTAGTGGGTTACCCTTATTTATGGATATTATGAATATTATTTATGATAAATTTTATTTATCATATTTTAAGGTAAATATGGTAAATCAGGGTAACTAATAATATTATAAGGACCATAAAATTATTCTAAAATATTTAAAAATCCCAATATATGAATAAATGTCTACCCTTAAAATCTTCAGTTCAAAACATAGCCATTTAATGTCCTCGTGGAAATTAAATTGATATAGATATTATTAAAACCAAGGAATGTGACAAAATTTCAAACTCGCATTTTGTAAAAGTATAATAATTTTAATATAAGGATAACCATCTGATATATTCAAATATAAATATTCCATATAAATATAAAACAATTACCTACATAATGGATGTTTATTTTTAATTTTTACTAAATAAATAATTAACATAATTTCGTATTTAATGACGCTTTTAAATTTAATTAATTAACTAGAAATGAATGAAACAATTTTAATTAAAATCCTAATAAAAATTAAAATCTCCAAACAGATGAGAAAATCTTGTTGGTTGTGTATATATCGACTATAATCATCCAAATGTCAATTTACTGACCATTTAGAGCTTTATAGAATATTTTTTGACATACATATTATTTTATTTAAAGTAATGTTAAAGAATTCATATTCACATATTATTAAGTATATCATTTTAAATGTTTTATTTTATAGAATATAAATTTGAATAAATATATTTTAATTAAATATAGTAAATTTTTCATAATTATAGTATTTTTTTTTATTTTTTACTTAAAAATTAATTATATTAAATAATTACCAAAAAATAATTGTAGTAATTATTTTATTATTAGGGATATGAAATAAATATTATTAGAGATATTAAAACAAATATATTTTGGTTAATTATTTTGTAAAATTAATTTTAAAGATTCCCTTGACCTCCTAGAGAAATTATAAAATATTTTCTATTTGGTGATATCTCCATAACCTGATATTTCTAAACATCCATGAATTAAATTGTGTAAATATTATCACAATTGATATTTTGATAAAATAATGATTTAAAAAATTATATAAAAATAATTAAACAATTTAAAAATTATAAAAACATTATGAAAAGTAATAATATATTCTTAATTATTCACTTATTCTACAATTGAAATCATATAAGTAAGTACAACACACTTTTAATTTTGAAACATTTGTTATCATAATTAAAATTATATTGAATAAATAATTGTTAATTAAAATGATAATGATTAAATTAAAAACCAAAATTGTATAATTAAATTAGATGCTGAGAATTAAATATTTTTCATATATTATCATCGAATATAACTCATTTTTAGGGTATTTTAATTTATTTTTTTAATTTATTATAAATTAATATTTTCAAAAATTCCAAAAATGTCCCTCGCCCCAATTATAATAGAACACATCATCCCTTATTTAACTACAACTCATTAAGAATTAATTTTTGTCAATACCATGAGAATTTCTCTTATACACTTTCCAAGTAACATTTTTGTGGTTCTTGTCATCTCAAAAGACCTACTATAGTTCCAATAAGAGGATATCTAAAGAGAGGACGTCAAAGAAGAGGTAATCTCATCTACCGATTCATTCATATTTTTTTTCTACTTCTACATAATGAGTTGTCACATTATAGAATAATAAAAATAGTTTCACTTTTATACTGAGATTTTATTATACTTATTACATAAACATAATCAAATTTCTATCTATCTTATCAAAAAATAAATCACCACATGTGCATACGTATGAATTACCTTCTCCATGCAGTGGTGTAAATCCTTTTTCACCACAACCATAATTTGAGGTTTATAATGATAGAAGTAATAACTATATATGATTATTATAACACGATACTTATTCGGAAATTTTAAACACCATACACTAAAAAATCATTCGACAACTATTTGAATGATATCGTCGTTCGTGTGTACGTACGGCCTACCATCTCCATGATGTGATGCGATTTATTCTACATGATGTTAATTAAATAATGATTATTTATATTTAAATAATTAATAAAAACTGGTATATATTTTGGTGATATCATTTTTTAATGATATAACTATGACCAAAGATGGAAAACCGGAACTTATTTGACAAAATATGAATAAGAACATAAAGCAGTTAACATATGAATATGAGTAAAAATGAAATGTTTCTATAAACAGATTATAATATGATAATATATTATATAATAAAAATTAATATGATTCTAGAATAAGACAATAACATTATTTGAAAAATTATATAGGTGTTTTGGATTCATACGATGTATATTGGACCTACGGTAAGGGCTTATTTTGTGTCACATTTATTTCTGTGGGAAATATGCCTTATAAACCATCTAATTAATTTTTTTGTTGTTTATGTTAACCATGAATGGTTTTATTATACTTAATATTATTTTTAAGATAATTACATATGAATAGAAATTTCATTATTTTATGACGCATATGATTCCAATTATTGAAAATTTGTTAGGGTTGCTTCTAAAATCTCATTTTTGAGATTGTTTGTAAGTATGTGTTTACTGGGGGTACATTCATCTTCCAACTCAATTTTTTCTAATTTTTTTATAAACTAATTAATATGCTTCTATATAAGTTTAAATTCAGTTTGACAATTTTTTACTTTTACTACATGGTATGGAATGAATTTATTGTCTGATTACTATATGAGGATGTTTTTTATTTTTCATGTAAAATTACAAGGATAATGTTTTTTAAACATATAAGATATGAATAGATTATTACATCATCATAACAACTTATTTTCATGAATCATCCTCTAATCATTTTCAAGTGTATTTTCAACTAATTTTTTTTGAAATTTTCGTGGTATTTTGAGAAAAGAAAACGTTTTTGAATAAGAAATTATATTTTCCTCATGAATTAAGATAAAGTGTTTTATTAAAATTATTTATCATCTAAGATGAAATATGTTTCTATTTATATAACTATTATTTCTTTTTTTTGTTTTTATGATTGAACTGTTTTTATGAAATTCATTTATTTTTTAAGGATTAGGATGGAATTATTTTTATGAAACCCATTTTATTTCATGGTTTATTCTATGATTAATGATATATGTTCTTTAGCACATGTAAGAATGATTTCATTATGAGATTGTATGGACATATATCTCAATCCAATTCATTTGGTAAAGATTTATATATCATGATATAAACATGGTAGGAATGAAAAGTAAATCGGTTTCACTAATAAAGGGATGGAACAACAAGCAAATGTGGTTCAAAAATACATGGTTATAACAGAACGTAAGCCTGTTTCAGTAAAGTACATTTTCCACTATGATGTTCTTTGCAACAATGAATTTTCCACTATAGAAATAATATTATATGATTATTTATTTTCCACAATTCCTTATTCTAAATCAACTCTATTTTATCATCGTTAATGTTCATTTATGATCCAAGTCATACGTACTACCAATATTTATTCAATGACTCAATATTTTGTTATTTAATATTTATGTTCATTTTTTTAATTTCTAGTTTTTATGGGTTGTTTTATGTTCTAAATGATTACCCTCTTTGAGAATTTAAGCTCACTATTTTAATGTTTTATTTTCCCCACAATACAATTAAATGTTTTATGTCAGAAAACTAATGGGGAAGTTCATTATGGGGGATGTTGAAGATCCTTCACCAAGATAGAAGAATTTTTTCTATGATTCCAAATACAATCAACGAATAAGATAGTTGGACATCGTTGTGTGTAATGTATTAATTATTCTATAAATAAAATGCAATGGCTATGTATGTCAAGCATGGGTCATTAAAATATTCATGGTCATTATTAACTCTAACATCCTCCAAAAACCTTATTATATTGACCTAACATCTCATTAATTCCCTAGAGGTTTCTACCCTTTTCCTTATAATGACTACATTAATTATTGGTGTAACTCATCAATTTCTGTTTTAATTTACTCGTAATATCGATTTTTATTTATATATCTCTATTTGAAATATTTTAAAAAAAATTAATTGTCTCACAAATCAGTTAATACTGTTTGATCTCAAGGATTATCTGGCTAATAGATTATGTTATTTATAGATCTAGAACTGTGATGATTCAATCTCTTCGTTTTCAGACATTATCTTCATAACTAGCTATGTTTCCTCCATCTATGTTCTAGGGTCTCTATATAATGGTTCCTTCTCATGGAATGTAACAGAATTTAAATGTTGTCATTTTTAAGGAAAATATTGATTATATATATATATGGTCCCTTTTTTATAAATATATATATATTTTTTGGGAAAATGGTCATAAATGGGTTTTCATTAAAATATTTTTCTTCACATACTATGTTTGATGAAATACTTCATAGATATAATTAATTCAAAAATTATTTTCAAGAATGGGAGAGTACTAATTTTTTTAGAAATTTTTTATAAAATATGGAGTATTGTTCACTTGAATGTTTTTAGAAAACATAAGTCATTAAAACCCGTTGTTCCATTGGGTTTTTTCATATATAATCATTAAAGAATGTGGCACCATTATGGATTTTGTAGAGGATATTATTATGATGTGGGGAAAAATGGTTGGCATGATACTAATAACATATAACTTCACATAGTGTTAGTTAGAATCACTTTATGTGGGTTTCATGTTCTTGTGTGTATTAGTTATGTATTCCATTTCCTAGATCACATTTTTTTCATTTTGTTATGTTTCATTCATGTATTAATATTTTTTTTCGAATTCATTTATTTTAATGATTTTGATGATTTTGACTACCTCCCTATATACAATCAATCAGGATTATTTCTATATTCTTATGTATTTTATTATGTATTTTTATTAAGGGGAACCAAATGATGGTTTATGTGAAATCATTTCAAATGAAAATATTTATTAATAATTAATAAATTTATGGTTTAAGGTTTACTGATAAAAACACTATACATATTTATATTGGTATCTTACATTGAATTTATGTCATCGATTACATATTCCTTCGAGTATATAAGAATTTATTTTTATAGAAGACTTATAAAGGAAGGGGAGTCATGCAGCATAACCTCTTCTCTTAGTTGATGATATAATTTTAGAAGGTTATGATGGTGGTGATTTATGGTACCATGGTGAATTGGTATTGCAATTGATTCATACTACCCATGGGATTCAAATTATTTAATTCCTTTCAATGTATTATTGTTGTGTTCTTTTTATTTTAAATTCCTATCGAGTTTTTATCATCATCTTGTAATATATGATACAAGTTGAGTTATATTTCAGGATGAAATCATTCCATTTAGTGTGAATATTGATACCCTGTTACTTTTTAGAATCCCAGAGAGATCAGGAACGTGCGTCTATCGTAGTGTCGATTCATATTTGGATACATTTTAGGTTAAATTAGTTTTCTTATCTATATAATAGTATCATATCCCAAAACTGTTTTCTGGTTTTTTGTTAAACTAGAATAATGATATTTTAAAAATATGTAGTAAGTGGGAAAGAGAACTTTCCCAACTCACTATCATATCTGACATTGAGTTACCATCGGTGGTCAAGGATTTTACATAAATCACCCGGATTTGTTTTGGGGATATCTTGATTAACCTGATTTATTTTTAATATACATTATCATTATAATTTTTCTTGTTAGTTTTTATGTCTTTTTCTACCACTCATTAATGTTTTTTGCCTTAAATTATTGTCTCTTAAAGGATGTTATATTTATTTTTGGTGATTATGTTTTTATAAAGAATTTTATTACAAATATAATTATGAGGTACATTTTTTATTAAATAGATATTTTATTCTAAAAGGATGTCTTTGAACTCAAGGGAAGAACCTATGGGGTAAGTCCCAGGGTAAAACAATCTAGTCCTCTCATTTCTAGATGAAATGTAAAAATGTAATAATCAATCCCTAGGTAATGTGAGTGATGAAAACCCATGAATGGATAGTGGATAATTCCATATAGTTTTCCAATTTCAAAACACCAATCTATTTTTTGATAAAGGTACCGAAGAACCCATTGAATATATTAAGAGAAAAGAGATGATCTTCCAATTTATGAACACTAGAGAGGACAATATGCTAGAATTCCCCACTTATAAGAATAATGGGCCTATAATATAATGTTTGAATTAAATCATGAAAGCTAAATTACATGAGAACTTCACATTAAACACATTAAGTGGGATTTAAATAAGAATATATATCGATAAATGTTGTGTGTGTATTGTCTCAATAGTATGTTGCCTAAAATCAATAATCTCATTGTTTTTTATAGAGAATGGAAGTCAATTCACAGAATTGATTCATCTGTCTAGAGAACACATCTCTGTTGACTACCTTATTTCTAGTTAGTTTGATATGGGTCTTAATCCCACGATATAATTTAATCTTAATATCATGTGTCCTATGACCTTTATCATGGAAGATAATATATTGTCTACGGATAAGGAATACTTAATCAAGAAGGTATTTTTGTGGATATTTTCTTGCATTAGAGAGAATATAGTATAAACCTTTTCAACAGAAAAGGATGTGCAATAAGGGACCATGTTAGTGATGAGACAAGCTTCATGGTATTGTTCAAATCAATACTAGGTGGAATGTTAACATTGCTAGAGACATATAAAATCCAAGAATAATTTTATTGTAGCACCCAAGATTTTCAGTTTTTGTTGAAATTTTAGTTAGATTAAGTGTTTATACGAAAGAATTTCTTATGGATGTTGGAGTGAACCCATCATTTCCATCATCTCCAAGGTTGGTAAATATGATGGATTTAATTATCAAGAAAAGGGGGATTTCCAGGTAGTAAAGAATTCATAGGGTAGAGTTGATGCTGGAAAACATTATATAGTGGAGTCTTTACTAGAGGAATCAACAGTGGGGTAAGCAACTAAAAGTGGTACGATGTTTATATCATTCTCTGTTTTCTTGTAATTATTTTGTAATGGTGAATCTAATTATGTTATATATTCTATGATAATAGACATGTTAGTATTATTCTCATAGATTATAACATTTAACCTAATTCATTACTATGCCTTGGGAAAATAGAAGGGGCATGGTTTTAAATGTTTGTAGTACCTTGTTATGATATCCAACCATGTGGTCATTTGGAATTTTCAATTACTGGATGATGATAGCAAATACCTCTTCCTATGCACGAATTGGATCATTAAATTTAAATAATATATATATTTATATCATCATTAGGATTATTTTATGTCTCTGGATGGGGTTAAAGGATCCATTTAGGGAATATAGTTACATAGTTTTCATAGAGAGTGTAATGTTGGTCATTATTCCAGAATGATTTCATTCCAGTTGTTCGATATTATTCTTGATGTCACTGAGAATATTTATTTTTTCTTCTCACAACCATTATTAATGAGTACCTAAATGTTTTCCTTGATGATTTTTCTAGATTACTTCACCAAAGATAGGATTATATTTCTATTGACTTATTTTGAGGGACATATCCCATGTCCTTGAAATATTATACTACAAAATATTATGAGTGAATATATCATTATGTTTATCATGAAGATCATGAGTCTAAAATAATTCTTTTTTTTAGTGTGTCACCTTCGGCTTCATTTTTACTCTTCATAATAATTGAAAAAGAAATCCTATTTCTTTTTATTTACTACTGAGTGCATAATAATTTGACTATTAAGAATAATTATACTTTTTCATATATTCATGAAATGTTTTATCTAATCATGCGATCTCTATGGGTTTATATGATTAATCTTCAAACATTGTACCATCAAGTATGATTCTAAGAGGGTGATATTCTTATGATGGCCTTCAAAATTAGGTTTGGAATTTAAGAATTTTTTTATTCCACTGGTCATACTAATTCCTCAGTAGTGTTTATAGCATTGAAGAATAATATATTTCACATGTTCATGAAATATTTTTAGGTTTTATGAGGATTTTATATTGGTTTATTCTATGTTAAGAATGAACATGTGGATTGTCTAGGTTTTATTTTCATAAAATGAAACAACATAGTACTCATGAAATTATTTCTGAAAGTCAATTTTATATAGAATAAGTGAATTGTGTGAGAAAATATACATCTATAAGTGGACTATCATTGAATCCTGAAAATATTCATGTAGTGATATTTGTGGAGAACCCATTAATGTGTTTGTAATTATATGTTTATTGGGTTTGGCTAGATATTTATTTTAATTTTGGTAATTATTTCTCAAAATATGAATCTACATTAAAATAGTTAACTCATAAATTTTATAATATCAAATGGAATGATATATAAAAAATATAATTTATGAAACTGAAGGTGACGTTGAATTATAATCTTGTTTTTATTAACCTAGAATATTGTTCAGGTTATGAAATTTACTTTCCTAACATATATATAAGATTCAGATGTATTCTAATCTAGTATAATTTTTTCATGCAATATGAATCATTCCATTTATTACCTCATTAGATTAATTATTATACACATGTTCAAGTGTTGGATGAAATGATTCATGATCTTCTGAAATGACACCACAATCTATTTAGTGATTGGAATAATATGTGTTCTAATTATAATATAATAAATTATATTTTGAATATAATATAAATAAACATTAAATTGATACACTCTATTGAGTATCATCATAATTTTGATTTTGATATTTTATATACTCCTAGAAAATGGAATGTGGTCACTGAAGCATTATGGTGTATGTCAATAACTATGTCTTTGAATGAATTTGTTGATGTTTATTATTTGATGAGTTTATTTGTTGATATTCACATAGTTATAGAATTTGATGATGGGAAGGTGTTATTTCCTTGTGTGAAAAATGTTTCCTTATTTGGTGATTTTTTTCTAAGGAAACAAACATATGCAGATTTTCAGGGACAAAGAAAATTTTATATTTTTTTGGAGACCTCATGTTCATGACCCCTATATCGTAATTGTAACTTAATTTTTGAAGAATGATGATTCAATTATATTTCATTTCATTATTATTTTATTGATATTGGAATTATTTCTTGGTGGTCTATTCACCATAGGGATACCAAGATATATCATGATTTTAGACACCAATATTTATGGTTGAAGATGAGGTTGTTGATTTTCGATTTCATGTCACCATTCCATATATTCTCAATGATTAATTCATATCACCAGATACTGGTAAATTTTTTGTATCCATTCTGCGTCATTTAATGAGAATATATTTATACATTTACAAACTTAATTTTTATTTTAAATTTGAAACCTTATGTAAGAGGTGTTATTGGATTTATAATTAATTGACTTGTGTATTAATCCCATTTTATTCCTATTATGGTGACAACTAAGGTGGATGATCATAGACGCTTCTATGTCCAACATATCATGAGGCTCCAAAAAATGTCCTATGAATCCTTTTCCAATAGACATACATTATTTACAAATCTATTTTGGATTGTATTAGAAGATTATATTGGTTTCCAATTGTAATTAATAATTATATATAACCCTCTAATAAGTGGTAAAACTATGAAATCCATTAAGAATCTTGAGGATATACTCCGTGATAGTGTTATGGATATTGGAAATTCTTATAAAAATTATATGATTTTTTTAGTTTTTTATAATAATACTTATTAGGATTAAATTAAAATATATCCATTAGAATCAATTTAGGGGAATCCATGTATATATCATATATGTTTGGTGGAATTAGGGGACCAACCATTGGTTGGACATATTTACATTTAAGAGACTGTAAAAAAGGTACAATTGATTTGGAAGTGGGTAGTGAAACCATATATTCATAAAGAATTCTATTTTAAAATTCTTCATTATCCATTAGAGATTACAGTATGTTATTGGGTTTTTCAGAATTTTTCACCTCGTTTTGTACATCAGAATTTCCGTATGTTGGGTAAGATGGAATCCATGTTTACATCCCCTTTGGAGATCATCAATCCCTATGGAAGGGAAGATTATTGGATATAATTTATGACATACATTTTGTCAATTCATGACATGTTTCATGATTCAAAATTGTGTAAGGATCAATTTTACTCTTCCCATGTGATAGAATTTGAGGATGTTTATTTGAGATGAACACCTCTGTGTTTGTGCTACTAGTTCAGATTATGCATCACCAAAATAAGGGGTTTTGATCTAAAAAATTCCATTGGAACATGTACTATGTTGGTTTGATGATATTAACATGATATATGGGAGTGGGAAGCACTTATGATTACATAGTGGACATCGCTTTCTAGGAGTATATAATTTTGAGTTATTTTGGATAAAAGATATTTTTATATTCGGAAATAATTTAAACTCCATATGAATCAAATGTATATTTTATTTTGGGACTAGATTATTTATTTCTATGTTTTACATGTTTTAATGAATATGAGGATGATAATTTGGATATTTTATAGAAACCGGGGAAGTGTGTAGTCTGTGCATCTTGAGTAATAATTCTAAACTAACTGTCCATCATTTCTCTATTAGTTCTAGAAGAATATTAAAGAGTTTCATCAGGGATATTATAACATTTTGAGTCTCCTTGAATACCATCTTGATGAAATGGTCTAATTTTTAATATTTTTTTTCATATCTTGTGCACCATTTTACTAACTATAAAAAAATTAACAGTTAACCATTATCTCTGGTACTCAATTGGAATTAGCTACCAAACTGTTATCACAATTTTATCTATCCATTTGGAATAATTATGAGACCCTTGTGGGTATCATAAATTTTTTTACAAATATTCCCTTTTTATGTTTTAAAACTAATCTCCTCCTAATCCCTTAATAATTTGATGCATCTACTCCATTATACACTATAGTTTTAACGACTTTGTCTAATGGAGAGGCTATTTGATCCATGTTGTATCTCTCTTCTTTCTGTTCCAATTTCTACTTCATATCTTATCATATTTCTAGTTTTATCCTAAAATTATATTCCCATTTTTTTTGGAATCCTTTGTTTATGTGATTATTGGATATGAAGTGAATAATGAGGAATTGATTATTAAACATATAGATATAGGAATCTGGGGACTTGATCTATTTATTTGCAATGATTTTTTTTGAAGTTAACTATGTTTCCTCCATTAGCATGGATGGTGTATAAATAAAATGGTTCTTTATCATGACATACCTTATTATTATTGGTTTTTACACTGGATTATATAAACTAATGCGGATTATATATATATATATATGATTTTTCTTAATATCAATATTTTCATTGTAAAAATAAATAAAATGGTTTTTATTCAAATATTTTTTTTATCTTCTACAGTTTTATGAAACACATCAATGATGGTTTGGGCTCAGAAATGGTTTTCAAGCATGTGAGTTATAAATATTTCCTTATGGAACTATTTAAAAAATAGTAATAATGGATTTCATGATTTTATTAGAAAATATAAAATTTTGGGAATCATATGTCTATTAAGTCATAGAAATATTCTATCATTAGTGAGTGAAGCACAAATAGGTATTATGGATAGGTGCTCATTATATTATGGAATCTAATGGGTTGACAGAGTATCAAAAATCCATGGTTGGAATCGATATCATTAAGAATAATTTTATGTTGGATTAGTGAATATTTCATGACAAAGTTGAAATTCCATTTGGTAAGAGGTCATTAGTGTCTTTTTTACATTCATTCATGTATCATGAACTGATTTATCACATGTTTACATTTTGAGTAATTTATGGTTTTGACCACTTACTTCTATATTATATTTCATGTATATTTAAATATTAATTGTCTTTGGATGTGTATTGTTTTATAGTAAAACCATAATATATTTTATTATAATTTTTTTCAAATGAAATTTTTTATAAAACCTATTCTGTTTTGAAATCAAGATATAATAGTTTCATGGTGATTTAAATTGAAAATATTCTTGGTGGTATCAAACAGAATGTTTTCCTCACACCATATATTTTCCATTATGCATATAATTTTTTTTCGTGATATAGGTAAATAGAATGTAGTCATGTAGCCAAATATCATTTCATGGTTAAAGTTTCCATAATAGTGGGTGAAGAAGAGTCACATGAACACTTGTTCTTGAAATTATTGTGTATTTATTATAGTTTTTCCTTTTGTATTGGTTTTATATGTGTCATGGTTATTTAATTTTCCTTCCATAATTTACTCTAATTCTTTATCTTTCTCACATTATACATGTGACACATTGTGTTATCATTCTGGATGAAATTATTCCCTTGATTATATATGTTAGAAAAGATGTTCTTGCCACCATCCCATGATGATATTAAATTCCCATTGAGCCATATGTTGAGATATATTAGTAGACTTGTGAAGTTAACCTAGATAGGATCAATTCAAACCATAATAAAAATAGGAAGAAAATGATGCTCTTAGTCTTGGATTATTGATATGAATACTGGATTTCATAATAAACCACCCACCAAAAGGAAAACGAAAGTTTATTTTCATTATCATAAACACATAAAACATTGTGTTTTATAACTAATTATTAGACTTGTAATGATTTCTGACTTCAATATGTTTGGTAAAAATTATAATGGAATATTTGATGATAAGGACCCCAAAATCCATGTTACGTTTCAAAATTATTTCATATATTATTCTACATGTGTTTCATTCATATTTTAAAATACATGAAATGTATCATTTCATTATTCCATAAAATTATATTTTACTAGTTTCTCTTCATTTATATAGTTTTATTTTATTTCTAAGAGTATATGAGTGGTAATCAGGATGCTCTAATCAACAGCATACTACTTCAATGAATAACATTATTTGGATTATTTTATGAAAATGATTCTTTTTTACATGGAATTAGTCCCTATGAATGAAAATTATTTTTATGATCCTAGTGTAGTACCTGGGAATATTTCTATGGTAGTGTTTGGTATGAAAATATAGGAAGATATGGGAGAGTACTCTTGGGAAGGTTAATTTTACATGATTTAATGGATTAATGGTGTAACACAATATGTTCTTGATAATTATAGTTGATTTACATTTATTTTTGATTAATAATTATACTCTTTGTTGGATTATTTCAATGTGGTCTGGCCTCTACCACCATTATATTAATATTTGTGTTATATCATCCATCCTTTCAATATTACATTATTTCCAATACTATATATATTTTAGTGGTCTAAAATTTATATTGAGTCCAATGAAATAATGGAACCTCAACCATTTTTAAATGTTTTATTAATAGTATAACACCCACATTATATTTTTATAGGTATATTAACATCAAATTTTTAGATATAACATGGTGTTATTTGTTCAACTTATAGACTTGATTCAGTGATATAATAACTATAACTTCATTTTAATGTTTTATAACCTCTGCATGACATGGAACAAATGGTACATCATCAACAATAATATTGGAATTTTTACTACATCATCCCCCTATGGGAGTTCTCATAGTGATGCATTTCCAAACAAAAAACCTATATCAGGGGTATATCATCTACATAAAAAGCAATATATGTGATATATCAACAACATAATTAATTTTTCTTGTCTATTTTTTATAACAACACATCTATTCATTATACATTAAATCGTCATTTATTACATAATATTAACCATAATTCAACTTATTAGATTCATAATTATAATTTTCAAGGTAATTAGCTACATTACATTACGTAATGACCATGTGATAAAACAGCATTATCGAAAACATCCTTAACATTCCTAAAAAAATAAATATCTTTTAAAATAGTATGGCATAACATCAAGACATACATTAGAAAGGGTTGAGCTATAAAGCCTAGTATGGGAGTAAACATGGAATAAAATGAAGAAGGTAATACATGTTAGACAATAGTAATATAAATGGAGAATAAAATGAGTTATAATAATAAACATAAACCATGAGGTGTGATATAGAAATATTACAAAACATAATCATAGGATAATGTGGCACCAACATAATACAATTCATCATATGGATACCTCAAGGATAACTGCCAATAAATAATGATTTTAACATTATCCTGATGTATTATATTCACTCACTTATACATTTCATGAAATCACATAAGGCTAAATCATTAACCAATTCATTAGAGGGGTATATTATTTATACTATATGTGCCACTTTTCAATTCTATATCATGATTAAGTGTGCCACATAAATCATAAAAATATTATTATTTACTATCAAATTTTATTACATGACAATGGAGTGTAACATAAATAAATTTATTTCCCTGATCAAATAGTTATAATTTAATATATGTGAACACTCTTGATAGGAAATTGGTATTGTAAATCACTACACATATGATTGGCATGGAATGTTGAGGAGAAATATTGACCTAAAATGGGGGCATATAAATTCTCATGGGAGGGGATCATGAGAGTGAAAGTGGTATCTAATAATTTTGGAAAAATATGGGAAAACATGGGTATATTTAAGATCATATACCAATATTAGGAAATGAAGATAATATGAATAAGAAAATAGAGATTCTTGAATAATGAAGAGAATGTGAGGATCTCATACTAAATTTTAGAATGGTAATAACTTTATATAATGGTTTAGGGGAGGTCTCAATGAGACTGATTGTGTATCTCATGTTTTTTACATAAAATTGAATGTAATGGTGATTAGGAATAACATACACCAACATTAACAAATAGAAAATATTAGGCATTAAAAAATAGATGTTTATGAATAAAAAATAGACTGGGATATCCCATACCATGGGAGAGTTATTTCAAAATACTGGGATGAAAACCAGGAGATATTTGGGGCACCATCCGAGTAATATAAAAAGTGGAAGAATGAGTAAGGATGTACTATAATGTTTTTTAGTGATGATAAATGGGATGTTAGGGGGTTTATATAAAAAATATTATGAATTATTTATTACTTCTCAAACATAGGTTTTTATCACTATATAGTAAAATAAACCAAACCAAAAAACCACCCATTGATTCTATCAAAGGGGAGTAGTTTGTATTATTTTATAATGAAAAGGGCTGAATTTTTATTAATATATTACTTTTTATTATGGGTATGTCAATCACGTCCTTAATTAAATAATTTTAAAACCTTAAAATACATTATAGATTTGATGGATTCATAATGGATTAATAAAATTAATCAAATAACCATAATATAATTTTTATTTTAATAAAAAACACACACTTTTTGTGGATAACATTTATAGTATTTTTTAAATCATTTTAGGAAATTATGATATCAAAATAAACATCTCATATTTATACCAAATTAAATTTTTACCCAAAAAATTAGATTACCTCAATCAGTTATGAAAAAGTTACCATTTGATAATTTATAAATTTTGATATCAATAATTTTATTTTTTAATATAAATAATTTTATATTTTTTTTAATATTTTTATTGTTTAAAAAAGATCCCCCATTTATTATGAAATGCATAGTTTTTTGACAACATGTAGTTTTCATAAACTAAAAAAATTTAAATTAATCACTATTAAATCTATATTATAATATATATATATATAATAAAAATTATCAATTAATTATATTTTAATAAAATATTTTTTATTTCAAAAATTAATTAATTTATTAATATAAATTTTTTAATGGATTATAAAATTAACGAAATTTAAAATTTGACCTTTAAGGAATCAAAAGAAAAAAAAATTAAATAGTATATTTAGTAGATGAAAGTATATTCACTATTCTATAAATTATGCATATTCATATAATTATGGTCCTAGTACATATCCCATCAATACACCAACAAAATTTTAAAGAGTATGGTGTTAAATTGTGGGACATTCATTGTGTGGTTTGGCGAACATGGTTTGGTCTATAATCTCTATGTTCTTGAAATTATCTCGTAATTAGTTTCAATTTGGATTATGTTCTTTGATATAATATTGCAATTTCTCAAAGGGAAGAGTCCAGTGATGATATGTCCCTCAGAATCAGTAATAAATATTCTTCTGATGGAACAATCATACTGATTGGTACCACCAATTACCTTTCCTATGTCAATTGGATTTTTTAAAACCATATATATTTTCTAATAATATGATCACTATTAAAAACTATATTATCAATGGTAATGATGCCTAACAATATTTTAAATCTGATAAATATAATTAATATAAATAAGTTCATTATATTTATATATCCATAATATATTTTAATTCATTTAATTAAATCATATGTGGAATTTTATTTATAAATTTTTCATTAATTACCTTTTTTGAATAGAAGTTTGGAAATTTTTATGTTTTGTACACCTGAGAAGAGTTAATGGTATTGTATCATCTACCAATGATGGGTAATTCCAATTCTATCAAGAAATGACTCATTCACCATTTCCATGGTTTTATTGATTAATAATTATCCTTTTTTATTTTTAGAGGGATTCATAATTCACTAAATGATACTAAATAGTGGTAGATTATTCTACCAGGCTATTAAAATATGAGTGATATATCGTTAATCCTTGAGTTGTGTTCAACCCAAGGTTGTATAATCCCATTATGACCCTAGATAATGTAGGTATGGCAACAAAAGGCTATAATGGTGCACTACATGGGATGATATGTTTATTTTTATCACTTCATATATATAACACACATGTATTTACTTTAAATAATGGGAACACTATTGGTAGTGGCCAAATGAGTTTCACTCACACCCTACATTGGAACCAAATACATGATGAAAATTCATGTGTCATACTCTATGTTAGCTAAATATCACTACTACATTTGAACACCAGTAGGTGGTGGTTGAATAGATTTATAATCATGTTCATGATAGTACTCGTAAAAATGTAGTGACGATCCCTTTACTTTTTGTTATTTTTGAACATTGTTTTATATGTTATTCATACAATATATCCTTTTCTTCAATTTTAGGACTTATATGAGATGTATAATAGTTCATTTTGATATACTTTGTTATTATAATTACTATTTTTGTTTATTTTATTATTATATTGGTCTGATTAATCTGGATATTTCGTCCCCTATGATTTGATTATTATATATACATAATTCTACAATCATAGCACCTTTTTGATAGTATCCATCATCAACAGTTAGAAACCTCTCAAATTGTAAAAGGCTAACTTAATGTATGTAGAGACCTTGTTCAGTCACAGTGGAAAAAATATATGATTGGAGATGATGAAAAAAATTACCAATAATTATCACACACCTTTGTTCTTATTGGAAAACATAAACATTTTTACTAGGTTAAATATATCAATACCTATTTATGATTTTATTTGGAAGAATTTCATTCCATTTTTTAAAAATAAACAATAATATTTTTTTAACTAATTTAAAATAAAAAAATAAAAAAATCACTTCTTTTAGAGTTTTTAGATGCATTTCTTATTTAGTTGTCTAAGGTTCAATTGTCATGTGTAAATTTGATTGTATCCTAAATATTTAGCTTCCAATTTATGATATATTATTTTATATTTTTTAAATGTAAAATAATTAAAACATTCATAAATTATTAAAAAAAATTATCGCCCTTAGATAAACAAACATCTTGTTTTCTCGGTTTGAATTAAATTTTTTCTTTTAAATGTATGATATTTATGTGAAATTAATATTAAATTCTTAAATTGGATAACATTTTTCTATCATGAAACTAAATATTCAATATGAATTCATATATTTTATTTTAATTTCTATATATATTTAGAAAATAACAATGGGAATTATGTATAACTTTAAATTGTTAAAAATTTATCTAATTTGAATAACTAACATGAACTACCAATGAGACATTCTATTTTAGTTATTTCATTGAAATTTATTTTCCTGTCACTTTTAAAAAAACAATTTCTCACCATTTGAATCTTGTTTTTTTATTTAATTATTGATGAGATTACTTCAAAATTATAATAAATTTATATTCTTATATTTATTATTATTATTATTACCTTTGATTCCATAAATCTTGTATATTATGAACATGTGAGAAACAACTATGTATTATTAATTTATCCTTAAATAATTAATTATACTTGGTGTATACTATTTAAACCAATTCATGTTGTAATAAGTGATGAATTTCAATTAACTATTAGACATGGAATTGTGATAAATATGTATAGCCATATATAGTGTGAGGGAAAATTATTTCTTCTAGTAATCTTTAAAATTCCCAATAATTTTGAATTCATGTTATGTACCTAAGATTTAAGTAAACATTTTACACTAAAATGGTATCATTTACACTTCATAGATCATATTTCTATAATTCTCTTGAATGAGATGAAAATTGTTATAAAAAATATATAATTTTTAAAATGTTTAATAATTTTTTATGTATCTAAAGTCTAAAATTGAACAATTATTATATAAATATATATTGATTTATTCAGTTTAATATACTTATTCCATTTCCCTTATTTATGTTCTACCATGCATGGTTCTTTTTCCAATATCTTTTACTAATGAATATAGTGTTCATTATCTTATTTATGAATAAATCTATAAATTTTAAACCAATCTAATATATTAGTCTTCATAAATTATATTATTTAAATAAATGAAATAATTAAAAAATATATTTTGATTTTCATTTATATTATATAAGAAAACCTGATACTTGTATAAAAAATTCATAACATTTACTTTTAACTCTCTAGGAACATTATCATATTATGACCACCCATCCAATTGTGACATAACTATCATAATTAGATGACCTTTATTATTCATGTATTATGGAATATAAACAATTTGATCCAAAATTTCGAATGAATGACATGTTTGATTGATATTTCTTTGAGTTATGATATAATTATAATGATCCTAACATAATTGATTATTTAGATAGAAATTTACCAATTTCACCTTTTATCATATATAATATATTTTTTTCATCTCGTGAAATATTTATTTTTAAATATAAATCTAATGAATTTTATTTATCATCTCATGTACATTATGTTGAATGATAATATGTCAGAACTCATTATTCTATATAACCTATATAATGAATAAATTTTCATGTATAACGTTAAAACATTATATGTTTTAGATATCAAAAAACAAATGAAAAATTATTCTATTCGGACAATGTATAAATAACCATTTTTACATTATATAAAATCATAGGGAAGATAAATCATACTGTAATATAACCTTTATATAACATGATCTTAACCTATGAAATTTTAGAAAAATACCATGGTATAACAAAAATAAGAATTTGTACAAAATTACCAAATATCCAATCTTTAATACTCTGATTTCAATAAATATACATTCTAAAGTTTACAATTGTAAATATGTGTTAATATACATGAATTTAGTAAATTAGTGTTACTTAAAAAACAATACCCCCATATTTAGCTGAATATATAGATAAATTATAACATATCATAAGACAATTTAAATATATTGTATAGTAATTAAAATTAATAACAAAACATTCAATTGAAAAAAAATTAAACAATTGAAATCATTTTCCCTTATTTTTTCGGTATTGGGTATCAATATTAGGCATATGTTATAATTTAATTTTTTTTTCTATGAAATTGAAATGATGAAAAGAAAAACATTTATTATGACAATTAATTCATTATAGTAACAATATTACTAAATAATGTCACATAATATGACCTGAATTTTCATATATATTATCATTACAAAAAATATTATATAATTTTTTCTTCTTTCATACTAATATAAGATATTTACCAGGTACTAATGGTAGTCTATAAATGACATGATATTTATAAATTGAATTATAAAACATGTCAAAAAATTAAAATCGCATTATCAAATCCCAAAATTTAATATCTAAACAACAAGGAGAAAAATAAATCATTATATTGAACATGAAAACCACACCAACATTCTAAATAGACAAAGAAAAAATCATTTTCATTTTAATTTTAAATTTTTCATTTTTTAAATGGAATTATTTATTTATATAATAAAAATTTCTTGAAATGAATAATTTTAATGTAAATTATTATATGATGTATTAACCATGTAATTAGAATATATAAAAACATTTCCGTAATATTTTTTGTTCTTTAATTTATTATTATTTTAACTATCAAATTATTCACTAGTGGTTTCTAATATTAGTAATTGATTTTCTTGTTTTTAATTTACTACAAATATTGTTATAAAATAAAATAATATAATCCAAAAAAATTGTAATGTATTTGAAAAAAATGTAAAGAAGGCCTAAAATATAAAAATAGTTACATCGTTTTTAAGAATTCATTCCTATAATTTTTATGAGAACTATACAAACTACCTATCTAGAAAGTTATACATACAAAATTCCAATAAAATTATTAATTAAAAATGAAATTAAATTCAAAAATATTCAAACATAACCCACTCAAACAATGGTAGAAATGCTTGAATAAGTTGGTAAAATTAATAATAATAATAAATATCTAAGAATATTGTATTCTATATTAAAATTAATAATCCCAATGCAGTATTTATTCAAATTGTAAATAATTCTGCCATGAGGTTTTAAATATTTCTATAACATATATTATTTAATTATATAATCTATTATATCTATAAATGATAAAATATTAATATTAATGATGTACTTGGTAAAAATCATCACTATTTGTAACATGATATACATAAATAATATTATAAAAGTACGATGATATAGAAACCATTAATGATAGGTTTTAATAGTGAAAATAAATTTACCATCAATGAAGATGATGTATTAAATATTGTATTTGAGTTATATTCAGATACCCACAATGTCATAGTGTATTTAGGACATTTTAATTATAGTTAATTGATGTATATATCTCGTGAGTGTGAATCATGGATAAACCATTTTTATATTCATTTAATTTGGAAAACATTGATTTGAATTTTTCAAATTTAATTTATTTGATAGAGTACCTATTTTATATTTCAGTATTTATATAGGTTGTATCAATTCCAATTGTCTTATAATATGTTGATAATTGAATAAGGTATAGAAGCTCATCTGTTTTTTATAATCTATATTTAACATTTTTATTTTATCCAATCTCAGGGTGGATCATTATATGTGTGTGCAATTATATAAACATAGTTGAGAAGTATATTTATTTTTTTCATTAGTAGTGGTGCAAGATAAAATATTAGAAGATTATTTTATCCCAATAATCAAATCTACTAATTCTATTAACTATGTAATATTTTTAGTAAACTAAATATATGATAATAGTAGTTTATTAATATTTTATTTTTATTCAATCTTTATTAGAGAATATGTTCTTTGTATTAACATATAATGTTTAATTTTTGGGTATGAATTATTAAAAATATATTTATTCTCTCAGATGATATTCAACATGAGTAACTTGTTATGCTCAATTTCTATTATGATCTTGATTATTCTCCCATATTCTTGTCTATTATTATATATATATATATGTGAACCTAATAATGGTAAAAATATTTCTAATGAATTAATCATAAAACTTGAACATAGTGATTATAATATCAATAAAATCATCTTTGTTCACAATAATAAATCTGTTTAAATTCTATTACCAATTTACTATTCACAATAAATTCCCATACATTTTTATCATAAGGTTTTCCATATTTACTTGATAACATTAAATGAGTCTCAATTGTGATTTGAGGTAGGGGAATTCTGATTATTTTCATGTTATTTATTATGTATCTCCTCCAATTTCATTAAAAATAAGTTTCGAAATAATCTATTTTAAAGTTTTCCTTATAATTCATATATTCTAGTTTTCAAATTTTTTTTTACTGATTTAATGATATTTTAGTCGATAAAAAATATATTTTATGGTGTAATTTTGAAGAATGTTTTTATATGTAAATAAAAAAATAAAAAATACTAAAATCTATATTTGACTTTTATAAAATATCATAGTCTCTATAAAATAATAAATAAATATGAATTAGATCCTTGTTTATTCTATTATTTTGTTTCATTGATTTTCATACATTTTAGTAAAAAAGTATATATGATTTTTTTACTCTGAAAAACAATGGATGAATTTTTTATGGGTTTTATTATTTATTACATCTAATTGATGATGTTTCCTTCAAAAAAATTCAAATAATTATTATAACCTCTCTCTATATTTTTTTGGAAGACAGTTCTATTTTATTTATTCTTATTTATCATTATATAAATAAATATTGTAAATTTTGTGATTTTACAGTGTTCTACCATAACTATGGTGTAATAGATTTATTTTACTTATCAAGTAACCATAACTACATTTTTTTAATCTAATATAGTCATAACATTCTAGATAACACATGTGAGGATTATTGTAAAGTAGATAGGTATACTTATCATAGATTAATGTATTTAACTATTATTGATTCTCATTGAGTTTTTTTTCTCTTTATAAATTTTAAAAATGATAAAAATGATTTATTAAATGTATTTTCATTGTTTAATTTTGGTGTTCAATAATGGTAAATGTTTACTATGGTTTAGTTTATCAATTCTCCTCTGGATTTTTTAATATAACACGTGGTTATTGAAGTAAAATAATTCATTAAATTATATCATGATAGATGAATAAGATATTGTTTGGAATTTGTTGTATGAATTTGGTTTTTTGTATAGTGGTTCTCAAATGAAACTCATTCTTACGAGAATTCTATTTTTTTCATGGATGGATTGATCTGTGAAAATTATAATAATATAATGTGTACTATATAATTTAATGTTTTATATGAAAAATTTTATGAAGTGTTATTTGATCACTATTTTTTATGTCACTTAATGGAATTAATTTCATCTTTGGATAAAGGCTAGGACGTGCCCTTGTCACTACATGATTCTCATTTAGTGTTTATGTAGGAATTACATGGGTAAAAATGATGAATATAAGGATGGTATTTTATTTTACATCTTAGGAAAACCAAGATTCTCTAGTTTTCCTAGTTGGATTTTTCAACTATATTATATATATTTTTATAATGGGTTCAATTTATTATCTTCTCTAAGGAATACCATTAACATTTACTTGGATGTTCATCCCTGATATGTTTTATAATATTGGTTATGTTATCTGTGATTGGTTTTTTTTATTTAATGACTTTGATAGCTCATGATAGGATACTTCACTGAAAAACTACAGGTTTCACTGATGATTAATTAAGAATTCAAGAAAGGAATGTAAATACACATAGTGTGTGCACAACCAAAAATCCTATCATAGTGTAGAGATGTCTATATAATGAAGGCCCTTATTGACCATGGGATGTGTACATGGTGCAGATAAATCTGTTTGAAGTCAAAGACTATCATGACCCCTTCCCCACAAGGCCTACCCTCCTGGGTAGGCAATGTGAGAAGGTAGATAATGACACTTGAGTTTAATATCCTGTTGGCCCTGGATTGGAGACTTGTGTATAGTGTATAGTAAACACACAAATGGGAGGAAATTACCTCTAAGAGACCACAAGATAAAGAGAGAGATAAGGAATACACCAACCAAATGCAACTCAAATAGAAATATATTATAAATCTCAAGTACACATATGTAATGTCATGAACAACTACTACAACTAGAAAGGAAAACATTGTGTATGAAAGGAAAGTAAAAAATATTAGTGACCATGAAACCTAGACAGCTCCTGCAACCCCATTCTATTTCTAACCATCCATATCTCCAACCCAGTCCATGTGACCTAAGAAATAGTTTATATATACGTATGGTGAGTATTAAATTATAATCAGCAGGATCATCCCTTGATCGTCTCATGAAAATGTATAGAATTCATGCTAAATCACAACGAACAAAAAGTGAATCTGACTCTTCACCTAAATAACTATACTAAGTTCCCAGACTCACCATGGATACTCTCACAAAGTATCACATATAATAGTATATAATATAATAAGGAATATTAAGGGTACCCCACTACTACTTTTCCAATAGTTTTTCACTTTTCCCCAACGTCTCATGTCATATGCATCTCTCTCCAAAAAATAATTCCCATATACACCTAGGAGAAAAACCACAATATGCACCACATGTAGCACAACCACCATGTCCATGTAACCAAAGTATCCATGTATTTTCTAGGAGCTACCAAAGCTTATATAATGTTTATCACATGTCAGGAATTAAACCTCATGCTTTTATAGTTCAACACTGAGTAATGATCCTCAAGCCATCACATCATATACATGTTACACCAATAGTAGTATTTCTGAAACTATATTAAGAATCTATGTGTGTTAAGAACAAAAATACATTACATCCATTTAAAAATATATATAAGGAAAACTAAATGTTGTTCCTACCAACGTATGTATGTACCAAGAGAAGAGAGATGTCCCAAATAGGTTATTCATTAATCCATCCTCCCAAAAGAATGTTGGGGAAGGCACACACCCCCTAGGACTCAGTATCCTAGTGTTGTTAGTTTCTATAACTAATGGGGTGGAGTAGCATATAGACACACAAAAATTATATAACATACAATAGATCCCTAAACACTATGGATATAACCTAGTCTTAGAATCAACTACAGCTAACGTATCTCTGACTCATAGCTTCCACTAATATGACTAGGTATCCTATAAGCACACAACCATTTAAAGTGCTACATTAGATTATATTATTCACTTTTTATATATTTCACTTTATGATAATTAATTATTTAATCATTAATTAACCATTAACAATTCCACATTGCATTTCATTAGCATCACACCCAAAGTCGAATTTCCCATTAAATTGTAACCTCATCACTGCATCCTAGAAATATCACATTCTACATGTTAACATCATTTTTTTAAAAATATATTAACAAAATTATTACATTCACATATTCCCAGGAATTCTAAAAAACATTCTATGCTAATAATCACAAGTGGGCTCAACACGGTGCATGGATGAACTACCTGTAAAGTCATTTCCACCTATAAAAATATCATAGACCCATCCTCCCATGAGAATCTAAACACAGAATGAATTTGGGATACCCCATTTTTTTTACCCCTTTTGGAAGGTGGGTATGAAAGATTAGATTCCTTAAGCAATCGGGAATGTAACACATATAAAAAACCAACATGATTCATAGAGAATCCAACATTCACATCAAACTAATTTCATCATCTCTGGTGTCCTCCTAGACACCCACTTGCATAAACTGATGCATCTCATCACGCTAGCCATCAACTACTACAACAACCTATAGGCCTCCCTGCCCACACACAACAAAATAGCCATCTAGGCTCACATCACAACACAAGAACCAGGAGACAACCATCATATCCACTAGGTTCCTGGCCCCTAAAAAATGAATTTTCATTCACACGGAGTAAGATCTACCATCTCCATGAACAAGGCTCTGGGCCATTACAAGAAATAGGTTAACTCATAACCTTGTGAGGCACATTCTTTTACCAGCCAAATATTTCATTAATCTATCATTAATTAGCTAGTCTTTTATTAGTAGGTTCCAAATATGGAAAACCTTAATAGAAATCAATAATATATATCCCGAATAATTAAACATGATTACTACATGTTTTTGAGTATCATCAAATTATGAAAAAAACTATATTATTTTAAATTCCTTTATATAATTAGCCAAAAAATTATTAATTAATAATAGATTTATGTTCTTCAGAAATTTCCTTAAGAAAAAAAAAGAAAACAATAAAAGAATAGATATCACTCTATCTAAAAAATCAATTTGAAAACTCTTATCATAGTGTAAAGAAACAATATGCGATCAAACCAATTCTTTTCATCATGTTCAAGAATTTATTTAGTTTAATTCCATTGTAATACCAAGGGTTATTCCATGATAACTCTATAATTACATGTAAATTAATATACACGCAATGTATCCCATAACTCAAAAGGTTTAGGAAGATTTTCAATTGATAATGGATCATATAAAAAGATCACAATCACCTTCACTACAACAACTGGATCCACCTGAGCATGTCTCAGCACAACCACATCAACAAAAACCAATAGAAACTCCCAGAGATGTATGGAGACTAAATTCCATAAATTGTAAAGCGAAACTGGAGAAATTAGATCGAATAAAACTGATGAATTGAGGTAGATATTACCTCGGATTGAAGACAAGTTGAAGAAAGATTTGGGGAATCAATCAAGGATGAATAAATCCCTAAATATTGAAGAGAAAGGCATCTAGGTAATCAAGTTACAAGAGGGGGTGTGAAAAATACATGGGGTTTGAAAACCCCGAGTATATGGGTGTCTTTAAAACACCCAGCGGCGGGGTAGTAAACGACGTGTACCATCGTGTTACATTGTGTACCTCTTCAAGGTGAATTATACTAAAAAACGTGTTTCCTTAGTGCTTTTTTTATTTTTCTAAAACCTGAATGGTACATGTCATGTCCCCTTTTTCATGTCCGGTAACCCCTATTTCTAGCTTCTCACGATCGAACTCCCCCAGACATCCTCCAAGAATTCTCTGGGCACCCAGGATTTCAAAAACACGCAATGAGATGATCCGCATATTTCATGACCCTTACATCAATTAACTCACAAAATTTTCTCATCCTTGAGAATCCAAAACCAATGCATATAGGAAACAGAAATGGGGTTGTCCAAACAACCCCCCCCCCCATGAGATAACTCACAAGGATTTCACTGCCATAGGAGCTCGACCACATAGAAAGTACAATGTGGAATGTCGCAAAAACCACAAATAACTCTTAAACACTCTCCTGGTAGAGATATATTTCAAAGAGGTCAAGATACAACAAGCAACAAAAGATAACCATATTGTATAAAGGAAACATCAAAAGCCAAAAAACAAACATCATCACAAGGAAAAGATCTAAGTATCAAGAAACTTGGGATAATGACTGTTTATCTATGACTCACAATCCATGGTACCCACCTCTATGATACTGTTCCACCATATGACACGAACCTGGGGGATAGACCATACATTCAACACATTCACCTTACATTCCTGAATCTCCATAGGTTGCTCCTCGAATGTATCATCATTTCCAATGTCGATCTCTCGCAAATCAATGATGTGAGTGTAATCATGAAGATGATGATGGAGCTGTAAAAAATGAAAATATTCATATACCTTGCTCATTTCGGGGAATGTGCTACTTGATATGTCCCGACACCAACACGATCCAACCCCATGAATGGTCCAACAAACAGGGGAGAATGATTACTCCCTTTAACAAAACTTTTATGTCCATGTTAAGGATTTTCCTTCAAAAAAATGTGATACCCAACATAAAACACTAATTTTCTCCTCCTATGATCGTCATATGACTTCTGATGATCCTGCACGGCCTTGATCCTCCCATGAATCACTCGAACCATCTCTGTCGTATTATGTACTAGTTCCTGTCTATGAATTGTTGACTCTCCAACCCCAGTCCAGCACAATGGAGAACAGAATGGTCGTCCATACAAGACATCAAACAGTACCATACCTAAGGTGGAATTAATAATAATATTTTAATAAAATTCCTACAAGGTTTTGTTCTGCATCCACGAACCTCCAAATATAGGACATCAGAGCGCAACATGTCTTCAAGAGTCTAGATGGACTACTCTATCTGATCATCCGTCTGTAGATAAAAATAAGTTCTATGGAATATTTGGGACCCAAAGACATGATATATACCTATCCACACCATTGAGATAACATTTGGATCTTGATTAGAAATCATAATCCTAAATACTCCATGAAGTCTCACCGCCTCTTAAAGATATTGCCTCGACAAAACCTCAACTGAGATCAACTAATTGTTCATCAAGAAGTGGGATGATTTCATTAAATGATCCACTACCACCAAAATAAAATCATGATCCCATAAGCTTAAAGGTAAACTAGTAACAAATACCATTGAGTTTTATTACCACATTCACTGAGTAATATCTTATGGTTGGAGAAAACCACAAGGGACACTGTGTTTGACCTTCACCTTCTAGAAAACCAAACATCGATACAAAAACAACACAACTACAAGTTTCTACACAAGCCACCAAAACTGAATTATTAAGGCTCGGTACATCATTTTCATGCCCGGATGCACCACTAGTGGGGAACTATGGAACTCTCTTAGTTCCATCTCTTGCATCACCAATGGAACAAAAATCCATCCCTACTTCAACACTCAGTGTTGTTCATCTTCAAACCAACCATTAGGGGGCTCGCCAGAAACAACATTATATCTCCAGAACTCTACCTATGGATCCCCCAATGGGGAGTCTTCCACCCACTAAAATAGGTATGACTTCACTATCAGGTGAACAAGAAAACATATGGACCCATGTTCTCCCATATCAAGATGTAATGCTGAATGTTCTTCCATAAATCTCCTAGAATCACCATATTCATGCATTGTATCCCTATGTGACTTCCTTATTAGGGCATCAACTACATCATTCACCTTTACTGGTGTTGAAGAGATTTTAATGTCATATTCTGTTAAAAACTCCATCCACTGACATTGCTAAAAGATCATGTTGTGTTGGGATAAAACATTCCACATTCTCTTCTTATCATTGAAAACCACAATGTTCTCTCCAATGAGGTAATGTGTTCAGAAATTCATAGAAAATATCATAGATGCCAATTCGAGATCATGTGAGAAATAGTTACAATCGTGGGGGATCATCTGCTATATCCCATAAGAAACAGTTGGCCTCTAGTACAATATAACACAACTTAACCCCAGAAAAAGAATCATCACATAAAACATCAAATTGAACTCCCTCTACTTCAAAACAAAGAACCAGATCACTAACCAACATCTTCATTAGATAATCAATTTCTACCTAACATTGATTAGTCCATACGATCACCTGCTCCATCCAAGACAATGCTATCAGAGGAGTGAAAAACAAATAGAAATCAGTTATGAACCTCTTGTGGTTGTTAGTGAGACCAAGGAAACTTATCACCTCAGGCAGTATCTTGTCTGATTCCCAAGACAAAGCCTATTAAATATTAGACAAGTTCATATCTACCCTATAATAGGACCACACTATCCCAATGAAAAGAAATCAATGACCCCAAAAATCACCCTTTGAAATCATTTCAAATAGCTGATGTTGATAAAGAACACCCAAAACAGTGTGCAGTTGCTCTACATGCTCCTCCTCAACTACAGAGTATACATGGATTTAATCGATGAAAACCACCAAAAACATAAATAATACTCACAGAAAAAATCATTCACTGCTCCCATGAATATTTTTGGATCAGTATTCACACCAAAAAACAATACAATGAACTCATAATTCCCATGATGACAACTAAAATAAGTTGTCAATATATCTACATCCTTCACATGCATAAAATGATATCTATAATTCAAGTAGATATTTGAGAAAAAAATTCACCCTTCAGTTTATTGAATAAATAATCAATCCATGGAAGAGGGTAGTTATTCTTCACTATCACTTTGTTTGAGCGACGATAATCGATACACAACAGCAATCTATCATCACCCTTCTTCTTGAACAAAAAGGGTGCACCCCATGGTGACACACTCGACAGAACAAATCCTTATTGTAACAGACTATCAAGCTATCAAAAAGATCATGTTACATAGAAGGGGCAATCATATATGGATACATAGAGATAGAATACACTCCTAGACATAGCTCTATCTCAAACTCAATCTCTCATCGAGGGAGTAATGGTACAACCGTTCCTAGAAGGACATTAGAGTACTTTTCTATGACACTAAGAAACCCAAACTACTAAACCTATTATGAAAATATCATAATTTCATCCATCAATAGTGATAAGGATAGAACACACCACTTACCCATCTGAGGGTCTTTCTCTCTGACAAACACCACTAGATATCAATCATCATTGAAGAGCACCACCTTACTCATAAATAAATCCACAATATCCTACACCGAATAAAACCAATCCATGAAGAGGATCAAATCATATGTCTGAATCTATAAACATTGAAAATATCCCCAAGAGTGGTGATCATCAATACTAGATCACAATCTTTACATACACAAACAAGTCATCCTGACCTCCAACAAGTGTCGTCAACGCCAAGGGAACTGAAAGCCTCTCTCCCTCAAGTCCAAAATCACGGATAAGGCAAGGTGATATGAAATACTGTGTCACTCCTAAATCATAAAAGGCATACACCCATGTCTAAAACATGAAAAGGGTTCCTCGAACAATGTCTGACTCACCTAGCTCTAGCAGAGAAAAAGCATGAAGCTGACCAAAACCATATCTATAACCTATATGACCCTGATGAGGACCACCACTATAGCCATGCTATGATCTTTGAGGATGGGGAGCAACACGAGGTTTTCCTATTTATGTACCATGTGCTCTATGCCGATAAAATATTTTGGAACTTGATATTGCTGCTTCTGCTGGAACTACCTCAATAGAAGAAACTGGAGAAGAAAAACTGGTTCAAGATGACTGCTCTGAATGGTTGGGAAATATTGTTGCTGATTCCCTCAACCTATATAAGAGAAAAAAGTTCCTGATCCCTTGGTAGATGCCTGAGGGAAGCCTCTCCCAATGAAATGAGAGGCTGAGTGATGGGACCTACCGCTATAAAAATATAAACTCTTCTTCACTAAAAACTGGGAACCTGGGACCGCTACTCTACTTTGTGAAGAATAGTGACGAATCCCCTCTCATGACGATCCGGTTTTGGATAATTTCCTCTAGAAGACCTCTTACCTTGAAATCACATCATGATATGTATTCGTTATAAATATTGTAACCTGTTACTAGATATCTAGATGCAAATCCTCCTCCAAATGCCACACCATGGCCCTCTCATCTTATAACAGGTCTGAAGCATATCGTAAAAGGTTCTGAAAACGGATTCCAAACTCTGTCACACTAGAGCTCCCTTGCTGAAGGGTACGTTACTTCTGTTGACTGTAAACCTTTGTTTTCAAGGAAATAAACTCACTATAAACATGTCTCCTTATTCATATAATGTGAAATCCAACTCCTCACGATCCCTGATGGACAATAAACACCAATACCTTGCTTCCCAAATCATCATACTCAGAACTAATGACACATGGTGCTCATTCCATGCACAGATAAAACTGAAGGCTATCTCATTGTCAGTAATCCAGTCCACCATGACTGCATTGCAAATGGAGGCCTCAAACTTCGGTAGGCTCTGGTTCCGTATCTCTCATAGTGTCCTCCTCCAAGTGTCATCTTTTTCAACCTCAACACTATGGCAATATACTAGCACAACCTGCTGGAAATATTCAACATAAAAATGATGTGAATTTCGACCTAGAGATATACCTACAAAATAGAAAATAGTTAGTTCTACTAAACCTAGAATATTACACACTCAACATTAATTATTATTATTTATTTTATTCATTTTAGGTTAACCTATCCAAAGTTATAGTCAATCAAACACATGAATAACGAAGAATTATGCATGATTAATTCACATGTCTCTACCCTGAAACCAATATCCCCACATTTAGTAGTAACTGTAAACATAAATTTCTATGAATCAAATCACAGCGGGCCCAAAATTCCTATATCTCAGCTGGTCTCTATTGATTACATCACTTTCTAATCGTGTATGACACTACTTCCCTTCCAACCCTTGAATGATCAATAGTTCCTAACACCAAACTTCATCATATACCTCAACCAGACCTCTGATACCACTTTGTAATGACCCCCTCCACAGAAGATGTAGCCCTCCTTGGTCGTCAATGTGAGAAGAGAGATTGTAACCCATGTGTCCTGCCTCCAGTAGGACATGTATTAACGATTATCACTAAGAGTAAAGTAAACACACAAATGAGAGTCATTAACCTCTAAGATGACACATTCCAATGACATAGATTAGAAAAAAAACAAAAAAAACAACTATGAATGTAATATAAATGAAATCTGAAGTATGCATATTTAATGTCATGAAAAATTATTATAAAAAGATGGTATCATTTGACGTACCCAAGGTATGTAAAAACAGCAGTGACCATAAAGCCCAGAAAACTCCTGAACCCCATGATATTATATCTATCAAAATATAAAACCTATTCCAAGTGACCTGAAATTGGTATATATATTCATAGGGTGAGGATAGTAGTTTACTCAGTGGGATCCTCCCTAGAACCTCTCATCCAAATGTATATAAATCATGCTAAATTATTGTGAACAACAAGTGAAACTAACTCACCACCTAAATATGTATAATAATTCCCAAACTCAAACTGGATACACTCAAAAAGTATCACATAAAAATATTATATAATATAATATGGAATATCATGTGTACCCCGCTACTACTCCCCCACTGGTTTTTCGATTTCCCCAATGTCACACGTCCTAATAATCTCTCTCCAAAAAGGTTTTCCTGCATACACCATGGAAAAGCATCACAACATGCCCCTCAAGCACATCAACCACCACAACAATGTATCCAAAGAAAAAATGTAGTTTCCTGGACCCACCGAAGCACGTATAACATGTTTCATTCATCTTGTATTAAACATCAAGCCATTATAGCCCATACATCAAGTAACGATCCTCAAGCCATCACAACCTATACAGGTTACAACTGTAGTAGTCCATAGGAAACTATATCCAAATTATATATATTTTTCAATAACCACAGGCTATTAAAGGCCAATACACACATATACGGGGAAAACTAACCATTTTTCTTACCAGGAAAATTAACTACCAAGCAAAGAGAGTGGGGCCAAAGGGGGAATTCAGCCATCCAACCTCCCACTAGAATGTTAGGGAAAATGACCCATATGGATAATGATCCCTTGGCTGTTAGTTAAACTAATAATGACATGATGTGGCATATAGAAAGAACAAAATTTTGTAATATACAAGATCTCCCAATCACATTATGGGAATAACCTACTCATAGATTCAACTGCAGCTATCGTCTCTCTAACTCTTGGCTTCCACTGCAATGACTATGTAACCTATATGAAAAACTATTTAAAGGGCAATATTAGATTACTTTTTTCCATATTTGAAATTTTACATTATGTTAATTAATTTTTTAAAATGTAATTATCCATTAATAATTCCACATTACATTTCATTAGCCTCACATAAAAATTTCACTATCCATTTAAATTGAAACCATAGTATTGCATCCATGTAATCTTCAATCAAATTGATTTACATCATTTATTCAATAATTTATTTATATAATAATTAATTTTAAATATTCTCTAGAATTATAGAAATACATTATAATGTACTAAACATAAGGGGGTGAACAAGGTGAGCAGATGAACAACCCGCAAATTACATTCCTCCTATAGCAAGAGTGTAGACCCATCCTCCATCAAGAAACTATACATTTAAATCATGTGGAATAACCCACACTTCATCAACCTTTATGAAAGGAGGGTAATATAGATAACAGGACTTATGCATTCATAAATATAAATTAGAAAAATAACTAAAAAGATTAAGCAAGTATCCAACATTCACATTTAACCTGTGGCATCACCTCTACTGTCGTCCCCGACACCCACATACCTAAAAAGATGCATATATCCACTTGGTTCATCAACTTCTACAACAACCATTGGGCTTCCCTACCCCAAAACATCACAATAGCCATCCATAATCACATCAAATCAAGTTCAGAAAAAAAAATAAACATTATAAGGCCCCAGCCTTAAACCTTACTTAATCTTGAGTTATTACAAGATTACACATTGAGGATCTTTTCGGGTTTAGAGTTTTATAGAATTAGATTATAAAACATGCATTACATTCCACATATAAACAAAGTGGTTACATATAGATAGTATTCTTCATTCCCATCAATGGAAACACATTTAAAATAAAACATGGATTATTTCTTGACACATCCTTGACTCTATCATCTTATCATATACCTTTCCCTTGACCTGTGAAAAACATTTCAAAAACATGGGATGAGCATAAAAACTCAGTATGGGTTATAAAAAAAAACATGGAAAGGAAACATGAGTTCATATATACATAATAATGAAATCATACTTTACCCATAAAATATAGGCACTTTAACATACCTCATAAAATCATGAATAAATCATAGAAATCATAATACGTAAAGGTAACTTGAGGCATTCATAACATTCTTACGTAGGGAGTAACCCTCTTGGTTACGTTTGGAATACCCATCACAGTATATTCCCTAAAATCTCTTCGGAGAAACCTTAACATTTCACTCCTTCGCGTTACCCAATGCATTGGAGAGCTATATCGGGCTCACCCGCCCTTAGTTTATCACGGAACCACCCGTCTTCATAATAATGCCCAAGAACCATAACATAATCGTATCACATAAAACATGCATAAAGGAAACATAAAATTCCCACATTTCAATCACGAGATATCAATACAACACACTGATATAAAAAAATTATGAAAACCATTTTCAATACTAAAATAAAAGAAAAGTAAAACATGGTATTTATTTTTCTTTTAAAAAAGAAGGTATGGCTTGTAGAGGAAGTCGAAACTCAAATAACGGTCATGACGGTGGAGAAGTCGTTGTCGCCGCATACGTACGACAAAAACATTCCCTTTTGTTTTTTAGTAAACACTTCATATAAAAAAGATTCCTTTTGAATAAACGTAAAAGTAAAAGGGGTTTATACACCGTATAAAAGAAAGTTGTGTATAAAATAAAATATGCCTCAACGAAAGGAGATTGAGACGAAGTCCCATACCTCGTATCCGACTTGACCCGACCGTTCTTTAATCTCCTGAATAATAAACTTGAGTTAATCTCTACTTTCTTATGAATCTTTTTCATGTTCATTATTCCTTTTATACCATGTTATGAACATCATGTAATCAGTTAAGTTAATAATGTTCATTATGTCGGTATTTGGTTCTTAAGTCAAAAATAGACTACTTACACTTACATGTTGTTAATTTGGTCATAGGTTCGTTATATCCAGAATGGTATTCATGATGTAGATATCATATATGTCATATATATATATATCCAGTACATACATGCATTTATAATATTACATAATCATTTAGAGGTAGGAAATGAAATGCACCGTTCATGGAGACGGTAAGCCATACGTACGCATGAACGCTACTTTCATTTCTATTTCGTATTTTATAGAATGGAATCATAATGATATAAAGGTATATTATAATTCCAGTATAATATCATATATAATATCATAGTTCCATCCTTTATATGTCCCACATATGGTATTAACGAATCAAATCACTTTTAGGGGGCGGTAGTCCGCACTTCCTAAAATGAAGATATCGTGTTTACCCATAATGGAAACCATAAAGGTATACCCAAAATGAAAAAAAACAGAAGCTTAAGGAAAACATAAACATATTATATATCATATATAAAAATAGTGACATCATAATGGCCACCTTTGAAGGTGTTAAATGAGTATTGAACAATCATCGTTTCGGGAGGCATAATTTCGCCATCCACGGAA
The DNA here is from genome assembly GCA_963277665.1 of Viscum album. Lineage (NCBI taxonomy): Eukaryota > Viridiplantae > Streptophyta > Magnoliopsida > Santalales > Viscaceae > Viscum > Viscum album. The sequence goes on from OY728166.1 coordinate 400,101,509, forward strand.
ACCGTATGTTCTTTAACCATTTGATGTATTTGTGTGAGAGTGTAGCTCAAATATATCTTATAACATCATACTAGTATATTGAAGATACTGGTGTAGTTACAAAAGAAGTAAATAAAAAGAGTTTAGGGGGTTGGAGAAGCAAAATAAAACAAATGAAAATGAGAGTATGAATTACCTTAAAAAGTGTAACTCCTTTTGATTTGAGCCTAAAGGATTCCTTTTAAAGGATTCTGCCCAAAGGGAATCCTCTAGGATGAGGAGAGGGATGTGGAGAGAGTAAATGGGCAGGTTTTGGCCGAGCCAAAGGCTTGAGAAGTGTGTGAAATGAGGTAGAGGTGGGGGCCTTTTATAAGAGGAGAGGAGGGGCACTTTTGGAAATGAAAGAAATATTACTTTATTTGAAAATGTTTTTCGGTTTTAAAAGGTCCCACATTGATATAATTCGTGGATAAGGTGATAAGGGTTCGAAATCCACTCATCCAATTGGTTTTTTCCATGTTTAGTTCATATATTTTACATTATCTTTCCATTTTATTTGAATCGTCAAATAATGATGTCATCGCTGCATCATGATTATGTCATAAATAATTTAATTTATTTAATGTCTAAAAATCATAAAAAAAATACTATGATGTAGGAAATCCTTTTAGCTTTCTAATTACTATTTATAATCAACAATATGATCTTTATAACCCCATTTAAAAATTGTTTTCATAAATCATCTCTTGTTTGTGTCATTTTTACTTTAACATTTAATAAAAAGTTATTTATGTCATTTCCAAACCAAAGTGTCTCCATGGGGTCCCCAAGTTGACCCATGGCTTGTCTTGGTCGGCCATGACACAACCAATAAGGTTGGGACATGTTTCTAGGTCATTTCATATTATTAAAGCATTATTTATACCTTAAACTACACTAATTACCACTAATCGTGATTAAAAACTTAATAAGTTACTATTCACCAAAAAAATTATTTTAATCTCATTGAACCACATTTTACATCTTAATGACAACCATGTATGTCGGATTTTCAAAATTCAATACACATTAGTGGTAAACTGTCATTTAACTGAAAAATCAGTTTGCTTAATTACCACTTAGTGGTTTCACTATTCATCAAAAATTGAAGTTTTTCAGAAAATTACCAAAAATTCACCCTAAGCTATATTTGATATTCCGAATTCAAAAATTAAGTCTATTTTACAAAATTCAAATCATATAAGTCACATTAATTAGTTTAATAATTAATTCCCGCTGCCAGAGCAAATAGCGTGTTTTTACAAAACAATAATTATCAAAAGATTGACACGAGTTTAAGTCTAATTTCAAAGTGAAATTGATTCCAATGAACACCATTGGATAAAATGGTAAAAATATTTTCTAATTTCACTTCAAAACCAATTCAAAACATAATCTAATCATATAAATAAATTAGATTAAAAAGCAGTTTTGATGTAAAATGCAGTATTTTTCACTATTCATTAAAAAATGAACATTGTCAGAAAAATACCAAAAATTCACACAAGGTAAATTTTGATGTCCCAATCATAAATAATAAGTTTATTTTGACAAACATAGTTTATAAAATTGTCAAAAGATAGATTCAAAAATGGTTTGCCATTAAAAGGCAGTAAAACAATCTTTTAAGAATATTAGTGTATTCCATGCATAAGATTGTATTTATTTTCATTTTAAGCCTCTATAACACTATCTTAATCATTAATATACATAGATAAAAATATCTATTATTAATTACTTACTTGGGATGTTACATCCTTCCCCCCTTTAGAAAATTGTGTCCCCGCAATTTATTTACTTATCGAATAAATGGGGGTGCTTATCCCTCATTGCATTTTCAGATTCCCATGTTGCCTCTTCAATCATGTGGTTTTTTCACAAAACCTTTATCTGGTGAATTACCTTATTCCGTAACACTTGCTCCCTGTGGTCAAGAATCCGAACCGGTTGTTCCTCATAAGATAGGTTCTCTTCCAGCTGAACTACCTCTGGACTCAAAACATGAGATGAATCTAGCATATACTTTCTCAACATCGAAATGTGAAAAACATTGTGTACCTGAGATAAACTCGGAGGTAAAGCCACTCGGTATGCAACTGATCCAACTCTCTCCAGAATTTCGTATGGTCCAATGAACCTTGGACTCAACTTTCCTTTCTTACCAAATCTCATCACGCTTTTCCAAGGAGAAACCTTGAGAAAAACATGATCACCTACCTCAAAAGATAGATCCTTCCTCCGGTTATCCGCATAACTCTTCTGCCAGCTCTGAGCTGTTTTCATGTGTTTCTGAATCAGCTGAACTTTTTCTGCCATCTCTTCTACCAATTCTGGTCCCATCAACTTTCTTTCACCCACTTCATCCCAGAAAGCTGGAGTTCGACACTGCTTCCCATATAATTTCTGAAATGGTTCCATCTGTATACTGGAATGAAAACTGTTATTATATGAAAACTCAACCAAAGAAAGATGTTGGTCCCAACTTCCCTGATAATCCATAGATCAAGCTCGTAGCATATCCTCCAATGTCTGAATTGTTCGTTCTGACTGCCCATCTGATTGAGGATGAAAAGCTGTACTAAAATTTAATTGAGTACCCAACGACTTCTAAAGGCCTTTCCAAAAGTTAGAAGTAAACCTGGGATCACGATCCGATACAATGGAGAGAGGAACTCCATGTAACCTGACTATATCTTTAAGATACAAACGGGAAAGTTGATCAAGAGAGAAAGTATCTCGTATAGCAAGGAAATGCGCAGATTTGGTCAAGCGATCAACAATAACCCAGATTGCATTATTACCTCGAGATGTCTTCGGTAATCCAACAACAAAGTCCATGGATATATTCTCCCATTTCCACTCTAGCACTGGTAAAGGTTGAAGCATCCCTTTTGGTAACTGCCGCTCTGCTTTAACCTGCTGACAAGTCAAACACTTCACAGTAAAATCAGCAATGTCTCTTTTCATTCCATCCCACCAGTAATACTCCCACAGATATCTATACATCTTAGTACTGCCCGGATGAACTGAAAACAGAGAACTATGAGCTTCACATAACAAATATCTCTTTAACTGTGAATCACAAGGCACACACAATCTTTTCCCAAATCTCAAAACACAATCACTATCAATGTTGGATTCAGGCAACTTACCTTTCTGAACCAGCTCTACCTTTTTCTGCAACTCACTGTCTTGCTTCTGTGCTTGCTTGATTCTATCTGATAGAGATTATCTCACTGATACCTGAAACAAAACAGAAGGACTTCCTTCACCAACAACTTCTATGCCAAAGTTCATCAAATCCTTAACCAAAGGATCACGTTCCAAACTCCACATTGTTAATGAAGCATTACTTTTTCGACTCAAAGCATCAGCCACTTTATTTGCATTTACCGGATGGTAATTAATTGTACAATCATAATCCTTGATTAATTCAAGCCATCTCCTTTGTCTCATGTTTAACTCTTTCTGAGTGAATATATACATTAAACTTTTGTGATCGGTATATATTTCACACTTTACTCCATACAAATGATGCCTCCAAATTTTTAAAGCAAAAACAACAGCAGCTAATTCCAAATCATGTGTAGGGTAATTTACCTCATGAGTTTTCTACTATCGTGAAGCATAAGCAATTACCTGATCATTCTGTATTAGGACGCAACCAAGTCCTTTCAATGAAGCATCACTGTATATAACAAACTCACCATTCCTGGAATGTAGTGCCAAAACTGGAGCATTCACCAATCTTCTTTTCAATTCCGGAAAACAATCATCACATTCTTTTGTCCAGATAAACATAACACCCTTCCGAGTTAGCTTAGTCATTGGACTAGATAACCGTGAAAAATTTCTAACAAACCTTCGGTAATAGCCCGCCAAACCAAGGAAGCTACGAATCTCGGTTACATTTGTGGGTCTTGGCCATTCTTCCAAAACTTTTGTTTTTGCAGGATCAACAGTTATTCCATCTAAAGAAACAATGTGACCAAGGAAAGAAATTTTTTGCAACCAAAACTCACACTTTCTGAATTTCCCATACAGTTTCTTTTCTTTTAAGGTTTGCAAGATAACCCTTAAATGTCTTTCATGCTACTCTTTAATTTTAGAAAACACCAAAATTTCATCAATGAAAACCACCACAAACTTATCCAAGAACTCATGGAAAATTCTATTCATTAAGTCCATGAATACAGTAGGTGCATTGGTTAGCCCAAAAGGCATTACTACAAATTCATAATGGCCATATCTCGTATGGAACGCGGTCTTCAGAATATCTACCTCCTTTACCTTCAGCTGATGGTACCCCGATCTCAAGTAAATCTTTGAAAAAAACTGAGCTCCCTGGAGCTGATCAAACAAATCATCGATATGAGGCAAAGAATATTTGTTCTTAACAGTGATATTATTCAAGGCTCTATAATCAATGCAAAGTCTCATAGAACCATCTTTCTTTTTAACAAATAAAACAGGAGTACCCCATGGTGAAGTGCTAGGTCTAATGAAACCTTTCTCTAATAAATCTTGCAATTGCTCCTTCAACTCTAAAAGTTCAATTTGTGCCATTCGATAAGGGGGTTTTGAAATTGGCTTAGTATATGGAACTAAGTCAACAGTAAACTCAAATTCCCGATCTAGTATTATTCCAGGAAACTCATCAGGAAAAACATCAGGATACTCATTTACCACTGGCACATCATTAAACTGAACAGTTCCTTTATTTTCAACGACGTGTGCAAGGTAACATTCATTTCCATCTTTCACAAGTTTCTTGGCCTCTTGATATGTTATCAAACATAAGGGTTCATTCTTGTAAACAAACTGAAATTCTTTCTGAAAAGAAACTTCTTTAGCTCTACAGTCAATCTTAGCATGGTAAATAGAGAGCCAATCCATACCCAGGATAACATCAAACTCTACTAGAGGTAGAACAATAAGGTTTTCAAGTAGGTTCTTTCCACAGATAAGGATAGGAAGATTCTTATAAATTCTTTTTTCCTCAACATTCCCCCCAGGTGTTTTTACCAAATGTTCAGGAGTCATTTCTTGAGACGGTATTCCCATTTTACTAGAAAAGGTTTCAGAGATGAAAGAATGTGTAGACCCCGATTCAAACAACACACTGGCATAATCTGAAAAAACAATCAAAGTACCTGATACAACTTCATTTGATGGCCCGACATCTGCTGAAGTAGTTGCAAAGGATTTCACCACCCCTTTCTGCTTGTAGTCTAACTGCTTCCAATCACTCAAGCTCCTTGTCGGACACTCGTTTGCATAGTGACCCATCTCATTGCACTTATAACATTTCACTAACTGTAAATCAAATTTGTTCTTACCTTCACCTTGATCCTTTTCAGTGCAATCACGAGCCTTATGTCCCATCTTACCACATCGGTAGCACTTCCCAGAATTCAGAAGACATTCCCCAGCATGCCTTTTTCCACATTTATCACAAACTGGAAACTTAGTTCTCTTACCATCAGACTTTTTTGAAGAATTCTTACCTTTCTCATGCCACCTCGGTCTCTTCTTCTGCTGGTTGTTATAGAACACTTGGTCATCGGAAAACTCCATTTCTACCTTCTCAGCACATCGAACAAGCTTTTCATAACATTTAAACTCACGAGAAGCTAATGCCCATCGATATTTTGGCTTTAATCCTGAGTAAAAACGATTTATTTTACTATCAAGGTCCCGGATAAAATTTGGAGCATACCTTGCCAATCGACTGAACCTTTCTTCATTGGCAGCCACTGAGTCTTCCTCTTGCCTCAATTCCAAGAATTGCTTTTCCATCCTAAGTCGAACAGCCTTAGGAAAATACTTCTCAAGAAACATACCTTTGAATTCATCCCAGTCAAGAGCATCAATCTCATCGGTGTCCCTGATATTTTTAACCATATACCACCACTGATCTGCTTCACCCTCCATACGGTAAATAGAAAGACTAACCTTTTGATTGTCTGAACACCCCATGACATCAAAAATCTTCTCCAGTGCATTAATCCACCCTTTAGCTAGCACAGGGTCAGATGATCCTCTGAATGATGGTGGATGTTGCCTCATGAAATGTTCCACCACTGACATGTTCCTCTGCGGTTGATCTAGCTGATCTCGTGCATGGATACCACTGCCATTTATCGCTTGAGTCAACTGCGCCATCACTGCAACAAACTGTTCAGTTCCAATTCCGACCATTTCTGGATGTTGATTCGGAAGGTTATTTCCTTCTGTATGCCTTCCTAGCACTGCTTCCCTGTTTCCTCTGCGGAAAACCATTCTGAACAAACATGTCTTAGATGAAGCAACATGGTAATCTTTAAATTCTATATCAAAAAAAAAATTGGATAATCATTTAATAAAATTCTAACTCCTAAAGTTATCTAAACCTCCCTCTGATACCAACTATAAGGCCCCAGCCTTAAACCTTACTTAATCTTGAGTTATTACAAGATTACACATTGAGGATCTTTTCGGGTTTAGAGTTTTAGAGAATTAGATCATAAAACTTGCATTACATTCCACATATAAACAAAGTGGTTACATAAAGATAGTATTCTTCATTCCCATCAATGGAAACACATTTAAAATAAAACATGGATTATTTCTTGACACATCCTTGACTCTATCATCTTATCATGTACCTTTCCCTTGACCTGTGAAAAACATTTCAAAAACTTGGGATGAGCATAAAAACTCAGTATGGGTTATAAAAAAAACATGGAAAGGAAACATGAGTTCATATATACATAAGAATGAAATCATACTTTACCCATAAAACATAGGCACTTTAAAATACCTCATAAAATCATGAATAAATCATAGAAATCATAATACGTAAAGGTAACTTGAGGCATTCATAACATTCTTACGTAGGGAGTAACCCTCTTGGTTACGTTTGGAATACCCATCACAATATATTCCCTAAAATATCTTCGGAGAAACCTTAACGTTTCACTCCTTCGCGTTACCCAATGCATTGGAGAGCTATATCGGGCTCACCCGCCCTTAGTTTATCACGGAACCACCCGTCTTCATAATAATGCCCAAGAACCATAACATAATCGTATCACATAAAACATGCATAAAGGAAACATAAAATTCCCACATTTCAATCACGAGATATCAATACAACACATTGATATAAAAACATTATGAAAACCATTTTCAATACTAAAATAAAATAAAAGTAAAACATGGTATTTATTTTTCTTTTAAAAAAGAAGGTATGGCTTGTAGAGGAAGCCGAAACTCAAATAACGGTCACGACGGCGGAGAAGTCGTTGTCGCCGCATACGTACGACAAAAACATTCCCTTTTGTCGTTTAGTAAACGCTTCGTATAAAAAGGATTCCTTTTGAATAAACGTAAAAGTAAAAGGGTTTTATACACCGTATAAAATAAAGTTGTGTATAAAATAAAATATGCCTCAACGAAAGGAGATTGAGACGAAGTCCCATACCTCGTATCTGACATGACGCGACCGTTCTTTAATCTCCTGAATAATAAACTTGAGTTAATCTCTACTTGCTTATGAATCTTTTTCAAGTTCATTATTCCTTTTATACCATGTTATGAACATCATGTAATCAGTTAAGTTAATAATGTTCATTTTGTCGGTATTTGGTTCTTAAGTCAAAAATAGACTTCTTACACTTACATGTTGTTAATTTGGTCATAGGTTCGTTATATCCAGAATGGTATTCATGATGTAGATATCATATATGTCATATATATATATCCAGTACATACATGCATTTATAATATTACATAATCATTTAGAGGTAAGAAATGAAATGCACCGTTCATGGAGACGGTAAGCCGTACGTACGCATGAACGCTACTTTCATTTCTATTTCATATTTTATAGAATGGAATCATAATGATATAAAGGTATATTATAATTCCAGTATAATATAATATATAATATCATAGTTCCATCCTTTATATGTCCCACATATGGTATTAACGAATCAAATCACTTTTAGGGGGCGGTAGTCCGCACTTCCTAAAATGAAGATATCGTGTTTACCCATAATGGAAACCATAAAGGTATGCCCAAAATGAAAAAAACAGAAGCTTAAGGAAAACATAAATATATTATATATCATATATAAAAATAGTGACATCATAATGGCCACCTTTGAAGGTGTTAAATGAGTATTGAACAATCATCGTTTCGGGAGGCAGAATTTCGCCATCCACGGAAACCGTATGTTCTTTAACCATTTGATGTAGTTGTGTGAGAGTGTAGCTCAAATATATCTTATAACAACATACTAGTATATTTAAGATACTGGTGTTGTTACAAAAGAAGTAAATAAAAAGATTTAAGGGGTTGGAGAAGCAAAATAAAACAAATGAACATGAGAGAATGAATTACCTTAAAAAGTGTAACTCCTTTTGATTTGAGCCTAAAGGCATCCTTTGAAAGGATTCTCCCCAAAGGGAATCCTCTAGGATGAGGAGAGGGATGTGGAGAGAGTAAATGGGCAGGGGTTGGCCGATCCAAAGGCTTGAGAAGTGTGTGAAATGAGGTAGAGGTGGGGGCCTTTTATAAGAGGAGAGGAGGGGCACTTTTGGAAATGAAAGAAATATTACTTCATTTGAAAATGTTTTTCGGTTTTAAAAGGTCCCACATTGATATAATTAGTGGATAAGGTGATAAGGGTTCGAAATCCACTCATCCAATTGGTTTTGTCCATGTGTAGTTCATAGATTTTACATTATCTTTCCATTTTATTTGAATCGTCAAATAATGATGTCATCGCTGCATCGTGATTATGTCATAAATAATTTAATTTATTTAATGTCTAAAAATCATAAACAAATACTATGATGTAGTAAATCTATTTAGCTTTCCAATGACTATTTATAATCAACAATATGATCTTTATAACCCCATGTAAAAATTGTTTTCGTAAAACATCTCTTGTTTGTGTCATTTTTACTTTAACATTTAATAAAAAGTTATTTATGTCATTTCCAAACCAAAGTGTCTCCATGGGGTCCCCAAGTTGACCCATGGCTTTTCATGGTCGGCCATGACACAACCAATAAGTTTGGGACATGTTTCTAGGTCATTTCATATTATTAAAGCATTATTTATACCTTAAACTACACTAATTACCACTAATCGCGATTAAAAACATAATAAGTTACTATTCACCAAAAAATTATTTTAATCTCATTGAACCACATTTTACTTCTTAATGACAACCATGTATGTCGGATTTTCAAAATTCAATACACATTAGTGGTAAACTGTCATTTAACTGAAAAATCAGTTTGTTTGATTACCACTTAGTGGTTTCACTATTCATAAAAAATTGAAGTTTTTCAGAAAATTACCAAAAATTCACCCTAAGCTATATTTGATATTCCGAATTCAAAAATGAAGTCTATTTTACAAAATTCAAATCATATAAGTCACATTAATTAATTTAATAGTTAATTCCCGCTGCCATAGCAAATAGCGTGTTTTTACAAAACAATAAGTATCAAAAGATTGACACCAGTTTAAGTCTAATTTCAAAGTGAAATTGATTCCAATGACCACTATTGGATAAAATGGTAAAAATATATTCTAATTTCACTTCAAAACCAATTCAAAACATAATCTAATCATATAAATAAATTATATTAAAAAGCAGTTTTAATGTAAAATGCAGTATTTTTTACTATTCATTAAAAAATGAACATTGTCAGAAAAATACCAAAAATTCACACAAGGTAAATTTTGATGTCCCAATCATAAAGAATAAGTTTATTTTGACAAACATAGTTTATAAAATTGTCAAAATATAGATTCAAAAATGGTTTGCCATTAAAAGGCAGTAAAACAATCTTTTAAGAATATTAGTGTATTCCATGCATAAGATTGTATTTATTTTCATTTTAAGCCTCTATAACACTATCATAATCATTAATAGACATAGATAAAAATATCTATTATTCATTACTTACTTGGGATGTTACATCCTTCCCCCCTTTAGAAAATTGCGTCCCCGCAATTTATTTACTTATCGAAGAAATGGGGGTGCTTATCCCTCATTGCATTTTCAGATTCCCATGTTGCCTCTTCAATCATGTGGTTTTTTCACAAAACCTTTACCTGGTGAATCAACTTATTCCGTAACACTTGCTCCCTGTGGTCAAGAATCTGGATCGGTTGTTCCTCATAAGATAGGTTCTCTTCCAGCTGAACTCCCTCTGGACTCAAAACATGAGATGGATATGGCATATACTTTCTCAACATCGAAATGTGAAAAACACTGTGTACCTGAGATAAACTCGGAGGTAAAGCCACTCGGTATGCAACTGATCCAACTCTCTCCAGAATTTCGTATGGTCCAATGAACCTTGGACTCAACTTTCCTTTCTTACCAAATCTCATCACGCTTTTCCAAGGAGAAACCTTGAGAAAAACATGATCACCTACCTCGAAAGATAGATCCTTCCTCCGGTTATCCGCATAACTCTTATGCCTGCTCTGAGCTGTTCTCATGTGTTTCTGAATCAACTGAACTTTTTCTGCCATCTCTTCTACCAATTCTGGTCCCATCAACTTTCTTTCACCCACATCATCCCAGAAAGCTGGAGTTCGACACCGCTTCTCATATAATGCCTGAAATGGTGCCATCTGTATACTGGAATGAAAACTGTTATTATATGAAAACTCAACCAAAGAAAGATGTTGGTCCCAACTTCCCAGATAATCCATAGAACAAGCTCGTAGCATATCCTCCAATGTCTGAATTGTTCGTTCTGACTTCCCATCTGATTGAGGATGAAAAGCTGTACTAAAATTTAATTCAGTATCCAACGACTTCTGAAGGCCTTTCCAAAAGTTAGAAGTAAACCTGGGATCACGATTCGATACAGTGGAGAGAGGAACTCCATGTAACCTGACTATCTCTTTAAGATACAAACGGGAAAGTTGATCAAGAGAGAAAGTATCTCGTATAGCAAGGAAATGAGCAGATTTGGTCAAGCAATCAATAATAACCCAGATTGCATTATTACCTCGAGATGTCTTCGGTAATCCAACAACAAAGTCCATGGATATATTCTCCCATTTCCACTCTGGCACTGGTAAAGGTTGAAGCATCCCTTTCGGTAACTGCCGCTCTGCTTTAACCTGCTGACAAGTCAAACACTTCACAGTAAAATCAGCAATGTCTCTTTTCATTCCATCCCACCAGTAATACTCCCGCAGATCTCTATACATCTTAGTACTGCCCGGATGAACTGAAAACGGAGAACTATGAGCTTCACATAACAAATCTCTCTTCAACTGTGAATCACAAGGCACACACAATCTCTTCCCAAATCTCAAGACACAATCACTATCAATGTTGAATTCAGGCAACTTACCTTTCTGAACCAGCTCTACCTTTTTCTGCAACTCACTGTCTTGCTTCTGTGCTTGCTTGATTCTATCTGATAGAGATGATCTCACTGATACCTGAAACAAAACAGAAGGAATTCCTGCACCAACAACTTCTATGCCAATGTTCATCAAATCCTTAACCAAAGGATCACGTTCCAAACGCAACATTGTTAATGAAGCATTACTTTTTCGACTCAAAGAATCAGCCACTTTATTTGCTTTTCCCGGATGGTAATGAATTGTACAATCATAATCCTTGATTAATTCAAGCCATCTCCTTTGTCTCATGTTTAACTCTTTCTGAGTGAATATATACTTTAAACTTTTGTGATCGGTATATATTTCACACTTTACTCCATACAAATGATGCCTCCAAATTTTTAAAGCAAAAACAAGAGCAGCTAATTCCAAATCATGTGTAGGGTAATTTACCTCATGAGTTTTCAACTGTCGTGAAGCATAAGCAATTACCTGATCATTCTGCATTAGGACGCAACCAAGTCCTTTCAATGAAGCATCACTGTATATAACAAAATCACCATTCCTGGAAGGTAGTGCCAAAACTGGAGCATTCACCAATCTTCTTTTCAATTCCTGCAAACAATCATCACATTCTTTTGTCCAGATAAACTTAACACCCTTCCGAGTTAGCTTAGTCATTGGACTAGATAACCGTGAAAAATTTCTAACAAACCTTCGGTAATAGCCCGCCAAACCATGGAAGCTACGAATCTCGGTTACATTTGTGGGTCTTGGCCATTCTTCCACATCTTTTGTTTTTACAGGATCAACAGTTATTCCATCTTTAGAAACAATGTGACCAAGGAAAGAAATTTGTTGCAACCAAAACTCACACTTGCTTAATTTCCCATACAGTTTTTTTTCTTTTAAGGTTTGCAAGATAACCCTTAAATGTCTTTCATGCTCCTCTTTACTTTTAGAAAACACCAGAATATCATCAATGAAAACCACCACAAACTTATCCAAGAACTCATGGAAAATTCTATTCATTAAGTCCATGAATACAGCAGGTGCATTGGTTAGCCCGAAAGGCATTACTACAAATTCATAATGGCCATAGCTCGTACGGAATGCGGTCTTCGGAATATCTGCCTCCTTTACCTTTAGATGATGGTACCTCGATCTCAAGTCAATCTTTGAAAAAAACTGAGCTCCCTGGAGCTGATCAAACAAATCATCGATATGAGGCAAAGGATATTTGTTCTTAACAGTGATATTATTCAAGGCTCTATAATCAATGCAAAGTCTCATAGAACCATCTTTCTTTTTAACAAATAAAACAGGAGCACCCCATGGTGAAGTGCTAGGTCTAATGAAACATTTCTCTAATAAATCTTGCAATTTCTCCTTCAACTCTAAAAGTTCAATTTGTGCCATTCAATACGGGGGTTTTGAAATTGGATTAGCATCAGGAACTAAGTCAATAGTAAACTCAACTTCCCGATCTGGTATTATTCCAGGAAACTCATCAGGAAAAACATCAGGATACTCATTTACCACTGGCACATCATTAAACTAAACAGTTCCTTTATTTTCAACGACGTGTGCAAGGTAACATTCATTTCCATCTTTCACAAGTTTCTCGGCCTCTTGATATGTTATCAAAAGTAAGGGTTCATTCTTGTAAAAAAACTGAAAGTCTTTCTGAAAAGAAACTTCTTTAGCTCTACAGTCAATCTTAGCATGGTAAATAGAGAGCCAATCCATACCCAGGATAACATAAAACTCTACTAGAGGTAGAACAATAAGGTTTGCAAGTAGGTTCTTTCCACAGATAAGGATAGGAAGATTATTATAAATTCTTTTTGCCTCAACATTCCCCCCAGGTGTTTTTACCAAAAGTTCAGGAGTCATTTCTTGAGATGGTATTCCCATTTTACTAGAAAAGGTTTCAGAGATGAAAGAATGTGTAGACCCCGAATCAAACAACACACTGGAATAATCTGAAAAAACAAACAAAGTACCTGATACAACTTCATTTGATGGCCCGACATCTGCTGAAGTAGTTCCAAAGGATTTCACCACCCCTTTCTGCTTGTAGTCTAACTGCTTCCCATCACTCAAGCTCCTTGTCGGACACTCGTTTGCATAGTGACCCATCTCATTGCACTTATAACATTTCACTAACTGTAAATCAAATTTGTTCTTACCTTCACCTTGATCCTTTTCCGTGCAATCACGAGCCTTATGTCCCATCTTACCACATCGGTAGCACTTCCCAGAATTCAGAAGACATTCCCCAGCATGCCTTTTGCCACATTTATCACAAACTGGAAACTTAGTTCTCTTACCATCAGACTTTTTTGAAAAATTCTTACCTTTCTCCTGCCACCTCGGTCTCTTCTTCTGCTAGTTGTTATAGAACACTTGGTCATCGGCAAACTCCATTTCCACCTTCTCAGCACATCGAACAAGCTTTTCATAACATTTAAACTCACGAGAAGCTAATTCCCTTCGATATTTTGGCTTTAATCCTGAGTAAAAACGATTTATTTTACTATCAAGGTCCTGGATAAAATTTGGAGCATACCTTGCCAATCGAGTGAACCTTTCTTCATAGGCAGCCACTGAGTCTTCCTCTTGCCTCAATTCCAAGAATTGATTTTCCATCCTAAGTCGAACAGCCTTAGGAAAATACTTCTCAAGAAACATACCTTTGAATTCATCCCAGTCAAGAGCATCAATCTCTTCGGCGTCCCTGATATTTTTAACCATAGACAACCACTGATCTGCTTCACCCTCCAAATGGTAAATAGCAAGACTAACCTTTTGATTGTCTGAACACCCCATGACATCAAAAATCTTCTCCAGTGCTTTAATCCACCCTTCAGCTAGAACAGGGTCAGATGATCCTCTGAATGATGGTGGATGTTGCCTCATGAAATGTTCCACCACTGACAGGTTCCTCTGCGGTTGATCCGGCTGATATCGTGCATGGATACCACCGCCATTTATCGCTTGAGTCAACTGCGCCATCACTGCAACAAACTGTTCAGTTCCAATTCCGACCATTTCTGGATGCTGATTCGGAAGGTTATTTCCTTCTGTATGCCTTCCTAGCACTGCTTCCATGTTTCCTCTGAGGAAAACCATTCTGAACAAACATGTCTTAGATGAAGCAACATGGTAATCTTTAAATGCTATATCAAAAAAAAATATTTTTGGATAATCATTTAATAAAATTCTAACTCCTAAAGTTATCTAAACCTCCCTCTGATACCAACTATAAGGCCCCAGCCTTAAACCTTACTTAATCTTGAGTTATTACAAGATTACACATTGAGGATCTTTTCGGGTTTAGAGTTTTAGAGAATTAGATCATAAAACTTGCATTACATTCCACATATAAACAAAGTGGTTACATAAAGATAGTATTCTTCATTCCCATCAATGGAAACACATTTAAAATAAAACATGGATTATTTCTTGACACATCTTTGACTCTATCATCTTATCATGTACCTTTCCCTTGACCTGTGAAAAACATTTCAAAAACTTGGGATTAGCATAAAAACTCAGTATGGGTTATAAAAAAAACATGGAAAGGAAACATGAGTTCATATATACATAAGAATGAAATCATACTTTACCCATAAAACATAGGAACTTTAACATACCTCATAAAATCATGAATAAATCATAGAAATCATAATACGTAAAGGTAACTTGAGGCATTCATAACATTCTTACGTAGGGAGTAACCCTCTTTGTTACGTTTGGAATACCCATCACAGTATATTCCCTAAAATCTCTTCGGAGAAACCTTAACGTTTCACTCCTTCGTGTTACCCAATGCATTGGAGAGCTATATCGGGCTCACCCGCCCTTAGTTTATCACGGAACCACCCGTCTTCATAATAATTCCCAAGAACCATAACATAATCGTATCAAATAAAACATGCATAAAGGAAACATAAAATTCCCACATTTCAATCATGAGATATCAATACAACACATTGATATAAAAACATTATGAAAACCATTTTCAATACTAAAATAAAAGAAAAGTAAAACATGGTATTTATTTTTCTTTTAAAAAAGAAGGTATGGCTTGTAGAGGAAGCCGAAACTCAAATAACGGTCACGACGGCGGAGAGGTCGTTGTCGCCGCATACGTACGACAAAAACATTCCCTTTTGTCGTTTAGTAAACGCTTCATATAAAAAAGATTCCTTTTGAATAAACGTAAAAGTAAAAGGGGTTTATACACCGTATAAAAGAAAGTTGTGTATAAAATAAAATATGCCTCAACGAAAGGAGATTGAGACGAAGTCCCATACCTCGTATCCGACTTGACACGACCGTTCTTTAATCTCCTGAATAATAAACATGAGTTAATCTCTACTTGCTTATGAATCGTTTTCAAGTTCATTATTCCTTTTATACCATGTTATGAACATCATGTAATCAGTTAAGTTAATAATGTTCATTTTGTCGGTATTTGGTTCTTAAGTCAAAAATAGACTTCTTACACTTACATGTTGTTAATTTGGTCATCGGTTCGTTATATCCAGAATGGTATTCATTATTTAGATATCATATATGTCATATATATATATCCAGTACATACATGCATTTATAATATTACATAATCATTTAGAGGTAAGAAATGAAATGCACCGTTCATGGAGACGGTAAGCCGTACGTACGCATGAACGCTACTTTCATTTCTATTTCGTATTTTATAGAATGGAATCATAATGATATAAAGGTATATTATAATTCCAGTATAATATAAAATATAATATCATAGTTCCATCCTTTATATGTCCCACATATGGTATTAACGAATCAAATCACTTTTAGGGGGCGGTAGTCCGCACTTCCTAAAATGAAGATATCGTGTTTACCCATAATGGAAACCATAAAGGTATGCCCAAAATTAAACAAACAGAAGCTTAAGGAAAACATAAAAATATTATATATCATATATAAAAATAGTGACATCATAATGGCCACCTTTGAAGGTGTTAAATGAGTATTGAACAATCATCGTTTCGGGAGGCAGAATTTCTCCATCCACGGAAACCGTATGTTCTTTAACCATTTGATGTAGTTGTGTGAGAGTGTAGCTCAAATATATCTTATAAAAACATCCTAGTATATTAAAGATACTTTTTTGGTTACAAAATAAGTAAATAAAAAGAGTTTAGGGGGTTGGAGAAGCAAAATAAAACAAATGAACATGAGAGAATGAATTACCTTAAAAAGTGTAACTCCTTTTGATTTGAGCCTAAAGGCTTCCTTTGAAAGGATTCTGCCCAAAGGGAATCCTCTAGGATGAGTAGAGGGATGTGTAGAGAGTAAATGGGCAGGGGTTGGCCGAGCCAAAGGCTTGAGAAGTGTGTGAAATGAGGTAGAGGTGGGGGCCTTTTATAAGAGGAGAGGAGGGGCACTTTTGGAAATGAAAGAAATATTACTTTATTTGAAAATGTGTTTCGGTTTTAAAAGGTCCCAAATTGATATAATTCGTGGATAAGGTGATAAGGGTTCTAAATACACTCATCCAATTGGTTTTGTCCATGTTTAGTTCATATATGTTACATTTTCTTTCCATTTTATTTGAATCGTCAAATAATGATGTCATCGCTGCATCGTGATTATGTCATAAATACTTTAATTTATTTAATGTCTAAAAATCATAAAAAAATTAATATGATGTAGGAAATCGTTTTAGATTTCCAATGACTATTTATAATCAACAATCTTATCTTTATAACCCCATTTAAAAATTGTTTTCGTAAAACATCTCTTGTTTGTGTCATTTTTACTTTAACATTTAATAAAAAGTTATTTATGTCATTTCCAAACCAAAGTGTCTCCATGGGGTCCCCAAGTTGATCCATGGCTTTTCTTGGTCTGCCATGACACAACCAATAAGGTTGGGACATGTTTATAGGTCATTTCATATTATTAAAGCATTATGTATACCTTAAACTACACTAATTACCACTAATTGCGATTAAAAACTTAATAAGTTACTATTCACCAAAAAATTATTTTAATCTCATTGAACCACATTTTACATCTTAATGACAACCATGTATGTCGGATTTTCAAAATTCAATACACATTAGTGGTAAACTGTCATTTAACTGAAAAATCAGTTTTCTTGATTACCACTTAGTGGTTTCACTATTCATCAAAAATTGAAGTTTTTCAGAAAATTACAAAAAATTCACCCTAAGCTATATTTGATATTCCGAATTCAAAAATGAAGTCTATTTTACAAAATTCAAATCATATAAGTCACATTAATTAATTTAATAATTAATTTCTGCTGCCAGAGCAAATAGCGTGTTTTTACAAAACAATAAGTATTAAAAGATTAACACCAGTTTAAGTCTAATTTCAAAGTGAAATTGATTCCAATTACCACCATTGGATAGAATGGTAAAAATATATTCTAATTTAACTTCAAAACAAATTCAAAACATAATCTAATAATATAAATAAATTAGATTAAAAAGCAGTTTTGATGTAAAATGCAGTATTTTTCACTATTCATTAAAAAATGAACATTGTCAGAAAAATACCAAAAATTCACACTAGGTAAATTTTAATTTCCCAATCATAAAGAATAAGTTTATTTTGACAAACATAGTTTATAAAATTGTCAAAAGATAGATTCAAAAATGGTTTTCCATTAAAAGGCAGTGAAACAATCTTTTAAGAATATTAATGTATTCAATGCATAAGATTGTATTTATTTTCATTTTAAGCCTCTATAACACTATCTTAATCATTAATAGACATAGATAAAAATATCTATTATTCATTACTTACTTGGGATGTTACATCCTTCCCCCCTTTAGAAAATTGCGTCCCCGCAATTTATTTACTTATCGAATAAATGGGGGTGCTTATCCCTCATTGCATTTTCAGATTCCTATGTTGCCTCTTCAATCATGTGGTTTTTACACAAAACCTTTACCTGGTGAATCACCTTATTCCGTAACACATGCTCCCTGTGGTCAAGAATCTGGACCGGTTGTTCCTCATAAGATAGGTTCTCTTCCAGCTGAACTACCTTTGGACGCAAAACATGAGATGGATCTGGCATATACTTTCTCAACATCGAAATGTGAAAAACATTGTGTACCTGAGATAAACTCGGAGGTAAAGCCACTCGGTATGCAACTGATCCAACTCTCTCTAGAATTTTGTATGGTCCAATGAACCTTGGACTCAACTTTCCTTTCTTACCAAATCTCATCACGCTTTTCCAAGGAGAAGCCTTGAGAAAAACATGATCACCTACCTCGAAAGATAGATCCTTCCTCCGGTTATCCGCATAACTCTTCTGCCTGCTCTGAGCTGTTCTCATGTGTTTCTGAATCAGCTGAACTTTTTCTGCCATCTCTTCTACCAATTCTGGTCCCATCAACTTTCTTTCACCCACTTCATCCCAGAAAGCTGGAGTTCGACACCGCTTCCCATATAATGCCTGAAATGGTGCCATCTGTATAATGGAATGAAAACTGTTATTATATGAAAACTCAACCAAAGAAAGATGTTGGTCCCAACTTCCCTGATAATCCATAGAACAAGCTCGTAGCATATCCTCCAATGTCTGAATTGTTCGTTCTGACTGCCCATTTGATTGAGGATGAAAAGCTGTACTAAAATTTAATTCAGTACCCAACGACTTCTGAAGGCCTTTCCAAAAGTTAGAAGTAAACCTGGGATCACGATCCGATACAATGGAGAGAGGAACTCCATGTAACCTGACTATCGCTTTAAGATACAAACGGGAAAGTTGATCAAGAGAGAAAGTATCTCTTATAGCAAGCAAATGAGCAGATTTGGTCAAGCGATCAACAATAACCCAGATTGCATTATTACATCGAGATGTCTTCGGTAATCCAACAACAAAGTCCATGGATATATTCTCCCATTTCCACTCTGGCACTGGTAAAGGTTGAAGCATCCCTTTCGGTAACTGCCGCTCTACTTTAACCTGCTGACAAGTCAAACACTTCACAGTAAAATCAGCAATGTCTCTTTTCATTCCATCCCACCAGTAATACTCCTGCAGATCTCTATACATCTTAGTACTGCCCGGATGAACTGAAAACGGAGAACTATGAGCTTCACATAACAAATATCTCTTCAACTGTGAATCACAAGGCACACACAATCTCTTCCCAAATCTCAAAACACAATCACTATCAATGTTGAATTCAGGCAACTCACCTTTCTGAACCAGCTATACCTTTTTCTACAACTCACTGTCTTGCTTCTGTGCTTGCTTGATTCTATCTGATAGAGATGATCTCACTGATACCTGAAACAAAACTGAAGGACTTCCTGCACCAACAACTTCTATGCCAAATTTCATCAAATCCTTAACCAAAGGATCACGTTCCAAACGCAACATTGTTAATGAAGCATTACTTTTTCGACTCAAAGCATCAGCCACTTTATTTTCATTTCCCGGATGGTAATGAATTGTACAATCATAATCCTTGATTAATTCAATCCATCTCCTTTGTCTCATGTTTAACTCTTTCTGAGTGAATATATACTTTAAACTTTTGTGATCGGTATATATTTCACAGTTTACTCCATACAAATGATGCCTCCAAATTTTTAAAGCAAAAACAACAGCAGCTAATTCCAAATCATGTGTAGGGTAATTTACCTCATGAGTTTTCAACTGTCGTGAAGCATAAGCAATTACCTGATCATTCTGCATTAGGACGCAACCAAGTCCTTTCAATGAAGCATCACTGTATATAACAAACTCACTATTCCTGGAAGGTAGTTCCAAAACTGGAGCATTCACCAATCTTCTTTTCAATTCCTGAAAACAATCATCACATTCTTTTGTCCAGATATTCTTAACACCCTTCCGAGTTAGCTTAGTCATTGGACTAGATAACTGTGAAAAATTTCTAACAAACCTTCGGTAATAGCCCGCCAACCCAAGGAAGCTACGAATCTCGTTTACATTTGTGGGTCTTGGCCATTCTTCCACAACTTTTGTTTTTTGCAGGATCAACAGTTATTCCATCTTTAGAAACAATGTGACCAAGGAAATAAATTTGTTACAACCAAAACTCACACTTTCTGAATTTCCCATACAGTTTCTTTTCTTTTAAGGTTTGCAAGATAACCCTTAAATGTCTTTCATGATCCTCTTTACTTTTAGAAAACACCAAAATATCATCAATGAAAACCACCACAAACTTATCCATGAACTCATGGAAAATTCTATTCATTAAGTCCATGAATACAGAAGGTGCATTGGTTAGCCCAAAAGGCATTACTACAAATTCATAATGGCCATATCTCATATGGAACGCGGTCTTCGGAATATCTGCCTCCTTTACCTTCAGTTGATGGTACCTCGATCTCAAGTCAATCTTTGAAAAAAACTGAGCTCCCTGGAGCTGATCAAACAAATCATCGATATGAGGCAAACGATATTTGTTCTTAACAGTGATATTATTCAAGGCTCTATAATCAATGCAAAGTCTCATAGAACCATCTTTCTTTTTAACAAATAAAACAGGAGCACCCCATGGTGAAGTGCTAGGTCTAATGAAACCCTTCTCTAATAAATCTTGCAATTTCTCCTTCAAATCTAAAAGTTCAATTTGTGCCATTCGATAAGGGGGTTTTGAAATTGTCTTAGCATCAGGAACTAAGTCAACAGTAAACTCAACTTCCCGATCTGGTATTATTCCAGGCAACTCATCAGGAAAAACTTCAGGATACTCATTTACCACTGGCACATCATTAATCTGAACAGTTCCTTTATTTTCAATGACGTGTGCAAGGTAACATTCATTTCCATCTTTCACAAGTTTCTCGGCCGCTTGATATGTTATAAAAAGTAAGGGTTCATTCTTGTAAACAAACTGAAAGTCTTTCTGAAAAGAAACTTCTTTATCTCTACAGTCAATCTTAGCATGGTAAATAGAGAGGAAATCCATACCCAGGATAACATCAAACTCTACTAGAGGTAGAACAATAAGGTTTGCAAGTAGTTTCTTTCCACAGATAAGGATAGGAAGATTCTTATAAATTCTTTTTGCCTCCACATTCCCCCCAGGTGTTTTTACCAAATGTTCAGGAGTCATTTCTTGAGATGGTATTCCCATTTTACTAGAAAAGGTTTCAGAGATGAAAGAATGTGTAGACCCCGAATCAAAAAACACACTGGCATAATATGAAAAAACAAACAAAGTACCTGATACAACTTCATTTGATGGCCCGACATCTGCTGAAGTAGTTGCAAAGGATTTCACCACCCTTTTCTGCTTGTAGTCTAACTGCTTCCCATCACTCAAGCTCCTTGTCGGACACTCGTTTGCATAGTGACCCATCTCATTGCACTTATAACATTTCACTAACTGTAAATCAAATTTGTTCTTACCTTCACCTTGATCCTTTTCAGTGCAATCACGAGCCTTATGTCCCATCTTACCACATCGGTAGCACTTCCCAGAATTCAGAAGACATTCCCCAGCATGCCTTTTGCCGCATTTATCACAAACTGGAATCTTAGTTCTCTTACCATCAGACTTTTTTGAAGAATTCTTACCTTTCTCCTGCCACCTCGGTCTCTTCTTCTGCTGGTTGTTATAGAACACTTGGTCATCGGAAAACTCCATTTCCACCTTCTCAGCACATCGAACAAGCTTTTCATAACTTTTAAACTCACGAGAAGCTAACGCCCTTCGATATTTTGGCTTTAATCCTGAGTAAAAATGATTTATTTTACTATCAAGGTCCCGGATAAA
This sequence comes from Viscum album, assembly GCA_963277665.1. NCBI lineage: Eukaryota > Viridiplantae > Streptophyta > Magnoliopsida > Santalales > Viscaceae > Viscum > Viscum album. The sequence goes on from OY728166.1 coordinate 400,123,694, forward strand.
ATTTGGAGCATACCTTGCCAATCGAGTGAACCTTTCTTCATAGGCAGCCACTGAGTCTTCCTCTTGCCTCAATTCCAAGAATTTCTTTTCCATCCTAAGTCGAACAGCCTTAGTAAAATACTTCTCAAGAAACATACCTTTGCATTCATCCCAGTCAAGAGCATCAATCTCATCGGCGTCCCTGATATTTTTAACCATAGACCACCACTGATCTGCTTCACCCTCCAAACGGTAAATAGCAAGACTAACCTTTTGATTGTCTGAACACCCCATGACATCAAAAATCTTCTCCAGTGCTTTAATCCACCCTTCAGCTAGCACATGGTCAGATGATCCTCTGAATGATGGTGGATGTTGCCTCATGAAATGTTCCACCACTGACATGTTCTTCTGTGGTTGATCTGGCTGATCTCGTGCATGGATACCACCGCCATTTATCGCTTGAGTCAACTGTGCCATCACTGCAACAAACTGTTCAGTTCCAATTGCGACCATTTCTGGATGCTGATTCGGAAGGTTATTTCCTTCTGTATGCCTTCCTAGCACTGCTTCCCTGTTTCCTCTGCGGAAAACCATTCTGAACAAACATGTCTTAGATGAAGCAACATGGTAATCTTTAAATGCTATATCAAAAAAATATATTTTTGGATAATCATTTAATAAAATTCTAACTCCTAAAGTTATCTAAACCTCCCCCTGATACCAACTATAAGGCCCCAGCCTTAAACCTTACTTAATATTGAGTTATTACAATATTACACATTGAGGATCTTTTCGGGTTTAGAGTTTTAGAGAATTAGATCATAAAACTTGCATTACATTCCACATATAAACAAAGTGGTTACATAAAGATAGTATTCTTCATTCCCATCAATGGAAACACATTTAAAATAAAACATGGATTATTTCTTGACACATCCTTGACTCTATCATCTTATCATGTACCTTTCCCTTGACCTGTGAAAAACATTTCAAAACTTGGGATGAGCATAAAAACTTAGTATGGGTTATAAAAAAAACATGGAAAGGAAACATGAGTTCATATATACATAAGAATGAAATCATACTTTACCCATAAAACATAGGCACTTTAATATACCTCATAAAATCATGAATAAATCATAGAAATCATAATACGTAAAGGTAACTTGAGACATTCATAACATTCTTACATAGGGAGTAACCCTCTTGGATACGTTTGGAATACCCATAATAGTATATTCCCTAAAATATCTTCAGAGAAACCTTAACGTTTCACTCCTTCGCGTTACCCAATGGATTGGAGAGCTATATCGGGCTCACCCGCCCTTAGTTTATCACAGAACCACCCGTCTTCATAATAATGCCCAAGAACCATAACATAATCGTATCACATAAAACATGCATAAAGGAAACATAAAATTCCCACATTTCAATCACGAGATATCAATACAACACATTGATATAAAAACATTATGAAAACCATTTTCAATACTAAAATAAAAGAAAAGTAAAACATGGTATTTATTTTTCTTTTAAAAAAGAAGGTATGGCTTGTAGAGGAAGCCGAAACTCAAATAACGGTCACGACGGCGGAGAAGTCGTTGTCGCCGCATACGTACGACAAAAACATTCCCTTTTGTCGTTTAGTAAATGCTTCGTATAAAAAAGATTCCTTTTGAATAAACGTAAAAGTCAAAGGGGTTTATACACCGTATAAAAGAAAGTTGTGTATAAAATAAAATATTCCTCAACGAAAGGAGATTGAGACGAAGTCCCATTCCTCGTATCCGACTTGACCCGACCGTTCTTTATTCTCATGAATAATAAACATGAGTTAATCTCTACTTGCTTATGAATCTTTTTCAAGTTCATTATTCCTTTTATACCATGTTATGAACATCATGTAATCAGTTAAGTTAATAATGTTCATTTTGTCGGTATTTGGTTCTTAAGTCAAAAATAGACTTCTTACACTTACATGTTGTTAATTTGGTCATAGGTTCGTTATATCCAGAATGGTATTCATGATTTAGATATCATATATGTCATATATATATATCCAGTACATACATGCATTTATAATATTACATGATCATTTAGAGGTAAGAAATGAAATGCACCGTTCATGGAGACGGTAAGCCGTACGTACGCATGAACGCTACTTTCATTTCTATTTCTTATTTTATAGAATGGAATAATAATTATATAAAGGTATATTATAATTCCAGTATAATATCATATATAATATCATAGTTCCATCCTTTATATGTCCCACATATGGTATTAACGAATCAAATCACTTTTAGGGGGCGGTAGTCCGCACTTCCTAAAATGAAGATATCGTGTTTACCCATAATGGAAACCAAAAAGGTATGCCCAAAATGAAAAAAACATAAGCTTAAGGAAAACATAAACATATTAAATATCATATATAAAAATAGTGACATCATAATGGCCACCTTTGAAGGTGTTAAATGAGTATTCAACAATCATCGTCTCGGGAGGCAGAATTTCTCCATCCACGGAAACCGTATGTTCTTTAACCATTTGATGTAGTTGTGTGAGAGTGTAGCTCAAATATATCTTATAACAACATCCTAGTATATTGAAGATACTGGTTTTGTTACAAAAGAAGTAAATAAAAAGAGTTTAGGGGGTTGGAGAAGAAAAATAAAACAAATGAACATGAGAGAATGAATTACCTTAAAAAGTGTAACTCCTTTTGATTTGAGCCTAAAGGCTTCCATTGAAAGGATTCTTCCAAAAGGGAATCCTCTAGGATGAGGAGAGGGATGTGGAGAGAGTAAATGGGCAGGGGTTGGCCGATCCAAAGGCTTCAGAAGTGTGTGAAATGAGGTAGAGGTGGGGGCCTTTTATAAGAGGAGAGGAGGGGCACTTTTGGAAATGAAAGAAATATTACTTTATTTGAAAATGTGTTTCGGTTTTAAAAGGTCCCACATTGATATAATTCGTGGATAAGGTGATAAGGGTTCTAAATACACTCATCCAATTGGTTTTGTCCATGTTTAGTTCATATATGTTACATTTTCTTTCCATTTTATTTGAATCGTCAAATAATGATGTCATCGCTGCATCGTGATTATGTCATAAATACTTTAATTTATTTAATGTCTAAAAATCATAAAAAAATTAATATGATGTAGGAAATCGTTTTAGATTTCCAATGACTATTTATAATCAACAATCTTATCTTTATAACCCCATTTAAAAATTGTTTTCGTAAAACATCTCTTGTTTGTGTCATTTTTACTTTAACATTTAATAAAAAGTTATTTATGTCATTTCCAAACCAAAGTGTCTCCATGGGGTCCCCAAGTTGACCCATGTCTTTTCTTGGTCGGCCATGACACAACCAATAAGGTTGGGACATGTTTCTAGGTCATTTCATATTATTAAAGCATTATTTATACCTTAAACTACACTAATTACCACTAATCGCGATTAAAAACTTAATAAGTTACTATTCACCAAAAAATTATTTTAATCTCATTGAACCACATTTTACTTCTTAATGACAACCATTTTTGACGGATTTTCAAAATTCAATACACGTTAGTGGTAAACTGTCATTTAACTGAAAAATCAGTTTGCTTGATTACCACTTAGTGGTTTCACTATTCATCAAAAATTGAAGTTTTTCAGAAAATTACCAAAAATTCACCCTAAGCTATATTTGATATTCCGAATTCAAAAATGAAGTCTATTTTAAAAAATTCAAATCATATAAGTCACATTAATTAATTGAATAATTAATTCCTGCTGCCAGAGCAAATAGCGTGTTTTTACAAAACAATAAGTATCAAAAGATTGACACCAGTTTAAGTCTAATTTCAATGTGAAATTGATTCCAATGACCACCATTGGATAAAATGGTAAAAATATATTCTAATTTCACTTCAAAACCAATTCAAAACTTAACCTAATCATATAAATAAATTAGATTAAAAAGCAGTTTTGATGTAAAATGCAGTATTTTCCACTATTCATTAAAAAATGAACATTGTCAGAAAAATACCAAAAATTCACACAAGGTAAATTTTGATGTCCCAATCATAAAGAATAAGTTTATTTTGACAAAAATAGCTTATAAAATTGTCAAAATATAGATTCAAAAATGGTTTGCCATTAAAAGGAAGTAAAATAATCTTTTAAGAATATTAGTGTATTACATGCATAAGATTGTATTTATTTTCATTTTAAGCCTCTATAACACTATCTTAATCATTAATAGACATAGATAAAAATATATATTATTAATTACTTACTTGGGATGTTACAAACATCATATCAACTTGGATCGTGGCAATTAAACAAGAAATTTTTCATTCACATGCAATGATCTCTCATACCTCCAAGCATAAAGATCTTCACCTTTACATGCATGAAGGTAACTGAAGTCCCTATGTGGAATTATATTTTGTAAACCAACAAGTTATTTAATCCATATGGAATTATATATTTCATTTTTAGTAGGATCCAACTATGGGAAAGCTAAATGGAAAGATATCATATATTTCAAAAATAACAAAACATGCTTATTGCATCAATTGATTAACATCAAACTAAAAAAATAACCTGAATCATTTTAATTGCAATTTGTATATAGCTAAATAATTATCATTTAATTCCATCTTCACATTATTTACAAATTTTTTAAAGATCAGCATGTTTAAAATGGAATATTAAATATCAAACTATCTAGAAAACTAGGAGGAGAACTATTTTCACCGCGTAAAGTAACAAGATATGATCAAAGGAATTATTTTAATCTAGTTAATATATTTAATATGGTAAATTTCATTGTGATCCAATAAAATAACACAAGACAACACTATTGTTTCGCAAAAAAATAATAGATAAGAAATGAATCCCCTAACTTAAAAGTTTTTTGACATTCTTTTCTCGAGAATGGATTAATTCAACAGATCATGATTTCCTTCCTCACAATAATTGCATCCACCGAAGGATGTCATGACACATCAACATAAATAAAAACAAAAATAATCTAACTTATAAACAAGGAGATCAAATTTCATTTCCTGTAAAATAGAAATTGTAGAAAATTGATCAAAGACAACCAAATAACTAAGGTAGATCTTACCTCAGATTGAAGATAGATCGAAGAAGGAAGTGGGGAACCAATCAAGGATGATGGAGTCCCCGAAGGTGGAAGAGGTAGGTTTCAAAAATTTCAAGGGTAAAGAGGGTCTGTGATAAAGCCATATGGATTGAAAAACAAGAATGGTTGGGTGTATTTAAAACACCCAGTGGTAGGGCTGTACACGACGTGTACCTCCTCGTCAAGTCGTGTAACGCCTCAAGGAGACTTACGCTGAAAAATGCGTCACCTCAATGCTTTGTTTTATTTTTATGAATCCTAAACTATAATAATAGTGTCCCCCTTGGTTACATAGTGTACCCCTTGTTTCCATATTCTCATGACTACACTCTTCTATTCTTCCTCTGAGCCTTTTCCAATAACCTTGGTCTTTAAAAACGTGCAAAGGGTCGATCCACACATATCCATGCCCTTAGAAAGACACCATTTCATGAGTATGTGGTACACCTGGGTTGTTTAAAACCACATTAAAAACACTCTTTTACAACCAATATGAAGAATTTTGTTCTTATAGGAGTTTTTGGAAGGTAGATTCGTGAATGATGATTGTGTTTGTAACACCATGAAGGGAGTACACAAAGGGTGTTTTGAAAAGGATTCTAGAATATTAATGATGATTATAGATCTTCTAAGAAATATTTTCCTATAAATATTTCAATTATACATTAATTTAATTATCTATGTGAAAGGGTTATCTGTATATTTATAAAATATTAAAAAAGTAAAGAACCATATGTGAAGAAATATCCATGCATGGAGTACATGAGGGCCTATTCATGAAGACATTGTGAGATTATTGTAATGGAGGAATTGCAAAGAAGTCGATTAGGAAGCTCAAATGATAGAATATTATTTTGGTGTAGTTTAAATGATATGTCTATAAAGGAGTACTACATGGATTTTGTTTTTTTATGGATGAAGTAATAATGGAAGGCATCTCCATAATTTGGAGTGCATAGTCCACAAAGAGTAGTTTTTAGACCCTAGTTTAGTAGATAGTGAAATATTTTTCATCTAGATGCATTTTGAAAGAAAGATTTAATAGGTAATTTGAAAACAATATATTAGGTGTGTGTTTTAGAGATCATGGAATATATTATATCTTCAAATTAAATCTTTAATGATGAAAATAAATTCATATGATTGCGATAATGGGGATAAACCATTAACTCGAAAAAAGAGACATACTTTATCTAGATAAATGTGTTTGGTGGACTCGATGGAGGTCATATATGGGATAACTTTGACTATATATTAATTAATTAAAAATGAGTTTATCTTGACACATAGTGACCATTGATAAAAAATTATAATCCATGAAATCTATTGAATCATAGAGGATTTTGATAAGAATTACACGTCATAAGAATAATCTCCTTATAATATCCATTAGTGGTGACCTAATTAAAAATTGATTCCTTCTATTTTATTATCATTTATTTTTTCTTAGTTCATTATGTAATGCAATAAAACATGATTAATGAGTTGCTACACAAGTTTTGGAATGACCCATTTAAAAAAAATAAAAAGATTCCATCCTGTTTCACACATTCCCTCTAAGGGAATCCCAAGGTAAAAAAAATAATATAGTATGAGTGGGATTCTTAGGGTTTTTTATTATCCTAGAAAATTATTATCTCCTACCTCTAATTAACATATATTATCATTGGATGATCGTTTTTTTCATTACAATATGTAGAAAAACTATTGATAATTACATCTGATAAGGATATTGATTATTAGTTAAAGAATAAATGAATCCTCTTATGATATCAATTGGTATACAAACATGTAAAGTATTTCTATTTAAATAAACCACCCAAACATTTTTTTTCTTGTAATATCAATTCATATATGAGTATATTATTTAAAGGCGTCGATTAAACTCTATGTTTTAATGTAGATTCCATATTATTTTCATTTTATTTCATGGTCCATAACATTTTTTAATTTTACCTAATATAATGTAGAAAAAAATTAGTATCATTTTAGAAGTGGATAAATTGTTTTCTGAATATAAATAGAAGTAATATATTGTTGAAATAAAATAAGAATAAGAAATAAATTTTCATAAGTCCAGTTTGGTTTGGAAATAATATTTTTTTTTATGAATACTATTATCTTTTTTTATTAAATGGTAAATTTAAATTTAAATTTAAGTAGTTATATTAGTGATGGTAAAGATTAAAGATCATTAAAATCATTATATTTTTCATTTATGTTATGAGAACATGATTTCAAGGTAATATATAAAATAAAAATTTCTATAAAACATAATATCCCCTTTTTGAGGTCATATATTTCAAATTCGCACTAGAAAAAATATTTTTTTGAGAATAAAAATACTTATAGTGGAATTAAATAATTGAAAATATTGTTATAATGGTTTCATTAAAATTATAATAGACTCTATTAGAATATTTATTTTCTAGTTACATTCATTTATTATCTTTTTTCTATTTTTTTGGGGACTAATCCACTAATGCCATATTATTTGGATAGTCTATAAATACTCTTTAGATCGATTTATTTATTTATTATCCATTTTATTCATAGTTATTTAAATATGCATACCCATTTTTAGTGGCTGTTGATATAAAAATATGACTCAAAGAGGATGTAATGCTGGGTAATGGTATAACTCTTGAAGATAACCAATATTATAACACTCTTTTAGATATATTATCATAATATTGTGATAGAATAAAATTGATATTTTGATACTAAAATTGATGAAAAAAACAAGAAATAATTTTGATCATACCTTTTCCAATAAGAGATAATATTGTATCTCTGTTAAAGAAAATATATTCAATAGGATAAAAGTTTTGGATTTATTTACGCCTTTTTACATGGTCAACTAGCTTGTATTGATAAATATTAATGGGATATCAAGATATAATACTTATAAAATTATAATATTCTCTTCATGTCAAATTATTTGATTCAAAAGAACTAATGTGAGGAATGTTTTAGGAATATATTTTAGTAGAGGGTTTTCCACATGAATTCATTCGAATTTTGATATGATTTAAAAAATCATGTAATTAATATTTTATATAACATTTTAAAATATTTTTAAAAAAATATTTAAATTTTGTAAAAATTTATGATAATTTAGGAAACATAGAGCTTATTTAAGAGAAACCATGAAAAAATAAGTCCAAATAAATTCACTATAATCCATTATGGGGTAATTTTGATAAGAAAAAATTTGTTTTTAGTTCGATGTTATAAATTAGACACATAGATCTATATACTGAAACTGAGTGGTGAATCATGTAAAAAATTGCTTATCCTATTTTTACATTTTTATTTAAATGGAAAGTGATCAAAATTATTTATAAGTCTAGATTAATAATATTTCACCATTGTTGTTGTTTTTTTATTCAATTAAAAAATATATCAAAATAGATATTTATTCAATGAGATTTCTGAAGGTATGTTATACCCAAATGGATGTTTTTTTAGAATTGAAATGGTCATTTTATTTTTTGATGTAATATGTATGAGGCTTTTAAAAGAATATACTAAGTGATTATCATGAATAAAATTTGATTATTGACTGTATTCATGATTCAGTGTGTTATATTTAATTATAATGTAATTTATTATGGTGATCTTCTATTATCCCTATGATTCTTCAATATACTGTATTATTTTTTCACTTGGATGATTCTATTTGATTTAACCTATTAGTGATACATTTTGGATGAGGCATATGAGTAAAAACATTCTCCCTCTCTACATTATATTGTAAACCATATAAGGTTCATTGTATTTTTTTAGTGTCAATATCCTTTTACAAAGTTTAGAAACCACATATAATAATTTATTTTTCTATGTAAAATACATATAGTTAAATAGAAGTTTAATAAATATTAGTATTCATTTTCCCATATAACTATGTGTGTGATTTATGTGTTATTATAATGTTTTATTAGTTTTCAATGTGAAATTTAATTGTGATGTTTAACATTTATGAATTCCCATTTCAAGTAAACTTAGATAAGTTGTATATTTATGTTCATTCAACATTGTAATATTGTTTTAATAAAGTGGTTTTTTATATGTGAAATATTAAATTATATATTAGTTCTTTAATAAGTATGAATCATACCCCTAGTGCTGGTGACTGATCCTTATCCCATTTGATGTGTACTTGGGTGTTTTTTATTCATTGTATTATCTTTAAAATGTTTACTTTTAAAAATATGGAATCGTAGTCAATTACTTACCCTATAACTATAATAAATTCAAATGAAATTCATTATATGTATATAATATAAGATATGTTTCATTCCATAATCATGGATATTATAGATATGTTATTAAATTTTATAATGAAATGAAGTTTTATTAACACGGTCATAAAATATAATTATAGTTTATTTGTTATTGGGTTTTCCAAAAAGGATTCCATTGATTGTTTTTTTACATATATGAAATCCTAGAAAAGAAAACCTATATAATAATTTTATCAACAATGGAGTTTTTTTATTCATTTAAACTTCACATAAAAAATATAAACATATTTTATTTAAATAATGAATTATATAATAAAACATATATAGTTAAATTAAAATTATTTATAGTACATTGGAATGAATGAAATAATATATATCAACATTATCCTCACATATTATATGAAATTAAACTAGTAAATGGAATTATATGCTTAATGATATAATTAATTCAATATTATTTTTAGTAAAATAACATGTTGGTAAAAGGGAATATCGTATAATTCTAAATAATTAAGGTGTTGTAATATACTATTACATTTATGAAACATTAATTTTTTGAACATTAATAACTAACTGAATGAAACATCATCTATATTATTTAATTACATTTATATTAAATACATTAGAGATAACAATTTCATTTATAGAGATAAAATTGTTAAATGTAACGCCCCGACTCCAACTACCCAGATTCGGTGCATTATTACGTAACATTGGCATGATCACAAAAGATCAAGTCTCGAATGACCGATTAGTTTAGTAGCCTTGAAAACACTAGATACATTCATAAGTCTTACATAACAACATAAAGTAAAACAAAACTGCAACAACATCATGTCTTCATATCCCCTCATACTATCCCTGCAGGTCATTCGTAATATACTTCTTCACATCCTGGGAAAATTAAAACATTGGAAGGGGTGAGCCCAGATGCTCAGTAAGGATAAAAGTATAGCAAAAGCTTTTATAAATAAACATTAACATTTAAGGCAATGTATAACTAAAACAAAATCCTTTTAAACTTGAACTTCAGCATAATATGGAAAAAAATAAAATGAAACAATTCCATTTACTTATTCACATGGATATTCTACTATTCGAATAATCACATGAAATATCAATAACCACGTTCATAATGATGGAATGCATAATTCCAGACTATAATAACCACGTAGCCAAGGCCTCGGGCCAAGACACTAGTTTTTCTCATGAGACATACCGATGCATCGAGGAGCTATAGAGGGCTCCACCCGTCACTTATTAAGTCCAATGCATTCCTCATATGAACAGGTTTAAACATATCATGAACCATAACATAATTGTATCACATAATACATTCATAAAGGAAATATAACATTTCCACATTTTAATCACAATATATCAATACAACACATTGATATAATAACAAAACACTTTCCATACCATTTTCCATACCAAAATAAAAGAAAATAAGACATTGAATTTATTTTTCATTTAAATAAGTTATGGCTTGTAGAGGAAGTCGAAACTCAAATAATGGTCACGACGGTGGAAAAGTCGTTGTCGCCGCATACATATGACAAAAAACCATCCCCTTTTTCATTTAGTAAAACCCTTTGTATAAAAATATTCCTTTTGAATAAAATAAAAAATCAAAGGGGCTCATTCACCATATAAAAGAAAGTCTTGTATTAAAACAAAATATGCCTCAATGAAAGAAGATTGAGACAAAGTCCCTTACAAAAGATCATTTTTTAAATAAAATAGATCTATTATGAGTATTCACTATAAGTACATGTAAATAAGTTAAAAATGCAATATAGGACATAATAATATCATGACATAATATAAAAGTATGAGATTAACCCAAAGAACGGAAATTGGGTTAAGAAGTTCCCTTGCCTCGTGTCCGACTTGACTCGACCGTTCTTTAACATCCTGAATAATAAACTAGAGTTAATTCATAATTTCTTAAGAACCTTTTTCAAGTTTATTATTCCTTTTATATCACTTATTACCATCTTATCAACATTATGTAATTATTTATATTAATAACGGTCATTTTGTCGATCTTTGGTACTTGAGTCAAAAATAAACTTCTTATAACTACAAGTTGTTCATGTGGTAAAATATACATTATATCCAGTATTATATTAATGATTTAGATATCATATATATCATATATATCCAGTATATACTTGCCTTTATTATATTACATATCATTTAGAGGTATTAAATGAAATGCACCGTTCATGGAGACGGTAAGTCGTACGTACGCATGAATGCTACTTTCATTTCTATTTCGTATTTAATGGAATGAAATCATAATGATATAATGGTATATTATAATTCCAGTATAATATAATATATAATATCATTTACCCCATCCTTTATACATCCCACATATTTCATTATTGATTCAAATCACTTTGAGGGGGCGGTAGTCCGCACTTCCTAAAATGAAATTATCGCGTTTACCCATAATAGAAATCATAAAGGTATCCCATAAATGAAAGATACATAAGAATAATGAAAATTTAAACATAATATATATCATATATAAAAATTAGTGTCATCATAATGGCCACCATGAGAGGTGTTAAAAGAATATTGAACAATCATCGTTTTGTGAGGCAGTAATTCGCCACCCACAGAAACAGTAAGTTCTTTAACCATTTGACGAAGGTGTGTTTAAGTGTAAATAAAATCCTTCTCATAACAACATCCTATTATATTTAAGATACTGGTGTTGTTACAAAAGAAAATAATAAAAAGTGTTTAGGGGATTGGAGAAGCAAAATAAAACAAAACAACATAAGAGAAGACATTACCTTAAAATTGGGTAACTTTTTTTTGATTTGAGCCAAAGGCTTCCTTGGAAAGACTTCTACCGAAAGTGAGGCTTATAGGAGTAAGAGAGGGAAGTTCAAAGAGTATTTGGGCAGAGTTTGGCCGAGCCAAATGTCTTGGAAGGTGTGAATAAGGTGGTAGTGGTGGGGGCCTTTTATAAGAGGAGAGGAGGGGCACTCTTGGAAAGTCATGAAATGTTACTTTATTATATAATGAGTTTCTAATTTTAAAGGTCCCACACTATTATATTTAAATTCTAAGGTGATAAGGGTTTGAAATATACTCATCCAATAGGTTTTTGACAAGTATAAGTCTTAGATGTCACATTATCTTTTCATTTTATTTAAATTGATAATTAATGAGGTAATCGCTGCATCATCATGGTGTCATAAACAATTTATTTTATTTATTGTCTAAAAATTATAAAAAAATATCATGATGTATGAAATATTTTTAGATTTCCAATGAATATTTATTGTCTAAATTTTAACTTATATAACCCCATGTAATACTTTTTTTAGTAAAATAACACATGTTTGTGACAATTTTATTTTTACTTTAAATAAAATGTTATTAATGTCATTTTCTTACCCAAGTTGCTCCATGGGGTCCCCAAGTTTACCCATGTATCATCTTGATTGGAAATTACTCATCCAATAAGGGTAGTACAAGTGTAATGTTATTTTCATATTTTTTATAATATCATTTTTCCTTAAATTTCACTAATGACCATTAATCGCGATTAATTAAATAAAAAAGTTACTATTCACCAAAAAATTATTTTAATCCCATTGAACCAAATTTTACATCCTAATGAAAACCATTTATGTCAAATTTTTTAAATTCAATTCCTAAAAGAGGTAAAGTTTCATTTAAACGAAAATTCAGTTTTTTAACTACCACTTAGTGGTTTCACTATTCATCAAAATTTGATGTTTTTCAGAAGAATGCCAAAAATTTACCCTAAGCTATATTTGTTATTACTAATTCAAAAATGATGTTTATTTTAAAAAATTCAAAACATATAAGTTGAAATAATTAATTTAATAATGAATTCACGCTGTCACAACAAATAGAGTGCTTTTAAGAAACAATATATATCAAAAGATTGACAATTGTTTATGTCCAATTTCAAAGTGAAATTAATTATAATGACCAATTTTGGATAAAATGGTAAAATTATATTATAATTATACCTTAAAACCAATCAATAGTATAATTTATCACTATTATTAATTTTGATTAAAAAGTTGTTTTTAGTAATTTTCACTATTCATCAAAATATAAAAGTTATCCAAGAAGTTCCAAAATTTCACCCTAGGATAAATTTGATATTCAGAATCCAAAAATGAAGTCCATTTTGAAAGATAAAATTTATAAAATTTCCCAAAGTGGGTATTACTATTTATAATGGCTACTTTGATTGGTTGTGGAGTGTGTTAGAACTCGAGGGTGCGTACAACACACGCTACTGTTTTATTCAAAGAGAAGCGTATCGTAGAATCTTGGGGAGTTACATTCTCCCCTCCTTCAATAAATTTCATTCTTGCAATTTGAAAATGTTCTTTGAAAATAAAAGGTTGAAAATAGAAAATACCTTTGTGGAAAACCCACATCGGAAATAAGGTTAATAAAAATATAACTTTATAAGAACGAAAGAGAAGTACAAAGGTCACCCGAGATAGCCCATACTAAGATTATATGAAAATATGGATATGGAGGAAAAACAAACCATCAAGGTCTGATGGAGAGTTGTATAAAATAGGGTTAGGAGAAATTTAACTACAATAAAATCACAAACTTTTGATTGGTTAAACGATCATTGATTCCTTAGTAGGAAAAGTTAACAAAAAAAAGTTTTTGTTTTAAGTTACCTTTGATAAATTTGAGGAATTTGTTTAGGAGATTTACTAAGAATACTTGTCATGTAGACTTTCATTCTTTAATAAATTTTTACCACAAACCCATATTTCACCCAAAAAGATAATAGAACTCAAAAATATTATATTTATCCTAATCGTGCAAGGTTCCAAATATTAACACATACCATTTAGATTAGGAAAACTATTTTGTAATAACCAGGGACTTTCTGTAGGCTAGTGGTAGTTAATAAAGGCCTGTTGGACTATGGTTGTGGGTTTGATTCCTACAACTTTATCTGACGTGACGGGTTATCCCCCAACCTGCAGGTTTTTATTTTCCTAAAACTATAGTATTGTAATATTCCAAAAATAATCTCCATAAGTGTTTTAACCTTAAACAATACTATACAATGTTCAACTTAATCTATTCCAACCTTTATAGTTATCCAAAATACATCTATCCAGACTTTCTCTAAAAGGTATCTAAATTCCAAAATCAATTCTAACATCAGATTCCCCAAACAATGTAAAGTTTCTCTTATTGTCACGTACTAAAATATGATTACCTTCATCATATTAAAACCTTAATGATAACAACAAGTACTGAAGTACAATCCTTATATATCACATTATTCTTATAACCAGAATATAATCCTTGTGTCCAAAAGCATCAATACATTAATTATTCCACTTCAACTGTAGTAATAGTATAAGATTTTCCATGATCCCTTGGCCTTTTCTGAGGTAAGATTCCCTGATGCTGGAGACATTAATTTGCATAATTCCCCATTTCCCTATAATGTTAGAATTCAACATTGATAGCCTATTTATTTCCCTTTCAATCACGAGCCTAGTGACCTATTTATCTACATTTATAACAAACTCCCATTCATTTAGGCATGTACCGGGGTGATTCTTCCCACAATTATCACATAATGGAAAATCCTTCGTTCCCGTTTTCCCTTTATCTGACTCAGGTTCCACCATTCTCTTCTTCTCTTGCTTTACTTTGTTGTCATAAGACATAGAGAATTCATTTTCTGTCTTCATAGCACATGAGACAATATCTTCATACATTGAGAAAGATTGTGATACTAAATCTCGACGAAGAAATGGTTTTATCCCATCAAAGAAACGGTGAATATTATTTCTTGGGTTACGTATATAATCTAGAGCATGCCTTACTAACTATGTAAAGTTATCCTCATACTTTGTGACATTCTCATCCTCCTTCTGTCTCAAACTCAGAAATTTCTTTTCCATATCTGCTCGATGGTCATGTGGAAAGTATTTTTCTAAGAAAATTTCCTTAAACTTCCTCCATTTCATACTTGATACTTCTTCATCTTCCTTTGTGTTTTGAATCAGCGACCACCATTGATCGGCATCTCCTGTGAGGTGGTAAACTGCCATGATGACCTTGTCCCTTTCACTACTCCCCAAGGTGTGGAATATTTTCTCTATGGAGTTTATCCATTTCTCATCCACTAATGGATTTTTACCCCCATTAAATGTTGTCGGTTGTTGCCTCATGAATCGGTCTAACATTGATCCTCCACATAGCGGATCAAGTTGCTCCATACGGGTAAGGTTATTATTCATAACCTGAGTGAGTTGTCCCAGTATGGTGATAAGTTGATCAGCACCAATTGTATCTCTAGCTCCATTATAATTATCTTAAGCAGCAGGAAAATACCTAAATGGAGTGCGTGAATTGATACACTTTCCATTCCTCCCACTAGGAGCCATTTCTAAACAATGGAATAAACTAGATTAGTTTATGAATCAAAATACATAATTCCATACTTGTACAACACCTTACATAAATTGAACTATAAGAATAAAAATGTTTTCTATGAGGAAGTATATACTCATAAACCCTTCATAATGGTTTGTAAAGAAAATGAGAATTATCCTAAGCATATCCCCTGGGAGTGTCATAACCAAGAGTGCAGTAAGGCCCGTTGTCATGCACCAGTTATAATTTGAGAATAGCTCAATGCAGTGTTTTTGGGTTTTACCCCTAGGTACATCTATGCCAGAGCTACCTCTACCTTCTCTTATCCAGACAGGGATGTATTGCTCAGAAAACTCAAAAAATCTCTATAATAACAAAATTCTATCAAGTTATTCTATACTAATCATCAAATTATATCTTTGGGATATGTGCTCTAATCAGAGTTTATCTAAATCTAGCTTCCAAGGTTAGTACTAAACTACCTCTGATACCAACTGTAACGCCCCGAACCCAGCTACCCAGAGTCAGTGCATTATTGTGTAACATTGTCATGATCACAAAATATCAAGTCTCGAAAACTGATTAGTTTAGTAGCCTTGGAAAAACTAGATACATTCATAAGTCTTACATTACATCATAAAGTAAAACAAAACTACAACAACATCTTTTCTTCATATCACCTCCTACTATCCCTGCAGGTCATTCATAATATACTTCTTCACATCCTGGAAAAATTAAAACATTGGAATGTGTGAGCTCAGATGCTCAGTAAGGATAACAATATAGCGGAAGCTTTCATAAACAAAAACTAACATTTAAGGCAATGTATAACTAAAACAAAAGACTTTTAAACTTGAACTTCAACATAATATGGAAATAATAAAATGAAATAATTCCATTTACTTATTCATATGGATATTCTACTAGTCAAATAATCACATGCAGTATCAATAACCACTTTCATAATGATGGAATGCATAATACTAGACTATCATAACCACATAGCCAAGGTCTCATGCCAAGACTGAAAATAAGATTTTGTGAAATACTCGTGCCAAGACACAAGTTTGTCTCGTGAGACCTACCGATGAATCAAGGAGATATAGCGGGCTCCACCCGTCACTTATTAAGTCCAATGCATTCCTCATATGAACAGGTTTAAACATATCATAAACTATAACATAATCGTATCACATAAATCATGAATAAAGGAAACATAAAATTTCCACATTTCAATCACAAGATATCAATACAACACATTGATATAATAAAACAGAACTTTTAAAACCATTTTCAATACCATAATAAAAGAAAATTAAAACTTTGTATATTTTTTTCATTTAAAAAAGTTATGGCTAGTAGAGGAAGCCGAAACTCAAATAATGGTCACGACGGTGGAGAAGTCATTGTCGCTGCATACGTACGACAAAAAACATTCTCTTTTTTCATTTAGTAAAACAATTCGTATAAAAATATTCTTTTTAAATAAAATTCAAAGTCAAAGGGGTTCATAAACTGTATAAAAGATTGTCATGTATTAAAACAAAATATACCTCAATGAAAGAAGATTGAGACGGAGTCTCTTACAAGTTTCATTTTTTAAAAAATATATATCTATTATGTGTATTCACTATATGTACATGTAAAGAAAGTAAAAATAAATTATAAGACATAATAACTTCCTGACATAATTTGAAAGTATGAGATTAACCCAATGAACGGAAATTGGGTTAACAAGTTCCCTTACCTCGTGTCCGACTTGACTCGACCGTTCTTTAACATCATGAATAATAAACTATAGTTAATTTATAATTTCTTAGTAACCATTTTCATGTCTATTATTCTTTTTATATCACTTATTACCATGTTATTATCATTATGTAATTATATATGTTAATAACGGTGGTTTTGTCGATATTTGGTACTTCAGTCAAAAATAAACTTCTTATAATTACAAGTTGTTCATGTGGTAAAATATCCAATTTATCCAGAATTATATTCATTGTGTAAATATCATATATAATATATATATCTAGTATATACTTTCCATTAAAATACTACATAACATTTAGTGGTAATAAATGAAATGCACCGTTCATGGAGACGGTAAGTCGTACATACGCATGAACGCTACTTTCATTTCTATTTCGTATTTAATGGAATAAAATAATAATGATATAAAGTTATATTATAATTCAGTATAATATCATATATAATATCATTTACTCCATACTTTATACATCCCACATATGTAACTAACGATTCAAATCACTTTGAGGGGGCGATAGTCCGCACTTCCTAAAATGAAATTATCGTGTTTACCTATAATGGAAATCATAAAGGTATGCCATAAATGAAAAATAAATAAGCATAAGGAAAACAGAAACATAATATCTATCATATATAAAAAATAGTGTCATCATAATGGTAACCATGAGAGGTGTTAAAATAATATTGAACAGTCATCGTTTCGTGAGGCAGTAATTCGCCACCCACAAAAACAGTATGTTCTTTAACCATTTGACGAAGGTGTGTGTAAGAGTAAATATAATCCTTATCATAGAAAAATCCTAGTATATTGAATATACTA
Organism: Viscum album; assembly: GCA_963277665.1. NCBI lineage: Eukaryota > Viridiplantae > Streptophyta > Magnoliopsida > Santalales > Viscaceae > Viscum > Viscum album. The sequence goes on from OY728166.1 coordinate 400,142,082, forward strand.
GTGTTGTTACAAAATAAAAGAATAAAATGATTTTATGGGGACGAAGAAGCAAAATAAAACAAAACAACATAAGAGAAGACATTACCTTAAAATCGGGTAACTCTTTTTGATTTGAGCCAAAGGCTTCCTTGGGAAGACTTTTTCCCAAAGTGAGGCTTCTTTTAGTAATATAGTGAAGTAGAAAGAGTATTTGGGCAGGGTTTGGCCAAGACAAATAGCTTGTAAGGTGTGAATAAGGTTGTAGTGGTGGGGGCCTTTTATAAGAGGAGAGGAGGGGCACTCTTGGAATGTCATGAAATGTTGCTTTATTATATAATGAGTTTCGGATTTTAAAGGCCCCACACTTATATATTTTGAGTATAATGTGATTAGGGTACGAAATATACTCATACAATATTTATTTGACAAGTGTAGGTCTTAGATTTCCCATTATCTTTTCATTTTATTTAAATCGTTAATTAATGAGGTAATCGCTGCATCATCATGGTGTCATAAAAAATTTAATTTATATAATTTCTAAAAATTATTAAAATAATATCATGATGTAGGAAATATTTTTATTTTCCAAATGAATATTTATAGTCAAAATGTTAACTTATATGACCCCATGTAATAATTGTTTTAGTAAAGCAACACATGTTTGTGACAATTTTATTTTTCCTTAAATAAAAAGTTATTAATGTCATTTTCTTACCCAAGTGGCTCCATGGTGTCCCCATGTTGACCCATGGATTTTCATGGACGTCCATGACTCATTAAATAAGGGTATGACAAGTTTAAAGGTATTTTCATATTTTTATAATATCATTTTTCCTTAAATTTCACTAATTACCTTTAATCGCGATTAATTAAACTTAAAAGTTACTATTCACCAAAAAATTATTTTAATCCCATTGAACAAAATTTTACATCCTAATGACAACCTTATATGTCGGATTTTCGAAATTCAATTCATAGAATCAGTAAAGTTTCAGTTAAATGAAAATCAGTTTTTTAACTACCACTTTGTGGTTTCACTATTCATCAAAAATTGAAGTTTTTCAGAACAATTCCAAAAATTCACCCTAAGCATTATTTGATATTCCTAATTAAAAATTGATGTCTATTTTAAAAAATTAAAAACATATAAGATGAAATATTTAATTTAATAATTAATTCCCGCTGCCACAATAAAGAGCGTATTTTTAAGAAAATAATATATATCAAAAGATTGACAATCGTTTATGTCGAATTTCAAAGTGAAATAAATTATAATGACCAAAAATGGATAAAATGGTAAAATTATATTCTAATTATACCATAAAACCACTAAATAGTATAATTTAACACTATTAATTATTTTGATTAAAAAAGTTGTTTTTATTAATTTTTACTATTCATCAAAATATAAAAGTTATCTGAAAATTTCCAAAATTTCACCATAGGCTAAATATGATATTCCAAATCCAAAAATGAAGTCCATTTTGAATGATAAAATTTATAAAATTTCAAAAAGTAGGTATTACTAATCATAATGGCTACTTTGATTGGTTGTGGTGTGTGTTAGAACTCGAGGTTGCGTACAACACACGCTATTGTTTTATTCAAAGAGAAGCATACTGTGGAAGATTTTGGTGTTACATTCTCCCCACCTTCAACAAATTGTGTCCTCGCAATTTGAACATGTTCTTAAAAAATAAATTGTTGAAAATAGAAAATAAATTTGTGGAAAACCCACATCAGAAATAAGGTTAATAAAAATATAACTTTAAAAGAAAGAAAGAGAAGTACAAAGGTAACCCGAGATATCTCATACTAAGATTATATGAAAATATGGATATGGAGGAAAAACAAACCATCAAGGTCTGATGGACAGTTGTAGAGAACAGGGTTAGGAGAAAGTTAACTACAAGAAAAACACAAACTTGTGATTGGTTAAACGATCATTGATTCCCTATTAGGTAAAGTTAACCGACAACATTTTTTTATGTTACCTTTGAAAAATTTGAGGAATTTATTTAGGAGATTTACTAAGAATACTTGTCATGTAGACTTTCATTCTTTAATAAATTTTTACCATAAACCCATCTTTCACCCAAAAAGATAATATAACTCAAAAATATTATATTTATCCTAATAGTTCAAGGTTCAAAATATTAACACATACCATTTCAATTAGGAAAACAAGTTTGTAATAAAATGGACTTTCTATAGGCTAGTGGTAGGTAATAAAGGCATGTCGCACTATAGTTGTGGGTTCGATTCCTACAGCTTTGTCTGACGCGACGGGTTATCCCCCAACTAGCAGGTTGTCCTTTTCCTAAAACTATAGTATTATAATATTCAAAAAATAATCTTCATAAATGTTTTAACCTTAAAAAATACTATCCAATGCTCAACTTAATTCATTCCAGCCTTTATAGTTATCCAAAATACATCTTTCTAGACTTTCTCTAAAAGGTCTCTAAATTCCAAAATCAATTATAACATCAGATTACCTAAACAATTTAAAGTTCCTCTTATTGTCACATACTAAAATATGATTACCTTCATCATATTAAAACCTTAATGAAAACAACAAGTACTGTAGTACAATCCTTATATATATAACATTATTCTTATAACTAGAATATAATCCTTCAGTTCAAAAGCCCCAATACATTAATTATTCCACTTCAATTATAGTAACAGTATATGATTGTCCTTGATCCCTTGGCCTTTTCTGAGGTAAGATTCTCTGACACATAGGAAATTCATTTGCATAATGCCCCATTTCCCTACAATTGTAGCGTTCAACATTGATAGTCTCTTTTTTCCCTTGCAATCACGAGCCTAGTGACATTTTTCTCCACATTTATAACAAACTCCCATTCCTTTTAGGCATGTACCAGGGTGATTCTTCCCACAATTATCACATAATGGAAAATCCTTCTTTCTTGTTTTACCTTTTCTGTCTCTTGTTCTACCGTTCTCTTCTTCTCTTGCTTTACATTGTTGTCATAAGACTTAGAGAATTCCTTTTTTGTCTTGATAGCACATGAGACAATATCTTCATACGTTGAGAAATATTGTGATACTAAAGCTTGACAGAGAAATGGTTTTAACCCACCAATGAAACAATCAATATTTATTCTTGGGTTACGTATATAATCTGGAGCATACCTCGCCAACCTTGTAAAGTTAGCCTCATATTTTGCAACATTCTCATCCTCCTTCTGCCTCCGACTCAGAAATTTCCTTTCCATATCTGCTCAATGGTCATGTGGAAAGTATTTTTTCTATGAAAATTTCCTTAAACTCCCTCCATTACATACTTGATACTTCTTCATCTTCCTTTTTGTTTTGAATCAGCGACCACCATTGATCGGCATCTCCAGTGAGGCGTTAAAATTCCATGATGACCATATTCCTTTCGCTACTCCCCAAGGCGTGGAATATTTTCTCTATGGAGTTTATCATTTTCTCAGACAATTCTGGATGTGTATCCCTATTAAATGTTGGCGGTTGTTTCCTTATGAAGTGTTCTAACATTGATCCTCCACGTTACAGATCAGGGTGCTCCATACAAGTAAGGTTATTATTCATAACCTGAGTGAGTTGTCCCAGTATGGTGATAAGTTGATCAGTACCAGTTGTATCACTAGCTCCATTATAATTATCTTGAGCAGGAGGAAAATCCCTACATGGAGTGCATGCATAGATACAGTTTCCATTCCTCCCACTAGGCGCCATTTCTAAACAATGGAATTAACTAGATTAGTGTATGAATCAAAATCCATAATTCTATACTTGTAAAACACTTAACATAAATTGAACTATAATCAAAAAAATGTTTTCTTTGGGGAAGTATATACTCATAAACCCTTCATAATGGTTTGTAATGAAAATGATAATTATCCTAAGCATATCCCACGAGAGTGTCGTAAACAAGAGTGCAGCAAGGCCCGTTGTCCTGCACTAGTTCTCGTTCGAGTCTAGCTCAAAGCGGTGTTTTCGGGTTTTACCCCTAGGTACATCTTTGCCAGAGTGGCCTCTACCTACTCGTATCCAGACAAAGATGTATTTCTCGGAAAACTCACAAAATCTCTAGAATACCAAAATTCTATGAAGTTCTTCTATACTAATCATCAAAGTCTATCTTTTGGATATGTGTTCTAATCAGAGTTTATCTAAATCTAACTTCCAAGGTTAGTACTAAACTGCCTCTGATACCAACTGTAACGCCCTGACCCTAGCTACCCAGAGTCAGTGCATTATTACGTAACATTGGCATGATCACAAAAGATCAAGTCTTGAAAGACCGATTAGTTTAGTAGCCTTGGAAACACTAGATACATTCATAAGTCTTAAATTACATCATAAAGTAAAAAAAACTACAAAAACATCTTGTCTTCATATCCCCTCATACTATCTCTGCAGGTCATTCATAATATACTTCTTCACATCCTAGAAAAATTAAAACATTGGAAGGGTTGAGCTCAGATGATCAGTAAGGATGACAATATAGTGGAAGCTTTCATAAATAAACATTAACATTTAAGGAAATGTATAACTAAAACAAAAGCCTTTTAAACTTGTACTTTAGCATAATATGGAAAAAATAAAATGAAATAATTCCATTTAGTTATTCACATGGATATTCTACTAGTCGAATAATCACATGAAATATCAATAACCACTTTCATAATGATGGAATGCGTAATGCTAGACTATCATAACCACATAGAAAAGGCCTCGTGCCAATACTACAAATATGATTTTGTCAAGGCCTCGTGCCAAGACACTAGTTTGTCTCATGATACATACTGATGTATCTACGAGCTATAGTGGACTCCACCCGTCACTTATAAAGTCCAATTCATTCCTCATATGAACAGGTTTAAACATATCATAAACCATACCATAATCGTATCACATAAAACATGCATAAATGAAACATAACATTTCCACATTTCAATCACAACATTTCAATACAACACATTTATATAATAAAAAAACTTTCAAAACCATTTTCAATACCAAAATGAATGAAAATTAATACATTGTATATTTTTTTCATTTAAAAATGTTATGGCTTATAGAGGAAGCTGAAACTCAAATAATGGTAACGGTGGTGGAAAATCGTTGTCGCCATATACGTATGACAAAAAACATTCACTTTTTTCATTTATTAAAACACATTGTATAAAAATATTCCTTTTGAATAAAAGTAAAAGTCAAAGGGGTTCATACAACGTATAAAATAAAGTCTTGTATTAAAACAAAATATGCCTCAATGGAATAAGATTAAGACGAAGTCCCTTACAAAGAATTTTTTTTAAATAAAATATATACATTATGTGTATTCACTATAATTACACGTTTTGAAAGTAAAAAAATACAATATAGGACATAATAATATCATGACATAATATAAAAGTATGAGATTAACCCAATGAACGGAAATTGGGTTAAGAAGTTCCCTTACCTCGTGTCCGAATTGACTCGACCGTTCTTTAACCTCTTGAATAATAAACTAGAGTTAATTTATAATTTCTTATGAACATTTTCCAAGTTTATTATGACATTTATATCACTTATTACCATGTTATGAACATTATGTAATTATTTATGTTAATAACGGTCATTTTGTCGATCTTTGGTACTTGAGTCAAAAATGAACTTCTTATAATTACAAGTTGTTCATGTGGTAAAATATCCATTATATCCATCATTATATTCATGATTCAGATATCATATATATCATATATTTCCACTATATACATTCCTTTATAATATTACATAACATTTTTGAGGTAAGAAATTAAATGCACCGTTCTTAGAGACGGTAAGCCGTACGTACGCATGAAGACTACTTTCATTTCTATTTCGTATTTAATTGTATGAAATCATAATGATATAAAGGTATATTATAATTCCAGAATAATATCATATATAATATCATTTACCCAATCCTTTATACATCCCACATATGACATTAACGATTCAAATCACTTTAAGGGGGCGGTAGTCCGCACTTCCCAAAATGAAATTATCACGTTTACCCATAATAGAAATCATAAAGGTATGACATAAATGAATAATAAATAAGCATCAGGAAAAAATAAACATAATATATATCATATATAAAAAATATTTTCATCATAATGGCCACCATGAGAGGTGTTAAATGAAGATTGAACAATCATTGTTTCGTGAGCCAGTAATTCACCACCCATAGAAACAATATGTTCTTTAACCATTTGACGAAGGTGTGTGTAATTGTAAATAAAATAATTCTCATAAAAACATCCTAGTATATTGAAGATACTGTTTTTGTTACAAAAGAAAAGAATAAAAAGATTTTATGGGATTGGAGAAGCAAAATAATACAAAACAACATAAGAGAAGACATTACCATAAAATCGGGTAACTCTTTTTTATTTGAGCCAAAGGCCTCCTTGAAAAGACTTATGCCCCAAGTGATGATTCTAGGAGTATGAGAGGGATGTTTTGAGAGTATTTGGGAAGAGTTTGGTCGAGCCTAATGGCTTGTAATGTGTGAATAAGGTGGTAGTGGTGGGGGCCTTTTATAAGAGGAGAGGAGGGGCACTCTCGGAAAGTCATGAAATGTTACTTTATTATATAATGAGTTTCGGATTTTAAAGGTCCCACACTTATATATTTCTATTATAAGGTGATAAGGGTTATAAATATACTCATCCAATATGTTTTTTACAAGTTTAAGTCTTAGATTTCACATTATCTTTTTATTTTATTTAAATCGTTAATTAATTAGGTAATCGTTGCATCATCATGGGGTCAGAAAAATTTAATTTTTTTATTCTCCAAAAATTATAAAAAAAATATCATTATGTAGGAAATCTTTTTATATTTCCAATTAATATTTATAGTTGAAACGTTAACTAATATTACCCCATGTAATAATTGTTTTAGTAAAACAACACATGTTTGTGACACTTTTAGTTTTACATTAAATAAAAAGTTATTAATGTCATTTTCTTACCCATGTGGCTCCATGGGGTCCCCAAGTTGACCCATGGATTTTCTTGGTCAGCCATGACTCATACAATAAGGGTAGGACAAGTGTAAAGGTATTTTCATATTTTTATAATATAATTTTTACCTTAAATTTCACTAATTACCTTTAATCATGATTAATTAAACTTAAAAGTTACTATTCACCAAAAAATTATTTTACTACCATTGAAAAAAAATTTAAATCCTAATGAGAACCATGTATTTCGGAATTTTGAAATTAAATTCATAGATGCGGTAATGATTCATTTAAAAGAAAAATCAGTTTTTAACTACCACTTAGTGGTTTCACTATTCATAAAAAATTGATGTTTTTCAGAACAATGCCAAAAATTCACCCTAAGATATATTTGATATTCCTAGTTCATAAATGATATCTATTTTAAAAAATTCAAAAGATATAATTTCAAATAATTAATTTAATAATGAATTCCCGCTGTCACAACAAATAGTGTGTTTTTAAGAAACAATATATATCAAAATATTGACAATTGTTTAGGTCCAATTTCAAAATGAAATTAATTTTAATGACCAACATTGGATAAAATGGTAAAATAATATTAAAATTATACATTAAAACCACTCAATAGTACAATTTATCACTATTAATTATTTTTATTAAAAATGGGGTTTTTAGTAATTTTCTCTTTTCATCAAAATATAAAAGTTATCCGAAAAGTTCCAAAATTTCACCCTAGGCTAAATTTGATATTCCGAATCCAAAAATGAAGTCCATTTTGAATGATAAAATTTATAAAAGTTAAAAAATTAGGTATTACTATTCATAACGGCTACTTTGATTGGTTGTGGTGTGTGTTAGAACTCGAGTTTGCGTACAACATGCGCTACTGTTTTATTTAAAGAGAAGCATATTGTGGAATCTTGGGGTGTTACATTAAACACATTAATAAAAAATTTCTTTCATAATATAATTGGACTGAAAAGTATTGAAATATCTAAAGAATTTTTTTTTTCATTTTTTACTACTCTAAATACTTGTTCAGGAATAATTCTATAAAATCGAATTATAATAGTTATTCAAGAATAATATTCAATGTCCATTGGATATGATATTAATATAATGAGAAAAATAATCTTAATATTATATATGTTGTAGGAAAATTGGGAATGAAGTCATAATACTACATCAATCTAGGATCGAATTCAAGAAGCCCTAAATTTTGGGGATTTCCTCACTGTGTAATGGTGGAGTGAAAAGCTATATGTACTAGATCCATAGAGGAAAATGAAAATAAGATACATGTCTATATAATGTGTCCCATAATGGTAGAGGATGAGGTAGAGGTAAGGCCAATCAACGACGGTGGACAAAGATCATTGGTGGACTGTGACATATATTCGGGAGGGCATATATCATCATAGTTTCAACTAAGTGGTAGCATCAGGCACTGATTGAGGGAGAAAGTAGGTTATGAGTGTGGTAGAAGACCAAAGGTGTCATGAGACCACATATTCAATTTGGATCCAGAAAGTGGTGATTAGGTTCACTATAGTGAATTTGAGACATTATGATGGTATGATTACCATGAGACTAGGCCCCTGGTAATGTATTTCAATGGTTTTGTTATTTTTTGATTACGGGTCCTATAAATGGTTACCTATAATCCTTGTTGAAATAGAGAGTTCCATTCATTAATAAAAGGGGTAATTTTCCCCTACACGTTAAAATATCTAATGGATATTAATTTATTGTTAAAATTGTTATCAAATATTTAAATGGTATTATCGATTATTATATATTTTATTATTTAAATATATCAGTTTTGTGAATTTTTCAACTTTAAATTGTATTAATAATATTGTAGTCCACTTTTTCCATATATAGATATTTTTTTACACATTGTAGTGGGATTATATAATAGGGTTGAATGAATCAAAATTTTTTAATTGGATCCACAAAAAATTTGATGTTTATAACTTCATTTATAATTAATAATGAAGAATAATGACTTTTGTATATTTTATTATGCTGAATATTAAAGAATAAATCAATGACCTTGACTAGTATATATATTAACAAATATGAATAATTATCTATGTAATAATAGAAATTACAATGGTAAATCAATACATATTAACTTATAAATTTCTATGTGAGACTATTTATTAAGATTGCATCATTTATGTAAAAATTTTCAAATCAAGAATAAAATTATTTTAACCATGGGGTATTCATTTAATTTTGTGTACAATATCAAAATGGGTATAAGATCAAATTATTTTTTATAAATTCAAATTATTTGGATATCACATTAATATGTGAAAAAATAAATATGATTTAAATATTGTTAATTTTTCATATATATACAGGAAACACTAGTTCATAAAATTTAGAGAAAGTGATGTTTTTTCCCATGATAAATAGTAGTTGAGTTTAATAAAACAGACAAACTATTTACTAAAATTCTTATTTTAAAATATTCATAATATTATTGGTTGAAAAATTTTAATGTTGAAGTGTATACACTTAAAATATAATTTGAAAATATCTCTCACCCATATATGAAATGATTTTATTGGATTAATTATAATTGGATGAAGGACATTAAATTTAAAAGATTTTTTTATAGTTAAAACCAATTAATAAAATGTTTTACATGATAATGGAAATATTTAAATTATTTTATATTTATCATTATTTTATTTTATTATTTAGAGGTAAAATTAGTTGTTAAATTTATTAAAGAAAAATTTAATCTATGATGATATAATTTAATATCTTCATTATCATAATGAGTTTTGAAATCTTTTTATAATAGTATGTATTGATTTTATTATGTATGTATATGTATTAAATTATTATTCTTTATATTATATTTGAGTTAAAATTAAGAATTAAAAATGGTGTATTGTTTAGTATATATATATATGAATAATATCTAATGGAATAATGTTTCCCTCTGATGAATTTCATTTCGCATATCATTTCTCATGATATATCTTTCCTTATTTTTTTAATGCATTCTTCTAGTTCATTAGATTAACTCATGGGATCTATGATATATTTTATGATACATTGATGTCAAATTGGATAACACTTTTATAGTAATAAAATATTGGGTGGTAATCATGGATTGGGTTAGACCAAATTCAAAAAATAACATTGTAATAGTTTATCCTTATTGTATTAAAACACATCGTAGGTTATCCTGGGGTCAAAAGGTGATCCTATTTATGAATAATATTTGTTTTCATCAATGATCAGGAAGAATGAATACTTAATTGAATAAAATATAATCTAAAAGGATTATCCTATATAGCAGTTAGAATAAATATCAAATTCATCAATATTTATTTTAATACATTAATAAAAGATTCATCTCCTTCGTAAGTACTTTATGAAATTTTTTCATAAAATAAAAAAAGAATGATTCATATTAAAAAATATTATATTCCATTTCAATGCACACATTTTATCTAAATTAGTTTATTATGAAATATCAAAATAAAAATTTTTATATCGAAAAATATAATAATTAGTACACAAGCATGTTATCATAGTGGGTATAATAAATATACTATTAAAGGGAGTTTCATTTTAATATGTTTAAATGTATATTATATGTACACATACAACATAATTAATCTTGTTTTCCATTTCATCAATAATAATATTTTTCATTATATAATATAAGATATTTTTTAGTAATAATGAAATGTTTAAAATTATTAAAACATGGGATAAAAATTATTAATGATATAATGAAGTCTTTGAAAACCCATATTCTATGAAATTTTTAGTGATATATTATAGACATAACAAGAAACATTTTTAATTAAGCGATAATAAAAATATTATATTTTTTTATATTCCATTTTAAATATATATATATATAATTTTTCTATTTAGTGATGATTATGGATATTCTAGATAATCTTAAATCATAATAAATTATTTTTCATTGTTATGTATGGGGGTTTCTCATATAATTATTTTTCACTATTGGGTTTTCTCACTTATTTCCTTCAAATTTGAGGGATAATTGATATGGTATCTCTATCAGATGTTCATTATGGGTAAATTGGATTTCGATACATATTTTAGCATCCTTATAAGATATGATACAATGAAAAGGGTCTAGTGTTATTATTAAATTATATCTATATGTTATATTGTCCCAATGTTTTTTTTTTGAAAATAAAAAAATAAAACTTTATAGTGTTACAATCCAAATTTTTTGGAGTTTTTTTCTTTTTCATTTATCGATGAAAATGTCAGTAAATTTAATATTGAATTGGTATTATAAAGTATCTAATGTTCATGTATAAAATTTTAATATAATATCACCTTAATTTATATTCATATAATTGGAGACAAATATTTATTATTAATATTATCATAACTACTATTTCAATTATCAAAAATAATTATTATAATATTTTTTTATTAGGAATAGGAATGTTTCTTTAATTATTTTCATTAGTATTTTTATATATATCATATGTTTTATTTTTATTGATATTTTTATAAGTATTATCATCATAATCATTGTATGATCATTTTTATCATAATATGAAAATATTTATATTTGGATGTGTGTATTTTTGTATGTGGGTTTGAGTGACTGTACAAACATTGGTTTATACTATAAAACTATTTCATAGACACCGTTTTCAGGATAGAAATGTTATTGGATGTGTTTAATAAAAAAACAATAACATTATATGATATTGGTGATATTATACAAAGATAAATGTAATAATTTATAGAATAATCATAAAATTTGAAAAAAATACCAAACCTCTATCCTCAGTTAGAGTGGTTACATTTTCAACGTAATGTGTATCTAACTAAAAAAGAAAATCTATCCATCCTTTTAAAGGATATAATTAAATAATAACTAATATACCCATTTGGATGTTTGTTCTTTCAACTAAATGGTCTTCATAATTTAACTACATTTCCTTGTAATATACTCTAACAGTATTCAATTTTAAAAATTTATCTTAATGTTTGGGTGGTGTTGTATGTGTTACCACTGAAAAAGGATTACATGAGTTCATGGGAATTCAATCCACATGGTTACCCATCAAATTTCATTTTCTTAATACCTATTTCATAAACCATTATTCCACTAAAAATCCCTTATAAGGATATTATATTCATCAACACATTAGTTTCAATAGTAACATTATGATCATGGAAGACAAATCGATATTCATAGATACATCCATTTGAAATGAATGGATACATAAAAAACTAATACCCAATTAAAAACCATATAAAATAAATATACACCATAGTCAAATGTTATTAAAAGAATAAGGGTTGAAAAAATAATAATCCCATGGAGATTTCATTAACTCTTTATTCCAATCATTTATAAGTTATTCCATATTCATTTCAATAAATAGAAATATTCTATAGTTGTTCATATTAATCATTAATTCAACCCATACACATTTCCAATCCCTTGATCATGATAAATATATAATTGGTGGGGGGAATTACGACTACTTATATCAATCTAGTTAGTATTTTACACTTGAGTCAGAGCATAAATGTTTTGTAGTTCTTTCAAACATGTGATCTAGAATTAAGAATAACTGTTTCCAGGAAGTTTCCATTGGATTTATTCCTAGAGCTAGAATATTACAATAGTTCTTTAACCAAAGAGGACATGCTTTCCAAAGTTAGATGTTCGTTATGTTTTTATCTTTACGATACATAATATTGTACATTGGTCGAGAGGATGGGAGGTCAGACTCATAAAACCCTTTGGGGGGTGAATTATTGTCTACATCAGGACTCTCTTTGAAAAATTAAAATAATTTCATGATTCCTTGTTAACTCACCAAGTATATCATAAGTATCCAATGGAAATTATAATCACATATTAAAATGTGTAAAACAATAAAATCATCTGTATGTATTCAAGTTTCATCATTAATGGAAATATCTGTATTTATTATAGGTTTCCCATCAATTGTATCATATAATATAATGATTAGAGGTTTTCATAATCATCATTGTGATGATACTGGTTTTTAAGCCACTAAGTCTGAACTCTAGAATTTATTTTCATCTACGGAGAAAAATGTTTTATTTGATCTTAGAATTGTGCTCATAAAATGATCTACCTATTTATCCTTCAGAAAGGAATCAGAAACCTCTTAGTTTGGTGATGCTTAATAGGACACGCCATACCATTTAAGGTCATGTGATAAGGTCCTTTAAGAGAATGATGCTTAGTAAAATATTAGTTTGGGATTTATGATGAAGCAGCCCAAGGAACATGGAAGGGATATGGGTTTCCAAGTAAGATCATACCCCATGGGGAATATGGCCCAAATAAAATAAGGATGATTTGAAATTTTGGTTTTGAACCCCAAGGAGGCGTCCTTTGTATCCTATATGGATTGGAATCAAATGCCACATAGTTTGATAAATATCATTGCAGAGTATAATCCTTTTAGAGAGATGGGTTTGGGATTACTTCCTGAAAAGATGTATCAATGACTTGTGGATTTAATTTTTGGCTTATTTACTAAGGAGAAATCCCAAATTGGAAGAATTTGGGGTTGGATTCCTGAGGAGGATATCTAGTGTGCTCGGACTCTGAAAGATCTTCCTGCGTATCTTAGTTTGAACATGAATCAGAGTTCTCGTAGTTCCATTTAAAGAGTGTGTGTGAAAATGTTTTAACCATCACATATCTCTAAGCCCATGTGAGTCATGGTCGGTGTTAGAAATAAAATAATGTGAAAGATTCAACAATGGTACTCCAATTTTCCTCCTCCACTGATGGAAGATGGAACATCGACCATGGAAGAGGGTGAGAAGATGAGCCTTCCCTACATTCTATTTACAATTTATGAAGGTCCAATATAAGTAAGAAGGGGTGAAAGTGAGGGGCTTATACCAGGAGGGATTCCCTATTGAAATTGGTTGGAACTTACACCTATGGAGGATGCCCATTTGAGAATTTTTTGGGGCTTACTCTTAAGGATGATTACCATTTTAGAATTAGTTTTGGATTACTACTAAAGAGGATGCCCATTTGAGAATTTTTTTGGGATTACACCTATAGAGTATTCCCAATTGAGAATTGTTTGCTGCGTACTCATAAGATGGATTCCAAGATGAGAATTGGTTGGGGCTTACTCCTAAAGAGGATGCACATTTGGTTTTACCTGGAATAGGAGTTAGTTGATGAGGTTTGAGGAGTTTCGTGAAGATCACATTGACTCATGGTAATCAAGGAAGATATAAGAAGAGTCCAAACTCATAACATGTGAAAGGAACCAAGAGGTGTATGTCAACTCAAGGAATATCATTGAGTGTGATGGAGTGTCTTGGATCAGGGAATTCCATGGATAGATGTTGGGCAACAAAAAGTGTTCAATGGAAAATGTCACTGACCTAATTTGAAATGTTCACAGGTGATCCGACAAGGTGACTCGCATATGTTCTCTTCAAAAGGCCTTCACATAAGTACTCCATGCTCGTGTTGTGCCCAGGTGCTCCGCACTGGTGCGCTGCATAGGTTTGTTGCGCAGGTGCTCCATGCAGCTCCATATGTTCTCGACACTGATGGGAATTTGAACCACTTTTCCCATATAATTTTCTATTATCTTAGGTTTAAAAGAGCTACAAGATAGTGATTCAGTGATCTTGGTGATATAGATCCGCAATGGGATCTTTGGGACTTCTTCCAAAATTTTTTACTTGTTGAAATGGGGATCCCAAGGGTCCTACGTATAGGTATGGAGGGGACCTGATCGATGGGAGTTTTTCCATGCAGGACCTTCAAATATGTCCTCTACGTAGGTCCTTCAAATAGAGGTTGAAAAATTTATATTCTGCGTAGGTCTTATTCAAATTTCATCCACATAGGACTTCTGTGTAGGTCCCTTTGTGAAATTTATCCATCTTCCATGGGCCATAACATTTTATATGTCAGTGAGTTTGGGAACTACGACTAGTAAAATCGAGGGTCCTGAAGAGATATACACATCTCAATATAGTAAATACACTATTTCTTCTTAGAAGAAACATGTATATTTAATTTAATCTTTTGATGCCTTTTCACCGTCGATCTTGAGAATCCTCTGTGTACTCTTGGTTGGGGGAATAATTTCACTTATACATTTGTATGGAGTAGTATTTTGGCACATAGAAATCCAGTATTCATCTACTTTATTTAGGGTGAAAACAACATTACTCATACTTTACATCATTTTTATATGTGAGAATCATATCTTAACAATGTGGAAAAGTGCATGGAACAAATTTCATGGTTTCAACAATAAATAACCTAAAAATAAGATTAATTCCATAATAACTGGTACGGATTATGAAATCCCATTACTTTGACTATATTATAAGATTCACCCTTGTGTGTAATGTTCCTACATGTGGAGATATGGATCTAATTTACCACATTCATTTAAAATAACAATACATCCCAAAATCCAAAATAATATTCAAAATGACTTTATGGAAAATTGGACTGTTCGGTTCTATTTATTGGTAGAAAAATGGGAGTCAATTTGATTCGAAATTCCCATCACCGATTCAGAATTGGGGTTTGGAAAATAAACATTGTACTTGTAAAGACCATGTAAACTAAAATTGTGAACCTTGACATATTTATATTTCAAGTATTTTGAGTCCTTCCCTATTGGTTGAGGATGATGACTGGTTGTATGTTCGTGATATTAAATAAGGATTAGTACACTATGATTGATCTAATAGAGTGTGTTGGCTATGTAGTAAATGGAAATTATTATAGATCATTCATATTGTTCTATTTAAAAATGACTTGGTGCAATTTTATTAAAAATATACTATAGAAATAATGTGGTCAAACTCATGATTTTACAAATAATCATGCATGTTATTGTGATTAAACTCAATAAAAATCGTTGACTCCCATCAAAGATCATTTTTATTAATACACATATGTAAACTCAAAGACTCATACAAATCTGTATGATTATTCTATGAGTTGAATCTGCTAGTTGATAAGGGAATATGATGGTATTATATCATCAGGAAACCATCCATGATTTGTTTGATGTGATCATCTCCTCCAAAAGTTGAACGGTTCTATATTGACTCTTATAAACCTAAAATTTGTGTTTCTTTTTTATAATGTTTATATGTCGTCTCTCATATATAATTGAAAGAACTATAGGGTATATTGTTCATTGAACTATTGTATAAAAATTTTCAATTGAATAATGAATTATGTAAAACTCATAATATTGGTTCCCACGGATTCTAGGTAGCTGTAGTGATTGAGCTTGTATAACCGAATTTTCATTGACATGGGAAGGAGTTATATTCCAAGTTTAATTCATTTACGGATATTATGTGAAAATGGATATCCAATCTACTACGTAATGATCAAATGTTTAATTTATTCATCAATTATATTAGAATAATGAAATTTTACATTGGGACATCATCATTAATTCTAAATATACAACATTCTACCCTGATGAACAATTATTCGTACAAGGAATTGAATGCCTAGAAGATTGAGATCAACTAAACTACCTTCATAGAACTTTTTCATTATGAATGGTTATAGAAATAGTATTACTAAAAGGTTTTATAATAGGATAATATACTATATGATTTTTTAAACATAATAGTTCTTATATTGATTATACATTATTTATCTATGAAAAGTAAGTTAAATAGATTACTAGGGGATATGATGTTGGTGTTGTGAACTCCTTAGATATGTAATATCATCAAAATTTGGGTATCATTACTCATATAAAAATTGTATTTTCTAAAAAAATTATTGGAAAAGTATAATTCAACATATAAATAGGGCTTATTGTTATAATCAATCAATATAATTTTAGAAATACAAATTTATAAATTATAATGAAATTCATTCATTTAATCTTATAAAAAATAATATCATTATGATAAATTTTATAGTATATTTAAAACAAATTGTAATATTATAAATGAACATTCAAAAAAAGTATATATTTTAAATTTTTAGAATTACCCCATTGTGCAGAAAAATTAATTTTTACCTCCAAGAATATTCTTCCACATTAATCTCATAATACAAAGATAATATCAACCAACATAAAAATTCAGAAAATAATAATTTCAATTTCCGAACCAAAAATATTATGATAAATAATCTATTAATATATAATTGATATATATTTTTAGAGAGTGAGACTCCAAAACAAATCTATATTGAAGAATGTTTAAATTAGACCATGACCATATATATCATAAATAAAATTAACTATTTATGCGAGAATAATATACAATATATGTCTTACTAGGAATATTATTTCCTAATTTTTTAATACAAACATCCCATATTTAATACTTTTTTAAACGAAATAAGTTAAAATTTTATTCATAGAATTAGTGATTTAATATAGTACTAAACAATTGATTTAAAATTCATTTAGTGTAGTAATACAATTCCAAATTTTTAGAAACTGAAATCATATAATCTGTTAAAATAAACAATCTAATGAAAAATAGATTTAGAAAGTCATGTTAAAGTGAATCCATTTTATATTAGTATTTATGTGTTTTTGTATTTAAGAACGAGTACCCTATTAAATTAAATATATTTTCTAATAATAATAAATCGAAACAACTGTATAGATAATTAGTATGTTAACTTTATTTCCTTATAAATCACATCCACTTACATTCATTCATTCACTTTTGTTTATCAAAATTTATAATTATATAATCACAATGATGATCTACCTTCCAAAAAGAGTTTTTTCACTCAACACTCAAGAACATTCAATATCATTTTATGTTCAATCATTGACATTACTTAGTCTATTATATCCTTTTCTTTATCATATTTTCTATAGTATCGAATTAATGTTACACTAATCAAAATTACATCCAGCTACATTCCTAAATATATATATTCATATAACTGATACCCATTTTTTATTTGGACGGTTTATAATCCATAACAATTAATAAAATGGAATATCGACCCTCATAGCCACATATATTTTTCACATTTTTTTCATTTAAATATAAATATTTTTCATATTTTTTAATTATTTATAGATTATATGGAAATATAAATATTATGAAAATTTCATTATGACATTACAACCCATAAATTATGATTGTAGATTAACACTATCCACCATAATACTGAGAACCTTCTTAATTGATCCAATGAACATGCTTTTCATTACACAGTTAGATAAAAATACATCATGAAATACACTACGATATAGATATGAAAGGGTTGATAGGAATGTAACACGACCTAACTAATAGGTTGTATAGTATTTTTTAGTATTGTATGGAGTTAAAAGATATTTATGGTCATAAAATAATTTTAATGGGTATTAAAAATAATTACAAAATAAATAATATTTAAAACACTTAACTATTATATATTATTACAAGAATCATGTAATTTTCATGTTTTCAATGTATCCCAAGTGTCTAAGGAAATAATAAATAAAAGTATTTATATTTATTATAGAATTTAACTCATTTAAATGAGTCAATAGAATGGAAATTAAATTCTAGAGTGAATAATTATATCCTACTAATTAAAAAATTAATGAAATTTAAAAGGAAAAATGAATCATATTGAAAATAATATAATTCCAATACCTTAAAACAATAAATGACCTCTATATAGAAAGGAATTAGTATATAACATTGTTCAATATGATCAAAATTTTTTCCTTTTATGAAAACACTCAAAAATAATTAAAAATGAAAACCAATCTAATAGATAATGACTCAACCATGAAAATTTCCTGACTCTCCAACACGTTTCCCAAATTATAAATTATATAATTAAGGATTGATCAAAATGATAATAAGTATGAATTATATATGGTAATTAGAGAACACATATAATCTAAACATACAACTTCCTATCATTTATTTTTGACTGAACGACTAAAAAACACATTCTGTAATTTATTCTTATTATAAAACAAAATAAATTAGTTAAAAATTTTAATAATAAACCATGAAAATAAAAATATAAAGGAATGAAATGTGTATTTCCTATCAATAGTATTGCTATTAATCCCCCATCAAATTTCCACCCAAAAATATTTCTATAATATAGTGGTTTTCATAGATTACATAGTGGAAACCACAATATGAAAAATAATCCACTGATCCATTATATTAAAAAAATTCATGTAGATTGAACCGTTTACCAGTAGAATAAAATTAGTTCATGTGTTAAAATATAACCTTGGATTCCTTATATCAAGTGTAATGAAATTTATTGTCCAAACTATCTTCAATATAATTAAATATAATATGATATATGATGGATGAAAATATATTTTAGGTTTCTTACATTGAGGTTTCATTAGTAATAAATCAAATAAAAAAACTCAAAAACAACTTCATATCTATCATTAGCCAAATAAGTGTTAACACATATAGAATATTGCAATAATATTTTGTAAGCATCAAATATAAAATAATGAGCATATACTAAATTATAATCATATTCTTTGACATGGTTCACGTGTGTTTTTTATCTTCTACAGAGGAATTCAAATAAATTATCTTGATATGATTTTCTTTCCTTATACATCAGTTTCCATAAAATAATGATATTATAGTTAATTGAGATCAATGAATACATTGATTACGATAGTTGTGTACTAGTCCTTTTGTAAATGCATTCAATTTTTTAGTCCCCCATACAATCATCATGTAAATCCAAACAAAATTCTTTCTAAATACATTTAATACTCATTCGTATTTAGCTCAAAATTTTTACGGTAATATTCAATTTATTTAACCATTCAATGCACAAGTGTGACATATGTTCTTATTATTCTCCTTATTTTTGGATTTTTTTACAACAAAAAAATTACTACAATTATTAAATAAAATAATCCAATCTAGTTGTGTTGGGTGTTGTAATATAAGAATAAATAATAAATTAATTCAAATACATGTTTTATTACAAAAAAATAAATTAGTAAATTAAATAAATAAAATTATATATGAATTTTTGATAATTTTATTTTTTATAAATTTTTTATAATTATATATCGGTTATTTTTTAATATTATTTTGTCTTAAGAAATAACAAATGAATTTAAGATATAATATCTCTATAAATAGTTTCACTTTGTACACTAATTATTGAAATACCAATTGTAACAGGGTTATTATTACATAAAGATATATATTTGGAAAAAAGTATATTTTTATTCAATTTAATATGAAAATAAGTAATACGATAAGGTAAATGGGTTAGGGAAATTGAAATATATTTATGATATAGGGGACTAGGTCTATCATTGGATTCAACTACTGATGTTCTCCCATATACTAAAATGGGTACTTATTAAAGGTAGAATAAATATGACTCACCCACCTCATCCTTTATATTTGAAAGTAATTTGAACTCGAAATAATATTTGGTACCCCTTTGTATGATCAATTAAGTCACACCAAAGGTATTTTTATGGTTTCTACACTTTCCAATATGCTTTCCAATATTTATATACATTAGAGGTCGAATCTATATTGGTGGCTGCTATCTGTTGTGCAATACATGCCGAATATCTGCTTGAGTGTATTGATTTAAAATCCATATAATTTATTAATTAATGAATTATTTATAATCCCAATTGTAATACCTTATGTATAGTCCCTGTAATGGTATTAGGTTAAATTAATCATTGACTAGAGGATAAATCATTAAGATCAACATGAATAATGCTATATCTAAGTTAAATATAATATTAGGAATAAGGATAGAAAAGAATTTCAATGTAATGTGATGATATACTAAGATATTCTTATGATCATACAGAAAATTCTCCAAGTTTATCACATACTCTTGAAATGCAATTTTTTTAGTTATGATTTTTTATACATTCAGAAATATTCATTTTATATTCCTCTTAAAAATGAGATCTCTTGAAGTGGTTATTATTCCACTTCTTATAACTAACTTCAGATTCTGTCCCCATGAAAATGTAAAATAATTATGAAAAATTAAATTATGCTACAAACCATCTAATATGTTTGTAAAAATATTCATCCATCAGTTATCTTCATCAATTCAACCATAAGTACTATATTCCTCCATGTTGATATTGTTTCCCAACACCGTGATAACTATTAGATACAATTATATAATCCTACAATCCATATTGTAATTTCATTCTCCATTGAGAAACATTCGGTAGATGGGTTCAACTTAATTGAAGAATTCTGACAATTGGTGAGATTTAGCATCTACATAATCCTGCTCTATGTGATTTTCAGTGAAGAAAATATTTAGTCATGAAGATGTTACTATGTAAGATTGGACAACTTTATTATTTTGAGGTGAATTTCTATAGAAAATTCCCCCTATATAGGCTATAGAGGTTGGATATATTACGGTTAAATTGCACTAGTCCTACTAAATTTATAATGATATGATAGGGTGGGATATTTTGTGGATAATTTGAGTTCTATTGGATTGGAAATCATATGTGTTGGTTATGGGATCTCGTCTCTAGAAGTTGGTGTTATGTAATTTGAACTGAGATTCAACATGTTTGAACTATTTGTATTTATTCATGGATCTAGGAATTTTTTCCCATATCTTAGTTAAAGGGATGGGTTGGTAGAATAAATGGAACTAAAAATATATATCCTTGTTTTTTATTGGATTTATGCGGTAATAAGGTTTGATTTGTTTGGATTCATATTATTAAATGGTTTCTAGATCTATACTAATAATATTATTTTGGAATTATTGTTTCATAAAAATAATTAGATTTTTTATAATGTTACATTCATTTGTTGAAGATTTTGTTCATTTAACAATGGTAAATAAAAATGGGCAACTCAAATTTATATTGTATATTTCTTAGATATCCATATATACTGATGGATTATGTTTTCATTATGAAACCATTTAGAAGTAGTATTGATCAACTGTATCACATCTTCATGGGACATAGATATAATGGATAAATCTATTACAAGGCCATTAGAATATTGATCCAATGAAATAAAATATAAATAATCCATATAGAGGAAGGAAGAAGGGTTATAATCGAATTTCAAAACTATTTAAATGGTTTATTCATGTTTGATCATCATATTTGATAATCAGAAATTCAAAATTATTTCATTATTAAGTCTTTATGTATCTATATAGGGCTACTGAAATAATATTTAGCTGATAGTGAGGTTGGTGTTGTTATCTTATTAGTTTTGTGGCTCACTGATCATGTGATACAGTTCATTTCATATAAATTTGATTTTAATTGTGAAGTGACATGTAAGAAACTGAATCTTCATTTCAGATAAGTCTTTCCTTTTCTGGAGTTTTTGAGGATATTTGGAGATTTTGGAAATTTAGTGGAGTACGAAAAAACCCACTACACGCCGTGTACATTAAAAATACACACCGTGTACTTTTATTTTTTTTTCTCTAAACAGACCGGGGGTGTGCCTAATCGCCGTAATCATCTTTATTTAGGTCTGGTTCGTCCGAGAGCGACCCGTATTACCTGATCTTCCCTGAGCTCCTGTTTCTCCGTCCGTTCCCCGATTCGATCACGGTCGATTGCGTTGGAAGCGTAGCAGTGAGTTCTCCCTTCTTCTTGACCCTTGTTTTCCAATTCTTCCCCTTTCTCAAGTTATCTAATATTGATTGTTTTGTGCGTTTCCTCAGATCTACAACGTTCTAGGGATAATTATCCATCATGGTTCAAGTATATCAATCTCCTAGGATCAATGTAGGTGGATTGTGCCTTACCATTCAAAGTGTTTGAGTTTATGTGCAAATTTTCACTGATACCCATGAACGGGGTATCACCTGTTTTCCTTTTTTTCCTTTTTGTTTTACTTCCTTTCTTGAATGCTTGTGTAGAGGTAAATTTGACCATGATCAAGGATAATTTTCTGTGCTGGCTTGTTTTTCTCTTAATTTGTTCTATATGCAACCTTTGAGTCTCGTTTTCCTTTGGCTGTTACACCAGTTTCCATTCCTTGGGGTTATAGGTTGAAGTGAAACTCTTGACATGCTTGTTTCCTTGTAGACTATTTAAATAAGTAGCTCTATAGGTGTACTTTGGTTAGAAAAGTATCTCTATAGGTTTACTTTATCCTCATAACATTATTATGCACAGACTGGCATGGGTCTAAGAGAACCTGGTGCTGTAGACTATAAGGGATAGACAGAGTGAGCTTCCCAGAGAGTCTTAGATATTACAGAATACAGAGGGGATGGACCTAGTGTGCTCGTAGAGAGTCTTGTATTTTATATACTACAAGAGGGTAGATCTAGTGAGCTTCCTCAGAGAGTCTTACCTTGTTTGAATCTCTTTAAGAACCTTCCCAGGCTAAAGGGGGAATTGACCGAGTGAGCTTCCTCTGAGAGTATGTGGTATACCTGAGGCTATAGGAGGAATTGAACGAGATAGCTTCCTCAAAGAGTCTCTAGACCTTGGGGATAAGAGGGTTAGACTGTGTGATCTTCCTCAAGAGAGTCCATGACTACCCTAGACTATAAGGGGAATTGACCGAGTGGGCTTCCCCAGAGAGTCTCATAAATTCGAATGACCATGCCAAAGGGGTTAGGCAAAGTGCACTCCCAAGAGGGTTGTGGTACATCTTGGACAGGACCAGAGGGGATGGCTGTGAGTACTTCCCTGAGGGTTCTGGATTATTAGCTATTTGTTTCACTGCTGTTGATTTGTTGTGGATTGATTACTGCTATGTATAATCCTGTTTTACTTCTTACTATTTACTACCTTCTTCTTGCTGTCACTATTTACTGCTTATAGTACTTTTACCTGCCATATATTCACTGACTGTTAGGAACAGATCTTCGGGGGAATTCCTACTGGGATATTATCTCACACCCTGTTTGGTCCATTCTTTTGGGCCCAAGATGACTATGTTGTTGTAGGTATAGACAAGGGAAAGCACCCTTCGACTCTTGGAACTTGATTTCTTGGATTAGGGGATCATTGGACCAATCTTTGGCATGCGATGCTGAGGAGCTGTTTTCATTTCTTTTGTACTTGTTTTGGTACTGCAGTTTTTTCCTACATTGTGACTGGTTGGATGCTTTCCTAGTTATGTAATATGCATCATTTTATATATACATATGTGCTCGATTTGTTGATTTAGTCATCCACTGTTATATTGTTGGTTACTACTGCTTCCACTATTGCATGTTTATTTTTCTTCTGTTTTATACTCTGCCAACGAGCGCATAGTTTCCCCACTATCACACCCAAGGCCCTTGCTACTATTCGGCATCCTCCGGCGTTTGGGGAAATGGGTTTGTGGCCATGTGACCAGCCATGTACGGGGTGCCTCTGGGTGGCTTCCGAAAATGGGACATTACAAAGTGGTATTAGAGGAGATTCTTTTCTCTTTCCATGCTATTTGGAGACTTTACCCAAGGATAGTATGGAGTCAGTAAATGGTAATAATATGTGCCCGAGACTAGATAAATCATGTATAAGGACAATCCATACAACCTCATTTATTGCAATTTCTGCTTTTGAGATTTTATGGTTGATACGATTTCACCTAGAGTGATTCACATGCTTTGTACTGATATTGTTTTGATATTATGGTTATATTTCTATCGCAACCCAATGAATTGAGGGTATTCCATCTCATTCATCATATAGGAACTTGTAAAAATCACATTCCATTCATTCTTTCCAGGACATTTAGGGTGTATTAGATATTTCATGTTATTGTGCTAGATGTTGTGTAGATTATGCATGTTGTTGTGATAGATTACTGACAGAATCTGTGCTACTTTTTAGAGAATTGTTTGTATTGTGCTTTTTTTAAATGAACGCCAAATTTTTATTCTTGAGGTGTTATGGGCCCTCTTGAATCAAAAATTGCTGAATCAGGATCCTGCTTTCTCTTTTACATGACTGTAGGGGATGCCAATATTTGATTCGCGGGGAGTATGGGCCGTCACAGATTAGAATTTGACATCTCCTTGCCTTGTTTTCCGTGTTTCTAGGATTCTACGCAGTTTCTAAGCTACTGACCAGAAAAACCCAGAATACACGGTGTGTAATTTCTGGTTACACATTGTGTAGTTTTTAAGTCGTGTTACTGATTGTGTGTGTAGGAACACGATGTTGTGAAAATAACACCAGGAGCACGCCGTATACGGTATGTACACACCGTGTAGTGTAGAGCCTTATACCCATCCAGGTCATGTAGAAAACGGGTTAGGGAAGCTCGAGTAGAACACTCTGTGTTGTAAAGGAACATGCGGTGTAGTTCTGTCCAGGTACCCGGCTGTGTCACGAACAACACGGGTCGGCGTGACCTTCTCTAGGAAACGCCGTGTTGCTCTTGGAACACGCCATGTAGTCTTTCCCAGGTACCCAGCCATGTCAAAAACAACACAGGACGGTTTCAACTTCTCTTATACGTGCCTTGTTTGTTTAGAACACACCGTGTATGTTCCATCAATGTAGACAGTCGTGTAACTAACAACACGGGGCACCGAGTAAGTGACTAGTACACGTCGTGTCCTGAGGGAACACTCTGTGTAGTCTGAGGTAAGTTTGAACCGTATGAGTTAGCCATGTAAGGAGACTTAGGCTAGGGAATAGTTTTCAAATACACTCCGTGTGTTGGGTCAATACGCCGTGTAGTTTGAGGTGCTATACTACCTATAGGTTAGGGGTACACGCCTATGTCAGTGGCTTAAGAAGACACGCCGTGTAGTTTTTATACACACCATGAAGTCGTGTTTTGTAAACTTGTCTGTTTTTCTTCCCATGTTCCTATTTTGTACTCTTGTGTTCTCTGTCCTTGTTTTTCTGATCTAAGTTAAACTTTTGATCTTTCTGAGATATGCCTCTGAGACGTCCTCCAGTTGTATGTCTGTCGTTAGGCAGTCATCAGACGCCAGATAAGGCTGATTAGGGACTTCCTGTCGATCCTCCAGTCGAGCCTACCTTGGCACTAGCTGTCATACCCGTTGTAGGCACCGAGGCGCAGTTCAGGGAGGACTTCTTGAGGATGATCCAGACCTTCCAGAGAGTGCTGCCTCTTGACCCTTTGATGGCTATGTTGACGCTGGTTTTCCAAAAGCATTATCCTCCTACTTTTTTAGGGGATGGAGGACCTTAGGCTGCAAAGTCATAGATAGAGGCCATAAGGGCCATCTTTGAGAACCTAGAGATCCCTCTGGAGAAAAGGGTAATGATGGATACTTATATGCTCCAGGACACTATCAAGAGGTGTTGGGAGGTGATATCACGGTCAGGGAATCAATAGGATATGTCTTGGGACAAGTTTCGATGCACCTTCTATGACTACTTCTATCCAGAGACCTTGAGGGCCGATCAAGCCTGGGAGTTTATGAATCTGTAGCATGGTACACTCTCTGTTATGGATTACTCATCTCGTTTCACTGATCTGCAGCGTTTCACACTGATTCCAGCAGGTGATGAATTTTTCACCGCTAAGAATTTTTTAGGACGGTATCAGGAAGGAGATCCATACCCAGGTGAATATATTCAAGTTGACTCTGATATCCTCCATCGTCATCCAGGAGCTGATCACTGAGGGCAATCTGAGGGATTCTGGAGTAGTGAGCAAGGGTGGTTCTTCATCAAGAGTTTTTGTTCCTCCTACAGAAATTAGGAAGCATCGCAGAGATTCTTCTCGAGGAGATAGAGGTTCGTGGGATGCATATTATGGCAGCCAGGTTTCATGATACCAGTGCAAAAGGAGTGGGAGTACTAGGCCCCAGTGCCAGAGGGATCTGATGGAGTGCCAGTCTTGCGAAAATATGGGTCATCTATAGTGATTCGGTCACATCTTCTCAACTCCAGCTGTTGGTAGGGGTTCCTCTATGACCCCGCGTTCTGGAGAGGCTTCACTAGTTTCCCACCAGTCAGGGAACTGGAGTTCTTCCGGCCGCTCAAGCTGAGGTGGAAGTCGCGGCCATGGTGGTTAGTCACCAGGTCATTAGTGACAACAGAGTGTATTAGCTCAGATCGGTCAGCCAGGGGTGCAGGGCCGGGTGCAGGCCCATCTTTCACTATAGATCAGACCTATCAAGAGCAGGACTTCTTCCCTTCTATAGTTCAAGGTACGATCTTAGTATCCTCATATTTATCTTCACCCCTTTTCGATACTGTTGCATCCCATAGCTTTATCTTTGTTGCAGTTGTAGAGATCCTTGGGCTCTATATCTTTTCGTCTGCCGAGTTGTTGACTCTTGACACACCGTTGGGAATGAGGACATCTAGAGTACGACCGAGCGCAGAATGCCCTCTCGAGTTCGTGGGGTGTCATTTTTTATGGGACCTCAATTTCCTCGAAATGACGGGTTATGATGTCATTCTAGGTATGGACTGGTTGTTTCCCTTCCAAGCAGTCGTCTATTGCTATTGATGCAGGGTGAGCTTCATATCACCAGAGGGTGGATATTTCCTTCATAGAGGCGAGTAGGATGTACAGGAGGTTAGAGCTAGACCATCGCATCATGGGGTAGGGAAAGTTACAACCCAGATTGTTAGTATTTATCTAGATGACCAGGGACTTCACGGTTAGACTTTTCTCCGGTGGTGGATCATTTCAGGGATGTTTTCCTTGAAGACTTTTCAGTTTTACTTCTAGAGCGTGAGGTAGACTTCTTGATTGAGCTCGTTCCAGAAGTGTAATTGGTGTCCATTCCTCTTTATAGGTTGGATACACCTGAGTTTCAGGAGCTCAAGAAGCTATTGGAGGAGTTGCAGGCACAGGGTTTCATCTGACCCAGTACTTCTCCATGGGGTTCGCCCGTTCTTTTCCTGAAAAAGGCAGACAGTACCCTTCGTCTTTGTGTGGATTATCAGAAGTTGAACCAGTTGACGGTCAAGAATGGATATCCCTTTCTAGGGATCGATGTTCTCATTGATCATCTTCGAGGAGCCCAGGTGTTCTCAATGATTGACATGGGGTCCGGTTATAATCAGTTGCATGTTAGACCATCAGATATACCTCTAAAAACTTTCAGGAGAAGGTATGGTCTTTTCGAGTATATAGTCATGTTGTATGGTCTCACGAACGCACCTACAGTTTTCATGGCACTGATGAACCGAGTGTTCCATCCGTACTTGGACTCTTTTTTCATGGACTTCGTGGACGATATCTTGGTGTAATCTCACACTCGACACGACCATGCCACACATCTTGAGATCTTTCTGATTACACTAAGAGAGCATCGGTTGTATGCAAAACTCTTGAAGATCCACTTTTGGAGGGATCATATTCACTTCTTGGGTTATGTTATCTCAGAGACAAGAGTGTAAGTAGACCTAGAGAAAGTGAGAGCTGTGGTTTCCTGGGAACAGCCGATGAATGTCTTTGAGGTGTGGAGTTTCCTAGGGCTGGTTGTATACTATAGATGCTTCATTCAGGAATTCTCGTTCCTAGAAGCACCGTTGACAGGTCTGAACAAGAAGAGGGTGAATTTTTTATGTTCATATTTTTGTGAGTCAGACTTTCATGAGATAAAAGGGAGGTTGACATCAGCACCGATACTAGTCTTGCCAGATCTAGGCAAGGGCTACACTATTTACTGTGATGCTTCAGGTTTCAGGCTGGTAGCTATACTCATGTATGGAGATTGAGTTGTTGCATACGGTTCTCGGAATTTGAGGCCACATGAGAGGAATTACCCTATGCACGATATGGGGTTGGCGATAGTTGTTCAAGCCTTACGCTGTTGGAGACACTATCTTCTGGGATAACACTTTTTGGTTTTCACCGACCACATGAGTCTCAATAATATCTTCACTCAGTATGATCTGAATCTGAGACAGTGTAGGTGGGTCGAGTATCATCAGTCATATGAAATAGAGCTCACCTATACGCTGAGAAAGGGCATTGCAGTAGTAGATGTGTCGAGTAGACGAACGTAGATTTAGGCAATTCAGGAGGCCAGTAGTGAGTGGCAGCTTATGGCTGTGTTCTTGGATATGTACTTAGAAGTTAATGACAGGCATGGACAGATTGTCCTATCTACGGTAGTTGTTACCTCTATACTTCTTGATTGGGTTTGGATGAGGAAACTATCAGATTTAGCGGCCTAGGTCCTAAGGGAGAGTGTGTCAAGAGGGGACCCTCTTCCTTGATGGACAGTGAGAGAGGATGAGATCTTGAAATTCTAGGGGCGTGTATGGGTACCAGCGGACATATGAAAGGAGTTGATGATGGATTTCCATTCCTCTGTTTGGGATGTTCATCCTGGAATCACCAAGATTTATTGGGATCTTCATCGCCAGTACTGGTGGACAGGTATGAAGAGGGATGTTGCTGGTTTTGTCATGAAATGTTCTACTTGTCAGCAGGTGAAAGAAGAGCATCAGCGACCAGCAAGGATTTTATATAAGTTACCCATTCCGGAGTGGAAGTGGAACGATGTCACGATGGACTTCATGAATGGGTTACCGAGGTCACCTTGGGGAAGTGATGGTGTTTGGGTCATCGTCGACAGGCTTACGAAGGTAGCACACTTCTTTTCGATCTAGGAAACCTTCAGTGTTGATGATCTGGGACGACTGTACATACAAGAAATTGTAAGTCAACATGGAGTTCTACACTCCATTATTTCAGACAGGGATGTGAACTTTACCTCTCGGTTCCGGCAGGGTCTTCAGAAGGCTTTGGGCACACAAGTACTTTTGAGTACATCATACCTCCCCTAGACTAATGGCCAGTCTAAGCGCACGGTCCAGGTGATTGAGGATATGCTCCAAGCTTGCATTCTAGACTTAGGTGGTTCTTGGGAGAAGTATATACCTCTGGTGTATTTTTCCTACAACAATAGTTTTTAGGTGACTATTCAGATGGCACTATACGAGGCTTTGTACTGTAGGCCGTACCGATCACCCTTATGCTGGTTGGAGGTAGGAAAGGCAGCTTTGCTAGGACCTTGTCTTGTTCAGGAGACTTCAGAGCAGATAGAGTTGATCTTGAAGAGGATGGATACAACATAGTCTTGACAGAAGTCTTATGCTGATTTGCTGAGATGACATCTGGAGTTCGTTGTCGGGGATTAGGTTTTCCTACATGTTGCACCAAGGTTGGGACACAAGAGGATTCGAAGACATGGTAAGATTTCACCATGGTACGTCGGGCTGTTGGAGGTGTTGGAGAGAGTTGGGTCAGTCGCCTATCGATTGCATCTACCTCAGAGGTATCATGCTATGCATGACGTCTTCTGTGTCTCTTAGCTCCGATGTTATTTTTCAGACCCTTCTCATGTCTTTCAACCCGAGGAGGTTGAGCTCGAAGAGGATTATTCTTTTGAAGAGCATCCTATCCAGATTTTCGATTGCAGTACAAAGGTTCTCTATGGTCGGTTTATTCCTCTAGTACGAGTACTATGGCAGCACGGGCGAGTACAGGGTGAGACTTGGGAGAGGGAGGCTAAGGTTTGATCACAGTGGCCGAAGATGTTCGAGGTTTATTCTTCTACGCCCATAAGGGGAAATTTGGGGATGAACTACTTTAAGGGGGAAGTTTTTAAGAACCCAGATCTTCGTTTCAGGTATGACATTCTTTTTCTAGAGATTTTTGGGATTTTTGGGGATTCTGGAAATTTTTGAAGTACACACCATGTACTTTCTAGGTACACATTGTGTACTCTTTTCCCACTCCAAGTCATTTGATGGCTATGTCCGGGCCACACACACGGTGTGTAGCGGTGATGTGGAGGCTGATTTTGGCGGAGTACGGAAAAACCCACTACAGGGCATGTACTTTCAAAATACATGCCTTGTACTTTTCTTTTTTTCACTAAACAAGACTGGGTCGCACCTAATCTCCATAATCATCTTCTTCTAGGTCTGGTTCGTCCAAGAGTGACCCGTACAGCCGGATCATCCCCGATCTCCCACCTCTTTGTCCGTTCTCCGATTCGAGCACGGTCAATTACATTGGAAGTGCAGTGGTGAGTTCTCCTTTCTACTTGAGCCCTGTTTTCCAATTATTCCTCTTTCTAAAGTTATCTAAGGTTGATTATTTTCTGAATTTCCTCAGATCTGTGATATTCTAGAGAGAATTAGCCGTCGTGGTTCAAGTATATCGATCTCATAGGATCCAGATAGGTGTTTTGTGCCTTACTATTCAAAGTCTCTGATTTCATGTGCGAATTTCCACTGATAATCATGAACACAGTATCAGGTGTTTACCTTTTTGCCCTTTATGTTTTTATGCCTTGAATTTATGCTTGTGTAAAGGTAAATTTGACCATGTTAGAGGATAATATTTTGTGATGGGATTTTTTTTCTCTTGCTTTGTTCTGTTTACGACCTTTGGGTCTCGTTTTCCTTTGGCTGTTACACCTGTTTCCATTCCTTGAGGTTATAGGTTGAATTGAAACTCATTACATGCTTGTTGCCTTGTATACTATTTAGCTATGTAGATCTATAGTTGTAATTTGGTTATCCATGTATCTCTATAGGTTTACTTTCGCCTTATAGAATTATTATGCACATATTGGCACGGGGATGAGAGAACCTGGTGCTGTAGACTATAAGGGATAGACCGAGTGAGCTTCTCAGAGTCTTAGATATTACATACTACAGAGGGGATGGACCGAGTGAGCTCCTAGAGATTCTTGGATTTTATAGACTATAGGAGGGTAGACCTAGTGTGCTTCCTCAAAGAGTCTTACCTTGTTTGAATCTCTTTGAGAACCTTCCCAGCCTAGAGGGGGAATTGAGCGAGTGAGCTTCCTCAGAGAGTCTGTGGTATACTTGAGGCTATAAGAGGAATTGACGGAGATAGATTTCTCAAAGAGTCTCTAGACCTTGGGGATAAGAGGGTTAGATAGCATGATCTTCCTAAAGAGAGTCCCTAACTACCCTAGAATATAAGAGGAATTGACCGAGTTTGCTTCCCCAGAGAGTCTCATAAATTTGTATAACCATGCTAGAGGTGTTAGGCTGAGTGCACTACCCAGAGTGTAGTGGTACATCTTGGATAGGACCAGAGGGGATGGCTGTGAGTACTTCCCAGAGGGTTCTAGATTATTAGCTGTATTTTCACTACTATTGATTTGTTGTGGATTGATTGCTGCTATGTATAATCTTGTTTTACAGCTTACTGTTTACTGCCTTCTGCTTGCTGTCGTTGTTTACTACTTTTTGTTCTTTTACCTTCCATATATTCACTAACTGTTAGGAACATATCTTCGGGTGAATTCATACTGGTATTCTATCTCACACACTATTTGGGCCATGCTTTTAGGCCCAAGAAGACTATGTTGTTGTAGGTATAGGCAAGGGAAAGCACCCTTCAACTTCTGGAACATGATTGCTTGGAGCAGGAGAGCATGAGACCAAGCTTTGGCTTGCGATGCTAAGGTGTTGTTCACTTTAATTCTATACTTGTTTAGGTACTTTAGTGTTTTCCAGAATTATGACTGGTTGGATGCTTTCCTAGTTATGTATTATGCCTCATTTCATATATACATATGTACTCTAGTTGTTGATTTAGTCTTCCGATGTTATATTCTTGGTTATTATTGCTTCCACTATTGCATGTTTATTTTTCATCTGCTATGTACTCTGTCAATGAGGGCATAGTTTCCCCATTATCACAGCCATGGCCCTCACTACTAGTCGGCAGCCTCTGGCGTTTGGGGAAATGCATTTGAGTCCATGTTACCAACCGAGTACGGGGCACCTCTAGGTGGCTTCCGGAACTGGGACGTTACATGACAATCTATAAAGAATTATTCTCGTTGAGATATAAAATAAATGAATATAATTTAACATTAAAATAACTAAAATAATAGGATTATAATTACTTGATATTAATTAATCAAAATATATAAATTAATATAAATTACATGGATTTTATAACATGAAGGGAAACGGTGCAATTATATTTCAATCAAAATATACACATTAAAATTCAATATACATGGTTTTGTACTTATTTGTTATTATTCTTTTCCTATAATCATAATAATTGTTGTTATATTTTTCATAATAACCCATCAATCAATGGATTAATGTAATATTGAAAACTAATTGTTACAGATAAATTTTTTCTTGTGTTTGATAGTTGTTATTGGAGGATATTGAAGTGAGATACGAATTTATGGAGCTAAATTTTCATCTATGAGATGTAAGTCATGATGTGGCCATAAACATCATGATACAAAGTGCTGGATATATTATAGGGTATACATACTATTTATGTATCATAGAACATAAATGAAATAATGTCCTTAGTAAATTTTTGTCGAGATATGTAGTCTTTATAGTCTATAAGATGGTGTTTCATAAAATATTATTATAATGTGTTTCAAAATGAATGTATTGAGGATGATTTTGATAAGTAAGAATTGTTATAAATTTTTAAGAATCCATATTCATAATAATTTTTATGTCTTATTATTTTCCCCATTGATGATATTTATATTTCCTGGTATGTATGATTTCATTGTTGAATTAATGTTCATTGGGATTTTTGTGAGTTTTTCAATGAATGTGAATCTCGAAGATTTTGTATCTACCATTAAAGGGATTATGAGAGCCTAATGCATAAGGCTTTGTTTGGGGTGTTTCTATGTCATAGTGCATGTGTCAAAAAAACTCCTTCCTTATTCATAATTAATTAAATAACTGAACAAAATTTAAATGGGGGAATGTGTAGTTAAGAAAGACATGTATTTCAGTGGTTTGTTCTATTTGGCTCAGTCTAGGTGAAACCATGCAAATTTACATCCAAACACCTCTCATTCAATTTCGATATTCAATTTAACAATCCCAATACATTTAATAAAGATCCTTTGATTTTTATTGATATTTGGGATATATTCAATTCATTTTTGTAGTACTTTTAGTGTCCCTTCATTATCTTTATCCCTTGGATTCTAAGATATCTAATGTGGGTGATCATGGTCAGTTCATATTCATTTATTTTTAGAATATTATCTTATTACCTAATCAATGAAGGTTGTGGTAGTAGTTTTATTTTGTTTTTGTGGATCTAGGTCAAATGTTCATCAATTTTTTTTGTGTTATATATTTTTTAGGATTACTAATAATGATTTCAGCTTTATAGTCAATTCATCCTTGCGTTATTCTTACACAGTAGTAGTAATGATTCTACTG
This sequence comes from Viscum album, assembly GCA_963277665.1. NCBI lineage: Eukaryota > Viridiplantae > Streptophyta > Magnoliopsida > Santalales > Viscaceae > Viscum > Viscum album. The sequence continues at coordinate 400,176,210 of OY728166.1, forward strand.
TGGTAGGGGATTTGAGTAATTTCTTTTAATTTCTATATAATGTGGAATTATCATGTTATTTAAAACATTTTTTTGACTATAATGATTATCATAACAAACATAATGAAATATTCTGAAGGATTTTAAATGGAATGGTGTGATAGACATGGGTTTCTATTATTCCATTATACTGAATATGTTGTGGATATCTATTTGTTCTTTCTACTCAATGTATTTTTTAATTCCATTTAATATATAATATTTTTGTGATCATATTTTTGGAGTCACGTTTCTTAAAATGGAAAAAACTAATGATAGTAATGAACCACTTGTTTGAAATATAGAATTGGTTCAAAATCACCCATGCAAGTGATTTTAAATGAATATTGTGGCCTAATTAAAAAAACTAATCATAGATGTGCCTTATTCCCTAAATTGGATACTTTGAATTTCGTTTTTAATTTTTGTCAATATATGAAATTTTGTTCACATTAGTAATTGGTTTTGAGAATTGGATAAACTATGAAATGAGGTTCTCAATCGTATTTTTGGTTGGTGTAGACAAATATAATTTATTATACAGATTGATGGATGAGTTGGTATGTGAATTCACATGTGGTGATACAGATGGATAAGTGTAGAATTTATATGGGTTTAATATGGTTAATGATGGTAAAAATATATATTTTTTGATATAGAGTATGTGATTATTAATAATGAATTCCGTAGATGGTGTGGAATGTACATGACTAATATATAGCCTGTAAATGAAATGTTGATTCTTTGAATGAGTATGTAATGGATGAAATGGATGTTCATTAATGTCAACAGAATGATTTATCATTAAATATGAAATTTAATATCATAATTAATGTATTAATATTGTTAAAATATAAATTATAAATATTTAAATGATGGGATTAAATGATAAATTTGTTACTAGTTGTTGTGGATGTTTTTCATGGAATATCGGGTTGTTTTTTTAGTAAATTTTACTGATTCAAATGACTGATAGTGAAATTCTGGGGTCTATTATGGGTGTGGCTAAGGTATTTTTGTTGTGAAAATTATTCATTGGGATTATGTGGGGTTGTATTTCAATTTTACTTTCTTGTGGTTTCTTATGAATCTAACCCATGTTGATTCTCCTTACAAAAATCCAAAATTGTTGGGTTCCAGGTGTGTTCATAAAACATAGATGATGGTGATGGAAAATATGGATGACAACTCCTTCATCCATGATCACTCTAATGGAAATGGAATATATGTGTTTTACATATGTTATAAGCTTTTTTTGTGATGTCCAAATTCCAAATACATGATTTATTTTATTATTGTGGGATGATGAAATGTCATATAGTATAGGTAACACATATTTAAAAGAGGGAACATGGTATAGATCAATCAAGTTTATGACACATTAATATTTTGGGAAATTGGTTAATGATTAAGACAGTAATGTGGTATGTATGTTTGTGGTTATGGTTATGATATTGAATGCATTAGTGCTCGTGAGAAAATCGTATAATTCATGGTCTTGGGTGTGTTGGGATGTTGTTTTAACCACATCGGGTGAGGAATGATTGTTTTGATATCTTAGATATGGAAATTATAGTAAATCTGAATTTTTTTCTTAGGGAATGAGATCAACAAACCATTTGAAAAGTAATGTGGGGACCCCTTATTTATAAATTAATATTATTTAATTATAATAAACATTGATGTTTTATGTGAGATCCCTAGTGAGGATGTGCAATAGTTTACCTAGTCGTGATTTTTGGTTTTCTTATTTATTCAATTTTTCATTATTAGGCTTCATCCATAATTTCATGCCTATATTTTGTGAGCATCCAATGGAGTATACATATATTCTCTCTCTCTCTCTCTCAAATATATATATATATATATATATATATGTCTCTATTTAATAGGAATCTATGATGGGTTTAGAGATATACTATGACATTACTAGCTTGGAGAAGGCACTTTTGATTGGGGGTATTCCTAGAAGATTATTTTTAGTATTTATTTCTTGGGTGTGGTATTCATATAACATCACATAATTTTATTGTATTTTGATTTAATTTTATATTGTGGTGTTGATTGATGTTTTTTAGTTATGTTATATGGATTCTGGAGGGTGATTCATTTCATTTATGATATTTATTCACTCAATGAAGGACTCTATATGATGTCTTATTGGATGAATGATTAATTGGTCACAAAATCAGCATTGTAGGCATAGGAGGGATCCCCAATGGTATTTGGTCAGGAAAATCTGTTATAAATGCTTTGGATAAGTATTATGTTGGAGATTCATGTTTGGAATGAGTGAGATTAATATTGGGTTTATAAGTAAATTGTTTTAGTCAAACGTAATATGTCACCTAACAAATGAGACACACTATGAAACATGTGACTGCCCCCCTTTAATATAACATAAGGACCATGATATTTATTAACAAGAATAGTGGGATTATTATTATTCCAGGATGGAGACGTAGGATATGTACACACATTATGAATATTTTCTCTTCTATTTGAATTAGTGTGATATTTAGTGAATTTAAAAAAATCCTACCAAATCATTCTTATATTAATTTAGTACCATCAATCATAGGATTATTTTATTCTTTCATAGATTCCAGTGGGTATTCATCCATGTGTGGATCAGGATTATGAGGTTTGATAAGAAAATATGGTTTATTGTTAGAGTGTTGATCCAGATGAGGAGGGTTATCGTGGTAAGAATATTTTTTAGTTACATTTTCATAAATTAGAAATGTATGAGTATAGTGTGTATGATTTGGCTATAGATCCCTAATTTGAGATTCTGGAGATTTTATACTATCTTATATATTCTATAATGCACTATCATTTTCATATGGTGGTTTTCAAGATAATTAGAGATTAATTTTAGTGGTGTATTTTGTATCTAAGACAAAAGAAGGAGGCATTGGTCTCATGGGATGATTAGTAGTGGAATTTTTATTTTGAGTTCATGTCATCAACATTGAGGGTAGTTATGTGTTAATAAGGTCCATATATTAATTATATGAATATAATAATGCATTTGATTGGTATTTTATTCAATGGATTTCTTTTCTTTTTTATCAATCATTATATAGATGAAGAGTACATGGAGACGAACCATGGGGATGCATTGTTTCCTATTATTTGGTATGCGGAAACAATATTTACCATTATAACAAATTTTAAGGATAAAAAGAAGGTGTAGATGATCAAGATCACTCATGTGGATCAAGGTTCACCTCAAGAGGTTGGTCACCAACAATTAATAAGGGGAAGAGTATTAAATGGGGATCTCAAACATTAGGGATGTATAATTTCTACCTAGTGTGGAGTCAATCCCACACCTCTTCTCATAATTTTTATATAGATGGTAGTATTCATGAATCCACCAAAATATATAAACTAATGTGATTTTTTTATGAGGTTGGTAAAATCAGATATATAAATGTGCAACCATTATTGAGGCCTGACATAGCATTGATAATCAAATCACTTATCATCCTCAATAGTGGTTCCCCTCTTGCCATTTTATCAGTAGGTATAATTTTCTTCATTCCCATCAATAGGATATAAATATAGTATGGGAACTCCACATGATATTTTATTTCTTATGGTAAAATGTTCATAGAGTTGTAATGTATGTGGTATTCAATAGAGAAAGTGGGGCATATGACCTAATCATGGACAATTTCTGACAATGGAGATGTTATCTTTAGGTGGGATAAATATTTATTGGTACAAAAACTAGGTGCATTATGATCAACCTAAAAATAAAAATATCGATCAAAACCAGTAAACACAAGATAATCAATAAAAGAACTCTAGAAGTCCTCTATTAAAAAATCTATCCAACAAAGACTAATTAAAAAATAAAACAAAAATAAAAGACTCAATGTGAATCTAAATAAAATATTTTTTCACATCAAATTATTCGAAAAAAAATATAGTTACCACTATTTCACTATTTGTTCCAAAGACACTATATAACTAACCAATCAAGATCAAAGAGATTATATAATAATAAAACCCATATTAGAGTCTAATTGTATCAATTATGGGATGATATGATATTTTAAATGAATAAGAATAATAGGAAAAATTATCATTAATTATATCTATAATCATATAAAAATACGTTTTCTATAATGAAAATTTTATAGAATGAGATAATGGGAACCAAAATAATTATTAGTAATTATATATTTTCTTACATGAATAAAGATACATATTTTTATAATCCCAGGCTGACCATATTATGTCTTTCATATTCCACATTATGTAGAATCAATCTGATTCTGTAATCAAATAGATATTTTCCTCAAGATATACCAATTCTTATTATTAACTCATATCTCAGGACTATAGGTCTGGACTATTTTATGGATATATTTCTATGTTTTAGTAAAAATTATTGAATAACTAGGAAATAGTAATAGGGATGTTTCCCTGAAATATTATAATTAATATTTATGTATGGATATTTTTATTTTTATTTTCTAAAAACAACATTCCAAAATGTCTTTGGGTGGTGTGGATGGACCTTCTTTAATGAAGGTGGTGGTCATAGAGGCTGACATTTACTCGGGTGGCTTGGGTGATGATAGTGGCAACAGAGGTAGCGATGTTGGTGGTTGATTGTGTTGGGTTCTAAACACCCTTAATAATTTGGGACATGTATTTTTATTCGCCCTTTTATCCATTTCTCCTTTGGGGCATCTTTTAGGTTACTAGGTTTCTTATCGAACACAGTCCTTATCCATTAAAATTTAGTAAGAGACTCTTCAGTTCCTGCTAATACTACCAAGTTGGAGTCCTATAAAGAGGGTTGGGTGTGTTGACAGCCATCATTCTTCCATAATTATTTGTTATTGTATGGGAGTTATGGGTATCCACGCTCATGTATTTATATGCAAGGAATAAAATTTTCAATGTATTATAGTTGGATATTTTATGGACTATTTTTTATTCTAGGTTGAGACATATTATAATTATGTAGCCCATTGTGCCCGAAATAAATGTTAGATATATATATATATAATATTTTAAATTTTAGGCTAATGATTTTTTTCAGTATAATATAGAAAAATCATCAACTGTGGACTGGATCATAAATTTGATTGTACCATTGATTTTATAAAATTTTGATTACCCCAGGAATGTCACAAAATTAGTTGGAAATGGGAATTTGTAGAAAAACAATGCGAGTGTAAAAGTAATAAAATCAATAAAATAAATTTATTTATTTTTTTAATGACACACTATCTATGATCCATCATTAAATACATTGTTATTTAAAAATTAGAGAGTCATCCAAATAACCCTCCAAATAATTGTGGTCCATCAGATAAAGTGAAAAAAAATTGTTGATGGATGACGCCCAGATCAAGGATTGATTAGCAATAAAATATGGGATAAAAGGATCACACCCTCAATCATTGAGAACATATTCATCATCAATGATCCATGTAAATTGGGGTAAGAAGTTTTTTTTGATTTCATTATTTCCATGTTCTTAATTTCTATTATGAATTCAAATCATCCAACAAATGGATTAACTTATGAATCAACCAATTTAAAGTATAGGATATATGAATCATGATTTGGGATAATTTTTTTAAATTTAAATATTAATTCTTCTCTTGTCACTATAATATCAAAGAATCACGGTTAACATGGATATCTACTTATGTCTTTTCCTCTTATATTTTCTTGTTATTTTATACCTTGATTCTTTGTTCATTGAACGTGTTCATCATTCGCATATGGTTTGACATATCTAGATAAATCAATCATTGAAAACATTTTTTCAGGGAGAAAAAATATTCTATTTTTGATCTAATATTTTTAATGACATGATGTTAGTGTTACGATTAAAGAGAAGAATAATTTGATGGAATTGGATACCCAATTCATTGTTTTCTTTATAAAGTAAAAAACATAGAAAACCCCAATTCGTTTAATGGATCAATGGTCTAGAAATCGTTGGTCATTAATTTAATGGATCATCACAACCTGGTATATGTTCTTTTAGCAAGGCGATCTCTTGATCAAGGGATGGAGGAGTAGATGAAGATGCATGTAGTAGTTTTTGGATTCTTTGGAATCTTGATCCACAAGGTGCGTAATCCTATATGACCTTGACTATGGGTCCCTCCAAGTGGTGGCCAAGGTTTTGGATAATGTTATGTGTCACAGGGAATGGGAAGCTATCACAAGGATTGTGGTCTCTCACATGTTGTCATCCATGTGCATTAGAGGGTACATGGAAACATTTTTTGGTACGGGGGTTAGATAACACCTTTTACTCCACTACATGGAAACAAACTATACAAATACTCAATCTAATATGTGTACCGATATATGAGCATAGTAACGGAGACTCCGACATGCCATGTACTATTACATGGACATGGTCATGACACATTGTCAATTTACACAGGAAGGACCTAGGGTCGACCAACATGATGTGTTACCCTAATACACCTTATGTACTCCTTATTTCATTTCATTGATCCATTTTCACTTTATCTAGGATATATTTAGTTATGGTTTGTCAATCCTATTTTTTCCCTGGGGGTTAGTATGAAATGAAATCCTACTCCTTGGATAGTGATCCATTTTGTAGGACATCTTGGATATAGTTGATGGAATCCTCCCACGAGGCGTGTAGTGAGATCCTCATTTCATCTCTCTACCATAGGAGGAGTTTATGGTATAGTTGTGACAAAAAATACACACACACTAATCATATACTTAGAAAGGTAGTCCATATATTTCTATAGGTATAACTCATGTCATGATTAGTGATACTCATCTATGTATTGTATCTCTTCAAAAAATATTTGATCAATTGTAATGATGAGACCCATCATGGATTGCCACTCGGATAGACAACATAATTACTATTAGACTCAAATGTTTGTTCCCAGAGGAATTGTTTTTGAATCCTTAAGCAGGAATCTTATGTTGGCATAGTATGGTTGTGATGTACCCCTAGAACATGTGTATATGTTGAGTACATTTGGATATTCCTGAAATATGTGTTTTAGACGTATATTTGTCTTGAGTTTAATATATTTCCTTTTTTAAAAGATTTGTGGTTTGGGGTATTTCTATTGTGTATTGCTATAGTAACACATATACAAAATTTTCACATTCATTCTATGTCTTGTACATATGATTGTCCTATTAATAGAGCCTATAATGGAAAAGGAAGTGACGATTCTTATTGTGACTACATAAAATAAAGTGTGTTCCTATGGTATTAATACAACAGTCTCGGTTTTACATTCAGGTTGGGCTAGTTATTAGACACTTTGTGTTGGGATTGTATTTTTTGTTGTTTACTTTAATTCATATCGTAATCTTATTTTGGTATTTTTATGTATTAATTCATGATTTTTAATTTTTTATTATGTATCATTATTTTCTTTTCTTTTATATGTTTTTTGTGTATAATTACTTAGGCTAATGCATTACATCTTTGTGATATGCCTACTCAGCCCTAGTCTCAACCCCCTGGTCTATAAGAGGTGGGCTTGTGGATTTGTGGCTTGATACCTATTGGGTCATGTAATAATGTTGATTCAATAAGGTTTTCCTTATGAATTTTTGATTCCTTCTTTTTTTTTTGAAAATCACAAACACCTTATACTTAAGTAAATCTATATTTTACTTCTATAAGGAAAATTTACTTCCCAAAAGAATTTTTCCCTACCATGTTTTCATTGTTCATAACAATATTTTTCTTAAGAATAAAAATCAAGTTCATATCTAAAACCTCAGAATCATATAATACTTAGATATAAAGAATTCTGTATTGGGATCTGAATTCTGGATAAGAACTCAAATTATTTTCCACTCTATATTATGGATAATAAATCTAATGATGTTCCAGTACAAATTCTGGATAAGAACTCTAATGAAGATCCACTCCAAATTCTAGATACAAACTCTCATAAAGTTCCACTCCAAATTATGAATACAAACTCTCATAAAGTTCCACTCCGAATTTGACACTGATTTTCTACAAGTTCGGCTCCGAACATCTATTAGTTCGAGTCAAAGCCTATATTAGATCGACTCCGAACTTCTACTAGTTCAACTCTGAACTCTGTAAGTTCAGATTCCGAATTCTAGTGAAACCAGACTCAATATTTCCTTAGAAATTCAGACTCCAGATTTCTATAGAATTCATGTTCCGAATTCCTACAAAACAGAAACCGAATATCTCTTTATTATAGACTCTGAATCCCATTTTTGTTTGGACTCCGAACATTTATTTTCTTGCATTTCGAAAATTAGTTTTACTTATGCTTACACTCATTTCATTACAAAACTATGTCGTGCTTTCAGTTATTGACTAACCGTTGGTTGAGTGACACGTGTATAGGTCCCTTATAAATTCACGGAAAAATATGACTATTAGAGGATGGAGCTGACCATTGGAGCATCACCTATAAATAAAATCTCTTTTGAAAGTGTTCGAGGCTTTTGGAGTTTTGGTTATCAGAACTTCCTGATGTGATTTCTAGAGATAGTGGCTCTTATCAACTCTCAAATCTTTGTGCAAAAAGTTTGAACTACCTATTCAAACTTTTCCTTATGCAGATTTTCTTCGTGCGACACTGATTGTTTCTAATTACAATCGAGGGATTCCGGGGATAGGAAGAGAGAGGTTCCAACACCTGGAAGTTGAGGTCTTCCTTGCTGAGGAAGATAGAGGTTCCGACTACCTAATAGTTGAGGTCTTAGAAGGATAAAAAGACATACATCGATCTTCATATCGAGGGCTTACCCAGGTGTGGGTAAGATAGACTTTATTGAATGTATAAATTATGGGACCTTTATCCATGGTTGTTGGACACCCTTCTCTTTGGGTTAAAATAATTATTGTTTGTTAATTGTGGTATTTCTACTTATTTTTCAGATGAAATTTGAATTTTTGGGGAAAGAATACTTACTTATACTTCCTCATCCTTATACTCTGATATAGTTAGATTATATACTCTTTAAGGTAGAATCTTAATCTTATGTTAGTTTGGTTAAGTTACTTTTTTGGAATCACATTTTCGGAATCAAGCAAGCTGTTATAACTTATAGAGGTCTTGTGAATTATCTTTTTTAACCTTATTAAACATAACCATACTAAAAATTTCCTAAGGGAATTTTTAAAAGGTACAATTCACCCCCCCCCCCTCTTGTATCTGATAATCTCATTATTATTTCAATCCTACGTTTGGTATTACAGAGTATATCATACTCAGAGTCATACCATCCTAAAAATTTGTATCAAAGTAGTTTGTTCAATAAGAATTAATCTCACGATTAGATTCAGATGTCAATTCTCGGACTCACATTTTCTAGATTCATATTTTTCGGAATCTTCTTTTAGAACTCATAGTTCATATTCTCTTTTGCTTAGAGTTACAATTTTTCTTGCTTAGGATATTTTCTTCTAGTTCAAAAACTCATACTACTAACAAGTTTTTATGCCAATAATTTTCTTAAGGATGGAAGGATTAAATGTTGGATCCATTAACAATCTAAATCCTAACAGACCACATATCTTTGATGGTAATGATTATGAATATGGGAGAGATCGTATGGAGACTTTCATTATCAATACTGGGGTAGATAAACTTTCTATGATTACTGGGGGATACAAAATTACTGATAAAGAAGCAAGTGCTTTTACTAATCAGGAAAAGAATGAATACCAACTGAACTATAATGTACAAAATACTTCACATTGTTCAATGACTAGGAACATATATAGCCAAATTTATTCTTATATAATAGCTTACTGTATATGGAAGAAACATGAAGTTACACATTTTGGTACACCCAATGTTATAAAGACAAGAAGATCTATGTTGAGAGCAGAATACCATGGATTTAATTCTCTTTATTGAGAACCTATAAGCAAAGTATAGAAAAGGTTTATGACTATCGTGAACAGCTTACAATTAATATGAGAAAATTTTTTGGATGAAGAGGCTCTTGTGGATAAGATTATAGATATCATGCCAAATGATTGGGAGTCCAAGAGGGAATAAATTGATGAGAACAGGAAGGTTACTCAAATTTCTTTTGATGAACTATTAGGAACTCCTCTTCAATAACAAACCAGAATGAAGTGAGATGTTGACAACATAAAGAAGAATAATGGGAATGGTGGTGTTGCTTTTACTACAACTTCAAATCACATTAAAGCTATGAATCCTGAGAGAGAAACTACATCCATGTCTAAGAAGGTTACTATCCAATCCGAATCTAGTGAAAGTGAAGTCTCAGAAAATGAGTTTGCTAATCTTGCTCGAAGGATGAATAATATAGTTGGATAGATAAATTTCCAATCCAAGTATAAGAAGAAGAAAAGGAAAGATAAGAAAGATTAAAGGGTCACATGATATATATGCAAGATAATTGGACACATAATACTGGATTATCATTTTCTTAAAAAGAAAGAAATAAAAGAGAGGCATTCTGAAAAGAACAGGAAGAATTTTAACAAATATAGAGCTAAGCAAGTCCTGAAAGCTAATACTACTTGGAGTGCTAGCTGTGGAGACACTTCAGAAAGTGAATCTTCTGAATATGATTCATCCTCATAGAAGAATATGGGATTCATTGCTACTACTTCTTTCCCAAATACATGTCTTATGGACAAGGTACGCTCTGCCGAGGAATTAACAAATTTATCTCTTGATAAGAATTACTATTCAGAAAATAGTACTTCCAATGATGATACGTCATCTTCATGAAGTGAAGAACCTTAATATGATAAAGTATCTATATTTTCCATGTAACTTGAAGCAAAAAATTGTAAAATTTCCAGAAATTATACAAGGAAAATACTATGTAAGAAATTCTTACAAAATAGTTTTAAGATCTTACTAAAAAATTTAGAGATAAAGAAGAGCTTTTAGAAAAACGTTCTAAAGACCTTCAGAAATCAAATTATATTAAGGAAGAACATTCTAAATATCTTAAGAATTCTATTTTTCAGATGAAAATTATTGAGGAAAAATATAACTTTAAGGAAATGATTCCAGAGGATAGGAATTTAGTCATCAGAATGAAATTTGAAATATATTCTCTTATGATGCTTCATGGAAAATTCACATCTGGGAAGTAAAATTTTGACAAAGATTTATTCTCAAATTAAACATCAAGTAAACACTATAGGAGTCAGTTAAACTAACCAAAAACCAGTTTTTAAAAACAACTATTTTGTTCCTTCTAGAGCCCATTTTTGCACTATGTTTCAAAGTGATGGGCATTGGAAGAAAAATTTATCCTTTAATAGAGTTCAATGTCTTAGGTTTTATAAAGAATATTTTTCTAAACAAATGTGGATACCCAAAATTTTGATGTCTAACAATTCTAGATCCAAGAATGTCTGGATTCCGAAAACCTAACTTTTTTCTTATTTTTAGGAAAATAGGGAAAGTACCTACAACAATAATTGGAATGTGGATAGTGGATGTTACCGACATATGATTGGTAACAAAAGCTATTTTGAGAAGATTATCAAGATGAAAGGAGGAAAGGTAGCCTTCGGAGATAATGCTCAGGGAGAAATTATTTGTATAGGTAACATCGTTCTTCATGGTAAAACATTGATTTAGAATGTTTTTTTGTTAAAAGTCTTAAGCACAACCTCATCATCATAAGTCAATTATGTGATGAAGGCTACCTTGTGAATTTTAGGAATGATAAGTGCTTCATACAAAATTCCACGGAAGAGTTTATTCATTATTTTGATAGGCAAGAGAATGTTTACACACTTAACATAGAAGACATTAGGAGCCAATACTTACCTTTCATTAGTGAAATGGATGATCATTCTTTGTTGTGGCATAGAAGGTTATGAAACTATAAGCTTATGAACATCTGAATACTCTCTAGGAAAGGTTTTGTTAAGGATCTACCAGAGCTTAAATTTGATTCTTCAAAAGTTTGTGACCCTTTTCAATATGGAAAGAAACATAAATCATGTTTTAGATCAATCGCTGAAGTCTCATCTACTGATGCACTATAGTTGGTGCACATGGATCTTTTTAGTCCAACACAAACTGGATTCATTGGGGGCAAATACTTTGTATTTGTTTTGGATTATGATTACACTAGATTTACATGGGTCTATTTTTTAGAAAATAAGTCTGAATATTTTTCTTATTTCAAAATTTATAGAGCCCAAGATAAAATGAGAAAAACCACCCATTGAAAACTATTCATTGTGATCAAAGAGGAGAATTTCAAAATTCTGAATTTGAAACTTTTTGTAGTAGAAAAAGTATCACTCACAACTTCACAGCACCCAGAACACTTCAAAAAAATGGTTTTGTTGAATAAAGATATATAATTATTCAAGAGATAACAAGAACCATGTTGATTGAATATTCTATAGCTAAACATTTTTGGGATGAAGCTGCAAGTACTGCTTGTTATACAATAAATCGAGTTTTATTTAGACCTTTTCTTAATAAAACTACTCATGAGTTATGGAATGATAGAAAACATAGACTTTCCTACTTTACGATTTTTAGATGCAAGGTATTCATTCTGAATACTAAAGATAACCTATACAATTTCGCACAAAAATCTGGTGAAGAATTTTCTTAGGCTACTCCACAATTTCTAAGGCTTATAGAGTTTTTAACAAAAACACTTGCACTGTTGAAGAAACAGTGCATGTCAAAGTTGATGAAACTGATCCTTTTGTTTCCAAATATCCCCAACCTACATCTTCGGATGTGTTTTGAAAAATTGATTATCAACCTTTGATAGAAAATCATTATGATATGGAAAATGTTCAAGAAGATACTTCTAAAACATTTACCCCAGATGATTTCATGCCATATGTTGATGAACAAGCTTTACAAAACCCAAACCAGCCATTTCTAAAGAATCATCCCAGTGATAGTATCATTGGTGATGTAAATCATCCTGTAAGGACCAGAAGTACCTTATGAAATGAAGTAGAGCATCTAGCATTCCTTTCCCAATTGGAACCAAAAAGAACTGATGAATCATTAGGTGATGATGATTGGATAAAAGCCATGCAAGATGATGTCAATTAATTTGAAACAAATAATTTCTAGAAATTGGTTGAAAGAAATAAGGAATCATCTGTTATTGGAGAAAAATTGGTCTTTAAAAATAAGTGGGATGAAAATGGAATCATCATATGAAATGAAGCATGATTTTTAGCTAAATTCTATAATCAACAAGATGGAATAGACTATGAAGAAACCTATTCTCCAGTAGCTTGACATGAATCTATTCGTATTTTACTTGCCTTTGCAGCATTCATCAATTATAAACTTTTTCAAATGGATGTGAAATGTTCTTTTCTTAATGGTTATGTTCAATAGGATGTTTTTGTTGAACAACCCCTTGGCTTTGAAGATACAAAATATCCTAATAATGTTTTTAGACTTATCAAAGCTTTTTATGGCCCTAAAAAGCCCCACTAGCTTGGTATGATAGACTTACATGATTTTTGCATCAAAATAACTATGTTATGGGAAATGAAGATCCAACACTTTTTATTTAGAAAGATAAGAAAAATGTTTTTATTGTTCAAATTTATGTTTATGACATTATATTTGGTTCAAATTAGCAATCATTAACTGATTCCATCGCGAATCTAATGAAATTTGAGTTTGAAATGAGTATTATGGGTGACTTAAAATTTTTCCTTTGTTTTCAAATTTCACAAAAACCAGATAGAATCTATATATCACAACATAATTATATTAAATATCTTCTTAAAAAGTATGGGTATGACAACACTAAGAGTATAAGTACTCTTATTGGTACCTCAAACACACTTGTTCTTGATGAAGCTAGGAAACCAGTAGATCAAATATCTTTTAGACATATGATAGGAAGTCTATTTTACTTGACTTCTAGTTGACCAGACTTGATTTTCTCAGTATTCTTTTGTGAAAGATATCAATCCAATCCTATGGAAACTCATTTAATGGCAGTGAAAATAATTTTTCACTAATTAAAGGGATCCATGGATTTACAACTATGTTATACTTATGGAAATGATTTTTTTAAAGATCTTTTCATATGCTGATTTCGGTGGATGTAGAATGGATAGAAGGAGTACATCCGGAACATGTCATTTCTCTAGAGATTCATTAGTTTTTTGGTTCTGCAAGAAGAAACATTCTATAGCACTCTTCACTGCTGAAGCAAAATATGTTGCTGATGGAAGTTGTTGTGCTCAAGTGTTGTGAATGCAACACACACTCATGGATTATGGATTGAGTTTTACTAAGACTCGCATTTTGTGTGATAACGAAACGTCCATTTCCCTTAGTAAAAACCTTTTACATCACTCCCGTGCAAAACACATAGACATTAGGCATCAATTTCTTTGGGAGCACACGGAAAAAGGAGATATCATTCTTCAGTTTATTGGAATGCAAGACCAACTTACTGACATTTTCACAAAATCATTACCCTCCGATATATTTGAATAAATTAAAAAAAACCTTGTAATGATAAATGTGAGGTAATATTCATTCATTAACTTCATCTTTAACCATACTCCTTACAGTAATAAACTCCATTTTAGTAGGGTAGTACATTTGTTTGTGAGTCTTTCAATTTTTTTTCGAATGAGTCATTCAAAATTTTCTAAATGATGTTTTTGTACTGAAATTTTCATAATGAATTTTTCATACTGGAAATTTTTGTAATGAATTTTTTATACTGGAAATTTTCGTAATGATGTTATTGTACTGGAAATTTTCATAATGAGAATTTTCTTAATAATAATTTTTGTATTGAAAATTTTCATATTGAGAAATTTTGTAATGATAATTTTCGTAATGAGAATCATCTTAATGAGAATTATAGTAATTGGATTTTTCTCACTTATATTTTTCGTAGTATGTTTTTCATAGTAAGTTTTTTGTATTCAAATTTTCTTCAAGAAGAATAACACCTATTACGAATAAACATCCTAGAAATACGAAAGGTATCACTTCATTAATTAAGTTTTCATAGTCATTTTTAGTTGCTGGTAATTTCTTTTTATTAGAAAATTTCTCGGATTTATTTCTTCTTAAATCCGAATGTTTTTAGAACCTCAAATGATCAGATTCAAGATTTCCTTGTGGGTATGATTTCAGCCATCAGATCAGATCAGAATGATTTTCAACCATTATATTGTTTTTAGGAAGTTGAATGGTCTCCTCCATTGCCTATATAAAGGGGACCCCAATGGTTGTCCAACATCGATTTCAAAGCCCTCATGTGTCGAAGCTCTTCCTTATTTCTTAAAACCCATTTTGAATCTTTCAGTGCTCCTCTATTCTAGATTTCTATAGAATCCACTTCCCATGATATGTATTCTATGATGCCAATATCAAAATGGTTAGTCTATAGGGAATGTTTGGTTCATAAAAACTTTTTCAATGAGTATGATTCTCTAATTTCTCAGAATATCAAACTCAATGGATGGAAAGATTTCTGCGTATCGAAACCAGGGGATCAGGATGTTTTTTATAAAGATTTTCTTGTAGAATTTTATGAGTCTATTTCCTTCTATGAAGAAGGTGGAAGAGAAAAATTTTCTTTTAAGAGCTATGTTAAGACTTAAGAGCTTTCTTACGCCAAGGATGCAAGCTTGATGGGATTATCATATGATGGTAAAGCATAATTTTGTTTACATAAGTTACCAGATGTGCAAGGAAGATTCAATAAAGTGAAGGAAATGGAATGCCTTGGTATCAAAGATGATAAAACATCAAAGATTTCTCATCTCCCCTCCAACAAACGGATTCTGCAGTTGTGGGTTCAAGGGTTATTCGTTCCGAGAAGAGGTCATAAAGATAACCTAAAGAAAGGTGATATTTACATCATAGATTTCTTTGTAAATACAAGAAAGATCAATTTGATGAGGCATGTTCTTATTACAGTTTAGAACATCAAGAATGGGTCTTAAAATGATCAAATTATTATGTATCCTGCTCTTATCTCCAAGATTATTATTCGGTGTCTTGATTCTTTAAAATATTCTTACACCACCAAGACAATAATTTGTAAGATGATGCTGATAAGTGATGACACCTTTAATAGGATGAAAGACGGTTATTCAAAAGAGTCAGGTGAGTTTTATGATCTTCCAGAGGAGGTGGCAGAAGAAATTCCGGAAAATATAGAGAATGCATAACCATCTAAGAAGATAGTGAAGAAGAGCAAGCTGAAGAAAGTGGTAGCTGAAGGCAAGACCCTTAAATCTAAGGAAACCCAATCCGCACCTCCCATGCTGAAGAAACAGAAATAATATCTAGATTAGGTGGTTACTAAATGGAGGGAAGATAAGGAGAGAAGGAAAGAAGGGGACCCTCAATTCGGAATGGACCCAGTTAAAGCTAAATCATTAAGGGAGAAGACTACTGAATATCTTGAGAAGGTAGAAAAAGAGAATAAGATGAAGAAGAAGTTGTTTGAAGCTGAAGTTGTAGAATCCTATTTGAGAGACACAAAAATAGATTCTAAGAAGATCCTCGTACTGGAAACTTTTGTTGTTCAACCATTACAGAAGACCACTAGAAAGAACTACTTCACTCCATAAAAACCTAATAAGAAAGAAGTTGTTGAAAGAGTAGAATAAGTGGACGAAGTAGAAAAAGAAAAATAAGTATAAGATGACAGTGGTGATCTAGATGACTTGATTAACCATTTTGAGAATTATCAAGAGATGGAAAATCCTTTAGAAAATCTACCACTATAAACTTCTGAGGATGAGTACTCAAAGCTTGTCACTCTGAAAAATGGAAATGAGAAAGATGGTAATAGAGATAATGACAATGAAGAACAGAAAGAAAATGAATTTTTTGAGGAAGAAATCTATGAGAAGAACTTTCATGATGAAGGAGCAGAGAAGGAGAAACCTAATGAAGAAAAAATAGTTCAACTATATGAATGTGAGGAAGAAACTCATGATAAAGAACCCATTCTGATTGTTGAATACAGTTAGCATGTGATTATGGACACCCCAACAAAAGATATCATAAGGAATAAGGATTTTGGTGGCTCTTAAAGAAGGAATATGGTGGAAATTGAAGAAGAACAATCCCCGAGAAAGGTTTCTGATTCGGAATCATCAGCATTGGGTCATGATTTTGTTGTTGAATCTTTGAAGAAGTTGGTGGACACAATTATGATCTTTCCAACCATAGACTCCAGATTCCAAATGCTTCAACATAGCCTAAATCAGAAATTAGAATCTGTATCCATGGTGATGGATAAGTGTGTGAAGATTGAGGCTGAGCATAGAAATTTTCACATCAATTATGATGTTCAAAGAAAGTCATGCAGCAAAATGAATTTATGGTCAAATAAAATTGATTATGAAATGGAAGAGCTTGATACCTTCCAGAATGATGTAGAATAATCTTTTGACACAGAGGATTCAAAGATGAAGAATCTTCAAGAGAAGGTGACCCATGAGAAAAATTCTCGGAATCAACAAGTGAGGGATCTGAATGGGAAGCTTAACTCGGTTGCTCAAAACCGGAATGGGGAATGAAATATCTGGATTGAGATCAAAGAGAAGATTGAAAAGAAGGATGAATTACAGAAGATGTAGGAAGAGTCCATGAAGGCTCAGTCAGAGGTCCTGAAATCTCAAGAAGAAAGGACCATAGCTTTGGAGAAGTAAGCTGAGGAGGACCATAAAGACATGAAGAAGCTAAAAACCCTATTAAAGAAGTTAATCCCCAAGGAAAAGGAATTCAAATAGACTAATCCAATTTTTTTTTTGTAATGTCTTTCCTTGTAAAAATTCTCTCAACTCTAATGAAATCATTGGTTGGTTGTATCTTGTGTTGTTATGTAATAATGTTTTAGGTACATTATCTCTTTGAAATTCCCTTAAATTATTTTTAAAAATCACAAAGGGGGTGAAAGAAAAGGATCTACCCAAAGTGGTTGAAGAAAAAATCTAAAAGGGAGATGAAAAATTTCTATGTCATGAAATATCCCTATGTAAGGGGGAGTTTCTCGTTATGATGTTTTTTATTCCTATGATAATGAAAACTCCATTTCAGAAATCCATAATACAGTCCTTAGAGTTCCTAAGCCTAAGGGGGAGTTAATAGTATTCACCATTATCTATGAACAAAGGGAAATATGTTTTAATTTCAATGTCTAAATAAATTTTTCTATGTCCTTATATTCTTTATTGAAAGGTTGTTTGTGCTTCCCAAAAAGGGGGAGATTGTTGAGTCAATAAGGTTTTCCTTATTAATTTGTCAATCCTTCTTTTTTTTGAAAATCACAAACACCTTATACTTAAGTAAATCTATATTCTACTTCTATAAGGAAAATTTCATTCCCAAAGAAATTTACCGCTACCATGTTTTCATTGTTCATATCAATATTTTTCGTAAGTATAAAAATCAGATTCATATATAAAACCTAGGAATCATATAATACATAGATATGATGCATTATATTTTATGATCTGAACTCTGGATATGAACTCTAATGAAGTTCCACTCAGAATTCTGGATATGAACTCTAATGATGTTCCACTCCGAATTCTGGATAAGAACTCTAATGATGTTCCACTCCGAATTCGGGATACAAACTCTCATAAAGTTCCACTCCAAATTCGGGATACGAACTCTCATTAAGTTTCACATCGAATTTGAATTCGAACTTCTACTAGTTCGACTCTGATCTTATATTAGATTGACTCCGAACTAATAATAGTTCGACTCTGAACTTCTATTAGTTTGACTCTGAACTCTGTAAGATCATATTCTGAATTCTAGAGAAACCAGACTCCGAATATCCATAGAAATTCAGACTCCGGATTTCTACAGAATTCAGGTTCCAAATTCCTACAAAACAGAAACCAAATATCTCTTTATTATAGACTCCGAATCCCATTTTTGGTTAGACTCCGAACTGTTATTTTATTACATTCTGAACTTCAGTTTTACTTATTCTTACACTCATTTCAATACAAAACGATGTCGTTCATTCAGTTATAGACCAGTAGTTGGTTGAGTGAAATGTGTACAAGTCTCTCCAAAATTCAAGAAAAAATATGACCATTGATGGAGGGAGGTGAAAATTGGAGTTTCGCCTATAAATAGAAGCACATTAATAAATTTTCTAGACTTTTGTAATTTCGGGGCATAGAACATCTTGAAGTGATTTCTAGTGAGAGAGAGAGGCTCTTATCAACTCTCAAAGCATCGTGCAGAATGTTTGAACTACTTGTTCACACTTTTCCTTGTACAGATTTTCTTCTTGCGACTCCAATTGTTTCTGATTACAATTGACAGTTTGTGGGGATAGGAAGGAAGAGGTTCAAATACCATGAAGTTGAGGGCTTCCTTGCTGAGCATGACAGAGGTGCTGACTACCTGATAGTTGAGGGCTTGCGAGGATTGCAAGATAGACACCGATCTTCATATTGAGGGCTTACCCTAGTGTGGGTTAGACATACATTCTTGAAAGTATAAATCAAGGGACCTTTATCCAAGGTTGTTGGATACCCTTCTCTTTGGGTTGAAAGAGTAATTTTTTGTTACTTGTAGTTATAATACTTGTTTTTCTGCTGCATTTTTTATTGTTGAGGAAAGTATAATTTCTTATACTTCTTCATCCTTATACTCTAATATAGTTAGATTCTATACGCTTTAAGGTAGAATCTTAATCATTGTAACATTAGTTAGGTTTCATTTTCGGATTCACTTATCTAGAATCAAGCAAGCTTTTAGAACTCATAGTGGTCTTGTGAATTATCTTGTTTAACCTTTTTAGACATAACCACCCTAAAAATTTCCTAAGGGAATTTTTAAAATGTAAAATTCACCCCCCCCCCCTCTTGTATTTGAGAATATCATTCTTTATTAGATCATAGGCTTGGTATTACATAGTATATCAAACTCAGAGTCATATCCATCCGAACACATTACTGAACTGTTTCAGATATTAGTTGGTTCTACCATAGGAACAGAGTGTGTTCTTATTTTTGGGGAAACAGTTCTACGTTCCTTGAGCTTGGAATTTAGTTCATGGACTTCAATGTTGGTGTGGGGGCTTTTTCACCCATACACAATGAATTTGACCATCTTATTTTTGACTCAGTCATATATAACATTAGTTGTAGTGAAAACAATGTGAATGCATCATATAAGAATTGGATTTGGATTCAATGTACTTCTTGGGTCAGCTTTCCATATATTCTCATTAATTGTTGTACATCTTGTTTAATTGCAGGATTTTACCATGACATATGTCCAATTGGATTTCAAATCTTTTTCATGAATATGATACACATTATTGTGATGTTTCAATGCATGGACAAGATCTAGATATTCTAACTCAAGGTGGTGCACCAGCTATACCACCTATTGAGATGTTGGTGGTGCCCATTGTAGAAATTATTGAGTTACACTGGGGGAGTGAACTTCATTTGATATATATATAAAGACCCATCAGGTTCTGAGGTGTGCCCAATCCATAGGTATCCATGGAAAATCTTGATATGGTAGCACACATTGTTCATATTATCAAGACAACAATAGTGAAAATGGGGGTCAATGAAGTGAGCCTTCTTCATGGATCAGTAAGGATGCAGTGGGGGATTCATGAAACAATTTCATGATTAGGTGAATCTTGTGTAGAAAAATATTGATTGACTTTTCATAGTGGATTTATAACTAGAAAGGATAAGGGTTGTATATACTCAAGATATTCTGAAACTCCAGCGGGACAGAATGAAAATAGTTGAGTACTAATCGATGTTTTACAAAATCTCTATGTACTTGATGGATACAGTTCATGACTAGTTCATCAAGGCTCAATCATTAATTAGAGAAAATCATCGAGACATATGAGATAGTTTTATCCCTCTCTATATTAGTACCTATGAAAAGTTTATAGATTGATATTTGGTGGTATAGAGTTACATGGTAGAGAAGATACATCCAGTGGTTTCTAGTTGAGGGAATACAAGAGTAGAGGCCTAAAAACATAGAGTAAATTTCAGTCTTAAGGAACTATATGTATGATATGTTTCAGGAGGATGACCAATGATAGATGGAATGGCATTAGGGAACACATGATGTGTCCAATAATATAAGAGAGAGAGAGAGAGAGAGAGTTGTGTTGGTAGTCATGTGATGTCAGGGGATATCTCGCGTGATATTTTTTTAATAGGTCGTACAGCTGATAAAGAGTCAGTGGATGGGCCACCAAGGTAGAGATGGTGGTAGAATAATGAAGGTACATACAACAATTTATACTATAGAGAGGATGGTGGAGACGTAGTAGATTATATAATCGTTGACTTATTACCACCACCACCCTAGGTGTTCTATGCAAAACTTATGAAGATGGAGGATTGGGATAGGGACAACAACATGTGTTAATATTATTACCCAGATAATTCAGGAATGATTCAAGATATAAATCTGGGTCTATTCTACCATAGTTGTAGAAGTGATAGACACAAGTTCTAGTCATTACATTCAAATTACATACCTTTCAAGAGGATTTGATATTCTTATGGAGCCCTTTGCTTGACCCTTGATCGTAGAGTCTCCTATATAAAATGGCTGAATTAACACACACATATGCCTACATTATGATCTGAATATTGGATTTAATAGTGTATATTGGGATCTATTTGTAAATTTTATGTGTCTTATGACATCATCTTAGTAATGGAATGGTTATTTATAGGTCATGCCCATATTAACTCTTCATTCTAAAGAATGTGGTGTGTCTAGATTGATGGAACCGGGTCCTCCATTGACAGTGACAAGGAAACCTTGGAAATTAAGGATGGAATCATACCTAAAATATTGTATAGGAGTACTCATCAATGATCTAGCAAGAACCTTGGTTCTGTGGATATTATGAGTTCTCAGTTTTTTATAGTACTAGAGGAGTTTTAGAATGTCTTCCTTGATGATGTTCTATGATTACCCCCAACCAAGAGATAGACTCCTGTACTGATATAATCCCTAGAATGATAATAATATCTACTCCATCATATCGGATTCCCCACATAGATCTTATGAGGTGAGGTTTCTATTAGAGGAGATGTATTGGAAGGGATTGTTGGATAGTATAATCGACTCAAATTACAACAATTAACATATTTGGTGATTTTTAGATTAAAGTTGATAGTTTAAAATAATTAAGCTAAATGAATAAAAAACTATCATGAATTATATATATTAAAAATGGAAATCAGTATTATGATCTAATTCCCATAATATGAACCTGATTAATGACTAATTAAATCAGACTATATGTCGGAATCAGTATGGACTCGAGTTCTCAAATTATAATAATCCAAATGAATATGATTAATTAAATATTTTATTATCATAATTATATTATTATTGATAAAAAACTTAATATAAAGATGAATACAAATTTCTGCATTCAATTAAAATATAGTGTAAGATAAAAAAATTTAAAAAATAAGTAATAAAATGGCATAGAAAATAAATAATTACCATGAATATTTTAAAAGATAAAAATATTTTATCATTAATCTTAAGGTAGTCTATAACCCATAATAAATCAATATAGTAATTTATAAATAATAGAAATTCTATATTTCCTTACCAAGGAAATACTTTGATACAATTTTCATAAAGGTTTTTTATTCTTATCCCAATAATCTCTCTTTATGATAATAGGATTTACTATGTATACCTATCTCTAGAATCCCTCGTTCTGATATATCATAAAATCTATCTTCCTAGCCTAGTTGTCCCTCAACTATTATGATGATTTTATGCTAAAACTACCAAAAAAATTATTATACAGAAATCCTAATAAATTTCCTTTAAGAAGGATGCTCTCTAATGAAATAAATATATTAAGAACAAGCACTTCACACTGAACATTCTTTTGAAAATTACAGATAGAATGTAATCAACTAGCTCAAATGATTGAAATGGCCTAGTAATTATAGGAATCCTCCAAACTCTCTTATTGGTTTCCAAAAATCTTATTTTTTAGAGTTTGGTTCAAATACATCAAACACATTGCATTGATAACTAATAATGATACAGCGTAATTGATGGTCTGTCATCATATTTCTTTACACTATTACAGTGTAAAAGATGCAATATTCCTTCTAAATAATTCTTCCTCATTTAGATTATAAAAACAATAAATTATAAAGACATAATATAAATATTATTATGATAATCATTATGAGTTATAGTCTGATAATTATTGGTACTGTTATTATTCTTATTGATAGATATTTTCAGTTTGAGAGAAAACAAAGAACTCTAACAACTCATCTAATAATGGTGAGTATAATGTTTATTGGACACATACTCATTCCAATAATCATTATAAATATATTTATGTTTAAATTTGAAATTTTTAAGATCATATTCTATGTATACTAAAATCTAATATTTTATAAAGAAATATTCTAAAACACAATTGATAAAAAAATGTTAGTAAAAATGTTTTTATGAACTATTTTCTTATTTCCAAAAATAATGGAATGTAAATGGGAGAAATATGACATTTAAATGAATAGTATCCTCTGTTTTGGAAATAACATAAAATAAACATAATTGAAATAATTAAGTTTAAAAACATACAATCCTTGATCATTCAAGTACCTCATATTCATAGTTACTCATTGAAACCCTAACTACCAATGAGATTATAACTCTTATTAATATGATGGAAAATATGATGTTGAATAAAATTAACTCCAACAATGGATAATATCTCCTCTTAAGGATGGTATTATCCTCCATAATGATATTTCGCATTTTCTCTAATATAACATCACTTCAATAATGAAATCTACAACTTTATGTAATATTCCCTCAATTTTTTATTTTCAGAAATGAAGGGGGAGTAATTTTTTTTTGTTTTTTAAAAATTTTAGAAATACAATTATACAAAAAATATAAGGAACTGAATACTAATCAATAGTAATATTAATGAAATTTCAGAAATCATAGTAGGAAAAAACATTAAATTAAATCAAAATTCAATGTAATAAAAAATGAAATATTATAAATAATTTCATTTTCATAAAAAAATACAATGCAAAGTAACAAAATAAAATGACTTAATCGTTCTTTATCAATGTATTAATTAATGGACCCAATCTTTTTCAAAAAAATATTTGTTCTCAATCCTAAATATGATGAATTTATCCTCGTAAGATCATATCCAATATATTTTGGGATCAATGCCACATATATTCTTCTCTAGAGATTTATATTCCTCATATATTTTATGAGTTTCATCTCAAAATTCATCCACAAACATCACTCATTCATCCATATCTTTAGATAACTAATTAATGTATATGGATAAATCATTCCTATGATTCACCCCCCCCCCATAAAAATTTTCATATTCCAATTTGAGATTACCATAAATATGATGTGGACATTTAACCATCTAATTAAATTACATTAAATGAGTTTGGGAACATGATTGAGAAATACTCATCTGAGATTCATGCCATATAATGGTCTATTTTTATATATATACTGATTTCCACTTTTGTTAATACATTCTTTAATAAGTTGGAATAGAGATTTTGGAATTGGTAAATAGGAAATATTCCCATAAAACTATCACACAACACTAAAAATATAATCAAATCATTCACAAGCAATGTTTCTAAAAAAATATTACTAATCTTGTTGACCCTCAGGAGGTTTTATTCTACTCGATCTAATATCAAATTTTTTTCTTTTATTCTTTTTATCCATTTATGAAAATATATTATCATCAACATCCATATCCTCAGATAAATCCCAATTATCAATATCCTTATTAGTCTCAAAATTATCATTATCCATTTTTTTCAATTTTATATTTTTAATTTTTCTTACATGATGTCCTATCATCCTCATTTGATGAAGTTCTTTTCTTTAGAACTACATGACATGACATCATTATTATATTTATAGGATATGTGTGATGAGGATTTCAATGATTATTTTGATAAATATTTACTAGATTGTTTATTTCTTTTTCATCAACCTATTCATTACCATTTTCATTATTTGGATCCTCTTCCTCATATTCTTATTTATCAATAACTTCTTAAATTAGTTCTTCAATTACATTGTATTTACATCCTTCTTCACCTTTTCCTTTTTTTGGACCATACTTTCCATCAACATCTTTATAAAATACTTTATCATGCTCCACCATGAGATTTCTAGATATTCATAATTCTAATTAGAATATTATTTTATGTTCTAATTTTATTCATGATCAAGTAAAACTCATTATTAATCAACTATTTTTCAATACTTTTTAGAGAAATATGGAATAATTGTATTAACCATAATGTTGTCATGAGACATTGATCTACCTTCTGGATTAACATTAACAATCTGAGATGTCGTTTGACCATCCTTCTCAAATTTTCTCAAAATACCATTTAATAATTTCTCATATAGTATAGCCTCTATACATTTATAATTATTATTATCATCTTCTTTAAATGTATCAGAATTTGTATTCTCAAATCCAAGGACTTAAAAAGGTCATTTTCTATCTAAGGACCTGGTGATTTACATTCATATTTCTTCTCCTTCAAATAATCACAAATTTAATTGGGAATAAACTTTTGTACCTTTTCCTTCATTAGTGGGAATATATTTTCTTTCCGTTTATTTTTATTTTATCCCTTTTTTTAATTCCATGATAGTTCTTCTTCTTATTCATTAACAACATATTTTTTAGAAATATTCCATCACTTATTATCAAAATAAAATCCCTACTATTTCATTATATCATTAGTATTGAATGAAATATTCTCTCTCATTATATTTTATTTGTTTTCTATTTCGAAAATCTCCATGCACTTTTAAACCAATTTACATAACAAAACCTGAAAAAATAATGATTTCAGATATGATTATTTCTGACGTGATATTCCCTATAGTTAAGTATATCAAACTCACAAATCAATCCTTTTAATGTTTACTAGAAAATATAATATGAAAACATCAAAAACATTTAATGTATCCTGACCTCCCTTCCACTGTATCAGAAACCATTTTAACCGTAAATGAACAACATGGTTTATTGATGTCAGATGGTAAACCTTCACGAATTGTTCTTATTGATAAAACAAGGAATACTCTACCTCCATTTTCTTAATTGATACAGAAAAATATATAATGTGATTAGAGGGAAAATGATTCTCCTTTTCAAACTGTACTCTAATAAAACGTTAATAACTCTTATAGGATAACATGGATCACTTCCCATATATATCAACGTAAATTTTTTCATTCCCTTCATCCTTGAGAGACCTGAGGGTGGCCTAAGAATATCGAACATGACCATGACAAAGGAGGTACAAATCCATATCACTATTTTATATAAAATCTGATTACAATAATTTTTATTTTATTTTATTCTTCTGTGTATAATCATATTTCCAATAAAAATATCTTTTCTCCAAATCTTCCCTGAAAACATACAATTTCATGTAGTCTTCAGCAGATTCTATCTTATTAATACATACGATGTGGAATATGATAAAATAATTTTTATAGGACTGAGAAATTAGTTGGGGATATTAACTTGGACGAAGAACGTGGAATTAACCAAAGTGGGGCACAATGGGGCCCCCTTTATATAGGTGAACAAAACTCACGTAAAAATTTCAAAATATATCCACTTATTGAGATTACATCTAATATGGTCTCACGATTTTAAATGATCTAAATAATATGTAAAAAATAGTTAAACTATCAATTTTTTTATCAATTTATCATAATAAGAATTAATGCATTTATAATGTGATAGTGATATTGAAAAATATTTTTTGAAAAATCTTAAAGTATTAAAATAAAATAAAATAAAATGAACCATTGACATAATATAGTGAAAAAACATAATACAGTAGAATTATGCCTTTCGGAGTGAATTTATTTTTCGGAATAAATTACTATTATTTATTTTTGTAAACTAATAGATTTTGATATCCACAATGTATAACTATATATGTTTCTTTCAATACATAAAACTAATTATAATTGTTTTTTCATAATTAAAATTATGAAACTTTTATAAGTAAAAATAAATTCAATATTTATAAATTAAAAAAAATCATTATGAAATATTTTTGAATCCAAAGTGTTTTAATGAAATTTTGTGTCCACAAATATTAATTACAATTTCAGAGTCTAGAATTTGTTTTCAAATTATGACTCAAATAATTTTACCAAAATTACATTGTTTATAACATCTGATATGATGAATGTTTTTAAGTAAATATTTAAAAAACATAAAATTTTTCAAACAAATACAAAAATAATTTACACCAATATGAAAAGGAGTAACATATTTTAAAGGGATGTGTAAATAAGAAGTAGATATGAGTGATTACTTTATGCTCATAATTTATGGATTCTACTTAATGAATTAAAATTTAATTTAAGAAATATGTTTTTCGATAATATCAACATGATATTATTGCGTTCTAATAAATTGAAAAATTATATCTCCATTAACTATGGATCCTGATTGAAATTTTTCCTTCTATCTATGTTTTCATCATGTGGGTGATGTTCTAGGTTTTTTCATTAACCAATGGAATATTTGTTTGTCAAAAAAAATTTGATTTTATTTAAATGAATTACATAGTCAGTGATTGTTAATTTCCCCCCAAATAGGAGTAAAAATAATTTTAGTGTTGTCGAATCAAAAATTCTAAAGAAGATATTTTATATAGTTATGTTGGGATATAATAGTTCTTTAAATTTTTTGTCAAATTTAAAAACCAGGAAAGTATGATAACTCTCTGTTCATACTATTCTAAAAATCATATTTCCAAAAATCCTCAAATGAATCTATAAAATAATTTTGGGTTGACTCCAATATAATATAATGAAAATAAATTTTTTGAATCATAATATTTTTTTTATTTTTTTTAAAGTCTTTTTTTATCCGCATATACATTAACTAAGTTGTTTCGTATCAAACATTTTTTAACCTATCATGATAGGCTCTAGGGGTGTGTTTATGTCCATATATATCATTACTATATTTATAAACATTTTTAGGATGTTTTTAATTTTAAAAACTAGATGGTTATTCAACATAAACATATTCTTGAACATATCAATTATAAAAAGAACAATTCATCCATTTGTAAAATCATAAAGTTAATGAATATTTCACTTCGTAAAAGTATTCGAGAAGCTTCAAATCATTCTACTAGAGAATATTTTTCATCATAATCTATTAATTAATGTGGATTGTAACCCTTAGACACAATTCCATCTTTTTTAGAGAAATTATTCTGTTGTCATAATACATGTTATTAAAAACCCCATTTTACTCCAATTATTGAAAATTTATTAGGTTATATAACTAATGTACAAACTTTTCACCACATCAAATAATTTCTCTGATTCTATATTTCATTAGCCCAATGCTTATAAAATAAGGCCACACCATGATAAATCATTACAAATTGTGATTAGAATGAAAAATATTAAATTTTATTTTGTAACGAACTTCTAATCCAAACTATTTGGTCAATATCCCAAATGATAGATTCATTAAGATTATTACAAATAAACAAATGATTTATTGGTTTTTATAAGAACTTTTGTTCAGAATAAGGTAAAATAATATTAAGGAGGAATAACATTACAAATACATTATTGAGTACTTTACTTAAGAGAATATCCTTCTAATTATATTTTAATATCATTTATTGAAATCACCTCAAAGTATTTTTGTTTTGGTTGTTAAAAAATAGGGCTATTTAATTATACATAACGTGCACTATTTCTTCATTAGTACAATAAATTTTATAAATAATTCTATATTATTGAGAAGTATTGAAATATCATATATATATTTATTCCTCAAATTCAACTACAATTTTTTTCTAGTTTTCTTTATTATTCAGTATGAACACTTTTCAACCAAAAACACTAAAGTAAGAAAATTTGGGTTTTCTACTTCTTCAAAACCGATTTCGAGTTTTATAAAGAACGGGAACAATAAACACAAGATTTATTGAATATTATGTAGTACTAACTGCTTCAACAGAAAAATATTTAGCACATGGGTACTCACCCCACATGGTTCTACTTATTTCTTAAAAAAATTATTTATTATATCAACTACATCTTTTGGGGGGGACTAAGACCTGATATGTTTTTTATATACAATTATCAATAAAAAATTCAAAATAATAATTTCTAAATAATCTATAGTGATCGTTATGAATATTTATCAACAAGACGTTTTTATCATTTTTAACACGGTGTACAAAATATTTAAATTGACTACAGGCTTCAGATTTCATTCTGAGAAAACGCAACATGGTATATCTTGTGTTATAATCAATTAAAACATATACATATTAATTTCATCTAAGACAACTAGTTTTTTAGGGAAAATAATTCCATGTAAACTGAAAATAAATCACTAGAATACGAGGTACCACTAAAACATTTTGAGTTATACTTCTATTATATGTCGTATTGAAAAGGATCGAAAAAAATTTGAAATATAAAACCTATATTCTAGAATATCCTTAAACATTCATTTTTAGTCATTTTAGATATTTTACATAGGATATAACATCATACACATCTATTTAATAACCAATATTGACCTTCCATTATATACGGACTAGGTATGTATTAGCTCATGTGGTCATCTTGGTTATGTTTGTAAAAATTATAATGTTGATTGGAATAATGAATAAATTCTTCCGTGGAACTTGAACTAAAAAAATTTATTTCTAATTTTCAAAATGAAACATTCATTATATAATGGTCTTATGCATATATTGATTTTTATAAGACCAGTAATAATTAAAACAGTCAAAATAACTACTTTTCAAAGAAGAAAAATGCTACGTATACCAATAATCCCTTCCAAAGACTTATTTATGAATACTAACATATAAATTTTTATCTTTAAAATATTATAGAAGAAGTGATTGATTCACATTCTAAGAACACCGAATATCCATGTACCACATATTCTTTTTGTTCGTACAATCTTTATTTCCCCCAAATTAAATTAATTAGACTCCTTACATCCAAATAATCCTTGGATTAGTAATGATTGAAAAACAAAATTGGTAATACACATATTTTTTAGAAATAAGATTTCTGGAATCACAGTTATTGAACTTTATTAAATGAAAAAACAATTTTCCAATAACCTCCACTTTGACTCTAAAAGAAAAAAATGGGACCTTTTAGGAACAATGAAACTATTACCAGAAATTGGATTTTTATAATTATAACGCATTCCTGAACCAATACCTTTAAGATATATTATATTAGGGATTTTATCAAAACAATAATTACCATTAGTATTTAATGACAATATTTTTCTATAAATATAAATTTAAAACATTAGTTTCAGAATGAAATAAATTTCTTCATTAGTATTAGTTTTAGAATCGTGTTTATCTGTAAGAAAATTTTCATAAAAAACATATTTTTAGAATATTTAGAAATTTTATTTTTCTCTGAAATATTATCATCATTATACATTGAAAAATAAGATATTTCATTATTTAGAATGTCTATTCCTTAATGTCCCTTATAAGATTTTTCTTTAACCTGATCATTATTTCATTATGTTTTGATGATCAAAACATTCATTATTAGGAGAATGTTCTAAAGAATAACCTTGAATAACACACCATGTGTAAGTATCCTTTGAGAATTTATTTCTAATGTATTAATAAAACATTATAGAATTCATTTAATAATTCTTATATTTCACGTATTTCATCGTTATCTTTGGAAAAGCTGGTCTAATGTGTCCATATTTCTTATATTTTAACATTTGACTTCATATTATTTTTAGTCGTATCCTTAATACTCATTATATATTGACATTGAAAAAATTATTTCCACACTATATGGTTCATCTATTATTCCACGTTTTCTAATTCATTCAAAAAATTTATAGAAATAGATAAACCATATTGAAAAAACACTTTTTTCATTCTTGAAGGCCTAAAACACTTTTCAAAAGACTCTACATTAGAAGGCACGGTACATGTTGATATAGATAAACACCACCATTTTTCTTTATTTTTTTGTTTCTCAACATCTCTTCTAATTCTACCATCAAATTGAATATGGGTTCAAATAACATCATCCCTAATATGATTATTTAATATCCTTGTATCATTAAAAATTTTCCACTTTTATTCCCACTCATTTAGCATAACATATATTATATTTTCCATAAGGATATCATCATAAATGTATTTATATCCAATATATTATAAACTTTTAATAATAGACATGAATATTTTATGTGTGTTAGAAATAGGTTAGGTTGATAAGAAAAAACAATTATTGATAATATGGTCTTAACATTGCACTCTTAGTTTCAAAAATATTTTATGTACCGAAATATCTAACCTCATGGTATTTCCATATAATGTTCGATGCTTTAACAGAAGAAATTATAATATAAATTCTTCTGGACATTAAACAAAGCAATCTGTTGCTTACTATATATTTTAATTTAAATTCATATTTTTATACTTTTTAAATGAAGAGAAATATTTATCATGAATTTTATTTCCGGTAGTTGACATTTCAAAATTGTAGACTCTTGTGTTGATAAAAAATTCATCAACTTATCTATCTGTTACTCAAAATATATACCATAAAAATTAAGAGTAATGTTCGAATTTATGTTTTCTATTGAACCAACATTATTATTAGACATCAATAATAGAATAGAAAAAATTTCCCCAAATAATATTTAGGGTAATATAATGTTTATAAAAAAGGTTCAAAATACCATTGACAACCTTATATATTAAATAATGTAAAAACCTATCATGTATATGTGAAGTGGAAATCTCTTTTGATACCAATTATTGGACAAAACGATTTTCTAAAAATACAACACTATTAAAAAATTAATTATAGAATAAAAAATATGGTTTAAAATAACTAATGAATATAATAAAAAATACTGACAAATTATATTTATTGGACTTAGCCGTTGGTCAAATGATTGTAATTATAGAATCAAAACCTAGCTATGATCTGATAAAATCATAGTAAATATTGAAATATCTATGAATCTTATTTATTAGGGTATCATAATAAAAATGAATATACTTAATTCAATGTGTTTTTGTTAGAGTAATTATATTAATATAGATAATAAAAAATAGAAATATGATTATGATGATTCAATTACTATCAAAATTAGAGGTGGAATATAAACACTTGTATACAAGAAGTAAAACAATAGAAAAAATATAACTACTTTAATACTATTAAAAGATAAACATATTTTATCTTTAAGATTAATGTATCATGTTACCAAAAAAAATGGAATACAATGGTTTATACTGATATAAAATTATGTCTTTCCTTACAAATAACATACCATGATGCAATGATTGAAATGGTTCTGTCTTCCAATCCCTATAATCCTATGATGTGATGATCATATTTAATCTTTCTACCAATCCTTTGTATCACTTTATCTAATGGATTAGAATATTTCCCTTTGTAGACTAGGATTATATTGATCATTATGATGATAAAACATTGAAATAATATAAAAAACTATTCATAAATAGGATCTTGAAATGGTTTCTATAATAGGTGTACACTCTAAAGAAATATAATCATTAATAATGATGTGTTCACCCTAAATAATCATCTAAAAATAAGATAACGAATTTAATCAACTTTCTCTAAAATCATAAAATGAATTTTTATTTATATGAATCCTCCTAATAGTTATATTATCCAACCACTAGACATCGGTTTCTAAGATTGTTGAAATTTTTTCTGACTCCTTACACTGAATCTCATGATCATATAGAATAACTAATGGTCTAATGTCATAAGGATTTACACCATTATAGCGTAATAGATGTTAATTAAATTACAAATAATTTTTCCATGTCTATATTTTAAATAGAATAATTATGATGGACTTCCATATCAATTTTATTATTATAATATTTAATACTGTATTAAAATTATTATCGATGCTGGTATCAGTCCTATTATTATGACTCTATTAGTATAAGAGACAATATAAAAAGTAAAAATACTGATATATGATAAATCAGAGTCTTATTTTTATCATACACATATTATTTATGGTAATCGTGATTAATATTTTTTTTTATGAAATACATAAGAACATATCATATGTGTGATAAAATATAGAATTTTTCCAAAACCATTAAAAACACCTTTGGATTTTAAATTTAGTAAATATATTTTGTATAAATAGTTCGTGAATTATATAGATAATGGTATGTAAATGTATTATGTATAACCTCTGACACAGTTGGGATTTGATAGACATATTGATTCATTATAGGCGGCCCCGGTTTCGTTATCTGAGAAGGGAGATAAGAGTTTAAGGTTATGTAGGGACTATTAGTGGTTGAATCAAATGCCCTTGAATAAAGAGGATTCAAAACAAAGGATTCCTAACATCATTGATTAATTGAGAGGGGTCATATGGTTGTCGAATGTTGAAATTGGGTTAGGATATCAACCGTTGTGATTATGGGATGTAGATATACTAAAGTTGACATTAAGATGTCTCTATATTCTATATTTCTACATGGTGATTCCATTCGGCATAATGAACACCATATAGATATTCATCGGACACATAAACTGGGACATTCATCCTTTCTTATAAAAGTTCATGGTATTCTCCATTAATGATATATTTTTATACTCAGCATTGATGGTATAAAATGCAAGAAATACGGGGATAGATTTTTATGTACTCATAGAAAACTAGACTGACAAAACTATATCGAAGTACCAATTCTTGAATAAGTAAATACATAATCTAGAAAACATTTTATCTGATGATAGAATGGTAATGGACCCAAATATTGTCACAGAAGTGTCATCTTGGGGGACACTATAGATCTGGACAGAGGTGTGGAGCTTCCATGGGTTGTTAGGCTACTACTGATTATTCAAACATGGTTTTTCTAGGATATCATCACTAATGAAATATTTTACCCAAAAGGGGAATCCATTCCTATGTATAGAGATGTAAAATTATTATTTTCAATATTTTATATATTTATTGATAAGAACCATCCTATAGAGATTGTAGGAGGAGGGTTCTAATTACTTGTTGTTCGCTGATACATCCAAAATTTGGCATGGTTGTTTTCTGATGTAGAGGACAGTGGTGATTTACTATGGTGCACATTATCTTATAATATATGTTAAGAACAATGTGACACATGATATTGATTAATCAATAATTGTCATCACGCTAAATATGTGGAGACACTACCTGATTGGAGTATAGTTTATAATGTATTTTGATCTCAGAAGTCTCAACTAAATCATTCCTCGGGAGGATCTTATCATGAGATATAGGTTATGTTGGGAGTTTCTACATGATTATGACAACAATATTTTCTAAACTCCATTGATGTGGAACATGATATTATATTCTCTCATTTGGATAACATATTCATAGTTACACTACGATTCATCGAATTAGTTGGCCATGTTGCAATTTTCTTTTGTTGATGGAGATGGTGGAACCTACATCTAGAAATTTTTTGTTACCCCCTCCACTTTTTTTGTAATTTAAAGAAAAATAACTTGATGATTTCAACTATGAGATCTTATATAATTAGATATCCACTAGATATGCACATCAAGGATTTTTTAAAGGTGGTTAACTTGTCATTATTTTCATTGGATTCAATATGTATCTAATGTTGTTATAGAAGGAGGTTCAAAGGGAGTTTAATAGATATTATTTTTGGTACATCAAGGAAGTTAAATTATGTACATTGAAATACAACATCATTTTTGGTGTCTAGGGTAAATAAAATAAGATTTAATATTTTTTTCATGATGCATTACATGATAGTTAGTGAAGATAATGACCCATGTTCGAACAGTTTTAGATCAACCCCATTAGGAACTAGTATGGATTTGATTGGGGATTTCCTATAATGATGAGATTACCCAGTATTTCAATCTAACATGATTCCATATGGGTGATTTAATGTCACCATTCGAGAGTATTAATTAGAATCATTGATCACCACCAATTCTCTAGAATAACCTATGTGATACGATACTCATGAGCCAAGAGATGAAGTTATCTACTTCAAAGAAGGTGATTATTATCTAGTAAATGATAAGGACTATACCGAGCCATCATAAAATTTAGGCAGATAGAGGATAGAATATTTTTATGGTTGATGAAAGTGACTATGTATTCCTATTGGTTTCACCTCATAATGGATTGCATATATTTTTTGGGTGACCGGTTTTCTATAAGGATCATTCTCACATTACATATACTAAATAGAGATGTAAAGGTAGAGTTCCACTTAACTATACTTCCAATGTTAAACTAGGAACATAATGTCTTTTGTATTTATCAACAGAGGATATTTGTGTATGAAATATTGCATGCAATAAACTAGGGTGTGAGGGACATCATGGATAGATAATCCAATATTGAGTAACCAGTAGAGATCAAGTATAAAAGTATATGATACTTGGTGTTTGATCATTTCTTATAGTGAGATAATTGTTTCCAAACAGGAATATTTACAAATGCAGATGGGATTGGGAGGTTTAGATTCATGGTATGTACCAACATCCCATCCTGTATCATATGTTTTTGGATTTTCAAGATGTAAATCCCCAAGGTGGGGAGAATTTAATAACTTGGATATTCCTTGGTTTTTTTTGATATTTTACGATTTATTTCCAAGACCAAATGTTTTGAAGGAATGTTATTTTGAAGTATAGTGTTCTTAGAATAAATTTTTGAAATTTAAAAAATATTATAAATATGAAGAGAACATTGGTTTACTAAAAAATGGAATAACAAATAAATGGGTTCTTGTATCATAATTCTAAGGTCACCATGGTGTTCATAATGTTAGGATTTCCCTTATAATAATAAAAAAATAGTCAGCATTGGGAATTTGATGAAAATTCAATTTAGGCATATAATAAATAAAATAAAAAACATATTATTTATTTTCTGATACGATGACCTAGTTCGTTCATTAAATACACACTTAAGAAAAAAATTAGGGTTATTCACGTAACCCTGTGAATCATAGGATCACCATTAGAGTGCATGGAATATGATTCTATTCATGGATGATGACCAAATTGAGGATCGAAAACAAATGAGAGATGGAATAAAAGGATCTCTAAAATGATCATAATGAATATGATTTCTTCACTATTGATCAATCTAATTCGAGTAAATATATTTTTTATTTTTAAATTATTTAATTATTATTAATTTCATTTTATTAAAAATCAAATGTTGAACGAATTTATTTGAGGATCAGTTTTTTTTCATGATTGTTTACATCAATAAAAATTTGGTAGACAATTAGTTTTGATTTAATTGTAGATTATTTCATTTTTCTAATAATGGAAACAAATGGAGGTTAAAAAAACATTAACTGGTGTCTATTCCAATTATCTGTTCATGTGATTCTCTTCGATAATTATTTATTTATCGAAGTAGTTATTTCATAACTTCTGGATGAACATATCTTGATGAATTTATTATGGTGCACAAATGTAATGGGGAAATGATAAAATATTTTAGATCTTGGATTGACATGACTCGAGGGTTGTGAGATGATGGTAGTAGAGATTAATTAGACACAATTGGATACCTGATTTCATGTTCTTAGATTCCATGAATAATGGTGAATGATTCTATTTTCAAAATGGATCAATGGGATGGAAAATGTGGATTGGTGATGTCATATCCTTTTATCACTTGATTCATGGTTTTCTAGAAATTAATTCATCAAATTGAAGGCGATAGGAGATACCATTTATGCATGTTTCATATCTTGGAATCTGAAAATCTTGATCCAAATAGTGTGTAATAAATGATTAAACAATTTGTGGGACCCTATTAGAAAAATATATGGTTTTAAAGAACATTATGTTCCATACAATGTGTTCCAAATCACATGACGTGTGGTCCCTCTCTAGATGCTCAGTATCTTACTCAGAGGATTCATGAACATGGGTTAGGGTACACGAGTTGGTACATGATGTTTAATATCCTAAATTGACCAACCCTAGACCAGTATTTGTGATAATATGTGTAGTAGTACACAAGAATAGTTCCTCTCTATTCGAAACACATTGTACTATTTCAAGGAAATAGCCAAGATACATGGGTTGTTAACAGATTATCACATAGGGTTAACTGATACAATGTGTAACCCAAATAAAGGATATGTACTCCTCAAAATATGGCTTGGATCCCATTTCATTGGTATCACTGACACATTTCATTAGGGTTTGATCCTCATATCCTTGTTCCCTAAGTGTTAGTATGGAATAACCTCCCAAAATTATGAAAACAATCTCTTCAGCTGTACTATGTGGAATGTGTTTTTTGAATGCTTCCATGATTCCCAGAGTAATATCCTATATTCCTTTTCATTTCCTAGGATTAGTTCTTGGTATTTTCATAACCAACACTATGAATGCACAAATACATTAATTAACAGGTTAATCTAGATTGAGTTTTTCGTATACCCCATAGGCTTGTGATTGATACTTATATCGGTGTTATAATTATTCCATCATTCATAATGTACATCTAATAACGATACTCTATGAGAATTACCTCTTATATGTGCTTCATCAGTGTTATGAGACTCATGAATGTGTTCCATAAGATTAGTTCTTTGTGGAGTCGTCGAGCTATAATTCATTGATGAAATACAATGGTTGTGAATTACCATTAGATTTTGTTTCTTTGTTGGGTATATCAACATATTCTTATTATATGTGTCATATACATATACCAATGTATATATATATATTTATTCCCTATATTTTATTTTTTGTGGTTTTGTGGTGCTCAAATGGGTATTATTATATTCAACACTTCACAGGCTTTTGACACAAGTTTCATGTATTGGGTAGAATATCGACCTTCTAGTATAGAATTTGATAAACGAGGACTAGAAGCTATATAGTGAGACTGAGTATAACAAGATCCGTTTATGTCATATTCTAGCAATAGTCCTAGCTTTACTTTTATGTTGGACCTGTTTTCAGTCACTCTATGGTAGGATCGTATTTTTCCTTATTTACCTTACATCCAATCATACATTGCATTATGATTTAGATATATTATTTTATGTTGGAAACATTTTTTACATTTTAACTTTTAATAAGATTAGATATTTGTGCATGTGTATAAGTACATAGGCTAAGGAATCCATGGTTAGTGATATGCTTACTCAACACTAGTCTCAAGCACATTGCCTGTTGGAAGAGGGATTGGTGAGTTATGGCATCGGACCCAATGGGATGTGTTGTGACATTCTGTACAATGTTTCAGTTCATGATATAGAGCATCTAGTTGATAGTGCAACAAGATTCTCACAACCATAGTCATCTGGGATTGTCCAAATAGAGACAGGTGTGATGGAACATATCATCTAGTCCTCCCCCATACACCAATTTGGGATCATGGGTGTCCAACATTACAAAACCATACCAGAACGGTGTAGATTATTGAATGTGTGACAAATCATCATTGTCTAAAAGTAATTTTGCGGTGCTCTGGCATTCGGGTGGTGAGACGTCTTGCTGGTTCTTGGGATGAAGTGTTCTGTCTATAATATATTGGGGTCATCTCCATCATGGTACACAATTTTTTTCCAATGGGTCACTAGGTTCTTTGGTCTATTTTTAGGCCATTGGTCCATGTTCTTAGAGGATATTTTTCATATTAGCATAATTTTTATGTATTGGGTTCCCTCAATACATATTTTATATGTGTATTTACTTTAATATTTTAATAATATAGGACATGATATTAAATATATAATAATGGTGAAGTATCTGTAAAGAAAAATATATTGGGAAATAATTCACATATTAACCAATAAATTTATCCTCATATCCCCCCCCCCCTCTTGGTATTCTCACATAGATGTATTATAATTCATACTAATATTCCTCTTACCATTTAAAAATAAATAAAGTAATAATACCCAATTATATAGTGTAGAAGAATATATTTTCTAATAATGATATATTATAATATGGTAGTTTGTGATCTCAATATGATTTATGAAGGAAATTTTTTTTATATGTCAATGATCATAGGGATTCAAAATTTTAAAAAATTCCACAGTTATTTCAATGCTGTTTAAAATAATATTATTTTAAATAGTCTAAAATAAATGTTTCAATAATGAGGCCAACCATTGGAATCTCTGAAAAAAGGGTACATGAATTATTATATCAATTATATTTTGAGGAACTCTTTAAATCATTAGACCAATTTGAGGAAAATAAATAATTATATGAATACATATTAATATCCTATTCAAAAATAATTTTAGATAATTGAAACATGAAAAGAAAAAACATAAGATTCACATTTAATATGAATTAAAGAATAAATATGTTTTTAGTTTTCAAAAATTCCTACTTAAGTATCTTAATTATGTTTTCATGATTTCTCAATATTTTTTATAATTCAAGAGAATGCATATGACCAATTCTCCAGGAATTATGATTTCAAGAAAATAGATCCCTGTATGTGATATAAAACATACCCTTTCCCTAAAAATAATATAGTTTCCTCCTTTTTTCGTTCTAATTAAGAGTATTCATTAAAAAATTTCAGTTATGTGAGGAAGATGAAATTGGAATTAGTTATAGAAAAAATACCTTAATGGGTATGATCGTATTCCATTAATTGATGTTGGAATTTTGGGTTCCCGGTCATATAAAATAAATTATCCTTATCTTAAAAAATGTTCATTTCAAATGAATAATATTATTACATTAAAAAATAAAAATCATTAGATTATAAAATTCTATGACATAATTAATGAATAAGGTTTATCTTTCATTACTTCATGTAAGTATTGAAATAATGATTTATTAATATCATAAAAAATCAACAATAGTGGAATAATATAACAAAAAAATTAAAAATGATTCTAAAGATTTCATAGGATCATTATTTGAATCATCACCCCAGTCGTCACCGAAATTGTACTACTTTAGGATTGGTTTCTGTGGATAATCATTAATTATAATTTCATGGATCTCCTCATGAAACCTATATATAATAGCATGAAAGGAATCTTGGGGATAAACCCCCCAAATTATAGAATCCTCAATAATTGGAAATAAGGGAATCAAAATAGTAGGGTGTAGAATACCCAATAAAGGAGTTTTTGTTAATACTATCATCACTCCATCTCAATTAGTAATTGCATAGTCCAGAAAGAAAACAATATAAACTATTTAATTGGAAAATATATCTTCTAACATAGTTTGGGTAGTATATGATAAATAATAGTTGGTTCCCATTATATGATCAATGTGGATAAAGTATGAGAAAAAATTATAAGGCACATTAGTTGTTCCCTGTGGTGTGTTCTCTTTAATAGTCAACATTGTCTTCCTATAAATTCAAGGATCAATAGAAATAACCCACGTATTTGGTTTTTCTAGAATATTATCTTTTATTTATTTCATCTTTTTTTTCCTCCACTATATTCATCTTCAATTTTCATTCTTATTTTCACATCTAATCCTTAACAATGATCATATTAATTACTAGAACATCTTTTTTAGCTGTAGTTTATGTCCATAATTTTGATAGAGCTGCCACTAAATAAATTTAATGTAAACTATATGTTATGTGTGTAAAACAAGATGGGTAAAAATCATGCTTACCATGTTATCCCTCATCATAATGAAATAATTTTATTTTCACAAAAATATGATTAAATATTTCAAAACATTGTATGGGATGATGTGGTGGGTGTATGATGTGGTGATGTGTATATAGTTTGAAGAATATATGTTTTCTCACTATATAAAA
Source organism: Viscum album (assembly GCA_963277665.1). Taxonomy (NCBI): domain Eukaryota; kingdom Viridiplantae; phylum Streptophyta; class Magnoliopsida; order Santalales; family Viscaceae; genus Viscum; species Viscum album. The sequence continues at coordinate 400,217,142 of OY728166.1, forward strand.
AATTATTTTATGATATTATATTATCAAATAGTATATGGTATGGTTCCTCATATGTTATTGGTCTAGTGGTTTGGGTCTTATTAGAAGGACAACATTGGTATTATTGTAAAACAATCTCACATCCTCTAAAATTTATTACAATAACTCTATGATATGGTTATCTTTAATAAATATTCTTGGTAAATCTATCAATATGTCATCTAATATTATATTATTTTTTCAATGATTTATAATGTTTCAAAATAAAAGACCATGTTTCTCAAAATATAGTATTTCTGACATACTTACTTGAACAATATGAGTTTAGATAGAACCATACAATTGTAATTGTTTCCCTAATTTAATAAAACTTTTAAACATTGTAAAGTGGTTTTATTAATGAATGGATACTTATTTAAGTGTGGATGTTTCATCTACGACATAAATAACATAGTTAATTTTTTTACGTTGTGATAAAAATCCTCCCATGAGGTTAGTTTTATGATTAAGTATTAATTCATGAAAATTTAATATTAAAACATTATGTACGATTAGTGGGGATACATCAAAGATTAAATACAGGCTATAAATATCTATCTTTTTATGATTACATATCTATCAAATTTTGTATTCAAGATGTAGGGACTGCTCTATATACAATCCTAATAGAATGATCCATTATTTGTTTTCACTCGGATTGTTTTGGACTATTTCTCAATTAGAAGACAAAAATTAACTCTTCCTTTTGAATGTTATCTTTTTAAAATTTAGATCATGATATAAACATGTGTAATCCATGGTGTTAAAAAACATTTTTGAATAGATTTATGATTTCTATAAAAACATGACCCTAGATAGAATAAATACTTAATCCCAGGTCAAAAAGTTTTAATTTTAATAATTAAATATATGGTTGTTGATAAAATCATAATGTTTTTTCTAGAGAGTGTCTTATTTCACATCATAAATGATCTTATGGTGTAATATATTAATGGTTTTCATAACATTTTGATCTAAAAAATAAAAAAAAACTTACTAGACTATAAAATCTTACACTATATTTACTACCATTCATCCTACAAATCAAGATCTCATATATCTCAAAGCATTGTAAACATAATCCACCTTTTAATAGTTGAAGTATAAGAAATTCAAGATTCATTTGACAGCTTTCCTATAGGAATGTTGTCAAGGGATCATGTTTTTTTCTATGTTGTTCTAGTTGAAAAGATAGTGAATTTTTTATGTTGTTTTGTAAGAACCCGTATTTTTGTTTGAGGTAGGGATACTTTTTCATCTCCAAATTCATAATTATTGACTACTATGAATACACATTGGGTTCATGAGTGTATCCGGGGTGTTTGGTGCTTGTTCATATCATGGAGCCCATCATTTTGGAATAAAACAATAGGTTGTATGGTTAGTAAAAATCAGGAAATGTTGGTTGTACAGTTACTACTAACCATGTGAGTCAATACATTGCGGTATTATAGGCCAAATAGGTTTAGGGTACCATGTAGATGGAGGTGTCCAGCCATGCTGCACACCTACAATTTTTTTAATTCAAAATCACTTTTTAAGAAAGTATATTCAAACTTGACCAGTTACCATGTGGGTGCCCCCTTAGCACAGTAGTGGGATCATAGTTGGCACACAGTTTGGCCGATTGTGCGGACCAACCATTTGAAACAAGGAATTTTTGGGAAATTAACATTTTTTCCCTGAAGAATCCATTAATCAAAAAAAATATTTTCTTCCACCACACAGAAGTGTTTCACATTCAAAGAAAACATTAAATTAAAATTTCATCTTCTGATACATATACAATATCCATTCTTGGAATCAAGCATCATCAGTCTCGTTTGATCTATGTTCGTGATTACTGAATTCCTTTTGTGTAAATATTCATTCATCTTGTTATTTATTAAATTATATAGGTGCAATATAATATGCAATATTTTCTGGATTTTCATAGGTTCATTATTTTCCACCAGATCAGAGTTGAATCTATACTAGATATTGGATGAGAACTCTTAAAAGGATATACAGAAAGTGGTCTAACCATTTTCATTTATTTTTAAAGGTTTACATTCCTTGTTTTCATTATGTATCTTGATATAATTTTTTGGTGTCCCAAAAAATTTTTTTTTATTAAATTAATTAAATTAAATCAAAATAGTTATGTAATCCCTATAGATTCATATATATAAATTGATTTTCATTTCCCAAACCAAGGGCATTAATTTTGGTGTTCCCCATGAATTTCATATACTGACTCTTTTGTTAAACAACCCATGGCGTGTTTTTTAATTAAATGGTAGGGTAAATATTATTAATAATTGAAATTAATAGAATTAGATTAATGGTATATGGTTTTCATCCTTTTAATGTTGATTTTTTTTAATGGTTTATATAGAACAAGAATTTCCTAAATAGATTATTTATAAATTCTGTAAATGGGTGGGTTTTCACATGGAATTTTATTGAATGTTAATTGCGATATTCTAGTGTATGCTCATGGAATTTTAAATGAATTATGAATTCTAATGTTGAAAAAATGTGTGTTCCACACCATGGGTCATGATAGATATAGATAATTATTTGTACATGTATACTCCATGGATTCTAATTTTGGGGGATTTCAAGGGCCTCGATAACAATTGAGTTAGTATTTTTATCACAGCAGACATAGTATGTAGACATGACCCTTGCACCCAAATTCAAGCCTAAACAACATTCCATTGTGATTCACCCAGGGATTGATGGGGATGACTGGGTTCGCGATGCCTTGAATCCAACCCAAATGGGTATGAATCAGGATTATATGAAACGTACATTTTAAAAGTGATATTCTTTGTTTTTCAACAAAACCATGGAAAATTGTGAGACTTCTGGTTATACGGTTCTTTCATTGTTGAATGATGTATAGATTATATGGAAATCCCATGGCTGACATACCATGAAAAATTATCTATACGCCGAGGTTGTGGTGATTATATATATATATATATATTTCTGAGACATTATAGGAGCGTGGAACAAGTTTTATAGGGATCCTTAATGGCCTATATATTTTCACTTGATCTGTTGTATAACTTCCATGGGAACATTATTTTTATACTTTATATTTTTTACATATAAATTTCATATTTCTTATCTTATATTTAAAAAACATGAATTTTATAGGCTTTTGGGTGGTATCCAATTGGGATAGTTTCTCACACACTATTATGGTCATTGTTGGGTATCATGTTATACAATATAGATGCATGTATGGACTAGGACAAAAGCCCACAGTTCTATGCTTGAATGTGTTCAATGATTAGGATAAGGAGATCACGAGACTGAGCCAACGCTCAAGATTCTATCTTGAGAATGTGATTTTTGATATTTTTGGTATTTTCTTAGATGGATTATAATAGTTTTCTATATACCTATTATGGATACATTGTTGTGTAATGACTTGTTTCATCATCAGTTGTATATGAAATTACCATGGGAATTCTATATATATTCATGTCTGGTTTGTTTATCCTTTTTCTGGTTGTTATATTTGTTTCCTATATTGATTAAAATTTTTATTCTGTTTTGATACAGCATGCAAATGAGGGAATAGTCTCCCCAAGGACACACCATGGTCTCTCACTTCTAGTTGGAATAGTCATTTTTTCTAGAAGATTAACTAGAGGCCATGTGGCCAACTGGCCTGGAGGCACTATTGTGCGGCATTTAGGATCAAGATGTTACAATGATGTATTAGGTACTTTTCCATTCTAGGAGTATTATTTATTTAAAATGGACTGGGATACGAAGAGATCAGAATTTTGTAATGAGTTTTTATTGGGTGTGGCTTACCCACATAAAAGGAAAATCTAAATTTCACCCAACAAATTGTGATGTTTTCAGGGATTTGACAATTAATTTTATTTGACTCCACTATTACTTCATGTACATAAATTTTGATGTGATTATTTTTTTAATTATGAGTTCAAATGTGTTGAAACCGATTGAGATGAGGGTATTCCATCTCATGCATCATTTAATGCAGTTAATAGGAATCATATTCCATGTATTTTTACATTCCATATAAGTTGAATTTATTACATGCATGATGTTGGAATAGGTGTCATGATAGGTGTACCTATGGTTGTGATAGAATTTTGTGCAGGGGATTGGAAAGTCATGGTTGGTAAATATAGTAGATGTTGTAACCTATAGAGTGTTTTTTTTTTTGATTTGGCTGAAGAATACACCCTAATAAGAAAATTTTTGCATGTTCAATCAATGACCATGAATCACATGGATTGAATATAATTATGGTTTTGATAGGGTGGATTATATATTTTAGCTCTTGAGGAGTGTGTCCATTATAGATTGAAAGTTGAATTGATATTTTTTTAACCATTTAAATAATAAATGATAAAAGAATATGAATTAAATGTAAAATTGAACTTGTGATATTGAAACATGACCTATACCTAGATTTTCAGTGGGAAATAGGTTGTTTCCCTAGTGAATTTTGAGGTTGTTTCAATTTTACAGACCTAGATTTAGGAGAAATCTTTGAGTTATAATCTAGATATATGAATAATTAAACATATCCAGTGATATTGAGATATAATCATTGATATATATATATTTATTTATTTATTTAGGTTTTTATTCGGAATTATAGGAGAATTCCACCACGATGAACTCTATTCGTATACGAGGAGGGTGGTGACGAACAACATCTAGTGGTAGTGGGCTGCGGGATACCAATGGATCAACATTTTCTGGTATTTGGGAAACCAATGGTTTTATATGATGGAAGTTTGGATGCACATTTTTGTGAGGGTCCTTTCTTCATTATTAATATTTTTTAGGGATCACTACAGACTATGTTGCCTATATGGAGCTAATGTATATGTTTCAATAGAAGCATCCACACACAGTTTTATGGGATGGGGGACCATAGGATACTGAGCAAGGGATCTAGGCTAATCAATCATTATTAGATCATTTTGAGACACATATAAAGAGGAGAGTGTTGATTTTGTCTTATATGACTCGAGGAGAAACAAAGAGTTGGTGGAATGTTATGAACCATAATGATATTCTATGAGATATGGTTTGAGATGATTTTTAAACTAGATTATATGAATAAATTAACACCATGACTCTGTGGGAATAATATTCTAGTGAGTTCATGTGTCTAGAATTGGGTGCAATTATTTTTATGGACAACTCACCATTATTTATAGAGTTGAATAATTTTTCATTGACATATATTGTTGATGAGTTTATGAGGGAGAGACCCTCCCTGGGATGTCTCTGATATTTCATACTATCATAAGTCAATGTATTAATATTGACATCCATTATATAAATTTTGTATCACACAATGATTATATAGTGGAACTAGAGGGAATATTGGGGATCATAGCATTGAAGTTTAGTCTCTTTACAAAGTGGTTCAACAACAATAGTTGAAGGAAAATCCATTTTGAGGATTCTTATTATATGATTACTATCTCGGATACATTTTTGGTAGGGTGGTTTTCTATAATTAGTGTGGTAAATGGGGAATCATGAGGAGTAATTGAAATTGTGACCCAATCGAGTTAAATGCATGAGGTATGATGGGCCATGTATAGTGTTTTTATTGGACATCACTACTATAGTAAGTGGTATGGGGACATCCAGAACATTTGTTTATGAAGTAGGTTTCATAGCTCAAAATTAGGATGGAACTTGGAAGAATACTAGTAAATAAGGACATGGTTTTGGTGGTCCTTACCGAGGATGTTGGACACTGGTTGTACCACGATAGTAGAGTAGTATTACTCTAGGTATTGAGGTTTTTTCAAAGGGATGTTGTTCTGTCATGATCTATTTTATATATCCTTCATCTAAGGTGTAGGTTTCCAAAAAATATATAGTGAGAGTCATGATCTGAGTTACCTATAATCTTGATGCTGCACTTTTTTATATATGTGTATCATTTAGTTTTATATTTTTACATTTTCTAGAATTCCATAATCATTTGATTTTGTTTTTGGAGGGTGTTTTGAAACATGATACTATTTTAGAGATCAGAATGGAGCATGATCACTAGTTCAGCAATTTCCCATGAGTTTGGTGGGTGTCACATTGTCTGGAATCTTTTGGTCCTTAAGATGACCAAGTTTGACATTATACTCTAGATAGACATGATAGTATATTATCGATCCTACATGGATTCCATTCTATAGTTGGTGAATTTCAAGTCTCAATAATTATAAGAGTTTATTCAAAAGATTTAATGGGTTATGTAGGAATTCTTAGATGGAACAAAACATCATAGTATGGGAGAGATGATGGAACATATTACTTGTTTTTATTTGAATGATCTTGGAGTGCGTCTAGTAGACTATCCTCCAATGGATCATTGATTTAGGTTCAAATTCCTGAATGATTTTTCTTGGATACCTCTAGATAGATAGGTTGAATTATACAAAAATATACTGATAATAGCTTCATTTAAATTCATTCCTCACAATAGGATGGATATTGTGGAGTTTTCGGAGCTCAATAAGAAGCTAGTGGATTTGGATGGAATGGTGTTTATTCAACCTTGAACATATTTGTGGGGTTCTCCAGACATTTTTGGGAAAAAATCAAATGGTAGCCTTAGGCTATGTGTGGATTACTATAAATTTCACTTGATTAAGATTATGAATAGGAATCCCATTCCACTATTATATGAATTATTTGATAAACTTTGAGGTTCTCAGTTGTTCACCAAGAATGATTTGGGGTCAGAGTATAATTAGTTGTGTGTTAAACATATAGATATACCTCAAACATCATTTTATAATAAATATATTCAATATGATAATGTAATTATGTAATAAGGTATAATGAAAGTGGAAGTTGTTTTAGTGGTTTTCATGAACCATGATTTGATCCGTACCTCAGTATGTTTTTGGAGGATTTCATGGTCAACAGCCTGGCGTTTTTTCAAAATCAACTTGCTGATGAAAAACATAGTGATATTTTCTTGGATACATTGATTTGGAATTAGTAAAATGTTATGCTTTAAAATTTCCATATTTGGATGGGTAAATTTAAATTCATATATCTAAGCATTTTTGTGATGGAAGTATTAATTGAGCCAGAGAAGGTAATTTCAATAGTTTCGTTGGAGCATACAAAGAAAATCATTGATAGACGAAGTACCATGGAGATATCGTGATATTAAAGGCATTTCAGATTGGACATATCAGGATTAGTAGATATTATTGTTGGGATTGATTAAGAAGGATGTGATGTTTTTATTGTCAGATACCTATGTGATAGACTTTAAAGAGCTAAAGGGGATATTGACTTCAGTACCAGTCCTAATCTTTCTAAAGGATGACAGGAGCTACACTATGTATTACAATTCATATGGTATCATCCATGGAGTAGTTATGATTATGGGGGATAGAGTTTTGGAGTATGGGTTTTAACAACTGAGGAAACAATAGATTAATTACCAGATGCATGATATGAAGTTAACGGTAGTGGTTCTTGTTTTTTGTTTTGGGAGAAAGTACTTTTTTGGTGAGAATTTTATGCTATACATGAAAATAAAAACCTCAAGTATATATTAATAGAGATTGATCTGAATCGTGGGAATCAATGGTGTATTGGGTACCTATAATATTTTTACATTGATAATTACAAGATTCCTATAATGTAAAATGATTTGGCCTATGTGATTAGCTGGGGGACTCAAATATATGATGTTTTGAATACCTATAAAAATTGGTACATTATTGAAGTTTTCATTTAAATTTATGTGGAGGCATATGATAGTTAGGGGAAAACATTTCTTTAATTCTTAGTTATGATCTATACCCTGATGGATAGAGTGGGGATGATGAAACTATCTTATTCAGTGATCATAGTCCTATGGGGAAGTGTGGAAGGTGAGGATATACCCCTAGTTGGACTGTAGGTGCAGATGAGATCCTTTGTATCAATGGACATATCTAGGTTACATTGGATATATGTGATTTGGGAGTGTCAATCATTGTTAAGGGAAATTAATCGAGTTTTTTCCATGATGTATCATGACATGTTCTAACAATACGAGTTGTCTAGTATGAATGGTGAGGTTTTTAGTTTGGTTATGAGGTGCTCCACCTATCATCTATTAAAAGAAGAAAATCTACAAGCTGAAAAAAATTTATAGGAGCTACAAATTCATGAATGATTATGGGATGATATCACAGTGTATTCCTTTACTTATTTGAGGTCTCCCTAGGTCAGTGATGGTTTGTGGGATATTTCTGACATAATTAGGATGGTTTCACAATTCCTACGCAAAATGGAGTACTTTAGTGTGGATGATCATGGGTGTATGTATATCTTTGAGATAGTATGACATCACAATGTCCTGAAGAATATAATTTCCAATATGCATACATTTTTTACATATCATTTCTATAATATTTTTCATATTTTATTGGTTTAACATGTTCTTATTCCCATATTACACCACCCTCGGACTACTGGCTCGTAACAATGTACAATATATTTACTTGATAAAATGTTTTAAGAATGTGTCCTTGAGTTTGGGGGCTCTTGGGATATTATTATTCTGATATCTTTTAGTTTTTATAAAACTATATCTATTGGGGACTATACATATGCCACCTTATGATGCTTTATATTATAGGCCATATAAATAACTGATGTCCTGGATATAGGTGAGAGAGGTTTCTTTACATGGACTACATATCGTGGATATCTTTTCTAATCATTACATATTGATTATGGCTACATAACAATATTGAATGAAATATAACAATAATTTTTGATGACATCATCAAGATTTTGAGGTTGGGGATCTGGTCCTTTTATGTAATTCAATCGTTTTGGTATGCATGTCAATCCTAATAAAAGGTCATCTGTCACCATAATATGTCAGGAAGTTTTAGATTCTATGTATAGTTGGGCTGATAGGCTATCAGTTTAAGTTAACACATAGGAATTGAGCCATGAACAAAGCCTTACATATATCTCAACAGTGACCTTATCATTTAGAATACTTTCATGATTTTAATCCTATAGAGGTTTACTATCATTTTGGTGAATCTTTTTAGGATACTCTTATTCATATTATTGATTGGGCCATGATGGTTCTCCGATAATGGCTAGTCCCTCCAGTACATGTGCTATTTACGAACAAATTCATATAGGATGCGACATTGGAGAGGGAGGAAAATGTACGTGCTTAGTGAATCGAGTTAATCTTATATGATTATTTACTACCATTATGACGGAAATTAATGGTTAAAATCATTAATGGGGAATGATTATATGGATGTTAATTTTCATACAACATAATAATAATTTAAATTTAGGATTAAAGGCTTTATTATGGAATAATGTGAATACCCTTTGAGGACTGGGTTAATTGGTGGTGAAAATGGCTGCTTCAGAACCCAGAGGCCATCTATTTAGTATAAATAAATATGATGCACATTTAGTAGAGATAATGTAGTGCAGCTTAAATGTTTACTACTAATCGTACCATGTTGGACGATGGGGTGCAATAGGCCACATAGATTGAGGAATACTTGTGGATGGTTGATCATTCCCATGGGGGAAACCTATATCTTTTAGAAGAGATGAAATTCACATTTTGGGAACAGTTAGTCAAATCATGTGTGGTCAGAGTGTAGGTGATCTTAGCATAGCAATGGGTGACTGGATGTCACATAGATTATCAAAACATCCTAGAAAATTGTGCAAATTGGGTATTATTTGGGGAATTAAAACATTTGCATTAAAATTTCATTAAAAATAAACCTAATTTCTTTTTTTCCTCTATAAAACACTTTCCCACAATGAGACCACCCTTAGAAGGAAAATCCATTATTTTTTCCTCTCCTCCGATTGATCTGGAAATCCTGTGTCGGAGGATTTGTTGGATCGATGTTGGTAATTAGTTAATTAATTTTTCCCATTCTTCATTCTTTTTTGTATTGAAGGAGTTATTTTTGTGAATGTTAATATGTCATGTCCTTAGGATTTTCATCTATTGTTAAATTTTCTTCAAACATGCAACAAATGTGATGATCAAACCAGATAGGCACTGTACTACAAACCTATGGTAGGTGGTTTATACATTTACCTTGATGTTTGGTACTATATAAGGCTAGTTGTCATTGTTTATCTGCCTTACATTATAGCATATCCGTTAAATAATAATACATTAATTGAATGAAATGGAATGTAACATGTTAATGATACACTTTATATTGCTTGAGATATGTTGGAGGTTTTATCCCCAACTAACACCACCCATGGGGTGCTTTATGTGAATTCACAATTTCTTTTATTTTTTTAAAGAACACATAGGTTGAGTTGGGTATTAGCTAGTTAGAGGAATCATATAAATAAATTAATTTAATTTAATTGGTTTAATGGGATATGGTTTCCCAAATTTTCATGTCGATTTATTTGTTTGGATGGATTACAAGAAAAATTAATTGAATAAATGGATTGATAAACATTTTGGGCAATGAGGAATAATTTTAATGTAATTTGATTAATGTGAATTATGATATGAGTGTTTATAATAATATAATTTTTATTAAATCGTTATTGTTTAAACTGGATTCCTTGTCTATGCTACACCATGGGTCAACATTGGGGTAGAGAATTCCTTATACTTCTATGATCCTTGGATTTTTAGTCTATGTGATACCATACTCCTTGATACACATTGGATTTGGATTGTTTGGGATCATTATGGACATAATGGGTATGAATTCTCCTACGACACCAATTCAATCCTAACTTAGATTCCATCGAAATAATCCTATGACTCGACATGGATTTATGGTTCCATTATACTGTGGAAACATCCACCAGGGGTCTAACACTTGATTATAAGGCATGGCTATGAAATATGTGATATTCATGGAGATACTGCATGGAACTGGTAAATTGTGGTACTTTGGTTTATAAATATCATATGTTGTTGATTGATATAAGGGTTATATGGAAATTCTATGGTTGGAATGATATGATATATTGTGTATACTATGATTCTTTACTGATTCTTTATGTTTACTTACTATCATCTGCTCAATGTATCCTAGCCCATATTTGGTAGGGAGCCTTGATGGGATATATAGATTTTTATGATTTTTTATATACATGTCATGGGAATATTCTATATATATTAATTAACTATGATATGTATATTTTGAACACCACATAAAATTATATCATATCTTGGATTGTCAAAGACCTTTTCTTTGTAGCCTACAAGGAATGTATCTTGCACCCTATTTGGGACACAAGTGGGTACCAAAAAACAATATATGGATATAGATAGTGACATAGGAAAACTCTTATAGTTTGATTCTTAACATTGTTCCATGTATAGGTGTAGTATATCACCGAACTTATCTGAAGCTTGTGATTCCATTCAGATACATATCTTTTTGTTTCTTTCTTACATTTAATTTTCTAATTGTCTGTATTCCTATTTTGGATGCTTTGTAGAGACATGAAATATATCATCAAAATCATCATCTGTATATTATATTACATCTAGAATTGTATATATATTCTTGTATTTTTTATTTTCCATTTTTTTGGTTGTCACATATACTTTTACTATTGATTTTTATTTATATTATGTTGTTTACACTATATTAATGACTGTATAATCTCCCCATAGACACACACCATTATCTCACTACTAGTCAGAATCCTCTAAAACCATCTTATTCATTTCTTAAAAACTTATTTTAATCCCAGTTCTCTGAATTGAAATCAATATTTTTAAATGAAATGAAAACTAATAATATGAAAACAAACAAATCATTTCATAATGAAACTAATTATATTAATAATATTCTTATAAATGATTTTCAATGTAAAATTAATGAATAGTGAAAATATATGATTGTTACTACATATTACCCTCCCCTGTTTAGATTCATCGTCAACAATCACAATGGGAAATTTTGAGTCATTAAATTCAATATTCTAGTCAACACCAATGGGGGAATCAATGGGGGAAAATCATCATCCAAAATGATGAAAAATATATGTTGGTATTACTTTATTAATGACATCATAATTAGATTTCATTGGACCTTTCACGTAAAACACTTTTTTATCATTTAATGAAAAATATATGGTTCATCAGTTAGAAAAAATTAACTCATGATTAGAACACTGAGTCCATTGTCATAAATAAATTTACCATGCGGCCTCATTGAATCAATCTATTTTCATTTCATCATAGGTACTCGACCTTGAGAGTAGTGATCTAATAAGAATACGTTATCAACAATTCCATAATAATATATATCATCATATTGATGGTGGAAAACTGATATACTGGAAAATCAATCTGTTGTAGCAGTCACCATTACTCCATTGGGGAGATTTCTCATTTTCACTGCTCTGTTAGTAGTAACAAAATTAATCCTATTTACATATTAAAATTTTCATTCCCGAACCAAAGAACTGGGACCAAAATCCAAATCCCTCAACTATTGAGAAATAGAGTCAATAGGTAAACTCAAAAACATAAATATATATGGATAATACAACTTAATGGATATATATTCTTTATTATAATTAAATTAATGGTCTAACATTTGATTCAACCAAGATACATACTCTATGCTATTAAAAGGATCTATCTATGTCAAAGAAAATTATCGTTGAACTTGGATTATATGATTCCCCAACATAAAATGAAATTAAACTTATATGTTAAATATTATAATATATAATAAGATATAATATATAAATATTAAAATTACATACTTGATATTTTCATTAAATAAACAAAAGTTAAACAAGACTGTTAAATTTTATATATATTTCTCTAAAAGGTTCCATGTTGATATTGTATATGGTCCAAAAATTCCTCTTATTTATAGAAGAGACAAGAAATGTTGTCTTGATTTACCCATACTCTTAATTTTCATCTATCATTATATAGTTATATATTGTCCTCACATCGGAAAAATAAATTGAATCGAAATAAATACATTCTTGGCCAAGATAACCACTCATAATCATGAATTCATGAAAAATCATGTTTTGTATGTATGATTTCATTGGGAACATATTTATTTTTTTATGATACGTCAACCAATAAAACAATTTTACAAATGAAGTGTTTTCTATTGGAAGATTGATTGTTTAATGAAACATACAGGTAAACATGGAATGAGAAATTTTTTTCCTCCTCACTCAAAATCAAAGTCACCTCCTATTTCATTTTTATCAAAAATGACATGGAAAACATTTTATCACAAATGTATCTAAAAAATAGAATAGTAAAATCCCTATGAAACATTCATTACTATAAAGAAAATTCATATTTTGAATTATAATCAATTAATGAAGAATGATGTGATAATAATGATATTTATAGATTTTTTGAATCCATTTTATTTAATCAATTAGATATTTTAGAGGAATAATAATTAGAAACATTTATATTCTCTAATACAGCCAAAAATTAAGCATTTATTAATGTTGTAATCAACTAAGAAGAACACAAATATTTCTATTTTTAGTCACTCATACACATAGGATGTATTTCAGGTCAAATAAACCAATCCAATAATTCTAAACAACATCAGAAGTCAGTGATTCCCTTCCCATTTATAATAATAATAATTTCGAGAAACATTAACATTTATTTATCTCATTGTACATTAATTCTATAAAACGAAATAATAAATTGGAAGAACATCACAAACACTCAAAAAATATACTTCTCATTTTCCAATGGAATGTGTATTCAGTGTCATCAATATTCCTATTTTTAGATTTCAGCTGAGATTTCCATAATGAGAAATTCAAATCATTAAATTCATTAAGCATATCACTACATGGAATACATTGATGTGGTTTTTTAGTGAAAATAGGATTATCAATCCTCCAATGATTTTTCTAGTATTGATTATCCATTGGAATGAATCATCGGTGCCCCATGAGACTAAAAATATAAATATTTATAATCATTCCAAATCATTTATTCTTCATACATACATGACATGATATTTTTTTTCTTACACCAACTAGATATAATCTCATAAATAGGGAAATTAGTTTTAGTACATAGATGGGTTGAATGAATATAAAATATATTTATTGAAGATTCATCAAATACCAGTATGGAAATATTTTTATGCTGCTTCCATAAATACATAAAGTGCTAAAAGTAGACATATATATCGATTTTGGGGTCATAATTTAATAAACCATACTTAACATACATTTTTATTACTTCAGAATTGAAGCATACTTATTACAACATATAACAAAACCATGAAAGGACCGTATGGGTATAGTTTTTTTTAGAAACTGGGAAACATAAACAACTGGTTCATAAATAATCTATGTTGTCTCCCATTTATTTCATCATATTTAGAGACCCATTGGTAATATTCTACTTAATACCCTTCTTCCAGACCTTGGGAAAAGAAAACATACAAAAGGGTGAGCTCAAATGCTGAGTAAGGGTAAACTAAAGAAATATCAATCATATCATATTCTTAAGAACATATTATTTTGAAAATCTTGTCCTGTAAAAGTGATCATAATATCATGACATGGGATCAATCTTAATAGTGAAATGTAATCCAAATAATCATAACTTAAAACCTGAAACTTTGTGGCATACACACATAATCATTGAGAAACATTTCTTATTATTCAAAACTCATTTCCAAAAATATCGTAGCAGACAATGTCCATTTCTGAACTGAGTTCACTCCTCGTTTCAGTCCGGTTTCACTGAAACGGATTAACCTTCTATTCCAGCCATGTATATCTCATGAGATATAAATCTTTACCCAATGCATTAGAGGAATATATAGGTCCCACCCATCTCATAATTAAACCATTCTTATGTGTGCCACAAAATCATAAATCATACATCATAGCATAACCCATGTAATAAAAATGGGATTCTTAAACAGCATTACATCATAACATAATCCATATAAGATAAAAGGACATCATAAAAATAATTCCATCATAACATCATCAAATCAATTGAAAAAAGGGATAGAAACAGAACCCTATATTATTTTAGATGGAAATTAATTTTGATAAAATTCGTGAACTCCGTTCTTGAGGAAAATATCCTTTCTACATCAAAAACATTTTCCTTTATTAAAATGACATATAATTTTAAACTAAAAGAATTTTATTAAAAATAAACATGAAAACTTGTAAAGGAAGATTCTTGGAAATAATTTTCTAAAAGTCCGTTCATGTCGTATAAGTTAAAAAAACATTCTTCTCGTACTTTGGCCGGAAAAGTCAATAAGTACCTCGTATAAAAAACGACAAAAGATTCCTTTCACATCTTTTACTAAAAACTCACCATTGAGTAATATTGGATTTAAAAAAATTTAGTTGGATAGAAATAATATTACATATTGATGAAACATGTATGTGGATGATAAATCTTCCCCAGTAATTATCGAAGTATAAACAATCTGGAATAGAAATCGAGATTGCAAGATGTTCCATTACCTTAGGTCCGATTTGCTTCATACGTGTCTGAAACTTCTGTATAATGATATAAATAATTTCATTGAGTTATTCCATAATAATTCTCATTGTTATGATATCATATATTGTCATATTCTTAGCTTCTTATTAGTAATATTTCATTGCTACTTGTTATTCGGGTGTTTATTTCTTTTTCTACTCATGCGTGTTTTGTTGAGTAAATTTTTATTCTTATTTTTAGGTTATAGACACCTCATTTACAGTATGGTATTAGTGTAATATATATCCTCTTTATTCATTCAATTCGTTTATATAATCATTATGCAATGAAGATCATGTAGAACGAGTCACATCACATCGTGGAGATGGTAGGTCGTACGTACGCATGCGCGATGATATCATTCCCATGATCCTGGAATTGTATTTGAGTGTATGTATAATATTTCAGAATCAATATCTCGTTAATATAAAAATATATATTTATTATTTACACAATTATACCCATCTAAGTAATGTGGTGATGGAAAATAGATTACACCACGACGTGGAGACGGTATTCAGTATGTACGCACGCACGGTGATTTTATTTTCCATAGGATGTATAGAAGGTGAAATAGGGTTGTTTAAAATCTATAATAAAATATAAGTATGTGATTGATAATGATGTTATTACTTCATAATGAAACAACTAAATAAGATGAAGTATAAGAAGAAATAAAGTTGAAAGAATCGGTAACAGACATTACCTCTTCTTTGAAGCGTCTCTTCTTAAACTCTTATTAGGGAACTAAAGATGGTATTTAAAGAAGACCAGGACCTCTAGTATGTTTCTATAGAAGTGGAGAAGATAAATAGTCAGGTTTTGGACGATCTTGATGTCTCAAAGTGGTGTGAGTAGAAGAGGAATGAGGTGCCCTTTTATAAGGGAGGAGAGGGGCACCTTTGAAAAAACTAAAATTATTATTTTATTATAAAGTCATATTAAGTTTTTAATAGCTCAAAACTGATTTATTTCGAATCTATGGTGGTTATGGGTCGAAATACTATCATACAATAGAATTTAGACATGTTTAGGTTTTTATTTTACCCTTATCATTTAGATATAACTTTAAGTTAAATAATTTTACTTTTACCTTGTCTTCTTGTTTTCTTTCACTATAAGGTTAATAAAATTACTATAACAATCCAAAAGAACCACAAGTGGTTCATTATTAATATATATATCCTTATCTAAGTCATTTTGACGAACCTTATATTTTTAGGAATAAAATAAAAATTAATAATATAATATTTGTTTTAAAAAACTATTTTATGTCAATTTTGACACTATTTGGTAATTGATTTTTGTGAAACTCATAACAGCATTATTGGTTCTAAAGAAGATAATTAAATCAATAATAACATTTCATATTAACCAATAAAATTAGTGTAATTCATAAAATGTCTGAAATTACATTTATTTGGGTATTTATAATATCATTTATTTTAATATTTCATTATTTAGGTAATTACTGGATCACCATTGTGTTATATATAACATAAATTATTTAAAGTCTAAAAACTGTAAATAAAATATCATTAGGTAGAAAATATTTTTATATTCCTAATGAATATTTATAGTCTAATTTGTCTTATTAATATCCCTATATTAAAAATGTTTTAGTTATTAAACTTTGATTTTAACTATTTTAACTCATCATTAAATAAAATAATATTAAATTTCCTAATCTAATCCAAGTGGACCTAAATGGTCATATTTTATTCCTAAGTTTTTATTTGGTCGAATTAAACTTAACCAATTGAATTAGGACATGTTTTTGGGAAATAATAATATCATTTTTACACTTAATTACCCTATTTACTTTTAACCGTGGTAAAAAAGTAAAAAGTTACTATTCACCAAAAATTATTTTTATCTTGTTGAACCACATTTTACTCCTTGATACTAACCGTGTCTCTTGGAATTTTTAAATTCCACTTATAGAAGCGGTAAAATTAAGTTTTATGTAAATTTGAAAATTCTCCTAGGAGGTGGGTAAAAGACGGTGAAAAGTTATATAAAATTTTTATATATCTAAAATTATTATAAAATGACACCAATGAATTACATTGAACTTATATAGGTATTATGTATCAATTTTGACCTAAAATAAATTTAAATAAAAAAATTAATTAATTAAATAAAAAGTGAGTTTTTAAATAGTAACCCAGTGTTTTCACTATTCATCAAAAATTGAATGTTTTCAGAAAAATACCAAAATTTCACCTTCGGCTAATTTCGATATTCTGAATTCAAAAATGTAGTCCATTTTGAACGATAAAATTTATAAAATTTAAAAAAGTGGGTATTACTATTCATAACGGCTAGTTTTAATGAAATTTTAATAGCATATTGTTGTTTAGTGAAACTCGGTATTGCATACAACAAAAGCTATCGAGGAAGGTCGTGATTGCGTGTAAAGCAAGGAAAGCTAGTGTTGTGTGTAGTTAAAGATTCCTTTGATTGTGTATATAACATAAAAACAAAATATTTCTCATAAAAATATCAGGTGTTACATTCAACCCCCCTTAAAATGAATTTTTCCCTCAAAATTCGTCACTTTGTAACAAACAGATGAGGATTCCTCTCCCTCATCATATCCTTAAGTTCCCAAGTATCTTCTTCAAATTGGTGATTCCTCCATAAAACATTCCCCAAGTGAGTGATCTTGTTTCGTAGAACTTTCTCTCTTCGATCCAGAATCTCTATCGGCTGTTCTTCATAAGAAAGATCCTGCTCCAATGGTACAACTTATGAGCTTAGTACATGTGAAGGATTGAGTATGTACTTTCTCAGGAGAGATACATGGAACAAATTATGAACTTAAGAGAGATTCGGTTGAAGCGCCAATCGGTAAGCTACCTTCCCAACACGATCCAACATTTCAAAAGGACTGATATACCTATGGCTCATCTTTCCCTTCTTTCCAAATCTCATTACTCTCTTCCATGAAGATATTCGTAAGAGCACTTTATCACCCCAATAAACCTCTAAGTCTTTTCTTCTATTATTGGCATAACATTTTTATCGACTCTGAGCTGGCCGTATGTGTTGTTGAATAGATCGGACCTTTTCCGCCATTTCATCAACAAGATCAGGTCCTAATAGCTTTTTTTTCCAACATCATCCTAGCAAGTTGGAGTCCTGCATTTCATTTTATAGAGAGCTTCATAAGGATCCATCTGAATAATGGAGTGAACGTTATTATTATAAGAAATTTCCATAAAAGGTAGGTGTTGATCCCAACCTCCTTTGAAATACATAGAACAATCTCTCAAAATATCTTCTAGATTTTGAATTGTCCTCTTAGACTGACCATTTGTCTGAGGATGATAAGCAGTGCTGAAACTCCACTCTATATCCAGAGTATGCTGAAGACTTTTCCAAAACATTGAGGTAAACCTCAGATCCCTATCAAATATAATGGAAAGTGGTATTCAATGAAATCTTACCACTTCCTTTACATATATACTGGCAAGATGATCCAGAGAGAAATCTTCTCTAATAGCAATGTAGTGTGCCTACTTTGTAATACGATCAACTATGACCCAGATAGCATTATTGCCTTTGGATGTATTTGGAAGTCCGGTGACAAAGTCCATAGTGATGTTTTCCCATTTCCATTCGGGTATGGGTAATGGTTGTCACATCCCCTTAGTCTTATGTCTCTCAGCTTTAACTTGCTGAAAACCCAAGCATCGAGAGACATATTCAGCAACATCTCTTTTAATTCCATCCCACCAGAAGTATTCTTTCATGTCCCTATACATCTTCGTGCTTCCAGGATGAATAGAGAATGAAGAACTATGAGCCTGATCCAGCAGCTCCTTCTTTAATTCTGGGATGGGAGGAACAGAAACCTGATTTCTGAACTTTATTATCCCATCACAATCAAGGTTGAATTCAGGAACATTTCTCACCTTCTTTTGTAACTCTACATATTCTTTCTGTGCCTCTTTAATCTTCACATGTATAGATGGTTGAACATTCATTTTATAAAGATATGATTTCCCCCATTCCATTATAATTCAAAGATCCATCCTTTGTAAATCCATAAATAATGGATCTTCTGTGATCCTCATCATGGATAAGCTAGCATGGTCTTGTCGACTTCCTGCATCTACCACCTTGTTTGATTTCCCAGGGTGGTAATGAATTGAGCAGTCATAATCCTTAATCAGCACCAACCATCTTCTTTGGCTCATATTCAGCTCCTTTTGTGTGAAAATATACTTTAAACTTTTATGATCAGTATAAATATCACACCTTTCTCCATAAAGATAATGCCTCCAAATTTTTAATGCAAAGATTACCGCAGCTAACTCCAAATCATGAGTTGGGTAATTTTGCTCATGGATTTTCAACTATCGTGAGGCATAAGCTATCACCATATCATTTTACATGAGAACACTCCCCAATACCTTCTTGGATGCATCTCTATAGAACAAAATCCTTTTTCCACTACAAGGCAGTGTGAGCATAGGTGCACTAGATAACATTCTTTTTAAATCCTTTAAATTCTTTTCACACTCCTCTGTCCAAACGAACATAACTCCTTTTCGAGTCAACCTGGTGAGTGGATTAGGTAATGATGAAAAATCTTTCACCAAATGTCGATAATATCTTTCCACACAATGAAAACTTCAGATCTCAGTTACTGTTATTGGTCTTGACCATCTTTCGATAACCTCTGTTTTTTCTGGATCCACAGATATCCCCTCTTTTGATATTATGTGACCCAAAAAATACAACTTTTTGATGCCAAAACTCACACTTGGTAAATTTGGAATAATTCTTATCCTTCCCCTAGGTCTTTAATACAATTCTAAAGTGATCTTCATGTTCTTCCTTGATCTTTGAATAGACAAGAATACCATATATAAAGACTACCACAAACTGATCAAGATAGTCTCTAAATACTCTATTCATTATATCCATGACGATTGTAGGGGAATTAGTAAGACCAAATTACATCAATAAAAATTCATGTTGTCCACACCATGTATAGAAAGTTGTCTTTGGTATATCCTCCCTTTTGACCCTTAATTGGTGATAACTTGAACAAAGATCAACCTTGGGAAAGTATTGAGCTCCGCGTAGTTGGTAAAATAAGTCATCAATGCATGAGAGAGTATATTTTTTCTTAATAGTGTTTTTGTTAAGTTCTCGATAATCAATGTAGAGTCTCATTGATCCATCTCTCTTCTTAACAAACAGAACATGTGCTCCCCAACGTGACGCACTAGGGCGTATGAATCCCCTATCAAGATTATCTTGGAGTTGCTTCTTGAATTCCACCAACTCAATTGGGTACATTCTATAAGGTTTATTTAAAATTGGCATAGAACCTGGTATGAGTTCTATGGAAAACTCAACTTCACGATTCAATGGAAGTCCTCAAAATTCCTCCGAAAAGACATCATCAAAATCCCATAAAATGGGCATATTCTTAACCGTGAGTTTCTCACCAAACATTTGAGATAAATAACCTTCATTTAGTGGAATCAAGACCCATAAGATAGAAGAAATTTTCACTAGAAGTTTATGTTCATCCTTGCATCGATAGACGATTATAGGTTGATCTGGAATATGAAATGTGACTTCCTTTATTTGGCAATTGATATGAGATCCATATAAAGAAAGATAATCCATGCCAAGAATCACATCAAATTCCACTATATGAAGGATCACAAGATTTCCAGGAAGCACTTTCCCACAAACTTCAATCGGAGAAGAATTGTAAACATTAGATGAGACTGTTGTGCCATTAGGAGATGTCACAACTAACTCAACATCTAATTGTTGAGGTAATACTGTGATTCCCTTAGAAAATTCTTCAGAAATAAAAGAGAGGGTGGATCCAAAATCAAATAAAACATTTTCTACATTAGAGTAGATGGTATGTGTACCTTTCACCACTTAGTTATCATACTCAACATTACTTATAGAAATTTCATGTGACGTTCCTTTGCCTTTAGCTTTAAGAGTTTTTTGACGTCGATCATTATAAACATCCCTTGGATTAGGGCATTTATTACAATAATGACTCATTTCGATGAACTTGTAACATTGATGTGTAAGAGGTGCACCCTATGTAGCCTTTTCTTTGTTCACATCACTAGACATATTCTTCCCATCATTGCAGCATTCAAATTCCCGATGACCTTCTTTTCCACATTTTAAACATTTACTTGTCCCTTTAAGACAACTCCCTCCATGTTTATTTCCACACTTTGAGCATAATGGAAAACTCATCTTCTTTTTAGTGTGGTCTTTAGATTTTCCTTTGAATTCCATTTTCCTCTTCCTATCAAAAGCATATGACTGATGGGTTACTCCAATCTCTATCTCAACCTTGAGAGCACATCGAACTATTTCCTTGTAGCTATTGAAGTCCCTTATGGATAACGCCCATCGAAGACATGGTTTTAAGCCATTAAAGAATCGAACAATCATTCTCCCAGGTTCTATAATAATCCCAGAAGCGTGCCTTGAATGTCTTGTAAAATTTTCTACATAGGTACCAACCGATTCATCATCCTTTTTATTTAGTACAAGAAACTCCTTATCCATCTTGGATTTAAGAATATTAGGGACGTACTTATTGAAAAATAAGTTATTGATCTCATCCCATTCCATGGACTCGATTTCATCTCTTTGCCTTGTATTCTTGATAAGATTCCACCATTGATCAGCATCACCTTACAAATGATACACTGCTAAGATGACTTTATCATGTTCAGAACATTGAAGAACTGAAAATATCTTTTTAGTGGTACTAATCCATTGTTCATCAACTAATGGATAAGTAGACCCAATGAATATGGGTGGACACTGACTCATGAAGGATACAACAAAATTTTTCTCCTCCCTTTGCTCATTTTGAAGTCCTCCATGACTCATAGCTTGAGAAATTTTTGTGATCATGGCTACAAGATTTTTTATTCCAGCTCCCATAATGTTTGGTTGCTCTGGGGGACAATCATTGCATTGCCTGTCACATTCAGAATTAACAGAGTTCCTTCGGGTTCCAGCCATTGACTAAAACCAAGAAGAATAGTGTGGGAAATACTAATAATAATAGGAAAACAACATAATCAAGAATAAAATTTCACACTTTAGGTCTAATCATAGGTTATTCACATCCATTTCTAAAACACTAAGATTGCGTTCTATTCTTATATATATCCTTAGGGTTCTTACTATGTCTTTAATATCCTATTTTCTAATGATTGAGTATACCTTTCCTCTGATACCAACTATAACGACCCATAATTTACATAAATTGTTATTACTTCATAATTGAAGCATACTTATTACAACATATATCAAAACCATGAAAGGACCGTATAGGTAAAGTGTCTTTAGATACTAGGAAACATAAACAACTGGTTCATAAATCATCTACTTTGAATCCAATTTATTTCATCATATATAGAGTCCCTTTTGGCATATTCTTCTTAATACCCTTCTTCTAGACCTGGGGAAAAGAAAACATACAAAACTGTGAGCTCAAATTCTCAGTAAGGGTAAACTAAATAAATATCAATAATATCATATTCTTAAGAAAATATCATTTTGAAAATCTTGTCCTGCAAAAGAGATCATAATATCAAGACATGGGATCAATCATAATAGTGAAATGTAATCCAAATAATCATAACTTAAAATATGAAACATTGTGGCATACACACATAATCATTTATAATCATTTCATATTAGTCAAGACTCTTTTCAAAGACTATCTTAGTGGACGAAGTCCATTTCTGAACCGAGTTCACTCCTTGTTTCAGTCCTATTTCACTGAACCGGATTAACCTGCCGTTCCAGCCATGTCTATCTCATGAGATATAAATCTTTACCAAATATATTGGAGGGATATATAGGTCCCACCAATCTCATAATGAAACCATTCTTATGTGTTCCACAAAATCATAAATCATACGTCATAGCATAACCCATGTAATAAAAATTGGATTCTTAAACATCACGTCATCATAACATAATCCATATAAGATAAAAGGACTTCATAAAGATAATTCCAACATAACATAATCAAATAAATTTAAAAATATGGATAGAAACAGAACCCTATATTATCTTAGATGGAAAATAATTTTGATAAAATTCTTGAACTCCATTCTTGAAGAAAATATCCTTTCTACTTCAATATTATTTTCCTTTCTTAAAATGTCATATAATTTTAAACTAAAATAATTTGATTAAAAATAAACATAAAAACGTGTAAAGGAAGATTCTTGGAAATAATGTTCTAAAATTCCATTCAGTCCGTATAAGATAAAAAAGCATTCTTCTCGTACTTTGGCTAGAAAAGTCATAAAGTACCTTGTACTAAAAACGACAAAAGATTCCTTCCATATATTTTAATAAAAACTCACCATTGAGTAATATTTGATTTAAAAAAATTTAGTAGGATAGAAATAATATTACATATTGATGAAACATGGATTTGGATGATAAATATGCTCCAGTAATTACCGAAGTATAAACAATCTCGGATAAAAATTGAGATTGTGAAATTTTCCCTTACCATAGGTCCGATCTTCGTCGTACGTGTCTGAACCTCCTGTATAATTATTTAAATAATGTCATTGTCTTATTACAGAATCATGATCATTGTTATGATATCATATATGGTCATATTATTAGCTTTTTATTAGTAATATTTCATTGCTACTTGTTATTCGGGTGTTTATTGCTTTTTCTTCTCATGTGTGTTTTGTCGAATAAATTTTTATTCTTCTTTTTAGGTTACAGACAACTCATTTCCAGAATTGTATTAGTGTCATATATATCATATTTATTCATTCAATTCATTTATATAATCATTATGCAATGACGATCATAGAGAACGAGACGCATCACATCGTGGAGACGGTCAGCCGTACGTACGCACGAGCGATGATATCATTCCCATGATCGTGGAATTGTATTATAGTGTATGTATACTATTTCCGAATCAATATAACTTTACAATAATCATTTATAGTTTTTATTTACACCATTATTCCCATCCTAGTTAGGTGGTGATGGAAAATAGATTACACCACGGCGTGGAGACGGTATTCCGTACGTACAGACGCGCGGTGATTTCATTTTCATAGGATGGATAGAATGAGATATAGGGTTCTTTCATATTTATAATAACATATCAGTATGTTAGTGATACTTATGTTATTACTTCATAATGAAACCACTAATGTAGAATAATTAGAAGAAGAAATAATGTTGAAAAAATCGGTCACAGACATTACCTCTTCTTTGAAGCGCCTCTTCTTAACCTCCTCTTAGGGCACTAAAGATGGTTTGGAATAAGACCAGGACCTCTAGGATGTTTATAGGGTAGTTTAGAAGAGAAATTGGCATGTTTTGTTCGATCTTGAAGGCTCAAAGTGGTGTGAGGAGGAGAGGGAGGAGGTACCCTTTTATAAGGGAGGAGAGGGGCACCTTTGGAAAAACTAAAAATATTGTTTTATTATAAAGTCATATTCGGGTTTTAATAGCTCCAAATTAATTTATTTAGAATCTAAGGTGGGGATGGGTATAAATAGTCTCATAAAATATAATTTAGGCAAGTTTATGTTCCTATTTTAACCTTATCATATAGATTTATTTTTAAGTTAAATAAATTTACTTTTACTGTGTCTTCTTGTTTTCTTTCACTATAAGGTTAATAAATTACAAAAAAAATATAGAAGAACCCCCAGAGGTTCATTATTAATATATATATATATATATATCCTTTTCTATGTCATATTTTTGAGCCATTGATTTTTAGGAATAAAATAACAATTAATATTTTAATATTTTTTTCAAAACTATTTTATGTTAATTTTGACACTATTTGGTAATTTATTTTTGTGAAAGTCATAACAGAATTTTTAGTTCAATAAAAGTTAATTAAATAAATACTAACATGTCATATTAACCTTTAAAATTAGTATAATTCATAAAAAGTCTCAAATTACATTTATTTAGGTATTTATAATATCAATTATTTTAATATTTCATTATTTAGATAATTACTACATCACCATTGTGTCATATATAACTGAAATTATATAATGTCTAAAAATTATAAATAAAATATAATTAGGTACTAAATCTTTTTATATTTCCAATGAATAGTTATTGTATAATGTATCTTATTCATAACCCTATATTAAAAAATTTTTAGTTATTAAACAATGATTTTAACTATTTTAACTATTCTTTAAATAAAATTATGTTAATTGTCTTAATCTAATCCAAGTGGTCCTAAATGGTCATATTTCATTAATAAGGCTGTTTTTGGTCTAATTAAACTTATCCAATCTAATTAGGACATGTTTTAGGGTAATAATAATATCATTTTTCCCTTAATTACCCTATTTACTTTTAACCATGGTAAAAAAGTAAAAGGTTACTATTCACCAAAAAATATTTATATATTATTGAACCACATTTTACTCCTTGATATTAAATGTGTCTCTCGGTTTTTCAAAATTACACTCATAGAAACGGTAAAATTATGTTTTATGTAAATTTGCAAATTCTCCTAGGAGGTGGGTAAAAGACGGTGAAAAGTTCAATAAAATTTTTATATGTCTAAAATTATTATAAAATGACGCCAATGAATTACATTGAACTTATATAGGTATTATGTATAAATTTTTACCTAAAATAAATTTAAATAAAATAAATAATTATTTAAATAAAAAGTCGGTTTTTAAATAGTAACCTAGTGTTTTCACTATTCATCAAAAATTGAAAGTTTTCAGAAAAATACCAAAATTTCACCCTAGGGTAATTTTGATATTCCGAATCCAAAAATAAAGTCCATTTTGAAAGATAAAATTTATTAAATTTCAAAAAGTGGGTATTATTATTCATAACGGCTAGTTTTAAAAATATTTTAATAGCATATCATTGTTTAGTGAAACTCGGTATTGCGTACAACGCAAGCTATCGAGGAAGGTCATGATTGTGTGTAAAGAAAGAAAAGACAGTGTTGTGTGTAGTAAAAGATTCCTTTGATGATGTATATAACATAAAAACAAAATATTTCTCAAAAAAATCTCAGGTGTTACACAGAAGGTACAGATACCAGTATCTTGATTAATGTGAATGTGTTTTCTATAAATATACATGAAGGAAGATTGTAAAAATGAAAAAACAACTTTCCATGTGTAGGGAGCACTATGTATATGACAAAACAGATTGTAACCATCACTGGATAGACCCAACCAGACATTAATAACCTCATCTACAAATTCAGAATGATGTGAATTATATTATTTCCACTCTAATCCATATGTTGGACGAACTAACCCATCATTACCACTAATTATTGCAGCTTTATTCCATCCTATATTAGTATACATTTCGTCAAAAATTAATACATATTGATGTCTTTGAATCATTGGAATGTTCCACATGACTTTATATGGACCATGATATGTTATTCCATCTATAATTTCATTCCATTAATATGTACCAAATTCTTCACATTGATTATGGTTATCTATTTCCTAAAAAAATATATTGAAATTTTTTGAAAAGCATTATCAATATTAGTGGAAATCTATGCTTCTTAATTAACATCCATGCTATGAAATAATTTTATGGTATATCATAATCATCTGTAAGTATTTCATCTAAATGGATAACAATATAATCAATGGTGGTGATAGAAATCACATACATGGAATTCAATAATATAACCACATTCAAAATTAAAACACGGTCATTTATTGGATTTGTAATATACTAGATTTCTGTAATAATCCATTGTATTTTTCATTCTTTTGACATCATTATCTAAAATATTTCCCACATGTGTATCAAAACCATTACCTTATTACCCTTGAATACTCTCTCTCTCTCTCTCTTGATGATGAAAAAATGGAAAGTTGGAAAATATCAAATCTCCATACTACTTCATTCATTTCATTCATGATTATTATAAAAATGTTCAGTCTCACCATGGTTATACCAAATATAATAGTGTGTTTGAAATGAAAACATTGTAATGTGGTAGCTAGATTCTTCTCAACATAACTGTGGTATTCCAACACAACTACAACAAGGGAATTGTTTACAACCACTATGTGAAGAATTGTTAAATGAAAAATCAGAAAATTCTAAATTATTTTGAAACTTAGTTGATATATGATTTGTGAGATATATTAAACATTTATTAATTCTCTTACAAGGGAAAAAATTTATAGTTCCATCAAACATGTGAACAATAAAAAAAATTCACATTACAATCAATTTTAATATAAAAGTAATCAGATCATACTTGTAGGAAGAAAAACAAAGAACAATTGAACTAAAATATTCTATAAGTGATGAGTATAAAATATTAAATCATGGAGGAAATTCATTGTATTTAAGAATACACGACCATGGTGGATAAATTGAATAACTTTGACACTAAAACCCATATTATATAATTCTACTCACTTATGCTTTTATAAAACAACCATATCTATCTATCCCTATACTTGATGTTTAATTCATATTGATTAAATTTCATTAATAATCAATAAAGGCTTGATGTAATTTCCAAAGACATCAACTAACACAATGGAAATTATTTCAAATTTATAAAAATAAAAATAGAAAACTAATTAAATCAGGGATCCAAGGATGAAAAAATTATATATTATTCATCAATAGATATTAAATATATTTTGATTTGAAATTAATAACATTCAATCATTGAATAATAACTTAATTAAATGATAAATTATTTGTAAAACACAAATACATCATATATAAACATAAAAACTATATTTTAAATATATCCAACTATCTTATAAAACATCGAAAACAACATTTAAAAAAAATGAAATTATATTTTGAAAATACATATAATCTAAAAATCCATTTAATTATATGAAATCCAAGTAAGAAAATGAAATAACAGATAAATCATGTTTACTCAATCAAAATAAATATATAACACTCATGATATCAATCCTAGTTCAAACATAAAATATTTAAAATTTTATAATTATTAATGCTACCGGAAAATTCAGGATTAATCAATTTATTTATTGATCTACTCTTTTTATTTATTGTTTTATTATGTTTTATGAGAACCAAATCTATATCAATCATATTTGAGTTAATATAGTAAAAACTAGAAAGTGTAATATAAATATCATCCATTTTTTATCACCCTTACATAACCATTAAATTTAAATAAATCATTACTCAAAATTTCACTTTATTAAATATATTTTTAATTGAATGGATGGAATTAAATGGGTAGTAGATATGACATTTTTAGGTGAGGATGAGTGCTTTATTTATTTTTAAAAATCCATTAGTATGAATGGAATGAAATTTTCAATGAATGGGTCAAAATATTTCCAAAGGGTTTATGAAAGGCCATTAATTATCTCATCCACTTGTTTGATAAATAAAAATAGAGTGGAATATATTTATTTAATACATGAAATGTATCATTAATGAGAATAATAATATTAAACATGTATGAATCATTTAAATTATAATAGAAACATTTTTAATACTATAATTGTGATGCATTTTTATAAATTTTTTAATATATAATTTTCTAGATTATTATAAAAAAAATACACATCATAAAAATAACAATTCGATGTGTTCCTATTAATGGAATATATATTAATGGACCATAGTCCCAAAAAATATATTTATATGCACATATATCATGTAAACAAATATAAAATGGTTTTACAAAATTTTGATAACAATACTTATATATATTTATAAAGTCTTTAATCATTTCTATTTCATTTTATCTCAATATGCCAATTATTTTTCTAATCCCTATTTATTGAAAACAAATATTGAGTTATCCAATCAATCACTATGAAACTATTTTCCAAAAAAATACATAAACTAAAGTGTAAAATCAAGACTATTTAATATAAAATAGATAAAAATATTAGAAAAATATAGATATAAATAATTGATGAATATAAACATTAAACATGATGATGAAATTTTAGGAACATACTAGAAGACATTAGAACATGGAAATTAATCTTACCTCTGAAATATACTAGTAATTATGTTTCTTATAATAAATCAAGAGAAACCTCATATGGTTCCAATGTCACCAGGGGTGCCAATGTTTCTAGGTGAGGGATGGGGGAGCTTGAATTCTCTTTAGGATGGGAGTGCGACACAAAGTACACTTATGAAGGGAAGGGAGAGGGAAAAATTTGACCGAGGTGAGTGGGGAATAGAAGATGCACGAGGGACTTTGGGTTCTAATTAGGAGAAAGATGGGATTAGCATGAGAGGGCCTCCAATAACAAAGCCTCTATATAAATGGTTTTAAAAACCATTAATATAGACCAAATTACACCAAATTTTCATTAAACCCAATTTTTATAGTCTTGGAGAGAAACTCTATCGATGCGGTTTTCCAAAAACATGTGTATAGCTCTGTTGAGATAGATTTTATTACCATTAGTGAAATAATTTTAGGGAGAAATGATATATACAATCATGGGTGGATACTCTTAGTACATTGAGACACCATCTCATGGTGTACTCCGTTATTAATTTACAGTGCTAAAAATTGTGAGATATTGAACTTCGAGTAGTAAATCAACATTTATAGGTGTCATCAGATCTTCCATTCAACAAACATTTGTGTTAGTTATAAAAGAAAAATATTATTATTAATGGATTTTATGAGTCATGTACTTTGTTTTATTAATGAAAACTATGATAAAATAAGTTCTCATAGATGTAGTATATGTTTGGAGCATCGTGAGTAATATTTCATTAAAAAAATATTTGAAAGGATATGTATATTCTATTCTTCAATAGTAGTTGATATCTTAGGAATTTAATGTAAATTATATAGCCATAATTATTACCTTTCCATGGGGATATGTTGGAATGTTGAATTATAAATGTCAAAGAAAGATAGCTTGATCACATATGATGATGGAACCAACATACAACCTACATGATTAGAGATATTAAAATAAAGGGATTATATAAAATAACATGTATCCTGGTGTAGTATTGTGATTTTAGAACATGATATTCTTCCTCTGTAGGATCCTTGGAAAACTTTTATACACAAACCTTGGATATTTGTTTTCTTAAGCTAATTTCATTGAGAATGATGCGTAGAGTACAACAAATTATGTGTATCTAGAATCTTAGTAATGTAATAGTATTATTTATTATTTAACAAGTTGAATAATTCTTACATCCACATCATGTTTATCATTTATTTAGTTTTTTCACGATTTCATATATTTTTTGACCAATTATTTGACAGAATATATTTTGAGTTGAATATCTCACAAATATTATTATTTTTTTGTTATTGAATATAATATTTATTTATTTATTGAATTTTATTTGTGAAATTTATTTAATAAATAAGTAGGTATTTTTCTTATTTTAATAAATATTTCTGTTGAATGGAAGACGAAAATTAATGATATAGTGAGAAATAATATATTTTGTATATTATATGAATAAATAATATTTAATTCAATTCCAGAGTTTAGTGAATGTCATGAAATATTATTCTAATTATTCCTATAGGTTTATTTGGAACTAAGAAAAATAATAATGTCTCATGAATGATTGATACTTTCTTCCCCATGAATTATATAAACCCATTTATATTAATTTCATTTTATTTTTATAGTTAACATTTCCATTACCTAAGGAAATCTACAGAGAATTACCTTGAACCCATAAGAAGATCTCTCTCTATGAACACTCTCATTAATGAAGAATAAACTTCATCAACCACCACCTCTAATTATATGGAGATAAAATAGATTCCTTATTTGAAAGATTCTCAGGGACAACAAAAGTGAACAATGAAATTGTCAAGAGCTACCACACTAGAACCCTGAGATTCCAATGGTGGAATTCAGATTCTCATTGAATACGAGTGAATCACTACTAGAGGATATATAATCCTAATTCCCATAACTCAATGATGGTATAATGTAGAAATATTATTATCTCTATAATCAAGGAAATATATAATCTCATTGTAATTAATTAATTATATAAAATAAATATAAATAATATTTCATGATCTTATTTCATTGTTCAAGTTTTTAATCATCAATTATCCATTTATACATTTTCATTGATCATTCGGTTTTTAATCATTTAAACATTGGATGAAACACCGATAATGAAAAAAATCATTATTGGGAACTCCCTATCTAATGTTTCCATTACACCCCAAACCTACAGGTGGTATAAGAGAAGTCACACAATTGTTTATAAATACTTAAATATCATTGATTTATTTACACTTTTATCATTAGTTACCAATTTTGATTTAATAATTTTTCATATGAAAATTGAAATATTATCTTTTCTTATTTTTTATACAAATATAATAAAATATAATAATTTTATGAATGAATATAATTTGAATAAATAGTTTTGTGGTTTCAATGATTCTAGATGGATAATACAAGAGTACATGACATGCATCTCATTAGTACAAATAATGTACATGAGTTTAATGAACTAAGAATTAATTTGGCCTTATTTATAAATTTTTTCTATTATAACATATAGTGTGTAGATAAATAAAACATGAGATTAGTTTCCCAAAAGAGCACATGGTCATCCAGAATATGTGATGTGTAACATCCGTACACAATGTTTATTCTATATGAAAAACATGGGTTATTTATTTTCATAAATGGCATAATTGATTGGTTACCATGTAACCTGGAGACCACTTTTTCGGTATCAAATGTACACACCATGACCTCCCTTATTTTATATATCATGATTACACAATATGTTCCTTATAATGTTCCACCGATTGGTGGTGAAAACAATACATGTCGTGTAGGTATATTGAACATGACGTATGTATTACATAATTACAAAGAATTAAAAAAATTATGATGCTTAAAATATGTCAACATGTGTTCTGTGTGCTCATTAATTTTTTTTACATTCCATGTAATTAATTATATTTTTATATTTAAATTCTAATTAATTTCATTATAATATTAAATCTTGAATATCATGTATAACTATTAATATATTCATTAATATTTGTGAAAAAATAAATGACATGTTAAATAAATACCATGTGATTAATTTATTCATTAGGTAGATTATACATTCCATGAAATTACATGTTAATATGTGCATAACACATATTTCATGTGTTAAAAATTGATAAATATAGAACACATTGGGTATCTTGGATGGGTTCTCACCAAGTTACCTCTAATGTTCATTTTCATATAAATTTAATTTTGAAGAATTTTTTTTAATTTTTTTTTAAACTATGATTGATGAGAATATAATGAAAAAAATTCATATATTAATTAATATAATATACTTATTTTATTAAATAAAAAAAATATAATAAATTGAGCACGATTTCTCATAAATAAGAATGGTTATAATTGAATGCAATTTTATAAAATTCATTATTCAATACTTGTGTGTGGATAATCATGACTGTTGATCATACTTTTTGAATTCATGTTTTATTTTTAATATATTATTAAATTATATTTATTGAATACATTCCATCTCACATATTCTAATTTTTGGGCCCATGATCACATTGTTTCTTGTATGTAAACCACTTGACCAATCCTTTAGTTCCCCTTAATAGTATGTCAATAAAAGCAAAAGTAATGGATGGTGGTTCCCATATTAGGGAGGATGTTCATGTTTGGAGCTAAGGAGAAACCAATCAAGGATTTATATGGGTGGACGTGTGGATTGTTAAATCATCAACCATAAAATAGTTCATGGTGATTTCCCATTACGATGATGTTTAGTTTATCTACTTAATTATAAACTAGGCATTAGTAAATGATCACGATCGTTAAAATTTATTAATTTATCTCAATCATGTTTCATGGTTATTTCATTATGGATATTTTCTCCTAATCAGATAAATTAATTATTTAATGAGCATTCAAGATAAGCCTTAAATAATTTACATTATACAATAATTATATTTAATACATGGTTAATCACTAAAAAATAGAACCTAATAGTAATAATAATTTACTAAATATTAAACATCAAATTAATGCATAAATATAAAAAACCTAAATTCCCTATTTTTATTATATCCATCAATTAAATAAGTTGAAATATAACCATAATTTAGTGTTATTGAAAATACAATGTCAGTGTGCATTCCATTTTCTGAGAATTCGTACATGATGTTTTGGGTTGACTTAACATAAATCACATAATGGGTTAACATCCCAAGTAAGACCTGGTGTAACTAAGGTTCAGTGCATGGGTAAATCCAATTTTCAAATATTAGGACTATAGAGTCAACTAAAAGGATCAAGGAACTGTGAGTTAATGTAGTTGGAATTTGGAATTCCTACAAGAAACCAATCATTTTCAAGACTAGCCAACATTTGGATGATTATTAGGCGAATGTGGACCCTATAGATAATATTTTTCATGAAATAAGATATTCTGATGCTAATGGTGATTTATATTTGGATTTATTAAAATGGTGGGATATAAATAAATTTAATATTTTTTTATTTATCTGCATTATATCAGATAATGTACAACTATTAATCTCATTTTTTTATAAAAAACTATAAACATTATATAAATCAATTCATTATGATCCATGCATGAGAAGGATAATGTTATCCTAAACACAAATTCCCAAGAATAGAAAAGGCATGTACTCATTATCATATTCTATGAAAAACAAATTATATGTTCTGGGGGAGCCCATTCCAAATGTGCCTTCTAAATAGGCTAGTGAGGAATATTTTTCTCTACATGGTGGAAAATCGAACAATTATACAAACGCCCAGGGTTTTATGATATCATACTTGACCAATGTTATTTTGAATCAATATGGGGACATGGATTAATATAGAATGATGTCTAACATTTGAGGTACCTATCAAGAGAAGGAAAGACAATAGAGAAACAATATTTAAAAAGATTTATTTATATCTAAACATGGAGATTAGATTTATTTTGAGCCTTATATAGTAATTATTATTGGTTACACTAAACACATAGTAATCAAAAGGATTAAATTTGTAGATTAGTTATGCATTGATCTTATAATTTTTGAACAACCCAATACCTTATCTTGTTTTATTAGTAATTATAATTTGATAAATAATGAGAATATTTTTTTATTCATATAACATTTATTATCCATGTGTACAATGACATGGGTCCAGACAAAACTACTATCCTTATGGGGAATATGAAAATGAGGACCAATGAAATGGGGCCCAAAGCACATAACAGTCCTATATCTCCTAAGCACCATCCTTCCAAGAAGTGGATGTTCTTAGGACATGTAAAGGAAAAGGAATAAGTACATTTTTCATGTGGAAATCAATTCCATTAGAAGTGGAACTACACATAGAGGAAAGTGGATTCTAATGGTGTGCTTTTTACAGAGAATTATCTTTAAATATCTATAAATTTGGTATTAGATAAAACATTTGCCTCTATTACTTGTTTCAAAAATAAGGAACTGTGTAGATTTTGAAATATTTTGATAGGGGTGGTTGATTTATGATCTTCCCATAATGTGACGTAGGATTCTAAATCCATTTCATAAAACCACCATTCATTTTAAATAGTATTGATACATGTTTTTGAGAGATATTATTTATGTACCTATAATTACAAAAACATGATTTCAGGATTCTATAAGATATAGTTATTCAATTTTCAAATTTGTAAATAAATTATACTTATTTCATAATGATGAAATATATTTTGGTATATTAAATATAAATAATGGTTTTTATGTGTATAATTATGAAAAAAATGTATTAGAAATTGACATTGAGACACAACCACATAATCCATATAAAAAATAGTTGTGGCATCACCATGTTGGTCTTGTAAATGAGAAGTGTTTAACAAATCTCTATCGATATGGTTAGTTATTTTATTTTGAGCTAAACCAACATTAAATATTTAATTATGTTTTCAAGGATAAATGGCTAAACCAACTACTAGTGGAGAAAATATAAAGGATCGGGGAGCTTCTAGAAATGGTGTAGACTGATGCTTGAGAACTATTCCAATAAATTCTAGATGTGGTTATCCATACTTCATAACTTTGAATAATGGCATGGGTATGTATGGTCATGAAAACTTGATAAGGTATAATTTTTTTTTATAAATTCAATAAATTCAAGAATGAATTAGAGAATAAATGTGGAAAGAATATAAATATGAATCGATCTAATCAATTTGGGGAATATCTTAACCAAGTGTTTTGTCAAAATTCAGTCAGATTTTGATGTTATATATCAACTCACTCCACTATAAACACCATAGTTTAAGTGTGTAAGTTAAAAGAGGAACCATACCATTATAAAAATGGAAAGGAAAATGATGATTCATGTAGATCTCCCATTATCATATTTGGGATATGAATTATAAACTACAATGTAACACCCCAAGCTTTCATGATACACTTCTCTTTCAATAATGCAATATCTGGCATTGTACGCAAGTTCGAGATTCTAACATGCCGCGACCAATCAAAGTAGCAGTTATGAATAGTAATACCCACTTGTTGAAATTATATATATTTTATATTTCAAAATGGACTTCATTTTTGTATTCGGATTATCGAAATTATCCATAGTTGAATTTTTTGTAATATTCTGAGAACTTCCAATTTTTTATGAATAGTGAAAAATACTTAAAAAAAACTTTTTTAATCAAAATATTTTATAGTGATAAATTATAATATTGAGAGGTTTTAAAGTATAATAAGAATATATTTTTACTATTTTATCCATTGGTGGTCATTAGAATTAATTTCACTTTGAAATTGGATATAAACAATTGTCAATCTTTTGATATATATTATTTCTTAAAAACACGCTATTTGCTGTGACAGTGAGAATTAGTTATAAAATTAATTAATGCAACTTATATGTTTGGAATTTTGTAAAATAGACATCATGTTTGGATTCGGAACATCAATTATAGCTTAGGGTGATATTTTGGCATTTTTTTGAAAAACATCAATTTTAGATGAATAGTGAAACCACTAAGTGGTAGTTAAAAAACTAATTTTTTGTTTAAATGAAACATTACCACTTCTGTGATTTGATTTTCAAAAATCCTACATACATGGTTTCCATTAGGAAGTAAAATTTGGTTCAATGGGATTAAATTAATTTTTTGTTGAATAGTAACTTTTAAGTTTAATTAATCGCGATTAAAGGTAATTAGTGAAATTTAAGTTAAAAATGATATTATAAAAATAATAAAATACCTTTACACTTGTCCTAACCCTATTGGATGTGTCATGACCGATGAAAAAAATCCATGGGTCAACTTGGGGACCCCATGGAGCCACATTGGTAGGAAAATGACATAAATAACTTTTTATTTAATGTTAAAATAAAAATGTCACAAACAACAATTGTTTTACTAAAACAATTTTTAAATAGGGTTATAAAAGAAATATTTTTTACTATAAATATTAATTATAAAGATAAAAATATTTCCTACATCATGATATTTTTTTTATAATTTTTATACATTAAATAAATTAAAATTATTTATGACACCATGATGATGCACTGATTACCTCATTAATTAACGAATTAAATAAAATGAAAAGATAATGTAAAATATAAGACTTACACTTGTCAAAAACCTATTGGATAAGTATATATTGAACCCTTATCACCTTATCCACGATAGATATAAGTGTGGGACCTTTAGAATCCGAACAAGCATTTCATAATAAAGTAACATTTCAATCTTTCCAAGAGTGCCCCTTCTCTCCTTTTATAAAAGGCCCCCACCACTACCACCTTACTTACACCTTCAAAGCCTTTTGGATCGTAAAAACTCTGCCCAAATACTCTCTAAACTTCACTTCCTTACTCTTAGAAGCCTCACTTTGGGCATAAATCTTCCCAAGGATGCCTTTGGCTCAAATCAAAAAGTGTTACCTGATTTTAAGGTAATGTCTTCTCTAATGTTGTTTTGTTTTATTTTGCTTCTCCAACCCCTTAAACTCATTTTATTCCTTTCTTTTGTAACAAAACCAGTATTTAAAATATACTATGATGTTTTTATGATAAGGATTTGGTTTACACTTACACACACCTTTGTCTAATGGTTAAAGAACTTACTGTTTCTGTGGGTGGCGAAATACTGCCTCACGAAACGATGATTGCTCAATATTCTATTAACACCTCTAATGGTGGCCATTTTGATGACAATATTTTCATATATGATATATATATTATTTTTATGATTTCCTTATGCTTCTTCATTTCTCATTTATGGAATTATTTATGATTTCCATTATGGGTAAACACGATAATTTCATTTTAGGAAGTGCGGACTACCTCCCCCTCAAAGTGATTTGAATCATTAATGCCATATGTGGGATGTATAAAGGATGGAGTAAATGGTATTATACATTATATTATATTGGAATTATAATATACCTTTATATAATTATAAATTCATTCCATTAAATATGAAATATAAATGAAAGTAGCGTTCATGTGTACGTACGGCTTACCGTCTCCATGAACGGCGCATTTCATTTCTTACCTCTAAATGTTATGTAATATTATAAATGAATGTATATACTGGATATATATGATGTATATGATATATACATCATGAATATAATTATGGATATAATGGATATTTGACCACATGAACAAAGTGTAATTATAAGAAGTTTATTTTTGACTCAAGTACCTAATATCGACAAAACAACCGTTATAAACTTAAATAATTAAATAATGTTCATGAAATGGTAATAAGTGATATAAAAGGAATAATGAACTTGAAAAAGCTTCTTAATAAGGTAGATATAAACTCTAGTTTATTATTTAGGAGATAAAAGAACAGTCGAGTGAATTCGGACACGAGGTAAGGGAACTTCTTAACCCGATTTACATTCTTTCGGTTAATCTCCTACTTTCAAATTATGTCATGATATTATTATGTCCTATCTTTTATTTGTACTTTATAATTGTGTAATTATAGTTAATACACATAATAGAGCTACTTTATTTAAAAAAAATGATCTTTGTAAGGGTCTTCGTCTCAATCTCCTTTTATTGAGGCATATTTTGTATTATACACAACTTTCTTTTATACTGTGTATAGACCCCTTTGACTTTTACTTTTATTCAAACGGAATCTTTTTATACAAATTGTTTTTACTAAATGAAAAAAGGAATGTTTTTTCTTACGTATGCGGCGACAACGACTTCTCTTCCTCCATGAATATTATTTGAGTTTCGGCTTCCTCTATAAGCCATAACTTTTTTTAAATGAAAAATAAATACAAAGTTTTAATTTTCCTTTATTTTGGTATTGAAAATGGTTTTGATAAAGTTTTATTATATCAATGTGTTGTATTGATATCTTTTGATTGATGTGTGGAAATTTAATGTTTCCTTTATGCATGTTTTATGTGATACAATTATGTTATGGTTTATGATATATTTAAACATGTTCATATGAGGAATGCATTAGACTTAATAAGTGACGGGTGGAGCCCGCTATAGCTCCTTGATGCATCGGTAGGTCTCATGAGACAAATTAGTGTCTTGGCACAAGGCCTTGAAAAAATCTTTATTGTGGTCTTGGCACGAGGCCTTGGCTACGTGGTTATGATAGTCTGGCATTATGAATTCCATCATTATGAAAGTGGTTACTGATATTTCATGTGATTATTCGACTAGTAGAATATACATGTGAGTAAGTAAATGGCATTATTTCATTTTACTTTTTCCATATTATTCTAAAGTTCAAGTTTAAAAGGCTTTTGTTTTAGTTATACATTGCCTTAAATGTTAATGTTTATTTATGAAAGCTTCTGCAATATTGTTATCCTTACTGAGCATCTGAGATCACCCCTTTCAATGTTTTAATATTTTCTAAGATGTGAAGAAGTTTTTTATGAATGAACTGTAGGGATTGTCAGAAGAGGATATGAGTGTGGACTATAGAGACTTTGTTATTGTAGTTTTTCACTTTATGATGTAATGTAACATTTATGAATGTATCTAGTGTTTCCAAGGATACTAAACTAATCGGTCTTTAGAGACCTGATGTTTTGTGATCATGCCAATGTTATGCAATAATGCACCAACTCTGGGCAACTGGGGTCGAGGCGTTACGGTTGGTATCAAAGACAGTTTAGTACTAACCTTGGAAGCTAGATTTAGATAAACTCTGATTAGAGCATATAACCCCTAGATAGACTTTGAGGATTAGAATAGAAGAACTTCCTAGAATTTTATTGTTGTATAGATTTTCTGAGTTTTCCGAGAAATACATCCCTCTCTGGATACGAGCAGGTAGAGGCGGCTCTGGAACAGATGTAACTAGGGATAAAACCCGAAAACACCGCTTTGAGCTAGACTTGAACGGGAACTGGTGCACGACAAGGGGCCTTGCTGCACTCTTGGTTACGACACTCCCGGGGGATATGCTTAGGATAATTCTCATTTTCTTTACAAACCACTATGAAGGGTTATTAGTATATACTTCCCCAAATAAAACATTTTTATGGATTATATCCATAAATAGTTCAATTTATCTAAAGTATTTTACAAGTATGGAATTATGTATTTTGATTCATAAACTAATCTAGTTTATGCCATTGTTTAGAAATGGCGCCTAGTGGAAGGAATGGAAACTGTATCAATGCATGCACTCCGTGTAGGGATTTTCCTCCTACTCAAGATAATTATTGTGGATCTGGAGATACAACTGGTGCTGATCAACTTATTACCACACTGGGAAAACTCACTCAGGTTATGAATAATATCCTTACTCATATAGAGCACCCTGATCTGCAATGTGGAGGATCAATGTTAGACCGCTTCATGAGGCAACAACCACCAACATTTAATGGGGGTACAAATCCATTAGTAGCTGAGCAATGGATGAACTCCTTAGAAAAAATATTCCATGACTTGGGGAGTAGCGAAAGGGGGAAGGTTGTCATGGCAGTCTACCGCCTCACTGAAGATGCTGATAAATGGTGGTCGCTGATTCAAAACACAAAGGAACATGAAGAAGTATCAAATATGGAATGGAGAGAGTTCAATGATCTTTTATTAGAAAAATAATTTCCACATGACCATCGAGTAGATATGGAAAGGCAATTTCTG
This sequence comes from Viscum album, assembly GCA_963277665.1. NCBI lineage: Eukaryota > Viridiplantae > Streptophyta > Magnoliopsida > Santalales > Viscaceae > Viscum > Viscum album. The sequence goes on from OY728166.1 coordinate 400,257,852, forward strand.
AGTCTGAGGCAGAAGGAGGATGAGAATGTCGCAAAGTATGAGGCTAATTTTACAAGGTTAGCAAGGCATGCTGCAGATTATATATGTAACCCAAGAATTAAGATTGATAGTTTCTTTGATAGATTAAAACCATTTCTCCATCAAAATTAGTCTCACAATCCTTCTCGTCATATGAAGATATTGTCTCATGTGATATCAAGACAGAAAAGGAATTCTCTAAATCTTATGACAATAAAGTAAAGCAAGAGAAGAAGAGAACGGTGGAACAACTGACAGATAAAAGGAAAAAGGGAAAGAAGGATTTTCCATTATGTGATAATTGTGGGAAGAATCAACCCGGTACCTGCCTAAAAGGAATGGGAGTTTGTTATAAATGTGGAGAAAAAGGTCACCAGGCTCGTGATTGAAAGGTAAAGAAATAGGCTATCAATGTTGAATGCTACAATTGTAGGGAAATGGGGCATTATGAAAATGAATATCCTAAGAGTCATGGAAACTTACCTCAGAAAAGGCCAAGGGATCAAGAACAATCTTATTCTATTACTGTAGTAGAAGTGGAATGATTAATGTATTGGTGCTTTTGGACTCAAGGATTATATTCTGGTTATAAGGATAATGTGATATATATAAGGATTTTATTGATGTACTTGTTTTTTTTTCATTAAGGTTTTAATATGATGAAGGTAATCATATTTTTAGTATGTGACAATAAGAGAAACATTACTTTGTTTGGGGAATCTGATAAATTGATTTTGGAATTAATAGACCTTTTAGAGAAAGTCTGGACAGAGGTATTTTTGAAAACTATAAAGGTTGGGATGGATTAAGTTGAACTTTCAATAGTATTGTTTAAGGTTAAAACATTTCTGTAGATTATTTTGGGAATATTATAATACTATAGTTTTAGGAAAAGGACAACCTGCAGGGTGGGGCATGACCCGTCATGTCGGACAAAGCTACAGGAATTGAACACACAACCATAGTGCGACATGCCTTTATTACCTACCACTAGCCTACAGGAAGTCCCAAGTTATTAAAAAATAGTTTTCCTAATATAAATGGTATGTGGTAATATTTAGAACCTTATACAATTAGGATAAATAGAATATTTTTGAGTTCTGTTACCATTTGGAGTGAAAGATGGGGTTCTGGTAAAAACATATTAAGGAATGAAAGTCTAAATGACAAGTAAGTATATTTCCTTACATTATTAGAAAATATCTTAAATAAATTCTTCAATTTTATAAAAGGTAACTTAAAACAAAAACGTTGTCGGTTAACTTTTCCTACTGGGTATTCAATGACCATTTAACCAATCACAAGTTTGTGATTTTCTTATTGTTAACTCTCTCCTAATCCTGTTTTCTACAACTCTCCATCAGAACTTGCTGGTTTGTTTTTCTTCCATATCAATATTTTTATATAATCCTAGTATGGGCTATATCAGGTGACCATTGTACTTCTCTTTATTTCTTTTAATGTTATATTCTTATTAACCCTATTTCCGATGAGGGTTTTCCACAAAGGTATTTTCTATTTTCAACCTTTTATTTTATAATAACATTTTCAAATTGTGAGGACCCAATTTATTGAAGGAGGTGAGAATGTAACACCCCAAGCTTTCACGATACACTTCTCTTTAAATAACGCAATAGCTTGCATTGTACGCAACTTCGGGATTCTAACATGCCGCGACCAATCAAAGTAGCAGTTATGAATAGTAATACCCACTTTTTGAAATTATATAAATTTTATATTTCATAATGGACTTCATTTTTGTATTCGGAATATTGAAATTATCCAAAGTTGAATTTTTTGTAATTTTCTAAGAACTTCTAATTATTTATGAATAATGAAAAATACTTAAAAAACTTTTTTAATCAAAATATTTAATAGTGATAAATTATACTATTTAGTGGTTTTAAAGTATAATTAGAATATATTTTTACTATTTTATCCAATGGTGGTCATTAGAATTAATTTCACTTTGAAATTGGACATAAACAATTGTCAATCTTTTGATATATATTGTTTCTTAAAAACACGCTATTTGTTGTGACAGCGAGAATTAATTATAAAATTAATTAATGCAACTTATATGTTTGTAATTTTGTAAAATAGACATCATTTTTTGATTCTGAATATCAATTATAGCTTAGGGTGAATTTTTGGCATTTTTTTGAAAAACTTCAATTTTTGATGAATAATGAAACCACTAAGTGGTAGTTAAAAAACTGATTTTTCGTTTAAATGAAACATTACCACTTATATGATTTTATTTTCAAAAATCAGACATACATGGTTTTCATTAGGAAGCAAAATGTGGTTCAATGGGATTAAAATAATTTTTAGGTGAATAATAACTTTTAAGTTTAATTAATCGCGATTAAAGGTAATTAGTGAAATTTAATGTAAAAATGATATTATAAAAATTTGAAAATTCCTTTACACTTGTCCTAACAATATGTTATGTGTCATGGGAGACCAATAAAATCCATGGGTCAACTTGGGGACCCCATGGAGCCACTTTGTTAGGAAAATGACATAAATAACGTTTTATTTAATGTTAAAATAAAAATGTCACAAACAAGATTTGTTTTACTAAAACAATTTTTAAATAGGGTTATACAAGTCATCTTTTTTACTACAAGGATTCATTAGAAAGATAAAAATATTTACTACATCGTGATATTTTTTTTATAATTTTTAGACATTAAATAAATTAAAATTATTTATGACACCATGATGATGCAGCGATTACCTCATTAATTAACGATTTAAATAAAATGAAAAGATAATGTTAAATCTAAGACATAAACTTATCAAAAACCTATTGGATGAGTATATTTTTAACCCTTATCACCTTATCCTCGAAATATATAAGTTTGGGACCTTTAGAATCCGAAAAAGCATTTCAAAATAAAGTAACATTTCAATCTTTCCAAGAGTGCCCATTCTCTCCTCTTATAAAAGGCCCCCACCACTACCACCTTACTCACACCATCAAAGCCTTTTGGCTCGGACAACCTCTATCCAAATACTCTCTCAACATACCTCCCTTACTCTTATAAGCCTCAATTTGGGCAGAAATCTTCCCAAGGAAACTTTTTCCTCAAATCAAAAAGAGTTACCCGATTTTAAGGTAATGTCTTCTCTAATGTTGTTTTGTTTTATTTTGCTTCTCCAACCACTTAAACTCTTTTTATTCCTTTATTTTGTAACAACACCAGTATCTAAAATATACTAGGTTGTTTTTATGATAATATTTTGGTTTACACTTACACACACCTTCGTCTAATGGTTAAAGAACATATTGTTTCTGTGTGTGGCGAAATACTGCCTCACGAAATGATGATTGTTTAATATTCTATTAACTCCTCTAATGGTGGCCATTTTGATGAAACTATTTTCATATATGATATATATATATTATGTTTATTATTAATTTCTTATGCTTATTTATTTCTCATTTATGGCATACTTTCTGATTTCCATTATGGGTAAAGGCGATAATTTCATTTTAGGAAATGCAGACTACCGCCCCCTCAAAGTGATTTGAATCGTTAATGCCATATGCAGGATGTATAAAGGATGGAGTAAATGGTATTATACAATATATTATAATGGAATTATATTATACCTTTATATAATTATAACTTAATTCCATTAAATACGAAATAGAAATGGAAGTAGCATTCATGCGTACGTACGGCTTACCATCTCCACGAACGGTGCATTTCATTTCTTACATCTAAGTGTTATGTAATATTATAAATGAATGCATATACTGGATTTATATGATGTATATGATATATACATCATGAATATAATTATGGATATAATGTATATTTTACCACATTAACAAAGTATAATTATAAGAAGTTTATTTTTGACTCAAGTACCTAAGATCGACAAAACAACCGTTATAAACTTAAATAATTACATAATGTTCATGACATGGTAATAAGTGATATAAAAGGAATAATGAACTTGAAAAAGGTTCCTAAGAAGGGAGAAATTAACTCTAGTTTATTATTCAGGAGATCAAAGAATGGTCGAGTGAATTCGGACACAAGGTAAGGGAACTTCTTAACCCGATTTCAATTCTTTGGGTTAATCTCCTACTTTCAAATTATGTCATGATATTATTATGTTATATCTTGTATTTGTACTTTATTTATGTGTACTTATAGTGAATATACATAATAGATCTACTTTATTTAAAAAAATAACCTTTGTAAGGGACTTCGTCTTAATCTCCTTTCATTGAGGCATATTTTGTTTTATACACAACTTTCTTTTATACGGTGTATAAACCCCTTTGACTTTTACTTTTATTCAAAAGGAATATTTTTATACGAAGCGTTTTTACTAAACGACAAAAGGAATGTTTTTTCTTACATATGTGGCGACAACGACTTCTCTGCCGCCATCACTATTATTTGAGTTTCGGCTTCCTATATAAGCCATAACCTTTTTTAAATGAAAAATAAATACAAAGTTTTAATTTTCCTTTATTTTGGTAATGAAAATGGTTTCGATAAAGTGGTTATTATATCAATGTGTTGTATTGATATCTTGTGATTGTTTTGTGGAAATCTTATGTTTCCTTTATTCATGTTTTATGTGATACAATTATGTTATTTTTTATGATATGTTTAAACCTCTTCATATGAGGAATGCATTGGACTTAATAAGTGACGGGTGGAGCCCGCTATAGCTTCTCGATGCATCAGTAGGTCTCATGAGACAAACTAGTGTCTTGTCACAAGGCCTTGAAAAAATCATATTTGTGGTTTTGGCACGAGGCCTTGGCTACGTGGTTATGATAGTCTGGCATTTTTCATTCCATAATTATGAATGTGGTTATTGATATTTCATGTGATTATTTGACTAGTAGAATATCCATGTGAGTAAGTAGATGGAATTATTTCATTTTACTTTTTCCATATTATTCTAAAGTTCATGTTTAAAAGTCTTTTGTTTTAGGTATACATTGCCTTAAATGTTAATGTTTATTTATGAAATCTTCCGCAACATTGTTATCCTTACTGAGCATCTGAGCTCACCACTTTCAATGTTTTAATATTTTCCAGGATGTGAAGAAGTATTTTATGAATTACCTACAGGGATTGTGAGAAGAGGATATGAGTGTGGGCTATGGAGACTTTGTTATTGTAGTTTTTCACTTTATGATGTAATGTAACATTTATGAATGTATCTACTGTTTCCAAGGCTTCTAAAATAATCGGTCTTTTGAGACTTGATCTTTTGTGTTCATGCCAATGTTACGCAATAATGCACCGATGCTGGGAAACTGGGGTCGGGGCGTTACATACAACATACATAGTAATTCAAGTTCTGACTATAGATGAAAAAAATTCCCTTCGTGTTACAGAATGGATTTGTATATGTTCAGTCACAAAAACTTGTATACGGTTATGAAGAATTTTATAAAGATTCTTTAGGAAATAAACTAGCACCCCACAGAACAAATTTTTACATTATAGGTTATCATAATGATTAAAATGGATACTACCTTTACAACCCCTCACATAATATGGTGAATATCACTATAAAATAAATATTATTTTAGAGGGTGGAAATCATCAAGATGTATAGTTGAAGAAATTTTTATTTATAAAAATTTGACGATCAATATATAATATAGTTAGTAAAGGAAAATATTGCATACATACTTGTGAATGATGTTGTCTAAGAAACGTGAGTACTACAAAGAAGAACACCAAAGGTAAGAAAATTACAAAGATATTTTTTTGTTGTAGAATATTTGAGTTCATTGTTGATTAAAAATAGTGATTCTAAATCCTAAAAAGAAGCTGTAGAGATCTCAAAATATACAAGATGGTATTATGTCATTAATTTTGATAATAGAATCCATGTAACAAACTAAAGATTAGTTTTTTATCGATCTACTAGTTATTGTAAATCATGTTGGGTGTAAATGGTTATTGAAGAGAAAATTAGACACAGAATTAATAATTAGTGGCTATAAAGAATTTTCATTGGATAATAGGTTTTAAAAAATATAAGGGAGTTGCCATTGATGAAACAATTTTACATGTTTCCATGATTAAATCCATTATAACTAATCATGATATAGAATTTTTCCATGACTAAATACTTTGGAGGATAGATGTCAAAAATAGATTTCCTTTGTGGGAACCTTCATGAATACTTTTAAATGACACATGTCAATGGTTTTCGGACTCTGGATGATAGAAATGATATATGATATTTTCAGATATCTATTTATTGATTTAATAATGAATCTTGGTTATTGAACAATGGATTCCATGAAGATATAAATGATTTTAGTTTCATTAAGAATGAATGTGATCTATGTTTTTATAATCCTTTTAGAGGGAATGTGGTAATTATACTAATATTATATGTTGATTACGTACTACATATTTTAAATGAAATACATATATTATTTTTGGATAATTGTTGTTTGACAATGTTTTCAACCATAATAGAATTAAGGGAAACATCCTACAATATTCATATTTAGATCATTAGTGATAGATCAAGGACGTTTTTTGGATTATTTCAATGTAAACTAAATGAACAAATACTAAATGGACATAGTATATAACAATAAATGGGGGGATCAGTTCTATTGTCACATGGTATTCATATTTCTAAGAAAATGTCTCCCCAAACCTAGAATGAAAATGAGTGAACGATTAATGTCACATTAAATTATGTAATATGATCAATAATTTATTCCATATTATGTAGTAGAATTACTATTTCCTATTCATTGATGATGGTATCGAGATATCAAGTTGATCAAGTAGAAGAAAATGGACTATTAAAAAACTGATCCATTAGTAACTGATTAGAACTATGGATATTTTTTAAATTTATGGAAGAGATTAGGATATAGTCATCATGAATTATAATGATTCTATTTTACTAACACATAAAATATATTGGATGTCACAGCCAGGATATGTTTTCTATCCAAATGGTTTAGTTTTGTTATAGAAATGGTAAAAAAACTAGTTATTCTTGATTCTGTAGTGGATTTTGAATACAATGTAGCATCTAATATATCCAAATAATTCTTTAGGATTTGAAAAATTCTCCATGGATCTTGATTCGGTACTTATAATTAAGGAATATATTAGATGATATTGTGATAATACTACAACAAATACTCATAGAAATGAAGTAACAACACACCAAAAAAATAATCAATATACAATGGATGTATCACATATTGTTGTATTTTTATCATAGGGTTAAGGTATTAGAAAATAGAGTTTCAATTTTATAAATCATGGTGGAACCCTTTACTAATTTCCAATCTAATTAGAGGAATGAGTATCATGTGAGATATTATTGAAAGAAGGTTGTTATATGTTTTCTATAGTGAATGTGGGAGTAAATTGGTGTTGGTATCCAAGAAAAAACTTTTATTTTCTAGTTGATAACATATATTCATTTGTTTGATTATTCATAAACTCCTTATCATATCACGATTATTTTTCTGTGTGACATAATATTTGGTAATTTACTAAGAGTATTTATCACTCAGAAAGTTTACAGTAGTTCCCAATAAGATGTGAACCCAGATGTGGCATGATATTACTCTTAAAAATATTATAAATATCAGGATGAAATCATATTTTGGAAAAATGGTATAGTCCATCAGGGGTGGATATTCATAGTACATTTAAGAAACATATCATGTCGTATTCTGTTGGCAATTTCTAGTGTTAGAAATATTGAGTATGGGTCATGTGAATAGAAAATAAAAATTTATAAGTTTCATTAAATGTTATTATCTTTTAAAATGTGTATATTATTACTTATACCTGAATAATATTTATATTGGATTTTATTATCCATGTAATTTGATGTATTACTGAAAATTAAGCGGATATATGTGTTTAGTGAATTATTATTATTAACATGGGGTTGCATAGGAATTAAATAAAAATAATAAGGTCACATGAGATATTATTAGTCTCTATCCCTTGTAGTATATAATCCTGGTTTTATTATTTTCAATTTATGATTCAAATTTTGTTTTGATGTACAAATTGACATCGTTAGCCAATTCTCTCAAATATCTAGAGAGATACCTCATTGAGAATTCTCTCATGAATAGAGATAAATACTCCCCAACCACCACTCTATATATTAGAGAGATCCAATAGTATCATTCTTCAAGAAATTATCATGGTGATATAATGAAAATGAATCAAGCATCATGATCTACCATTCAAGCACTCAGATATACTTATGATGAATTTTGGAGGTCAATGGAAGTCAATTTTACCAATAGTGGTGGGAATATAATCTAGATTCATAAAATTCTACAATTAAATAATGTGGAGACATTGTAAGATCAATAAATTAAGAAATAAATGGTAACAAGGTAATTATTTAATTGTTTAATGAAATTATAAATAATATTTTATGCTCATGTGTATTTGTTCATGTGTTCAATAAAAAGTTATTCTTTGATTTACATCCATTTATCATGAAATTTATCATCATTTAAATCCTTAATTATTAATCTTGTATAACCAAATTATTAGTGGGGCATGCCATTTCTATTTCTTTGGGTGCACCTTGATCCTATAGTGTGGTCAATTCAACCCAAGTGTTGGACTCTTCTTATTACAGCTTTTGTAGGGAAATTATTTTAATTAATCTATTTGTAATTACATAGTTGGAATTCGATTTTATACATTCCATGTATTCAATCACATTATATATAGATTAATTAACCCATATGAATAATTTTAATCTCTATCAATATTCTAAAACATCCCTTTCTCTTGTACAAATGAAATGAATAACATTATTCTCTATTGAAATATCAATAAATAGTCTGGGTTTTGTTATCCAATAAAGAAGAATACATGTCCCAAAATATTTCAATTAAATAAAAGTATTAACCTTGATTAAATTACAATTTTAAGGGAATATAAAAATGTATTTTCTAAACACATACATTTAAATCCCATGGATTTTGTGGTAGATTTGTCAATAGATCTTATAACTAGATTCAAATTTATCTCCAAATACCCCTATAGGATGGCCCTAGTCGTATTGGAGGACTTAAAGAAGCTGCTAATGATCAATTAGAAAAAGGATCCATATATTCTAGAGCATCGCCATGGACTATTCTAGTAATCATCATTACGAAAAAAATAGATCAATATTGATATATAGTGATTTTCTAGAGCTGAACAATATCATCATAAAGTAAAAGTATCCCCATTTAAGGATTTACAACTTGTTCGATCAACTATGAGGAGGTTAGTACTCCTAAAATGTGGATCTTTTTTTGATATCGTCAACAAAATTAATTAAGGATGTTATTCAGATTAAAAAAGATGTATATTATATGGACCCTATGATTCCATAGTAATTCTCTTAAAGATTATTAATTCCCTTTAAATAGTCATTCATTTTATGAATAGACTCTTTAGAGAATATGCTGAATTTTTTTGGTAGTATATACTAATCATATTTCTATTTAATCTATGATATATATAGAACATGAGGAGTGTCTAAGGATTGTGTTAGAGATATTAATAAAGAATAAAATATACTATGCTTACAATTTGTTTGTTTTGGATTTAGAAAGTACCATTCATAGGGAACGTGATCAAAATAGAGTGAATTTATATGGACCCTTCAATGATATTGGAAATTGATTATTGTACTACACTAACACGTGTCATGAAAATCCATAGATCTCATTGCATATCATGGCACCACTGGTGATTTCTATTAAATATATTATGATTGTGTTTCATGATAAATATTCCATAATGTAAATGGTTAATTTATGATTGGTTGAAATAATGTGAGGATATATTTAAGGATCTCAATAAGAGGGATATTATTATTCTTGTACCCGTACTTATCTAAATTGGAGATGGATTTGATATATATACTAATTTTTCAAAGAATTTATTTGGTTGTGTTCTCATAAAGAATGATAAAGATACAACTTATAACTATAAAATATAAATGAGAATAAATACCCACAACATGACTTAGAGTTAGACGTTATGATATTCACATTGAAAATTTGGAAACAATACCTCGATTGGGAGAAGAGTGACATATATAAATATCATAAGAGTGTAAAGTTTATAATTACATATAAATAGATAAAAATGTTTCAATGATGATGGTTATAAATGATCATGGATTATGTTTTCCTTATCCACTTTAATCCTAGTATGTAAAACAAGGCAATTGATGCACTTATCATTACCTAACTTGTTACTGTATCCATTATTACAGATTGATAAATACCACATCTTCATAGATATGTAAAGAATAGATCCATAAATCATACAGACATGGAATAAATCATACAATTCCCATATTATTTCCAAACTACATTGAATGAAAATATTAAAGAGTCACAAAGGGAAAATATGGAAGTTTAAATTAAAATAGAAGAAAAAATAGAGGTTAGTTTCCATGAATTCAAAAAATATTAAGGTGTAAATTAGTTAGGAAGTAGAAATTGTGTCACTATTTTATTTGAGATAAAGAATGATCTATTTGATAATGTTTATATCCAATAATTCTTCATCTATTTTCAAAGTACCATGACATGTTTTGATCTTCGAAAGAAATTATGATAGTATTACATTATCAACTACTTCCCAATGAATGGAAAAAAGTGCAAAATGGTTCTGATATATAAATTGTAGTTTTAGAATACCGGTAGAAGGATACAACAATAAGAGTTAAACACATGGAAACATAAGAAAATTTCCACATTTTTGGTCACTGGTCTCCCAAAGACATCTATAGGATGTAATGTGTTAGGAGTTTTCGTGGATCCACTCACAATGACTATGCACATAATTATTATTCAGGAATATTTATATCATGAAAAGAAATACAATATAAACATAAAGAAAGTGGTGAGTATTCATGGTGAACCACATTCGATCATCTCTATTCATGTACCAAATTTATATTCAAAATGATTAACTAGTCTTATACATGCATGGAATACTAAATTAAATTTCACTATTGTCTATCATCACAAACATGATAGAGATTTTGAAAAGAGCATTCCAATAGTTGAAGAGATGTTGATATCCTACTCAATGGGATTTAAAGGTAGATCAGATCATGATCTCCCATCAGTTGAGTTATCATAAAACAATAGCTTCCACTTTGGTATTCATGTGGCTCCATATAACTATCTTAATGAGATGTTATGTAGAAATCCCACTTGTTGGGTTGAAATTGGTGAATGAAATATAATTTCACATAATCTTATATATATGATTTATGAGAATGTTCAGTCTATAAAACAACATATTAAATAATATAATAGTTAGGAGAAGGGATATTTTCACAACCATCAATGTGTCATGGTGTTTGAATTTGGAGAAAAATAATTCCATAAAATTTTAAAATAGAAGTGATTAATGTAGTTTGTAATGAAAGGGAAGATTATCCCTATGTACATTATCCCAATTGATATAACTGATCTCATAGAATAAGTATTCTATTAGCTAACACTTCCACCAAACATGTATCAATTTCATGATATATTCCACCTATATCTCTATAAGATGTACGTACCTGATCTCCCTCATATAAAAAATCACTACATTACCATGTTGGAACACAAAATATACTGTGATGAAAATGGGGGAAGATACTAAACCATAGAAATAAATTTCTATGCAAATGGTAACTAACCTCATAAAAGTGCAAGGTATTTTCATAACCCGACCCAATGCATCCCGGGACACGACTCCTCATGTTTTCCTTTAATAGGGCTGAGTATGGTGACTAGTTCCAATAAGGAATATCAAATAAACGGGGGTCCTATTGGTGATGAAATGTTTTTCATCCCTACACAAACAATTAAATGAAATAGTGATGAGATATAGATAGTTATATTTTAAATCTTCATTATTAAATCAATAAAAAACTAGTCTAAATTAGAATTACTCAATGTGTAAATGGGTAGAAAATGAGACCACTAATGAAAAACTATTAAAAAATTCATCATATTGTGAAGGATTGAATCACTATGAAATGAAACTGTCAGAAAGAAATTCATTCCAATTTCGGTAAACACTTCAGTTTTTATTGATCATTAAACACATCCTTAATCTAGTCATCCCTTGACTCCATTGAAATGCCTATAGTATTGAAAAGATACTACATGTGTGGGAAATTACAATTTATATTTGAGTATAAGAATACTCAGTAGGTTCCTCAAAACCCTAAATGAAATGGGAGAAACTAAAATGAAATTTTCCTCTTAACCTAGCTAGAGGTAAACCAAAAGATAGAGATACGCCATTGAGAACAATCATTTTCTATACATGATTATTCTTCTTAGTCCAAAATTTGTGTAAAAAAATATATAATTGTCTTAGACTTATATTATCATGATGTTCTAACCTCAAATCTAGCTACCATACTCTACATGAGGCTCTATTGGTATGAATAACTAATTGAACAAACTCCAAGTGTTGAGCTATCCTATATGGAACCTGTGTGAGAGATAAAATATAGCAAGAAGAATAAAAAAGGTCCATATTTCTTTCCCTACACTATATGTCCTTCTATAACCTACATGTTCCCTTCGTAGGCCTATTAGTACCCAAGGGGAGAGACTAACCCCTTACAACTACTCACGGTTGGGGAGAACTATTCAAAAATTTACCATGGGAATATTCTCTAACGAGAGAGAAATTTGTGACCTACACTTTTCCACTACCCAACAATAGAATGTTTACGTGATCCTAACTATGATATGGAAACTCTATCACTCCTAAATGGAGCGACATATTCCTAAACCCATTGAGGGAGAACTAACTCTTAACCAAGAATCACACAAAAGTGCAGGGGGCTAGTCTTCATAATTTTACTCAAAATCCATCCACGAACATTCTACTAGGGAGGTCCCACACCCCGCTATAACTCATAGATAATGGAGTACTTCTCCATATGTTAGGACCTACACAATTTTTCAAATGGTGAGTACGGATCTACCAGCACAATTACTATGGGGGACCCATACCATGACATGATAGATGAGTACCAAACCCAGTCTACTAGACATGTTACTAGTTATGAAAGGGGAGTAGTTACTCTTCCAGAATTGTACGTGTGGATGACACACACACACGAATGACAATATAGTACAAAATCTGAGGATAGATGTCATGCACCCTAACAATATTGGGGAGTACCAGCAAAATATATATTTTATATATGGATGACCAACACACAAACATGTTTTGGGAGTACTCATACCACACATTGGGACCCACATCTTGGTCTAACAAGGGAGTAACTACTACATATGGACAACAATAACGGATGTCCATCTTCCTGGAATTTTTTGAAATCATTGACAATAAAAACTTATTTCATATGGGGAAAATCCCCCCTAATCCATATAGGGAGTACAAATCCATAAAAAATATCAAAAGGTATAGAACCCATGCTCATGACATAGTGTGTCCCATCTCTACTATAGAATATAAGCATGTTAAACACATTTCGTGATTCTACAAGGGAGTACCTATCCCAACACATCGATTTACGAACCACACTAATCTACATCATCTATCAAGATACACTGAACTTATTTTGACGCATAACATACCATGAATAGAAACACTGTTATTCGTAGGAGACCCACTTCCAAGTCCAAAAGGGGTAAACTACTCTATATGTATAATGTGTACATGGGAGATACATTATAAGGAAAAAGAACAGGGTACCGACATCGATTTCTATCTAGTGCTCCTCCCAGATCACTCCCATGGTTAATCATTGCTCCATTGGATTTGTTCAATGTATCATAACAATTTGTATCTAACAGGACAGAATGGAGGCCATCAACATGTTCTACAAAGAAACCTTCTTAGGATAAGATAACTACAAGACTAAATATGTGTTTTAGATAAGTATATATGGATGATGGATGATATCATGAATATATAAAATGAGTACACAACAACCATTGTCCTGCACAAATCATGTGAACCCACCCTTTAAATTGGAATTGAATCCAGCAGACGTGGTATTCTAACAAATGTAGGGGTATAGGGTGTGTAAATCTCAAAAACACCATGTTCCACTTCTCCCAGCTGGTTTTCATGTTATTCTTCTAAATTCCTTGGCCATCCATGTCCCTTACACTCCATGTATCCAATAATACATAGAATTTTTAGGATAAACTACCATATAACCCTGTGGTATTAATGTTTTTGTGTTTGAAACCATGTGTCTATGTTCTTTGGCTGTGTACTTTTACATGAAATTATACTGAAGAAACAGAATAGTTCTCATCCACAACTAGATGGAATGAACTTATACCTCCTTATGTGTATTTCATTCATTTTTAATGTCAATAATATGAGGTTATCAATGAACAAAACTAGGTTTTCCATGGGTAAACACATTGTATTATCAGGAACAAAGTCTGCAAACCTCTAGCGGCAGCAAAGCTCCCAAAAAAAGAAACACCACCCAACCCACTATAGGTTTCCCAACTGAGTATGGATAATAAGAAACCAATCCACACCATGGATGATTTTTTCAGTAAAACCATTTCACTAAAAAATTATTCTATGCAATGATGTTCCTCCACGGTGGCTTCCATGAAGCAAGGCTCAAGAAGAAAATAATCCTCTACAAAGATCATAAAATTCCTTGAAACTCTATCAGAAATCCTCTCCCGACAAATTCAATTCTAAGAAAGATTTAGAGCAGAACTCAACACCATCCACTTTGGCTGGAATTGAATCAGCACCACTTTTTTCATCACGATACAAAAAGGTGACATAATGGGGAAATCATTCCACTCCCTTGTGATCCCAAAGTTACATCAAACAAAACCACGTATACATTGTGTTTCTTGTGAAAAAGGATGATTCCAATCAAATTAGGGTGAAAATAAACAATATATACCCTTCTAAATACTCACAATTGGTATTATTGTTCCCTCTATCTTGACCACAAACATGTCACTATTCCCCAGAAACAGAAGTTAGATACACTCACCCACCATACCTTGATACTATATTCATTGGGGGTCACTAAATCACCATCATAATTTTACCACATATCTAAAACATGTATCAGTGGGGTAATGACCCCTCTTCCTCATTCATTTAATGAAACATCCATCAATAACAACACTTGGTTTTATCAATGGACACATCACCCAAGTTAAAACCATGATCAAGAAAAAAAGGAAAAATGAAAATCACTATAGTGTTTAATAGTAATTCCTTTAGAATTTATATAAAAAATAGATAATACCTCTACTCATCATCAGAGCATATGGTTCAAATGCCTCGATAGACTACAGTTTTCCATTACCATGTCCTCTAGATCCTTGATTTTGGTGTGGACAAGTTGTTGTGGTGGAAGAAATAGATTGAAATATCATCCTATAAATGATTCTCTTATTGATCATACCCAACATAAAATATCATTTCAAACTACTTGCTCCAAAAAAACATCTTCCATAGTCACCTATCGATCTGCTCCCTCTCAGCAGCACAATAGGCCACAAAATCTCTTCCGAGAAATCCCATACCATTAGAAGTATCACACTACCTCTCTTATGGATGAAATGGTCCTCAACATGTTTCATACACTATTGTCCCACGTGAATAGGTCAGAGCATGTTTATGCCTCATGTTCCGCAATGCAATCATTTGTCTTCTTCCAGAAATTGCAGAATCTTCAGCCTCTTGACTAACACTGTAAGAAAAAATTGCATGTCCCTATGCCAAGAATATCTCTACCCCATTATATCTATCCAATACCCCCCATACAATAGGGAATACACAAGGACACCACACCTTATGAGATGTCTATTCATACACTCTTATCATGAGTAAGATCTATGAATAATGGTTTTAGATCCATATCTATGGGTAACATGATAGGTACTTAAACATTTTTAAGTACTATAACATTATAATTATACCATTTCAAAGTTTTATAATCTCTTGGTTATGAACCAAACTCAATGTGGTGGAGTAGATCTCTTCCCTAATGAGTCTCTCAAACACTACCAAAGCGAACATCACCTTATCATAGGGATGCATCACTAGACTTCACCATCTCTCAGCTGAACCCTACAGATGTATCAATGTTGGGACCATAATTTGATTGGGGGGGTGTCACCACTTGTATGGAAACTAGTTTTATTGTATCTACCAATTCATCAACATGTTATGGTCTACATCATCATAGTGCCTCAGAGTTCACTAACTCTATAAATAATGCTAAATAGTCAGCCTATGTACATTCTTGACCTGAACTACTATCACCACCAGTTGCACAAGTGGTGGTTTCTCAACTAGATAACCTCCCAGATGAACAACCTAAGAACTTGTTCCCAACAAGTAAGCCTTAGAACATGGGGTAATTTTATCTAACGCACACTATTGAACCTAGTATGACTATCATCATTGTGGAGTCCTAAAACCGATTTCATGACACTCTATGGTTAAAGAGTATATCTGAGGATCAGACCCACTAAGGGATTGAAAAACCCAAATACCAATCCTATATGATGTATGTAACATTAATTACCTATGACCGGTTCCCTATTTCTCCTATTCAAAAATCATTTAATCAGATTCCTAATGAATAGATTCATCACCCACCACACCAGAAATAGAACATCTTTCCTGAGATCCAAACATGAATCATCCTAAAAATATCTCAATGAAACCAAAATCAATCACACAACACTATAGTTCCAATGGGGGACCCACCATGACACAAATATTTCATGACACAGGCTAATGGGTCCTTATCTGAAACTCCATAAGAATGCCTCTAACAGGATACGGGATTATGATTAGCATTGGGAGGGAATATTAATGAGAAGGGATTCCTTTTACTAATGAACCTGTACATATGAACCCAGAAACAACTTGTTTTAATAGTGTATAGATATAAAAATATGGAAAGTAAAAATGAATGCATAAAACTATCTCAAACCAAAGTAAAATGATGTACGTAATGAACAAATAGAAAGAACCCATGCTCATAAAATAAAAACTATAAATGAGTTGAACATTATCTTTGATAGGGGATAACATATAAATACATCACCCGGAATGATCCTCGTCTATGATTTAGTAAGAAACATAGTCTACCTATCTCAATAAGACCATCCTACCTTGAGTTCTATAGGGACTCCGTCGAAAGTCATATGTTCTGCATAAGACACAACACATGTAAGAAAATCCCATTTACTAAACATATCTTGAAAATCTCATGCATGAAAATCGAATTTATTGGTGAGTATAAGAATATTTAGTAGGATATTCAAGAAATCAAATGAAAAAAGATCTATATAATTGAAACAATCTACTAAATCTATCCAGATGGAATGAAAATGAGAGAGAAACTCTATCTCAAACCATCATTCCGTATATGTTACATGTCATCTTAGTAAAAAAGGGGAATCAACCTAGATATAATCATCTCAGAATCCTATTTTCATAAGGTTACGACCACACATCATGATATAAAATTCTACATTATCCTATAAAGATAATAATAAACTAGGGAAACACACTCCACAATCTCAATCATCAAATATGTAACCCATCTGACCGACACATTCCATCAGGAATAACTCACTACATTCACATTTAATTCCTAACAATAGAGGTCATTACATTTCCCAATAATGCCCTATGGATGGAAATAAAAACCCAAGAGGAGATGCCATCCCCTCAACAATACACCCAGTTTTTGGAGAATTGGTACATATTACACCATATGCATCCTCTCTAATGAGATAGAATAGGGGGACCCACATGTGTCCACTACCCTATAGTTCAGAATGTACTAGCTCCAAAGTAAGTCATGAAAAGTATATCACTCCCGAAAGGAGATTCCTTGACCTCAACCTATTAAGAGGGAACTTACTCTGGTCTAGGTATAACACTTTACTAGTTGAGGGACCTACTCCTCATCATTGTAATCACTATCTGAGGGATCACTAACAAAAATGGAGGACTCATGCCATGCTACCACTTGAATATAGTTGGAGAAATACACCAAATATGGGGGTCTTCACCCATGTTTGATAGGGTAGTACCACTTAACATGCCTGAATAATATAGGATACCCACACCCAAAAATAAAAGTAAAGTGATAAGACTAGGATATAGGTCCCACTGACAATTACAATAGGAGAGTACCAACTCTTCAGGAACAACAGATATGGTGGAACCTCACCCTTGAACGATATGGGAGTACCAAATACAATTATAGAGGACATGCACCCCTATCTAACATGGGAGTAACTACACTATCTATGCAACTAGAATTGAGGAACTGCACCATATCATGATAGGGAAGCACTAAATCCAACCACTAGTACAATATGAGGAAATAATACCCTAATACACTAGGGGAGTACCCACCTATAAAGAACTACACAAAGGTATAAGTTCCATGCCCACAACATGGGGAGTCATGTATCTACCAAATAAGATAGTTAACAGAAACCTACACCCTGATTCAATAAGGGATTACTAGTCCCATCATCTCTGTTTATGAACAACATCAATCTACAACATCAATTATGCACCACTAAAAGGATTATCATAGTTTTCATACCTAACACCATAACATTTCTATTAGCTGGGGACCCATAGACTGACCCAATAGTGGATCTAAACTCTACATTTATATGATGTCTGGGGGACCGGCTTCCTGAGGTTGAAGGGAAGGGTATCAACCCCGACCTCAATCCAGGGATCCTCCTTGATCAATACCAATTATAAGAAATGTTACACAAAATTCAGGCTTAGTACTATGCCACATCACATCGTTCAAGGAAAAAAGTATTCCAAGATCAAATTCTACATGGATTTCTTCTAAGTATTGGCTACTCACAAGCCTAAATTTGGTTCTTTTGAAGGAAGTATTGAATGCTAAAGATCTCAATGTATCTTAAAGGAGTACATGACATGCACTGGGTTCTACGTGGAATGTGAACCCACACTTTAACCTTGTATGTTTTCTAATATACATGGTTTTCCAATCTATTTAGGGGTACTAATTGTGTATATCCTATACATGGTGTGTTCTAGTTCACCTAGTCAGTGCTCATGTTATTCACCCACACTCCCTAACAAGACAAGTCCCTAACACCTCGTGCATCCCATACTATATAGAGTGTTTTGGATAAATAGAAACCAAACAATGTAATTTTTCCATTCTCACAATTTTTACTTTCTTTTGTGTAAATTAGTCATGTACATTTACATGGCCATGTACTGTAGCAAGGCCAACCATGGACACAACTTCTAGCCCCAATGATTGGGTAACTACACTGTGTGGAATACTAATACATGGAATATAGTGCTGAAAATTATTCTTCTCTGAATAGAAATTAATACAAGAAATGATTCACAAGACTACACGCCATGTATATGGTAATTCCACAAGGGAATTACCTTAAAAATAGTCTAATTCTCCCAAATTTACTCAAAAAAAACTATGAAACAACCTACAAGGGATCACTATAAATTAAAATTTGAATTCAAATCCTTATAACAAACCATAATGTAGAAGAATCAAGAAAAAAATTCATAAACAACAACATTAAGGATGAAACACCAATCCTTTCGGTGTAGAAAAATTCTCATAATATGCCACATCTCGATCTCCTGATGATCAATACTAGAAACAGAGACCAGTTGTGCTTCATTGGATCAAATTGAATCAATTTTCAACTTTATTTAAGGTTCATTAGGGAGGAGACATCACTTCTTGGTTCTTTGTTCACCCAACGTGAAGAGGGATGGGAGAATTAGGGTATATTTTAATTTAATTTTAATTTATTTAATAAACCCACCACATATCACCCAACCAAATCACCTATGTAAAAAACTCCAATTGTGGATAACATTTGGTTATGCCTAGGGTAAAAATGATGTTTTGAACTCAAAAGGAGTCTTGAAATTCTGATCTGAGACTCGACATAAGATTTATCCATGTTTCATGAGAATCTTCTCTCACTTGTAGAAAATATATTTATTATTTTTTTTATCACAACGTCCAATATCTCCTAGCCCCAAAATCATGTGTCTACTCATCTCCTGACTTCAGAAATATTCATGGTAATATTATATCATTCTACATGTCAATAATGAGTGACTACATTTTTTAAAAATAAATATAAAGAGGTGACATGGTAATCTAATGAAACAATGAAATAGAATTACCCTCGTCTATTCTCAACCATGAATATGATAAAAATTTTGATGGATGAAATTTTTAATAGGGGAATGACGTATTACCAAGAGTTCATAAGTGATATTTATTCCTTAACAAATTTTTGTTATATTGTATTGTAAATTATTATATGATAATAACACATAGGAAAATGACAAAAATATTATTTAATTAAGGGGATGAAAGAGTCAGATCACTTTCAAGGGGCTATAGTCCGTAGTTTTTTAAAAGAAATTATCACATTCACAAATTATCGAAAACATAATGGTATGTTGTAAGTAAAAATTATGAAGTATAGATACAATATAAATATAATATATATCATATATAAATAAAGTAACATTATGATAGCCACATTGATAGGAGTTATGGGAAAATTTAACTATCTTCATTTCGAGTGGCAGTAGTTCGAAGTACACAGAAACAATATATTCATATCCATTAGATAGAGATGTGGGTTTGGTTAGTTAGAATTAATCTCATAAAAATATCATACTATATTTAGGATATTGGTTTTTTTATCTAATCTCATAATAATAAGATCATAGAGAGTAGATAAGGAAAATAAATGAAATGATCTTTAAATGAGACGTTGCCCCTAAATAAGGTAACTTCTTTTGATTTTTACATAAATGAATTCATGAATTTCCTTTTGCCAAGGTACGACATCTAAGAGGAAGGGAAATATGATGGGAAATTATGTTATTAGATATTGTATGAGACAAGGGGCTTGATATGTGTTAGTAAGTGGGAAGAGGGGGTGAACTTTTAGAAGAGGGGGGAGGGGCACTTTAGGAACATTTTGAAATATTTTTTTATTAATTCATTTTCAGTTTCAAATGGTCCCATAATCTTTTATTTAAAAGATAAGATTATTTTGATTCGAATACCCATCATCAAATAATTTTAATACTTGTTTTGAATTTATATATTTTCCATATCTTTTTGGTTTAACCCTTAGTTATCAACATTATATCTTACCATGTCTTCTTGTACTTTCATAATATATTGTAACTATAGTTACTACAAAATTCCAAGAGAACTTGATGTTGATATATAATGTCATTTTTATTATTATGTATGTCATTTGGATGAATCATATATTTTTAGGAATATTATATCATTTAATAAAATAGTATTTTTTTAAAAATCTCATTTATAAAAATTTTGACACCATTTATTAATTGATGATGTTAATGTCATAAAAACATGATTCCATAAAAAATGAATTAACTGAAAACTAATATGTAAATATCATCTGGAATGTTATTTTACGGAATCAACAAAATCAAACAATGTTTATTTTAATATTTATACTATCAATTATATGAATACATTATTAATGAATCGATCACTTCATCATCATTTTGTCATAATAAAATTTATTTATCCAAAGTCTAAAAATTATAAATAAAATATCATGATGTAGGAAATATTTTTAAATTATATACTTCTATTTATAGTATAATATATCATTTATATAACCCCATATACAAATTCTTTTATTAAAATATACATGTCTATGTTCTATTTCCCTTTTCATTGAAATAAAAATTATAAAATGTATTTCTCACAGACAAGTGGATCTCAAATCACAAAGTTTCATCCTATGGATTCTTATGATCATAAATATATCATCTAATTGGATTAAGACACATTTTTTTATAGTTTCATATTATTATAAAATAATTTTTTACCCTTATATACTTAATTTAACCTTTAACCATGGAAAATAAAAATAATTAATAAAGTTATTATTCATAATGTCAAAAACTAAAAGAAAACTATTTAAAAAAAATTCCTTATAATTCCAATTATGGAATTAATTATTCCATATTTATAACACAAAAAGTTTATGAAAAAATTTGAAATTAATTCTCATTGTCAAAACCATAATGCGCGTTTTCATGGAGTAAAAACTACGAAAATCTTGGCTATTGTTTATGTCCAATTTCAATGTGAAATTACTTATAATGAAAAATATTGGTTTTAATGATAATAATATATTCAATTAATACTTTAATGTCATTAAATAATATTATTTAACAATATAAATTATCTCAATTTAAATAGTTGTCTTCCATTAAAATTTATGGAATTTTTATATTCATAAAAAACATGATAGTTATCAGAAAAATATCAACAATTAATAAAAATTACATTTTTATGTCCCACTAATAAATAAGAAGTTTTTTTCATATATAAAATATAATGGTTTTCAAAACTAAATTTAAAAATTGGTCACCATAAAAAGGCTGAAAAACTTCACTTTTTGAAAAATACTTCTTTTATCCATAAAATTGAATTTGTTATTATATGATATCTAGGAAACAAATAAGTTGAGTTTAAAATAATATAATAAATATATAAAATATATTTCTAAATATATAAAATTCAATAAATGGTGATATTATAATATAAAAACAATTATTGTGTTTAAAAAAAGGTTTTCATAAAACACATTCTGTATATTTGATTTGTTTTATTTTCATTTCTAATCAATTTGGTAACCAATTAAACATTATTTAAACATGTATAAACTATATTTTCATAATTTAGTTGTTACTCGTCATTCATTCCATTCCAATGACTATGTTATGATTATAAAATTTATATACTAATATTTAGTTGTTCATTTAACAACGATCTAGTGTTTCATCTATACTATTAAAGATAATGTTTCTCTCATAAAACATTAGATGTTAAATAATTACTCCATTTTGGAAATTTCATCCTCATAATTTTAAAATTGGTCTTGAAAACATCATCAAAAATACCACATCATAAAAAAAAGTCAATAAAACTATCGCTTTAAAAGAATGAAAGAGAATTAAAAAGGTCACCTGAGATAACACATACTAGGTTTCCATGTTAGAAAACATGTATAAGGAAGAAGAAAAACATCATGTTCTGATGGAGAGTGATAGAAAACATGATCCAGATAAAGATAAAAACCATAATACCATAAAATTTTGATAGGTTAAATGGTAATTGATATTTCTATAGGATTCAAAAATGGAAAACATTTTTGTTTTAATATCCTTTCCATAAAGATGAGGAATTTTTTTATGATATTTAATAAGAAAATATGGAAACATACATACTTGAAAACAATAGTTCCATACTTTATTAAATATCCACCACAAACTCATCTTTTTCCCAAATAATGAGTATTCAAGATAAATTGGTTACACTAATAGAGCCAGAATGAAATTCTAGATAGTCACATAATATACAAAAGATGATCCATATTTTTACCTTGTCTTTATTCATCAACCAAAAACAAAGTGGTTAGTAAGATATCATATAATCCCCAAAATGATCAACCCTTTTTAAAAAGAGACACTAATATTAATCTACAAAATGCAACAAACGATTTGGAATATTCAACAAAATAAATTCAATAATCAAAAGTACCAAAAATTATTCAATTTAATTCAAGATAATATTTTAACATAAAATTCAGAAGGATTTTATCACCTACTCTTCTATGATAAATATTAACATTTATCTTCAAATAACACCAACTACTCTTAATGTCTCATACATAAAAGTAATTAACCCAATTACATGTTCTCCATGATAGGTTAATCAATCCAATAAATATAAAAAAATCACCTTATGTTCATAATAAAACATAAATTTTTTGAAAATAAAATAAAACCATTACTCATAAAATGAAATCACATCGTATTCTATTTTTCATAAGCATATAGAGTGATCATCTTCCAAAATACCATTAATCACCTAATCACCATATAATTTTTGTATTCTAAGGATATATATTTGATAAAATATAAGTTCCCAAAATCAACTTATTCTTGAACCATAAAATCACTTAACATAAAATAATAAGTCATACTAACTAGGTACATCACGTTGTCTTGTGGTATTCGATTTATCCTTATTTCCATTAGGTTGTGGGATCGATTCTTGTGGCCTTTACGGACGTGATGGGTTGTCACACAATTTTCCCTTGTTTCCCTTTGGTTGTGGGAATGATTCTTGTGGCCTTTTCAGACGTGATGAGTTGTCACCCATCATGTAGGTTATCCCCTTTTATAAAACTAAAAAATCACCCTAACATGTTTTACCCACAATTCTTTTATTATACCTCTTATTTTCATCCCAACTCATAATTTCCTAAACATATTTATCCATTAAGTCTTAAATATATTAAAAGTTTACCTCCATTTGATTAAATAAACTATTAAAAATAATTATAACATCATACCTTGATCATGGTTTCCACATGATTTCATCATCATCTCTCTCACATAAATAAAAGGGTTATGCACTACAACAATGATATAGAGATCCTTCAAAATCATTTTCTTCCTTTATCCAAATACATATTTTATAACATGGTTCATATTGTTGTTCGCAGGAAAATAATGTGGAAATAATCTTCTATGAAATATTATTTCAGAACATCTGATAACGCATTATTCTTTTTAAATAGTCATACCATGTTTTAATTGAAACATTCCATCAATGTTACTTTTAAAATACCATAAGTATATATTGAAAGACTATTTTTTGAAAAGGTAAATATAAATAGGTTTTGAAAGGGTATCCTTCTTCTGCACTATTTTCAAAATCATAATATTCATCAAAATA
Source organism: Viscum album (assembly GCA_963277665.1). Taxonomy (NCBI): domain Eukaryota; kingdom Viridiplantae; phylum Streptophyta; class Magnoliopsida; order Santalales; family Viscaceae; genus Viscum; species Viscum album. Next base: position 400,282,752 of record OY728166.1, read on the forward strand.
TTTGGATAATGTACAATTTCTGAAAATTCCTTAATAACATTTACCATTCATCAATATATGAGAATACTGAGAAAATAATATTTGATAATATAAAACCCATGATCCATGATGGTATCTAGGTTTAGTGGAGGTGTTTGATATCACAATCAATCCTCTAAAAGTGAGTTTTATGTTAGAAAATGTTTCAGAATAATCTGTACATGGATTTTCCATAATTATTGCATGAAAGTCATCAAGAAGTGATAGGAATGTCATTTAAGATCCTCCTCCATCCATTTGTAACCAACATTCCTCCATCTGAAAAAGTTATAAAATAATGGTTTAACTTAATGGATAGACATATAGACTAACCATGTGTCTAGAGAAACTCCAAATCCATTAAGTTGTATAATCCTTTCTATTGAGACCAACTATATGTCCCCCTCCATATATATTACAGAATCTTGAGTCATTTCAATAATTAAACTTTAATTAACTTCGAGGATCTTTTAAAGTTTATAGTTTTAGATAATTATTCCATATCAATTATATTAAATCCCAAAAATTAAAATGTAGACACTTTTACTATATTATGTTTTTTTTCACAACAATAAAACTCCTTAATTAAAAGAAGAATTATTTTCTTGATAAATATATTCAAGAATTCATATTTTATCTTAACCTTCGTTATACCCTGTAAAAACATTTCAAAATCCTAATATGTGCATAAAAAACATAGTATGGGTTATAAACTATGGAAAGAAATCATTAGTCCAAGAATACATACAAATTAATGAAATCATACATTTTAACTCATAAGATGTAAGTTCTTTAGCATAACTCATGAAATCATAAGATTTATGAATGACTAATAAGAATCATAAAGTTTATAAGTCGAATTCTTAACATACATACATTTTTTCTATCCTAACTACATAGGGAGTAACCATCGTAGTTACATTTGTAATATCTATCACAATATATTCTCTAACCCTCTTAGGAGAAACATTATCAATTTCCTCTACCACGTTACTGAATTCATTGGAGAGCTATCGTATCCTCACCCACACAATGTTTATCATGGAACCACCTATATTTTTTTATAACGTAACAACCCATCAAATGTCCAATTATAATTACCTAATAATATCACATAAGAAAAGCATAAAGGAAATGTAACAGTCCCTAATAAATTCAAATGATATTATTTTATGATATTAACATAGCTCAGTCTATTTTAATAAACATTTAAAATATTTAATAATGAGATTATTGAGTCAATTTGTCCCATAACCCAATGAAACCTTTATAATAAATTATAATTTTAAAACATTCACATAATTATAAATATAATCATAAGAACCATTTTGAATACATGGACATGAAATAGATGTTTTGAAATGAATATATCATTAAAATAAAAAAGATAATGGTTTATTCAATGATCCCCTTGTCACTTGATAAATTATGTGAATTAAAATAATTAATGAATAACATTCAAAAAATTATAATATCTTGAGTATAAGGATATTCATGATATATTATGTCAATGGGTAGTATATACACCCTATTATTGTGAATTTTTGTATAACAAAAAATAAGTCTCAATTGAATGTAAATTTAGATGAAATCACTTACAAATATTGTATCTTAAAATTAAAGATAAATTGATGACATAATAATGTGTGAAAAAAATAAATACACCCAATATAAATTTATATTTTGTTTAAAATAATCATAGTTCATCCCCACAAATTTTCGTAAAATCAAAACCAATGACAAGGATATTTAACTCAACTGAATTGAGAAAGAGTAATGATTTCCATTACAATGATTGTATAAATGATGTTAGAATTTATCAATTCAGATATTATCTGTAGAAATAGTACATCAACAAAAGATAAGTGTAAATTAAAACATAATAAATAAACAGTTATTCCCCATATAATCATTTCGTAATATAATCAATGAAGTATGCGTAAAACCCAATGACTAGAAATTGAGTTTAGAAATTCCCTTAAAAAGATCATTTTGTTAATAAAACATATTTATTAAGTATATTAACTATAGATACAGAAATATAATATATATATATATATACAATATAGGATATAAAAATACATTTCTCATATAGTAATAGCACAACCTAATCAAGAAGTAGAAGATTAACCCAATGAATTGTAATTAGGTAAATAAATTCCCTTACATTGAGTCCGAATCTTTACCTATGTTCCTTGTTATTACTTAATAACAAACATAAGTTAATTTAAAATTTCATCAGAACCTTTTTAATATTTATAGTTAATTTTTTATTACCTATAATTATGTTATAAAAATTACGTAATTATTTAAGTTCATATCGGTAATTTTTTTGATATTTGGTACTTGAATTGAAAATGAACTTGTTTGATGTAAATTGTAAATGTGGACAAAATTAAATCATCTCCAGAATCATATTCAAAATTAAAATATCATATATATCATATATATATATATATACATTTTATATGTAATAATAATTTTCCATAATAGGTGGACATAAGAAATGAAATGCACCGTTCATGTTGATGGTAGGCCATACATACGCATGAACTCTACATTAATTTCATTTTAATATTGAAGGAGTGGAAAATAAATGATAAATAGGTATATAATAATTAAATATTAATATATATGTTATATAAGTTACATATGTTCATTAAATCCATCTATTATATGTTCCATGTATGGAATGAACCAGTCATATCACATTGAGGGCGGTAGTCCACACTTCCTGAAATGAAATAATTGTATGTAGACATTATGTAATGCAAAAATGTATGTTTTAAATAAAAATAAATAATAATAGAGACACTATAAATAAAAAATATATCATATATAATTACAGTGTTATCATAATGGACACCATGAGAGGTGTTATGGGAAAATTAAAAATCATCGTTTCGTGAGGTTGTAGTTCGTTGTACACAGAAAAATTATGTTTGTATCCATTATATGGAGGTGTGTATAAGTGTAGTTCTAATAACACTCATTAAAAATCCTTGATTATTTATTTTAATGGTGTTGTTGTCTAATCAATGAATAATAAGATCATCGAGTGTATAGAAGGAAAACATGGGAAAGAAACTTCAGAGAAGGTGTTACCTCTAAATCAGATAACTTCATTTGATTTGGACCAAAAGGTTGTCCTGAATTTTCATCTGTCCAAGTTATGACGTCTATGAGGTATTGAGGGATTTTGGGAGGTTATTTACTTAATTTTGTTGATTCTTGGGGATTGAGTGGTGTGATTATATTGGTAGTGGTTTTGGTGGAGGCCCATTATAAAAGGGTGGAGGGGCACTTTAAGAAATTTTGGTAATATTATTTTATTATAAAATAAATTTTGGTTACAAATGGTCACAATCAAATTAATTTAAAATATAAGATGATTTTTGTTCGAATACACATCATCAAAAAATTTAGGAAATGTTGTTAGTATATTTTTTATCCTTATCTTGTGTGTTTAACCCTTCGTAAAAAAATATTAAGTCTTACTATGTATTCTTGTATTTCCATATTATATTGTAACAATAGTTACTAAAAAATTATAATAAAACAATATGTTGATCATTAATAACATTTGGAACATTATAAAATTATTTTGGCGGAATATTAAATATTTGAGACTATTATATCATTTAAAAAATATTATTTGTTTTAAAAACTCATTTGTGTCAATTTTGACACCATTTAGTAATTGATTTTTGATATTGTTATAAATACTTGATTACTTAAAATTTTTGGATAGATAATATGTGAATGTCATCCTGAAAAATATTTTATGGCATCAAAATAATAAATTATATTTATTTTAATATTTATGATTTCTTTTATTTAAATCCTTTATTAATGAAGCAATCAATGTGTCATCATTTTTTCATAATTATATTTATATATTTAATCTTATAAAATCTAAATATAATATCATGATGTCAGAATTATTTTAATTTTTATAATGAATATTTATATTTAAATAGATTTATTATATAACCACATAAATTTTTTTATTAAAATATACATTTTATGTTATATTTCCCATTTCATTAAATAAATAATTTTAAAATGCCATTTTCACACCCAAGTGGCTCCCAATTGCCAAAAGTTAGGCCTAAGGATGATCGTGGTCAGAAATAATTCATCCAATAGGATTAAGACATGTTTTAGGGTAGTTTTATATTGTTATAATATGGATTTTTAAACTTTATTTTCCTAATTTACCAATTAACCATGGTAAATAAAAATAATTACTGACGTTTCTATTCATAATGTAATAAAATAAAAGGTACCTATTTAGAATTAAAATCTACCATAAGATTGACTTGTGTTTATGTCCAATTTGTTTGTTAAATTACTTTTTGTAAAAAAAATAATATGAAATGATAAAAATATATTCAATTTATACATTAAAACTATTAAATAATATTATATAACTTTATTAGTTATCTCGATGGAAACATTTATTTTCAATTAAAATTTATCATATTTTTATTATTCATCAAAACACGATGGTTATCACAAAAATACTAAAACTTAATCCAATGTTAAAATTTATGTCCTACTTCTAAATAATAATTTTATTTATTTATTTACAAAATACAAAATGTTAAAAATATAAATTTAAAAATGGTTTTCCATTAAAAGGAGGTAAGACAGCATTTTAATTTAAATAATTAATTTATCTAAAAAATTGAATTTATTCTTATTTGTTATCTAGTAAACATATAAGATATAAATATAACATCAAATTAAATAAATAAAAATTATTTTTCATTTAATATAATTCCATTATGGGTAAAATGATTTTATTTAAAACAATTATTCTCTTTTAAAATAACAAGTTTTCATAAAAAACATCTGTTATATTCAATTGATTTTATTTTCATTTCAAATATATTTGGTAACAAACGAATAATTATTTAAACATGTGTAAAAAATATTTTCATAATTCATTTTATACTATTCATTCTCTCCTTTGCAATTGATAGGCTATAATGGTAGCATTTAAATAATAATATTTATTTGTTCATTTAAGATCGATGTAGTGTATCATGAATGATATTAAACACATTGTTTCTCTCTTAAAACTATGGATGTTACAATAAGATTATATATGTGAATCATTATTCATCATCCATATGTTTATCAGGTGATTCATGTGGATCAATAATCACCTTATATCATTTGATAATTTTTTATTATCATTGTTTGAATGTGTATATGACTCCACAAGTGAAGTACAAGTATATTGTGTGTAATTTATTATAGGTCTTGATATCCATTAATATCCATGATTTGGACATGTTTTATTCTATAAAATATTTAAAAAGGATATAAAAAATGCAATGTTGTGGATTTAAAGGGATTCAAAATGGTGATATTGAATCACTACTCGCATGTAATCATCAATAAACTTCATGTAGAAATCAAGAGTCCTGAATTTCCACACTATAATGATATCATATAGATTAGGATTATCATCTAAAATAAACATAGAAACAACTAGAATGAAGTTTGGTAAGGCATGTTAACATTTTAACAGTGAAATCATCTTCACAAATCATTATAAAAAGGAATGAAATTATGGTTTTCATTAAATTAAAATATTTCTATTTCATATATCCACATGATTCTATTTCAATTACACTACTTCCTTTACTAAATATTCTCCCAATAAATTTTCTTTTGATGGGTGTTTAGATCCTATTGTTCACATGAATATGAAAAATATAAATTTATAATATAAAAAGTGAAAAATCATAACATATTCATATAATAGAAACATGTTTTTTTCTTTTTGTAGATGTGCCTAGGTTTCCTTCTAGTCAATTTATCATTCTATTCCTAAAGATAATATTTTTTCATTATTCATTCAAATTTAAGTGGGTAAATTCATCCCTTTAAGATTACACAATATAGTGATTTAAAATATTCTCATTGACTATAAATATTGATTCATTTTCCCTTTTGTATATCTGCGGCCCCTAGTATATATGTTTTAATCCCCATGAATATTCCTAATAAAAATGTATTCAATATCATAAGAAATAGTTTATAACATGAGGAGAAAAGAAGTACCTTGCCTCTATGAATGAATTTTTGTTAAGATATTCATCAATCATAAAAATTAATATATTTACTATTTCATGTGAATTTATTATTATAATTATATTTAAAATTTAATCAAACTGATCAAACTACAGAAACCACTTCACCGTAAATTTTTATAAGTCTAAGTTGACATTACTCACATTAATAATATCCTAAATTTAATTAGAAATTTTATTCCCATAATTTACTTATTTTATCCATTTTAATCAATCAAAAAATAAGTAGGATATAAAAAAGATTATAGATGAATCTAATTAACATATGTTTATTCACCCATAATTATACATTACAATAAAAATGTTGGATACCGTGTTTCACATACCATCCATTATTAAATACCATGGTTGATTTCATCTCCTTAATGGGAATAAATTTAAAATTTATAATTAATATACAAAAGTAATATCTGCGCAACGAGGAAAACCCCTAATAATATTCACGATTTAGAGTCATTGTTCGTCCAATAAAACTACATTGAGAAAAAAACATCTTTAATAAATAAATGGTGTTATAAAATCATAAATAAAAACTACTTAAATGATGATTTTTATTTTTGATGTTAGAATGAAATGAATTTATACAATCTAATTTGGGAAACATAGCCTTTAATTGATTGTTATAAAGGGGTATATTTTTATTGTATATTATACCACAAAAAATATTTACATATCAACTTTATATATTTATATTTTTATGTATATATTTTACATAGATGATAAATCTATTTAATTTTTTCTTATAAATAGTTTGTTTGACAAAATAAATTATTACGGAGTTGATTAATAATATATAAAGTTTTTTTTAAAGTACCTTTAATTTAAATAAATTCATTTTAAAAAAAATTCATTTTTATTAAAATTATTACATTTAAATAATAATCTCAATATACTAAATTTATGGAATATATGAAACTATTAGTAAAATAATTAAATAAAATCTAATAACTAAATTGGGAATCCTATTGAATTATAATTTAATTATTAATGGGAAGTTAAATAAGTCTTATTTAAAAAATGGAATTCTTATTATATATTATTTGTTTAAAAGTCAAATGTCACAAATTTGGATTATAAAATTTAATGAAATTTAATATATATATATATATATATATATATTTTAATGAATATACATTTATTTATTCATAATTGGATATAAAAATATATAATATAATTTAATGTTTAAAATTGATATTTTTAAATGAAAGATTTTTTACATGTGAAAAATAATTTTATCTGAAAAATATATTTATAAAATACAAAATAACTTTTGAAATGATTTTTTATAAGGATAAGATTAAATTATCAGTAACCTAATAACTAGTATTTCTTATAGAATATTAGTATATACATTTTTTGGTTAAAAAAAATTTTCAACAAAAATTTTATGCATTATGTGTTCTGACATTAAAGTATAATTTCATGAATTATTGATTTATAATTATCAAATATTAAATCAAAATTTTTATCAAAATTTTTATATTATGTAATAATGATTTTTTGTGTAAGTCATATAAATAACTAACTGATGTGAAAGTGATTTTTGACAATAAATGCTAAAATATTGTAATTTGGTTAAAAATGGGGTTAATTCGTATAATATCATTAAATAATGTCCATAAATGTCTATAAAAGGGAATTATAAACCTCACATATTATATTTTCCATTTTTTATATCACTTTGAATGTGATTTCAAATATTATTAATATTCTTTATACATTAAGGAATGTTTATTTGGTAAACTAACTCTCATGTACACCTATTAAAGAACCCCCACAATATTATTATAAACACACACCATTCCTTATATTTTACTCATAGTCCAGAAAAAAATTACATTTATAATAATCCTCTTGAATTTTTAATTTATTTTTATAACAAGATAATTCTTAAATACCTTTATAACTAAGACGGATTCCAAGAGGAGATACGATTTATTATTGGTAAGTAATGACTTTGTTACCTTATTTTTCATTTATATTAATCCTATAATTATTTAAAATTTAAATTTTCCAAATTAATTGAATCTCCAATTAATAATAATACTTTTTCATAATGTTAACATAACTAAATCACAATATAATCATTATCATCCATTCATTATTGAATATTCTTTTCTTTATCGGTTTATACACCTACATGAATAATGGAATTGTTTTATCATATATGGCCATTAATAAACAACTAATGAAAAGATATTATATTAATATGAAAATATTTTTTTTCTTTGAGGTTATGAAATGGAAATATTGATATTTATATGATTATTAATATGGAACCTAATATTTGTAAAAATTACCAAAACAAGATCACTAATGACATCATCTATATGAATACTACCCAAAACATAAATTAAAGGAACCTTGAACATCATTTATTATCATGGAAATTATGTTATTTTCAATTTAATATTCTATAATGGTTGAATCTATAAACATGAAATGATGATAGGGACCACCATACCAAAATCAGAATGGAATGATTGGAACTACTATCACCGGATAATCAGTACAAACTAAAAAAGTAATAAATAAATAGTAATTGATTATAAAATATTATTATAAGGTTAATAAAGTTTAATAAGTATTTAAATATATTGTTACTGTGTCTATGTTTATTTAAAATAATTTTAAACTATGTTCGAGTAATATAAAATCTATAGTAAGGTTTTTTATTGACTCAACCTTATTTCATTGAGTATTAATATTGCATGTTTGATAATATAATATTATTTTTGAGATATTACAACTACTATGTATAGAAAATTGTACTATATTTCCCACTTTGTGTAAATTAAAGTTTCATTTCAAAATACTAATATTTTATGGATTTTATTCCTTATAAAGAAGAAAACATTTTTATGAGTAATTCTAAATATTTTTATTTGATATTTCTACTTTATCTTTATATTATTTCATTCGAAAAATGTTATATTTTGTTATTTTAATATTTAATAATTTATAATATATTTTACTTATAATATTTATATAAACCTCTATTAAGTTTGAAATACCATAAAACTTTTATAAAATTTTGTATCTTCGACACTTCTTAAATATTTTAAAAAATTAATTCATTCCACCATTGTATAATTTTTTATCAATTACTTATCATATTTCTTCACTCACGTCTATATCTATTTCAATACACCATTATTGAATGTTTATTTCAAAATAATTTTTTCAAATTTTTTCTTTACATATTTTTTAAAATTATAATAATAATAATTTATAAGTTACTTATTATAAAAATGTTACCAAAAGTATATACATCATTATTAATGATTATAATTCAAATATCCCCTCTTTTTTTATTAATATTAAATTTTAAAAAGTAATTTATATATTTCATAAATAAAATTTAATTTTATTAAATATAATTATATTTATGAGAGTGGATAATATTTTAATATAATTCATTACTAATTTCTTATTACTTTATTATTATATAATAGTTGAATAATTTATTTCTTGAGTATTCTATATTTCATATCTTTCATTGAATTAGTTTTTAACAAAGAATATAATCTATTATATTAAACCCATTAAATCAACCTTATAGTATTTTCTCCCTCATTAGTCCTTTTTCAATAATCTCTTCATTTTTTCTTATCATTTGATTCATCATCAATGCTTCCACGTATCAACGGTGATCAATATGTGATTTTTGATACATAATTACCTTTCCCATTACATTAAATAATCATTGTGTAAAAATTAATTTCTTAACAATTAATATCCAATGTGATAACCTTTTATATCATTCTTATGATTGAATGGTATTCACCTAAATAAATATAACATTTATATTAATAATATAGGACTATTAATATGACTATATATTATTTCATTATCTATTTTGATATTTTTAGTAAAATCATTTATTGGTAATATATGTTATTTTATATTTATTTTCATTCATGGTATCGATCACAAACATACATTGGTTGAATATAATTCTTTAATTTTTATTTTAAGTAACCATGTTTACGGTCATAGTTTAGACGTTCAATGACACTTGATTAATTCATGTGTAAAAAATATGTTTGTTTTATCATTATGAGATGGGTGGACTCAGAATTATATAGTCCCCAATGGTTTAGTTAAAGGATTATATATAATTAGAAAATATGAATGGGACAAGGAAGTAAACCCATGCCACTCTTTTTATAGGTGTGTGGAGTGAACCCAATCAACTAGGTGATGATGGTCTTGGAATTGAGACATAAAAGAAATGAATTTATATATTATTCTATGTTTATAATACTTATTCTAATCTTATATGTTATCTCACATTATAGTGATATATTACAATAGATCTTTATTATTATCTTATGATTTAATATTTTAATTCCATTATAGTTGTTATAACATCTTTAATATTTCAATTATTTTTTTTACATTCCTAAATCTTGGTCTAGGATTTTGTGGTAGAGTTTTATAATCTGTTCAAATGATACTTTTCCTCAATTAGTTTTTTCTCCAATGTTCATTCTTTATCACATATTTATTTTCCAATTTTATATGGCTCATTGATGTCACATTTTCCTTACTATGTTTTTAATGTCACTATTATTCCTATGTTTCTACCCTTTGTAAAGAACTTATATATAGGGATATTAAAAGGAAGATTTCATGCCTAGAGAATTTTAGGGGATATATTAATGTACTATCTAATAATAAATTAATTTAGTTATCATATAAATAAACTAAACTAATGGTTTCTGTGAGGGTTTTTGTATTATGATTATATGTATACTCGTGTAAATTTTTTTATTTTTGTTGGGTCATGAGAGTTCATATAAGAGAAAATGTTTCATTTTTTAAAATTATCAGCGGATCTAGGAGGGGAGGTTTGAGGGTTCATTATTTGGTGTCTGATTGGGGTTTACATAATTTTAGATATCACATTTTGATGAACATGATATTAAAAATAAATTTAACCTAGGTTTTTTCAAAATGGATATTAGTTTAACTTGATGTTTTATAATATGAAATGAGTGTGTCAAATAAGAAGACGTAAGATTGATTTTTCAAATTCAATGGTATATTTTATCTCATTTTATCATAACTATTTCCCATTATTATTAATTTTTAGATATACTATCATAAAAATTAATATGTGAAATATATTTCTGTAGACACTCTTATTTGTTATTTCCAACTATGGAAGGTTATTTGACACAAATTGTTGAGGAAAATAAAAATATCAATATATAAATATTATAGAAAATATCTGAGTTTCATAATCATATATACGAAATAGTGTTTTATATAAAATTAGAAATTACTTATTGAGTCATTTATATCTTTTGGATAAACTCCCAATTTTTAGCAGTATGAGATAATTAAATTTACAAATTAATAATTTATTTAAAGGGGATAATATATCATTAAATATTTATATGTAAATAATAATTCTCTATGTTACATGTATTATTCATTATAATGAATTAACACATAATTATGGGGTAAATTATTTAATAAATGCTTCAAGTTAATAATTATTTATTTACTCAAAATGAAATAATTAGAAAAATGTATAAGAAACCATGTATTATATACCATGTATGTTTATAGAACATTGATGACTACATCCATTAAATGTATAAGAATTATAATTTGATAATAAGTATAAAATATTTATTCTTTTACAGCTTGAAAATCCTTTTAGTCATCATCATCCTTGATAATCATTGTTTGTAGAACTAAAAATAAAAAGAAAACAAACATATTGAATAGAGATATCCTTTTATAAAAACATAAATGAAAAATATATTAATGAGAATTCATATTTATTGGATTAGAATTAATTGCATTTATAGAATTTAATTGGGGCTATATATCCATTATTTGATCATTTTTAAGGGGTCTATATAGATTTGATATAATATAAGTAAACAAATTTAAAGATCAGGATTATATGTTTTATGTGTACATTAGATGTTAAGAATAAATAAATTTGTAATTTAAAAAAATTATTAAAAATAAAATAAATGAGTTTTTAGATTAATAAAAATACAAAAAAAAAACTTGTGAAAATATATTTTATTCTTCATAAATTTTATCAATAAAATATACATTTTTATTAAATTTATTAGATTTGTATTATTTAAATTAATTTAATTTATGAAATGTAATTAATGACCATTAAACTAAAGAAATAACATTTTATAAATAATATTGGAATTTTTTGGAATAATAATTTAACAATTCATGGTAATGAAATATAATATATTAAAAAACAGTAATTACATTTTATATAAATGAATGTTAAATTTATAATATTTATATATAAAAATAAAAAAAATAAAAAAATTTATAAATTCAATAAAAAGAATAAAAAATAATACATCTATATTAATATTTTTATAAATAAAAATAAAAGTTAATTTTAAAAACATATATATTTTAATGAACTTATTTTCCATGTGGTGAATTAATTTTTAGAATAATAATTAAATATTTTCATTATTTTTCATTTATCTTCTTCTTCTATCAATTTTAATTTTTTATTAATTTTTTATGAAAATATGATAAAGATAATTATAACAATTTTATAATATTATGATTAAAAAATCACATCATGATCATATTCATCCATTAATTATAACATGTTCTTATTCATGTCTGTTTTACCAACTCCTTAGATAACCCTATAAATTATTATCATCAATGGGTATGAAAACCAAATTAATGGTGATATATTATATTAAGAAAATTATACTTTTGAATTTATTGTTTTATAGTGTTAATAAAAATATTATACTCATTATTAATATACCACCTTATGGTTATTAAAAATTTCAATAATAAACTCGTTATTGATTTGAACTATATGAATTCTACCGGAAACTCTCATGGAATGAACCTAAAACTTCATAACTAATCATGGATCTATTACAATAGCACTATTAATACTCTATAGACAATGAAAATTTAAACATGTAATGATGATCGAGCCATCTATACAAAAAAAGACAATAAATGATTCAAACTAAAAACAACTAATGATTAATTAAAGTTTAAAATAAGTAACAACTATTAAATAAAAAATTATTATATACATATATAAAATATAATTTACATTGATGAGGATTTTAAATTTATGAATAATAATTATATGTTTATTTTAAATTAATTTTGTGTACATTTGGGCATCTGTTAATCTAAGGTAAGGGGTTTTATGAAATCAATATTACTTCTCTACGATTTCATCATTCCAATTCACTATTTTTATACATTTAATATATTCTTTCTATTCTATTTATAATATTATTTTCTACTCTTGAGGAAATAAATTTTCATTTCAAAACCACTTTATTATTTGTATTTAATTATTCTCGGATAACATGGTTAAGAATAATTTATATCCTCTTTATTTCCACTTTATCTTCCACGTCTACATTTTTTACTAAAAAAATGTCAAATTTTATAATATTTATATAAAATATATATTATCAGTTATTCCATTATTTTTTTACTTTATATCTATTCAAAATGGGGTTAAAATCATGAATTGATATAGGTATCATTAAAACTACCCAAAATGTTTAAAAAGGGAATTATTTCAACTTTCAAATTTTTTGTCTCTTAAACAAATTTTTTTTTCTAAGTCACTTTTATGAAAAAAATTTTTTAATTTTTGAGTTTTAATTTGAAAATAATACTTTCAAAGAAATTTTTATCAAATTTTGGAAATTTATTCTCAAACTAGTGTAAAAATATTGTGTTTACAAAAAAGATACCAAAACCTAAATATAATCCATTTTATTATTTTACTTCCATTTTCTTATTTTTTGAATCATGATTAAATTTTAATTAAATACTAGATATATTATATGGAAATAAAACTTTTATGAAATAATGTTTCACATTTTTTCATTTCAAAAAAAAATCATTTCATCCATTCATTACGTGATATCCTTTATAATTTACCAATTAATTAAGGAATTTTATTCTTAAATATTATACAATTTCCCATAATCATCTTAAAGATTCCGTTCCAATGTTGATACTCTTTTATATTACATCATTTGAATTTTCCATATTATATTTTCCTTTCCATTGTAACTTTTTTAATCACTCTATAATTTGATATAATAATTTTATTCATTGTTAAAGAGTTCTTATTTAAATAGTGATCTCTATGGGGGGATTGATCCATCACTAACATTATCTTACATAATTTAAATAATTATATAAATATAACCATTATTCTAATTCCTTACCATTGTGATTACCCTATAATTATTTCATATGATAGAATTGTATTTAGATATATGATAATATATTATAAATTTGCAGAAAAAATTATTTATATGACACATAATATTTTATTATATGTGAAACCCTATAAATGAAAATCATCAATTGATTATCTAGGGAGTGTTATGTTGATATTTATTCATGGTATCATCTAGATTGTTTCATTCGGTGAATTTTACAACTCATTAATGCTTATATGTAACTAGAATAATTTTATTTTTTGAATCAAGCTTTGTCAAATGACTTATTCATGTGGAATAAATTTCTATACATTATCATTATTTAATTAGTGGGATTAAAATTTTATATTACTCAAATTAAATATTTAATAAGTTATTCAACATGATATAATATATATGGTTCTAGTTTGTGAATTAAATCCACTATGTGTATGAATATGGCGAGTGAACCCAATCCAGTATGTGATGATAGTCCTATAAGTGAGCATTTACATAAATATGGTTTTAGATGATTATATATGCTCTTCATTATTATGATGCATCACAACTGTTCAAAATTAATTTATATTATGAATATATGATTATGATTATTGGTTCATATTCCATGGAAAATATTATGACCTATTAATTATTATTATTATGGTTATATAGTCCTTTGTCTTAATCCTTGATTATATTGTCATGATTCAAAATAACATGCTATGATATTATTCTTTAATGAAGTATTTATCCCAGGTGCAAGTTTTATCAAAATTTTATGACAAAATCATATATGTCTCATTGATGTTATTTTTTCCATTCTAGGGTTATTATCTCCCTCATTTATTATTTTTCCCCTTTACTAAGAAACATATATAAAAGGATGCATCAATGATAAAAGAAACATTGGATTAAATTTATAGTAATTATGAAAAATATATGGGGTAACTATAAATTCATGTATGTAAAATATAAAGACGCCATGACTTTGTGTTTTTTACATTGGATTTATATTATGATGAAATGTATATTTATATTAATGACGTTATTTTTATGGATGACTAAGATGGTATCAAATTATGTAAGTAATTTTTTTGTTTTAGCAACAGATCGGGTAGTGTATGTCTGGTAATTCACCAATAACCAAATAGAATATATGATCTAACACTATTAGAAATTTATATTTATTTAATATGTGATACTTAATTAGTAAAAAATAATATTTTTAATTACTCTCTAGTATACTAAAAACTAATCATTATGATTATTCTTATAATAATTTAAAATTAATATCTTAACCTTCTAAAAAAATTATTTAATCGTAATGTTCAAAACATCAAAAATTCTTTTGGTTTTCAAGTGATAAAGGTTTATTATATTATATAAAAATCCATATTTATCTAGTAATACCCTTATAATGTGATTAT
Source organism: Viscum album (assembly GCA_963277665.1). Taxonomy (NCBI): domain Eukaryota; kingdom Viridiplantae; phylum Streptophyta; class Magnoliopsida; order Santalales; family Viscaceae; genus Viscum; species Viscum album. Next base: position 400,298,511 of record OY728166.1, read on the forward strand.
TAAATTGTGTTATTGTGTTAGTATTAGGAAATAATAGTATTCTCACTATATATAAATATTCATCCCCCAAAATATTATGACTATATTCATTATATTCCTTATTTTCCCCATTGTATAAATCCTTTTGAACTTGTAGTTCACACACACAAGAATGTATAGGTTTCTAAAATTGTTTGGGAAGGGTCCCATGAAATATATTACCCACTAATAAAACATTTAGTCATTGATAATTGGGTGTTATGGGATCTCTTTCACCACTAAAATGTTTCTCGTTCATTGGATTATATTATAGCCTCACATGGAGTTTCTTTCTTATCTTTATAGCATGGGAAAAATTAATAAACATTCTGATATATTTTCCACTATTTTATTGGTTAAATGGTTTCCACTATTAGGTTATGAAGAAGAAAATTACATAACCATTTTAATACCAATCATTAGAATACAATGATAAAGTATTTTTTATTCACTCATACTAAAAAGGTGATGATCATATAAAATGTAATACAATATTTAATCAAAAAATATCTTCATTATTTATCTCATACAATGTTTACATAGAGTTATATTGACTCTTACAAAGAGTCCATACCATTTCAAAATAATGACTCCAACTACCAAGATGACTCTTACAAAAATTATGTCTTTGAAATTTCCATTGATCTACAATTTCATGATATGATCTAAACCAACCAAAAAAACATAAAAATCATATGAAATTTAAATCCAACTAAATAATAAAATTAATCAACTTTTAATGTTGTTTACACATGGGTTAAAACAAGTTAAATATTGCTCAACAATTTCATTGTTTAAATTATTCTCAACCTATTTATTTATTATCAATATAAATAACCCATTTGAAGAAAACACAAATAGTGTTCTTTTTTAAAAGAAGTTATCATTACCCTTGAACACTATATAATATAGCATGTTTTAGATAATTTATTTTTTCATTAACAAAGACCATTTTACCAAATTTTCTACATATTCTCCCCCTCAATCCAATAAGTCCTTTAAATATTTTCTCCCCAAAAAATTTCACATAACAACATACCATAGTTTATTTGAAAATTAATAAAATTTTCAGTTATTATACATCATTTTCCATAAAATCAATGTGATTGTGGGGTTACCCCAAATGGTCCTCAACTGAGAGTGGATGTATAAACCTACTTATTTAGCTTAAAAACTCAAATCTAACCTTTGGTATCACCATAGTTCTTATATTATAATGTTGATACCTTGTATAAATTAATTGAATGTTTATATATACATTTTCAACCCTATATTTGATGGTGTGGAACATAATATTATTTTCCCCATAATAAGGGAGTTGTACAAGATTTTTATATATATTAACAACAATTTAATTTTCATATGAAATTATTATTGGTTTCAAAATATCCAACCAAAAATAATAATAAGGTTGTTCATTAATCTAGATCATCTAGTAAAAATAACTTATTTTGTGCCACATAATTCTATTTTTTGTTGATTAATGAGGTTGGATATTTCTTTATGAAAAGATAGCTAACACAGAATCCTCAGAGAATAAATATCCCACATTATGTAAATTTGAAATCACCAAATTATGTATCATGTTTGCATTATAATAACCCAATTGATTCATATGATTTACACTATTCTAAATCATCAAAATCATCACTCATAAATTGATATAAATTATAACTCCTATCTTTTGTTAGGTGTGATTCATTTGGATCGATTTAGTACCTAACATAAAATCTCACTAAATAGAAAATATCACGTCCTAATATAAAGAGATAGTGTGAAATGATAATCAATATTCTAAACTCATTTTTATTGAAATTTTATTCTACATCATAAATTCAAAAATTCATCACAAACATTTTCAGAATAAACCTTATTTTCGATACTTTAATTCAAAAATTCATGAATAATTCCCTGGGATATTTTTCAGGGGAAGGAAAATTAAATTATTTCTTTTTAATTAGTAGGAATTTGATAAAAAAATATCTCAATTCGTTAACTGTATACTTCTCAAAATAATTCTTCAACTACCTATAAAATTCATTACAATCACACTCTTTCTATACTATAAAGAGTATCATGATTTTAAACATTATTGTAAGAGATCATTATTCCACCTCTTTTATATAAATTATTCCATAAACTATTCTTATACAGATACGAATCCCCCTAATCCAATCATTAATCAATAATAAATATGATATTTGATGATACTTTAGCACATAGATATCAGTCATCATCATGAAAACCCTTTTACAATATTTAGTGACAAAAAATCCTCCACGATTCTCCATGTAATCTTCTTCTTCGTTGTCAATATTCTAGGAAGAATATTTTTCATTTATACTATATATTTTATACTACATGTGATCCATTAATTATAGGAACATATTTTTTTAATATATTATTTTAACATGTGAAAATACTCATCGATATATAATACGAAGACATATTAATATACCTTATATACAAGACTAGTGTTATTCCATGAGACATATCCATTATCATTCAGCATATTCCAAAATACCCTCCTGACCCCACACACATTTTTTTTGATTTAGTCTTTGAAGAAAGTCCAAATTGGAATACTCCAAAAAATATTATAAATAATCAATCATATAATTAACCCATTGTTTATTCTTTATGTCTTTAACAACTGAGTGAAGAACATTTTTATAGATAATAAGAGCCTAATTTTAAACCATAAATATATTTATTATATGTAAAGGGGTATAATTGTCTGCTATGATATTATATTCATTCACATGTTTCATTATATTTTTATAATTATTTCATTATATTAGGTTTCCTATTTATTATCACTGGTCTGATCATAATTAATATCATAGAAATTTGGTACGTTCTTTTCTTGTTCCTCACTATTTTTCATGATATTCCACTCATTGTATTCATTAGATACATCTAAAACAATTATTCAAGAACATTACTATTCTATTTATTACCAATAATCATTAAATCTTTAATCTCAATAATAATATTAATAGTTTCACTCTATTTTCTATAACCATTTTCATTTTACCTATACACCATAAGATACCTTCATCGTCAATTTAATCAAACATCCTTATATTTTTATTCAAAATTTTAATCAAATAAATAATTCAAAATACGTAATAATATTAAATAGTTAGCTTTATTTTGATCCCAAAATCATAATAATTCATGTAAAAATTATGAATTCGTAAAAAACTGTTATGAATACGCACAGATGTGCAGAAAAATTCTCTCTAAAAAATATTGACCTGATGAGCACTAAAAAAATTCATACCATTTTCATATGAAATCTATTAATTATCTTAGAAAATCCAATCTAATATGGATTTTATAAATTATTTTGTTAATTATTCATTCCTTTTTATGTAACATAGGATTAAAAAAAATTATATTAAACTCTTTTATATTATAAATTTTTATTTTATTTATAAAAATCATTATCTCTCTCTATGTATATTTTTTCAAAAATTCATGAAAATCTCTAATTCGTGTTATTTATGATTTTTAAAAAACATCTAAAATTTACGTAAAGTCATCAATTAATGTTATAGATTACACGTAACCTCTTATGGAATGATTTCATAGTGGTATACATTACTCTATGTGGATCAATAAATGGGGATGGGATGGTTTAATTTCTGATCTTCAATGTATTTTTTGAACAATATTCCCCTATTGAAAATCTACAAAAACAATATTTCTATATCTTTATAACAAGTGGATATATTTTGAACTACTTTTCGTTCAATATTATATAAAATTATTTTTAAAATAATTCCATTCCTTATGTTACAATGAAGTTTGTCTCATTTTACTCTCTTGTAACCATAATTATTTGATTATCAATCTGGAAAAGATTTACATTTTTCATTCACAGTTGGTGATGACACTTATATATTAAATACTATTAATGATAAAATTATTTATTAGGAAAATAATATCCTTCAATTAATCACTTTTATATCTAACACATTATATGTTATGTTTCATCCAATATACTAACATGACATTATTTGACATTATCTTTGGCGCTTCAATTTCTCCTGCTCTCATTCCTTTTATGATGGAAGATAATTCACTATAAAATTCAAATGAACATCAATGATGTTCTACAATATTATTCAATATCATGGATTATCTTATTATATGTGATGTGTATCCACTATCAAGAATATATTTCATGAACCCATTTGTAGCTTTAACTGCTACCACAATAATGAAATACTTTTTTGTTTCGTTACCACTCTATGTATTATTTACATTAGCATTATAATTGGCCTACACTTGAACTGTTGTCATAAAATAATCATAATAATGAAATTTTTCATCAAATATTCCAAATTTATTATCTAGAAAATAATTTTTCAGACAAATATTTGAGGGGAATTTGTATTCACTATTTCCATCCTCTTAGACTTTTCCTTCTGTCCCCTAGACAGATATCCCTTGAGTCATTTTTTTAAGAATCCATAAAAGTTTCATATTGTACTAGGAAACCTTATATTTATTTTCAAATACATGAGAAAATAAATATTACACTTTAAAACTAGTTATTTTATGAAAAGGTATAGTCTTTTGGTAACATCCAACTTGTTATCATTACATTTCATAGACACAATTTTCGTTTTTTTAATCTTCACATAAATAACTATTATAAACATTATTTTATCTATATTTTATTATTTTAGAGTTTTTATAAACCCATGATTTCGGATATTTTTATTTAGAACCGTCACTATTATATTAAATGGAATTAACATTTCATTATTTGATATGACATATTTATACATATGTTTTTTTACAACATTACTCATTTGATTAATATTTCATTGAATTTATTCTTATAGTTTTATCATAATAATACATCAATTTTACTTTGATATTTTTTTCATCTTGACTATTTCATGTTTACCACATCATCTTTCATCGAAACTATCTTTTCAAACTCATTAAAATTCTTTTATTTTTTAGAAATTAATATAATTGAAATAATTTACTCAGAAGAATCACATTATTTACTGTTTAGTTAATATTTTACACTATTTAACTTCAACTAAATTCTTAGTGGATTTTATTTTTAACATGTTTTGAGCTTTTTTTAATGAATTTTATTTATCATTAAAAAAGTTATGAATATTTTACCACATATACATTGAAATTTTGTGTCCTATTACATTGGTATAAGCATTACCATACGAGGATGAAATAATATATTTCATGTCTCTCCAACTAATTTCTAGATTTTTGTGGTCTACAAAGGTCATAGATCAATATCCTTTATTGGATATAAGACCGATAGTCACAAAGTCACTAATTTAAAGGCCCTTTGATTGAATATAGTGTAGAATCATATTTTTCTTATAAATGAAATTTCACACCAAAAAAATATTTAAACACACCAATTAAGAAAGAATTATTATTATCTATATATTTCCTTAATTATAATATGATATCATAAGTGACTTAGTTAGCTTAGATACCACTTGTATAGCCATTATTAATTTATATTTCCTACATATGGGTAAATTAGTGGGTTGGTTTTAGATATTTTCATTTTTAAATAATCCACTTTAGATTTTTAAAAATAATGATATACTCTTCTTTAACACCCTCTCATCTGGTATGAATCTATAGTGAAAAGAATCACAATACATTTTTTGTTTTACATGGTTCATCTCAATTTTGGATTCATTCTCATGGTTGTTTTAATGTTCTTATTAGAACTATATTCTGCAAATATTTAATGTTTTTAGAAAATAAAAGTTCATTAAAATAAAAAATGGTTGGGAAGGTATAATCTCCCAACGAAGGAACGTATCATAATATTCCGGAATTTAATAGGGATGAACATATACTAGTTCAACTAACCATGATGAATTTAAACTACATGTTGATAAGAATAATGTATTATTCATTTATGTGTGTATCTATGTCAAATATAAGATCTTCTTCATTGAAATAAAGTTTAAGATGGCTAATATAATACAAAATATCATCCAAATTAGCATTCCACTTCAATATTTTAGAATGATCTAACTGTTGATAACAAAAGGTAAACCCACCATGGTCTTCTTCCTCCTCAAAAAATAAAAATTGTTAGAAATAGTATTATCATATCTTAACATAGATAAGGAATATAGTAACACAGTCATTCATACAATCTCATCTTCTTCTTATCCCCTTAATAGAGATTTAAGAGTACTATAATATTTTTAATTATATCAATTATTAATTCAAGGTTATATAAAATTTATTAAATTTATAGGAATATATTCATTGAAAATTTCATGAATAATATTTTCAATTTACAAATATGATAATTTAAAATAATTTTTTGAATGTTGTTCTTATTTTATTTTTAATACTGGTTAATAGATAATCAATTTGGATTCTTATTAAATTGTCTTCTTAAATACCAGTAAACATTTCCATATTCACCTAATTAGTTTTTTAATATTTCATTCTCAAATTACCAATAAAACAAATGGAATATTGCCGACTAAGTGTAAATTCATAGGAAATCTCATAATTTAAGATCCTCTTGTCATGAAAAATAGTACATCGCATAACATTAATTCATTCCATATAAAGACCATAAAATTATTCACTACACTCAGCTTTAATCACAACTATTTTAATTCATTATATTGTTTATTTAACATGTATCATCATTAATATCTTCATTATTAAATTTCTAGATCTTCTTATAAATTTTGTACAATACCAAATATCAAAATATAACTATTTGTGATGATTATATAAATATTTTTTAGTACATATTTATTACCAACATTTTCTACATTTAAAAATACTCCTTAAAAATAAAATTAATCATATATAGGTCGAAATCATTCTTATGCTAAATAAATGACTCTAACATATAGTCCAAATAATTATTATGTAATATTAATTACATATACAATATTCTAGATCATTCATATATAATTCAAATGACTATTATAGAGTCACAATTAATTCTCCATTATAGTTTTCTTGATATGAAACAACTTATACCAAGTGTAAGAATGATATTATGAAGATTTCATTGCTTTTATAAATACTCACTATTCATTCTAGGATGAATCTATTGTAATTAAAACATAATAATTTTTCATTGATATGTAATTTCCATCATTTACCCATATATGATCGATACAAAATAATACATCTCAATAAATTTCATTCAAACTCAACAATATACATAATCATATGGCAAAATTTCATTAATTTTAGTGGAAAACTATAAAAAAATACTCAACATTTCCATTTTTTATTTCACTTGTTTTATCCATTCCATTCATAACACATTATATTTTAACTTTTCGTTTTATACCTCCTTTCCATTTTTATATGGATTATTTTACATCATATCTCAGACAATATGAACTTTTAATGCCCTAAAATCATCCATGATACTTTTCACTATGATTCATAAAAGTATATTATTTAAAAATTCTGACAAGGATTTGGTAATTTATACAAGATAATGAATATGATTTTGATCATGAGATTATGGGTAACCGTATTAATTCTTTTGGATAGACATTTATTGATCTGAATTTTTATTGTAAATAGTGGGAATACCCACGAGAGTTGTTTTTTAAGTGGGGGTTCTATTAAACTTATTTTGGAGGTTGTATAAATTATTTTAGTGGGGTGTAAATCATTAATAAAATTGATTAAGGTCCTGATGTGGTGGAATTTTCTGAGTGTTTCTATATTTTTTATTGAAATTAGTTCAATATTTCTACAGATTATAAGATAAAATTATTATTTCATCTTAAATTGTCACCCAACCATTATTGATGTAATCTTAAATTACTATGGAGGTTTTTTTAAAATATGTTACTCAATTATGTATTTCCTCATATTCTCATGTGAAGATTCATTAGTACCATTTTGTTTATTTTTAGTGGTTTTTGTAACCTCTATTAATCTCATTCTTTATAGAATGTGTCCACCCTTTGTCTTTTTCACCACTATTTTGGTAACATTATTTCAGATGTATCTATGTTTTTCATCTAACCTAAGACATCATCTAGTTAATAAATATTTTCTATTAATATATTTGAAGAATTCACATAGTGTATTATTTATTATAGGTAATCTTCTTGGTAGTCAATATGTTAGTCTTATCATATCTATATGTAATCACATCTATCTCATTGTGGTTCTGGATTGAAAAAATACTTGATGATAACCAAAATCATGTTTTAAATTATACCTCACTTGTAAGGATTTGGGTTTTTTTGTGTTTAAGGGGTTAAAATGAGTTAATGGGTGTATATCATTTTTTTTCATTATTTTTTAAATTCATATGTTTCTGTTTCATTTTTGTGTTTTTATTCGAACAATCACAAACAATAATTTGGGTTTATTGGTTTAATTTGTTTGGAGATTCATAATTTTTTGGATTTTATTGTCGACTCAAATTCTTATTGGAATTTTTTTTGAGAATTTGTTTTTTATTTTATCTAAATTATGGGGTCATAGATTTCAGTTTTTTATGGTGGTTTATACTCTTAATGGCTCAAATTTATTCTCTTTATCGATTATTAATTTGGTTGTATCATTGTTTCATTTATAAATGTCATGATTTTTATTATGTGTCTTGATATATAGGTATCAATCTAATGATGATGGGTTAATGGTTATTTGAAAAACATTCAGAAACACGTTTCTTTAGGTGATATGGAAGGAAATAGGGAATAATACGTGACATAGGTTATATTTCAATCAACCCCCTCTAGTAATTTTATTTAATATTTTCATACTATATTTATTGGTATTTTAGTGTCAAAATATGATGGATATATTATAATGGGAATGTTTTTTTTGTAAGGTTCACACATTACCCTAAAAATATATTTAAAAAACCAAAATGAAATTATGGATTTGGAAGGAGTTTTCATTTATGAATGTGAAAAAAAAATTTGTTATCCTTTAATCAAAATTGTACTCTAGTTTTTATGTGTATCTATATATATCTCACAAGACTATGAATATATGTTTAGTTTTAGAGAATAAGAAAGAGCTGGTACCACTAATAAAAAATTATCCAATGTTATGAAAAAATATTCCTCTTCTATATTTTAAAAACTCATCACCTCTACTGGATAAATTATTCTAAATGTTTGTACTCAATAATATTTCAATATTAGACCACAATAGATTTTCTAGAGATGATCATGTGTATATTTGTTTTTTTTACATTGAGTTCTCAACACAATAAATCACATATCAAAAATGAAGGTGTTAGATATAATCAATAAAAAAAATTCAATTTGAATCCAAAAAAATAACATTGTTTATAAAATTCCAAAATTGATCCTTGAATATATCCCATGCCTTGAACATGAATAGACCATTATGCTATTTAATGATTTTGAAATAATTCTAATATTTTACATTCCTCGATAGTGGAAAGTATTTATCTAATTAATTCATTTCCAATACACATCGATACATCATTCTCTCTATTGTTTTATATAATCTTGATTCTATTTTATTAAACTCTCCCCATTTTTTAAATATTCATGAAATTTGGAGATTTCGGGTTTGAATTTCAAGTGTAACAGGTAGAACATGATTAGTGCTGACTATATTGATGCTCATGCAATAAGCCTATAGTTTTGACCATTTAAAATTACATTGTTGGATATGGTTGATCTATCCATGTGTCCAACCCATGTGTATTATTCTAGTGTCCTAGAAGTAGGTTCACTATTATTATAATATCTTCCAACTACTTGTAAAATCTATGCAAAACTCTTTATCCCATTAAATGTTTTAATTGATGATAGTTCCATTTCATTCATAAATCATTTAGTGATATCTTTTCACACGCATTTTACCAACATATATCCTAGATCTCTCTCCCTCAAATCCATCTCAATAATAGTCCATCATATATATATTTCATTTATATTTTATTTGGATTCGTCTAGGAAGGGCACTTCTATCCTCATATTCAATCATTATTATATCTTTTACCTCTCTCTTTTTGCTATAGATTGTTTATAAAAACAAAGTTTTTACTTTTATTATGTATATTAATTTTTATTTACTAATTTTTATATTCCTCATAATGAATTAATGCACTTTTATCTTCTTTAAGGGGGAATAGAATCACTATTTCTGAGAATGAATATGTTCAACATAGGTAATTCCTTTTATGAATCTATACATTTAGAACAATGATTTATTCTGGGTTTTAATTATTTTTATTGTGTTTGAAAAAGGATTCAAGATGTAGTTATTATGTTTTATAAAATTATGTTATTTTTATTTTTATTTCACTAAATTAGGAAGGGGTTTCAGTTGTTCTTAGGTACACAAATTAGATTTGAAAATTCATGAACAACAATTATTCTTTGAAATTTATAGTTGTTGCATTTAAATAAATATTCTTACTATGAAAGATGGTTTGACCCTTAATCTAATAAAAATTAATTATTTTTTAAATATGTTTGTTCTTGGTCATTTAAAAGGAATATATTCCACTAAAAAGATTGATATTTTAATGATTTTGGTGATTTATTTTGAAAAAAATTTATAACTCAGTTTCCGTATTTATATTCCTGAAATATGATTGAATCCATTAGTTGTAAAATATGGTACCCTAGTCCATAATTGAAACAATATTTTAAATTACAAAATCATGCATATAGGGACTTGTGAATGATGAATACTTACAACAATTGTATCAAACCATATACCCCACTAATTTACATGGTATTATCATTATATTTTTTTCATATGAATACATAAAAGTTGTTCCTATTTATAATGAGAAGCATAAGGTACAATGAAATTATAATTAAACATTTGTGCTATGGTATATATACATTATAATAACTAGGAAAATATGATATATAACTAACAATTTCTAGGGGCACATATGCATTGCGAAATGTTCTCCTGATGTTTTCACCTGTTGCTCAAATGTATAGGGGTCATAAAGATCAAACTGATAATTTAAACACCACCTTTTTGGTTTTCCTTGGTAATACCAATATATAAACATGTGTCATTATCTATCAACATAATATATATATCAACGCAAATCTTTTGATTTTCTTTGTTGAATTAAATTTTAAATCATGGAATTTTTTCCTGGTCAGGTAGTTTATATTTGGTATATCACTGGTGGTATAGTGTTTATTGAAGGATCAAGATAGTTTATGTCACTTCCAAAAGGAAGAGATGACTTCAGACTACATGAATAATATTGTATTACATTAATTAAATTCAATTTCAATGTGATTAAATTTATTTCAATTTATAATATTTACGGAACTAAATACCGTGAAAGGATAATGATATGATGTGTGCATTAATTTTTTAAAGAAACAGGGAAACACATTTTTATTAAATCATGTGTGTTCATAAGAGGTTATTGATTCTATGAAAAAGTGTTTTATAATTAGGGGACAAAATGGGATACTGGAATCCACATTATGTCTAGGTTTTCCTCATAATATCAAAATATTGAACTAGAGGGTAACACACTTAGATTATTCAACATTTTTCCTGATAATAGTAGAATAGAAACTTAGGATGATGTCGGTCTAACCATATTATTCTGGTGATTTATGATTTTTACTACTCTCTAGGAAAAAATATTAATTGAGTGTAGTATATAATGTTTTTTATTTTTTTACTCATTGTGTTTCTAATAATATATTGAAATAAATAAAAAATATATTTGAAATTAATATTATTATTCAATGATTCTTAAGTATTTAATTGGATAAAAGGTTTTTGTAAATAATAAAATTTAATAACATAACATATATTTGATTATAAAAGTATATGATAACAATTAATTGAAATTTATGAAAAAATTACTGTGTAATGTGGTGTTCTTAAGGGAATATAATGATTATTTATGTTACCAGGTACCTAAGTGTGATTTTTGAGATGTTCAACACGTTGAGTCTGATGTTATACTTCTTAATTTTCCATTCCATTAGTTTTAGAAATCATACACACCTTATTAAAACATTTTTACTAACTTTTTGATGTACCAATAGTATTAAACTGTTTTTTATTTATTTATATATTAAAATACATATAATATGTTTTAATTTATTAAAAATATTAAAATTAAATTATTTATTATGATTATCTTATTGGGTACGTATGTGATAAATCAAAATCAATTTTATCGAACCATAATTGAAAACTTTTTTATTTATAATGTAATAAAAATCCTTAAAAATATTTTGATACCATTACCCATACAATTATAGCAGCAATCATAATGATTATTATAATGAAATTTTAAAGGATGACCATCAGACTAAGTGTAAAAAATAATTTTATTTATAAGAATTATTTCTAATGTAAGGATCACCTTTAAAAATTTATTGTTTTTAATCCATATGACACCGTATGTCATATAATTCAATATTTTTATGTTCATTCAAGTTCTAGGTGTATTAATCTATTGCAAAAACCATCAAAAATATTATCATTGTGAAATCAATATGAATTTTGGGTGGATGGTTATAAATACAAAGTCATTTGAAGTGTATGGAGCTTATCGATTACATTCACTCTAGAATATTTCTCTACATGAACCAATCATTCATTAGTATTGTAATAATATTATAGTTTTCATTCTATGGAATCCATATCTATTTGTCTCCTTAGGATTTTTTATATATGTAACTTGTATCTAATTATCTTAATAATTGATTGCATCTTAGATTAAGATGATAGATAATATAATCGTCGAATTAAGAGATCAGAGGGATAGTATGATAGTTCTGATCCATATTATAAAGGGATTTAATGGAAGGGAAGATAGATCTATTCTATTTATCATATTAGGGGTATACCTAGTATGGAATGATAGACTTTATTGTAATTTTAAAACAATGGATATTGTCATATAGTGTCATTGACTACCTTTTTATTAAGGTTAACAGAGTTTTATTTTCAATATATTTGAATTTATTCCAAAAATTTGTTCTAATTCAAGTTTTTACAAGTGTTTTATTCAACTACATGTAATAGAAATTGGGTCATCATATTCAACATTCAACTTTGTATTGATTTAATGTTAATATTAAGATTATGATAAAAATAATAATTTCTTCAATCGGTATTATTATGAATATGATCGACACACTTTTATAGTCATATCCCCATTTATAATGATTTTTAATATATTTTTATTATATCATTTTTATATTCGGATTTTAGGACATTGTTAATCTGACTTAGGATGGATTTTGATAATCTACTTTAAAAAAGTGTGGGATTTTAGTTTAATTTACTTAATCTAATTTTTATAAACAATAATACCCATTGTTGTAAGTACTTCCATATGAGTAAATCAAATGATCATATAATTGGTATCTGATCCTGATTACACTTCTCAATTACTTACTATGGTGTTTTACTTTTATTAAATTAGTAATTTTTCTCATTAATTTCCTTAAAAAATTATTGTATAATTTTTTACACTAAAATATATCTATTGATATTATTTTATTTTAATTTATTTAACGATAGAATGTATTAATGGTTATTCAATAGAGAATATCAATCGGAATAGAGGACCAGTATTTGATAGTGCAGATTATTTTTAGTTTAGTGATAGGTTGAAACCCATTATAATCCACCTTAGGGTTGATAGTTTTGTTATTTTTCCTAGAAAATATTAGATTCTTGATATTTAAGTGGATTCATTTAAAAATGTTGAAAGTAATAATATCAGTTAAAAAATAGTGTAAAAAATACATTTGTATGTTTCATGATATGAACCATATATACTAATATACCTTATAGTGAAGATGAAAATAGTATCTGAAAAATAATGAAGTAAATCATTTTGGAACGTATAACGATGTTGAGACTATGAAAACTATATTGAGAGAATAATATCATCCATTTTATTTTATTCCTGTAAAATCTGTTGCAAATATGAACTCGTTATTTATGTCCATCATATATAATTTAAAATAATTTTGTGAAAAAGGAACTGAGGATTTGATCCTTGTTGACAAGACGATAGGTATCATGCCAAATGAGTTAGAATCTAAAAATTACTAATGTTTTTGAGTAAATAAAGATGAATAATATTACATTGAATGATCATGTTGTACCCTAATAGAGTATGATGGATATTTAAAAAGTTACACTAAGAAACATAAAATAAGAAAGGGTTGTGTTTCCTTTTGATACAATATAAACCATATATCCTAATGTTCAATCTATTGAAAAAATTGTTAAATATTTTAGATACAAAAATTTTTTTATTCAATTTGATTCATTTACAGAGGAACATTCTTAGAATGAGTTATCAAATATCGTAAGAATGATGAATAATATATTTGAAAAGAAAAATTATCATTACTAAAATAAACGTAGTTTTATATATATACATGGCCAAAAAGTTGAATTCGCATGTTATGAATGCAAGGAATAGGTACATAACAGACCACATTTTCCAACGATACATATGAAATATAGGAAGGATAATAATTTATAAATTAATGCTAAAATGTATTATATATCCATCTTTAAGAAATTCATAAAGGATTTTAACAATTATATTACAATGGTGGTGATTCTTCCTATAATTCCTTGGAAAATGAATGTTTCTAATAGATGATCATATGACATTTTTTTAAAGTACCTCATGTCAATCAAAACTTCATGGATGCAGTACGTAAAGATGAATCCCCAACAATATTTCACTGAATTATAACTATCCCAAAGAGAAACTATCTACATTATATGATTACTAATCTTCATCATGAAGATATCATAATTCCCTACTATTATAAAATGAAGTTTCTCATTCATAAAAACATTTAAAAAAATTTAATTGAAAAATTTGAAAAGAAATCATGATAATGATGTGGGTAAAATTTCATAGGTAGATTCAATAATAAACATTTTGAAAACTAAATTATTGTATATCTCAAAATAAAAAAAAGAGGTTAATTAGAAAAAATATACTATTTATAAATATTTTGAATAAATAATTAATGAGAAATAGAAAGTAATTTTCATTAAAATAGATCCAAAACTATTCTTAATGAACATGGAGAGTTTTTTACATATAAAATCAGAAATTTCATTATTGATGAAACTCTAATAAAAAACCATCTTAAATAAAAATTTGGTAGAGTGTATACAAATTTTTATCCTCATGGAACTGGTTTCGGGATAGGTTTCTCTTAAAAAACACAATTTAATTAAAAATATCATAGTACAATAATTCCACCATGTGAATGGTATTCCAATGTGGTGGGAATTGGAAAAATAATTTTTCACCAAACAATGTTCAATCACTGGGTTTTAATGAAGCCTATTTTTATAATCAAACGTGGATTCCAATAGTTTTTTTAAACTATTAATATACCCAATAAGGCTTGGGATCTAAAGGTCTAATATATTATTTCATGAAAATAACTATAATACCATCAACATGAATTCATGGAACATGGATATTAGTTATTCTAGGAATATGACTGGAAAAAATATTCTTCAAAAAATTAATCAAAATTAAGGTGGGATGGTAAATTTCGGATAACATTTTCAGGGATAGATTATCTAAATAGGTAACATTGTTCTCTTGGAAAAGATAACATTTTAAAAAAAGGATAATTATATTAATACCAGCCTTATAATTATAATTCAATTATGTGAAAAATATTCCTTTTAAAATCTAAGGATGATAAATGGTTATTATAGAGTTACAAGGAAGAATTTATTCTTGCTTCCAGTCGACGTGAATGTTTTTATACACTTAACCTGTATGATCGTAAGAGAAAATACTTAACATTTATTTGTAAAATGGATGGGTCAATCATCGTTTTGAAATTAATGGTAATGAAATTGTAACAGTAGAATAATATATAGGATTACTAAGAAGAAACTTGTTATGGATCTGCCATAATATAGGTTTGATACGTAAAATGTTGTTGAACCTCATTTTTGTTCTAGTGAACATAAGTCAAGTTTTAAATCAGCTATGGAAGTCTCAAATATTAATGTTTTATAGTTAGTGACCATGGTCTTATTTGGTCATAATAAAACTACATGTATTTTAAGAAAATAATATATATATATATATATATATATATCTTAATTTTTCATTTCACGTGATATACATGGGTTTATTTTTTCACAAGGAAATCTGAAGGGATTAGTTATATCAAAAATATTTATGTCGGGTTAATAATAAGAAAACAATATTCTTGTTAACCTTTCATATTGGTTATTGTGTATAAGTTTAAAATGATGATTTAGAAAATAAATTAGTATGAACGGTATATAACATAACTATTTTGTTTCTAGAAACACATAGAAAAGTGGAATAGATGAAATAATAAATAGAAAACTTCAATAAATAACTAGATCCATGATAATAAAAAAAATTATAAAAGTTTTTGGGCTTTAGATGTTAGTACTACCTTATATACTCTAAATTGAGTTTTAATCAGTCATTTTCATAATAAGTATCCCGATGAGTTTTAATAGGAAGGAAAAAACGTTTCTTACATCAATTTATTTGTTTAAAAAGTATTCATCATTAATAACAATGGTAATATTCATAAATTTGCACCCAAATATGATGAAAGAATACTTTTTATTTTACTCTTCCACTTTAGTGGTGTATATATTTTTTAATAAATATTGTTATAAATTTTTGTGGAAACATTATGTTTTATGTTTGATAAAACATACATTTTTGTTTTCCAAAAACCTCAAAAAACATCCTCCTTTAACGCTATTTCAAAAACTGATTTTTAGCATGTATAAAATATAATTATCCTAATGAAAAACACAATAATTTTTTTCTATTTTTCTTCAGGAATATTTTATCACTTTTATTTGATAAAAAGACATCCAAAACCCATGAGGCATGTTGATTCATAGGAATCATCCTTGTTAAAGTGTCACTGGTGATGTTGATCAAAAAGTATGGACTACAGGTTCCTTAATGAATGATATTTACAAGATATATATTTTATAAAAATTTGATCCTAAGGATTGTTCTATTCTGATCCAATGAATCATGATTAGTATTTAGGTGGTCGTGATTGGATAAATGAAAATCATGGTTAACTCAATGTGTTTTAGGGGAATTAGACTTTAATTTAGTTGATCGACATATAGAAACTTCTATAATTGGGGTAAAATGGGATTTCCTGATAATTGTGATGAGAATTTCATAATAGTTATCTATAATGTTAGACTTATTAGTAAGGTAAATAACCATCAACGGATAATTTATTTAAATAACCCTATGCATCTAAATAATGACAAGAAGATATCTCAAAAAAAATTTCCTTCACATCAGTTTCTAATTTTAAACATATTTAAAATTGATGTGAATTGTTTTTTTAATAGATCGGATTATAAGGATTTTTATATTGAAAAACCACTAGTTTTGAATATAAAAAACATCTTGGATTCATTTATAAACATACCAAATATGTGTATGTATTTAAAGATTCTTTTGGGGATTTGAATGGTAGGCTAAGAACCTTTCAGTTACAAAAAATATTATTTTGTAATTTTGGGATAGAAAAAATTTTATTAAATAAGTAAAAAAAATATTATAATTATAATAATTTATGTTGGTGACAATATATTTGGTTCAAATCAACAATTCTTGAGATATTCCTTTATAGATCTTATAAAATCCGAGTTTTAATGGAGAATTATGGGTGACTTAACATTTTTTTTAGGTTTCAATATCAGAATAAAAAAGAATGAAATTTTATATCTCAATGTGATTATATAAAATATATTTTAACAAAATTTGGGAATGATAATACTAAATTTATTAGTACTCTTATTGGTACCTCAAATACCTTTGACCTTAATGAGTCTGGGTAATAAGTTGAGAAAAAAAAATTTAGATATGTGCCCTATAGATTCTATTATTTAAAAATTAGTCAAACAAATATTTTTTACGTATTCCTTTGTGAAGGATATTAAATAAATAATATTGGAATCCTATTTAAAAAAAATAAAAATAAATTTTTTATCTTATAAGAAATAAATATTTATGAATTTTCTTTTATTCTAGATATGTTTTTGAATTAATTTTTTTATACTGACCTAGGTAAATGTATAATGGATAAGAAAAGAACATCTGGTACTTTTAATTCAATAAGGTATTCTGTAGTTTTCTGTTCATGTATAAAACAACAATTAGTATCAATTTCCACTACTGGTGTTGAATATATAAAATATGGATGTTTTTATACTCATGTTTTGTGGATGTAACACACAATTATAAACTATGGAATTAGTTTTTCCAAAATTAATATACATTATTATAAAACAAGTTCCATTTCAATAAGTAAATCCCCATCACATCACTCGTGTGCTATGAATATAGATAAAATATACCATTTCTATTGTTATTTCACACTTTATGGATATATCATTTTAAAATTCATCGAAAAGCACAAACCTCTTGATTTCATTTTTACGAAATTGATTCTTTTAATAGATTTAAAAAGATAAAATAGAATCTATGAATGATCAAAGTAAATTAATCACTCATATATACTCCATGTTTACATAATCCAATACATTAGATTACTACTTTTCATGTGGGGGGTACATATGATTAATTTTTTTAAAAACAACTTAAATTATTATTTTTATAAAACATTGTGTATTTTGAAAAATATTTCTTAAATATTTTTGTCATACATGTATCATTTTATAAAATTTTCTTCTTCAAAATTCTAAAAATGATACTATTATTTTGATAATGTAATAAAATTTCATGGAAAAAAAATTTAAAAAACATTCTCTGACTACAAATTTTTCTTTTCATGTTTTATCATGTTCATTTTTTTAAATGGTGCATTAATTTTTCGATTGAAAAAATATATATTAATTTGATTTAATAATATAAATATCATATATTTTTTTCAAAAACTATCATATTCATTGTTTACATTTAAAAATATTGTAATCTATTAGTTTTCAAAAACCACTAAGATGTGGTTAATCATTCCATCACATCTTTTCACTTGAAAGTTACACTCATATTCTTTTTTTTAATATCTCTTCATGTTAGTTCTTTAATTTTTTTATACTTTTTATTTAATAAAAATTATGTTTCTAATTCATTTTTATAAAACTCTTCCAAATCTTATTCACCCTAATTCTGATAAAATCTTTAAAAACAATGAGATTTAAAAAATATTTTATAACATTGTTTGGTCTAATATCAACCATTATATTCTATGGGTTCATTTTCAGTCGTATATTTCCTTTTATAATTTGAATTGTCACACCAATTACTATATAATTATAGACACCCATTATGACCTACATTTTGTTTTTAGTAGAATTTCTCACGAGTTCTTTCACCCTATTTTGTTTCTTGTATGAAATACTTCTATTTTTTACAATATCATATTTTAGTTTTAGTAACAATATAACCTACACGGGACTTCAAAAAATGGTTCTTATTTTTGGAAAGGTTAGTTGAATGATATTCTTTTCATAAATATCATTCCACTTTGAGGAAGATTATTTATTTTCATGGTTTGGAACATTTTTGAATTAAAAAATTGCATAACATCTTTGACATTTATTTCTCATATGTAGATCCTGAGTTTTATGTGTCTTTCATGTTTTTTTGAGGAGGATGAAAACTAAAAAAATTCATTTAATATGTATGGGAACAATTAAATAATTATTGTATTAATGTTTTCTATTTAGTAGGAGTACCTTGTTAAGGAGAATCAAATTGCTTATCTCATAATTTATTGAATGATCTTGGTGCCTTTAACAATTCTATTCTATAATATTATAGATTTCATCATTACAATAATGTGAGAATGGTCTCATATCATACATATGATAAATGTGTTGTTTCATTGTGTATGAAAGTATTTCATATTCAGAGAAAGGGAGAAAGAGACACATTATATGTGTTTACTGTTTTTGAAAATTATTTCAAATTTAATATTTTAAAGTAAGAACATATTTAGTTAAAAATTATCAAAGAGAACAATTTTAAAACATGATGAATCATATAAATGATTATCATGTTTCCCAAATACATGACTAAATTGGTTGTTGAATATATTAATTTTTCAAGACTTTCCATAAATCATATATATTGAGGGAGAAAATATAATTTATAATTGATGATACAATAAAAAATTTGAGGATGGTTTTTCTTATAATGTTGAATAATTTTATTTATTAGTTTTATTATGGTTCAACAGAGGTAGAACCATTATGAAATTTAGAAAAGGATGAAAGGAAAATGAAAATAAAGCTAGAGTAGTCTCCACTAGAGAAGAAAAAGAATTAAATGGATGTTTCCAAAATTATTCGGTTGAATGGATTAAAAATAATGGTTAAAATAAATTGGGGTTTTTGAAAATTTGAACTAACCCTACATAATCCCATTCTTCTTTGAATAGTTGTTTTCGATAAATGTTTAGAAGAAAAAAATAAAAAATTAAGAGGTTGATTGAAACTCCACTAAGTAAATATTTTAAAGCTGGTTTAGGGGATATTCGTGAATGTATTTCTACCTACCTCTCAAATATATCTATTAAACCCCAATGTCGTTTTGTTTTAAAGTGACAAATCTATTGTAATTTTAGATATTCCTTTTGTAACATTCAAAAAAATGAAAAATATGATGATGGGGAATTAGTTCCAGTTTTTTAGTAAATATAAATGCTATTAGAGGCAATGGGTAATGGAGATATTTGAACCACTAGATAGTTCAATGAATAACTTTATAAATAAATAAATGAAGATATTTGTGGGAGATAAGTACATGGAACAGATGGAGAAGATGATTTGGTAGAGTATTACAAAATTGGATATGATATTAAAGAATAATTAAAATATAATGGGGGTGAGATAGAAGTGGATAAAAATACAATGAAATATGTTACTGATGAAACTCAATCAGATAAAAAGCCATCATATTCATTATCATCATCCACATTGGAAATGACATCCATGTCTAAAATGAAGATAAATGTTATTGATCTGAATAAATTACATCCTCTTCAGCATAAAAAGGGATTCTTCATCTAAGAACGATGATGATGATTAAAAGTTATTACGAAATTTAGATGATAAATTTGACAATAGTGATGTGAATATCATGTAAATCATTGATGATATTATACCTTAAATGAACTATTATAAGGAAGATCAAAAGAAAGATAATAAGAATAGGAACTGAAAGGCTGTTGGTATAAGAAAAATAAAAGAACATGAGGTTCAACAACATCCATAAGATTCAAAAAGAACTGCTGGTTTTGGAGGAATTGAATATATTGTTCTTGTCATGAAGAGATTATTATGAAAAATAACTTACATACCAATGATTGAAGAAATAAATCATCTAATTAAAGGAAGTAATTATCATAAATCAGATATGATAAATCATTTTTTAGGGAAAGTGATTTGAATTAAAGAAAATTTAATGTTTTATAAATAAAGTTCTCACACTCATAAGAAATAGTTAAACCTAATTACAAAATTTTCACATTAGGTTGATTAATATTTTTTGATTTATAAATGAAAATTCAATAATTTGATGAAAATTAATGTTGAATCTATGAAATCTGTCAATAATTTTACCAAATAAATGGGAGAAAGATTGAATTTTGTGGATGAATTTTGATATTACACTGGACATGTGTAAATTGAAAGATGTATCATGAACTATCATTTCATCCCATTTTAATATACATATCACCAATTTACTCCATTATGTTTTATTATATTAAAATAAAAAATATATAAAAATCTCTTCATTACCTTTTGGTTGAGTTTCTACATACTTATAATAACCAAATGAATATTACTACCTACTTATTTTGGTGAAAAAGTTGAAATATATGTTCAAAATAAAAATGTATAGTGTTACAAAAAAGGAACCTCCACAACTTCATTCAATTAATATAAGAGAGTTATAATTTATGATTTTATCTACATTAAATGTCATGAGATTTGTCTATGGATGATAAAATATAATTAATTGATTTTGAAGAAAGAAATGGGATTCAAAATAGTTTTTTTCAACATTTTATATTATGATTCCATCTTAAAACATGGGTATTATATACTAAATTTATGTCTCACATTTGAATCCAAATATAGTAACCAAGAATGTGTGTAGATTTAACAATAAATAATTTGAAGTCTTCAATTGTTTTTGAATGGGTGATTCCTATTTCAACTAGGAGAATTACATAACTCATAATTACCAGTATTAATGATTATAGTTAATGTTTAGTGATTATAACAAAACCAGTTATCTAATCTGTTAATTGGAAATAAAGATACTTTTTTATATTTTTGGAATAAATGTTTTTTGGGGTGTACCATACTCAAAATTCTGTTCAGTAATTATTTAATCATTAGCAATATCAAATGTAAATAAAATATAATACTTTGAGTCACCCATTTATGGAAATATGCTTAATTGTTTTTTTAAAATGATAGAGACTATCAATGATATACCATGAATGGTCTTTAGACATATTTTAACTATAACTATAGGTATTACTGACACATTTTATTATTTAGATTTTTATAAATAAACATTTGGAAATAATGGTTACACATAAATCATTTTTATTTAGTTCAACTAACTAGTACAAACAATCCTAATGAGATGATGGAGGTAATTTCATATACATCATGATATTCACTTAAGTGTTTTTACAATTTAAAAAGTAAAAAAATTACAATGCATAGTTATATGATACGTGTTTCCTTAGGCCTTTGATCCAAAAAATATCCAAACCAATAATTCATTGATCATGAAAATGTTGAGTGGATTTACTCATCAACTCACATTTTCTGATTCACATAAAGTCCATGATGTTTTTAGAAAGTATGTATCAATGATGATTCATGCAAGCATACATTGATCATTAAAATTTAACATGTTTAAATTCCTGAAGGAACATTTCATTATAAACAAAAAATTCCTGATGTTCAGAAAAGTTGAATCAATGATCAGACATATAAGGATTGAAAAATAGATAATTATATTTTGAGACATGGTTCGAAAGTTGTGGTATTAAACCATGTCATAAAGAAAACTATAATGAAAAATATATATCAACTGAATCATAATATAATAAAAATCTAATAGTTCGTTCTACAAGGGTTTATATTTAATTTTTCTCTTAATAACAAGTTAATAAATAAACATGCATCATGAAAATCACAATGTGAATCTCCATTATTATATTATAATCCATATATGATATCATATAAATTCATATAATTTTATACATATAGACATGTGATAGACTATTTTTCATTAATATATTTTACATATATCTATTTGACATAGTGGGAGAATGGTGGAATTATAATATATAGTAGATGTGATGTACCAGTAGTTGGCATAGGAACACGTTTAGTAAGATCTCGTGGGAAAGGAATCATCTAGAGAGAAATATTGTACATTGAGATTAGAGCCCTTGGCCAATTTAATATTCATTATGGAACGTCAAATATTATTAGATATGAATAATGTATCCAACAATCAAGTAGTAAATAGTAATTTACCATTATTTACATGTTCATATGAATTTAAGTTAATGGATTCAATTAACTAAAACCAATACTGAAATTTAGTATTTTATAATATTTCTATAAATATGTTTTGGGGTATTCGGTAGAAACTATGCTTGGGTTATACAATAATTGTTCCAATAATGATAGTTTGGTTATAACAAATCATCATTCTTAAATCAAATGGATATATAATTGTAATACATACCTTTTATATTCGTTATATTTCGAAATAGATATTATAAAAACCATTATTGGAGGGTGTTTTTATGATGAAACAAAAAGGGTTGATGAAACCAAATAAATCGTATTAGAAATACATGTTTTATAATTGCATGTTTAGATTAATTCGAGGCTTATGATCATTTAATATTCCTCTAGAATAAAAGTGTTATATATTTCTAGAAGAGGATAGTGGGAGTTCAAAATTTTCCAACTAAAATATGTTATAACATATGGAAAACTATTATTAGTTACACAGTTTGTATGGAATGGGTTTAAATAAGATAATTTTTTATTGACATGAATTAAAAAACCTAGTTCTAGGGAATAAGATTTAATGTTATAGATATATGGCTTTCATGGACAAATTCAATGTACATATACATAAAATTTCTTGGAACAATTCAAGAGATAGTTATTTCTAACATCACATTGCATAAATCTGTCCTATAAGAAATGTACAAAACATAAAGGATATTAAAATAGATATTATAATTACATATCCATATGTGATGGATATATAACATTTTACAAAAAATTAACTAGATATTTAAAATATATACTCTCTTGTTGGAAAATTTTTGTAAAATCCCATAGAACAGCATGGGAAGTAGTTTGACCAATTCTGTTGTACTTAAAGAGGTATAAATGTTATATACCTGGTACATGATGATAAAGGAAACTATTTATAATGGAAAATAAATAAAATTAATGTTGTTAAATATGATCTAATATCATTGTAATGTTATTTTAATAAGAAATAAAATTTAAATTGAGACAAATGTTATCCACATTTTAAATAACTGTCTACGTTATCGATTTTAATACATCTAAATAAGCATAAAATAAGAAATAATTTGTTCCTATTTTTGAAATCAGACCAGTGGACCTAGCCAATAGTTACATATTATAACATAGGAAAACAATTTATACTCAAGGGTATCATCTCTTATGAATCACGAAAAGTACTTTTTTGATTTTCGAATCATGTATATTGTGGGATTTTAATGATGAATACATACCATAATAGTGTCCAAAATTATATTACCGTAATTAAAATGGTAATTTCCTATAATAATTTATATTATCAATAGGTTTTAGTAATTCCCAGTTGTAATGTGATCCAATTGGAATTATGACAATAATAATAAATATACGGCCTACGGTATACAAATTTCATTTATACTAAACAAATTTGATTTGTGACTTTCTAGTAAAAGGGTATCGTAATCATTGAGATACATTCTAATTATGTTCATGAATTAATATTTCAAGTAGAGGGGATCATAATAGAAACACCCTGGGTTTTTTAGTATTATATAACCCAATGTGTTTTTGTAGGAGGCTTTCATTGTTATGACGAACCTGTATATCTTTTGGGTCCATGAAGTGTTATAATACTTTGATTTTAGTCAATGAATAGTACTCACTACTATAGAGATACGTACAATGAGGTCTACATTGTAAGAATATTCAAGAGTATGTAATAATATAAATTAATAGAATATTAGGAAATGGTTGGAGCCAATATGCGGTTTGGGTGTGGAATAACATTTAATTATATCTAAAATAAATTCCATAATATTTTTGTTCAGAAAAATAATATTTAAATTTATTTACACACTATATTACTATGTAAATATTATAATAAAAAATTAATATTTTTTGGATGAATATTATTATTCATAGTTTGTTGAATATTGAATGAGATGAAGGATTATATTTTATAATAAAAATATTATTACATAACATACATTTGATGGAACAATTGTGTGGAAAAAATTTAAATTACATTTATAAATCAATTAATCAGCCATTTAATGTCATTAAGAGAATATTATGAAGTTTTATGATGCCCGGAGGCCTATGTGTGATTCCAAAGACATTAAACCAACATATGTAAAACAATAGAATACCAATTTATATATAAAATTAATTCCATTAAATTTGAGAGTCTCTTTCACTTCCCACCCAAATTATTTTATGACAAAGATTTTATTTGCGCACCCATCTCCAAGTTCTTCATCATGGATAGAACGAAAGGTTAACCAGAAAACAAATGGACTTCAAAAGAATCATTGAATCTCTACTGTAACATCTAGAATCCAAATATTAATGCTAAAATAGTATCTTCAATCATGTGGATGATTTAGAGGGATCTAATGTCTTTTATATCTAAGAACAACCACTAGTGGTAGTAAGAAATGATTTTCTATAAAATAAATTGTGTTATAATTTCAATTTATTTTTTTAGTTTTATTTTACATCATTAATTTAATTATAAATAATCCATAGATGAATCCAAAATAGGGTAGAGTGGAGTTGATGTATCAACATAAATCCAAACCTGATTCATTAAATTAAAATACCCCACAATTCACCCATAATCAACATTATTTTAATTCATATTTTAGGGATGTGTGAATAAAATTTAATAAAAATAAAATTTTCATTTTCATTTATTCAAAGTGAGTGCATCACCAAGTGACCAATAAAACAAATGGTGCTTCAATTAGAGATTACATGACAGAGTTATGGTCATATGAAAAAAATTATAATTGTTTAGTATTAAAATTTCGAATGAATATATTTATATAGATGTATATATATATATATTGAATGTTTATTTCATTTATTACCAGTGACATTAGGTTAGAAGCGATGGTCAAAACCCAACTTGTGCAGGATCCGTCCTGTAGAGATGTGGTAAAAGGCAAGTCCAAGTTAATAAAAACTTATTTAAAAATATATTGTAATATATATAATAAAATATAACACAATAATATATATATAAATATATATTACACTAATAGTGGTGGACATGAATCCCGATTATTAGGTCTAGGAACAATTTAAAACAATAAGCTTTTTTAAGGATATTAAATAACTTTTTTAAAAACATATTTGTAGGATTGGGTAAGAGGTGTTCCTTAAAGTGGCTAAAACGTATCACCTTAAAAAGCGTGATGGATTTTTTATAATCATGTTTTTCTCTATTATTATTAATCAATACAATCGAGAAAATAAAAACAGGGTCACAAAAAAATTATACTCAAGAGTCTAGGCTATTCAATATGAATGAATGTTTGGGATATTGTGGTCCAACCATAGGAATTGGGTTATGTATGAGTTTTACTGATCAGTATGAATAAAATAAGATGAATATAATTTTATTTTATATTATGAATATATTTATTTATTTAATAGATATATTTACATGCAAATATGTTAATAGAAAATAAATATTTTTATATGAATATTATTATTCACTCTTCAATATGTATTTAATGTTACAAGAGTGTAAGTTAATGAATCAAATATTTCCATGTGATATATAATTTTTATTTAAATCATGTGATATAATTTAGATGAATTTGGTGACTTATTTACTATGTCATTTACTGTCATTATGTGATTATTTTTGTCGCTTATGTGATAAAGTGCAAATATTCATTTTACAGTACTTCAAATAATACTATATAAGTCATGTCAATAACAAATTAATGAATATATTTATTACCAATAATTTTTGATAATATTTAAATTATATAATAAATTTTAAAGTGATAAATAAGGTATTTTAGCACCCCAATAGAAGTTCTTTATCTCGGATACAAGGAAAGATAGACAAATGATAAAAATGAAATTGATGTGTTTTTTATTCTCCATACTAGAACTCACTATAAAAATATAAACAAACTAAAAATTTATTAATTTCCCTGAGGATTATATATTGGGATTTGATGTCAATTAATTTGAAAAAAAATCTTCATTAGCAATCAAACACACAATCAATTGAGATAAGACAATGTACGATTTTGATTTATTTTTTAATTTTCCATCCTTAATTAAATTACACATGAGACATGGATGAATACAGGATATAGTATTTTTTTTATAGAAATCCAAAACATAAAATTTGAATTGAAAATTTTCAGGATTCATTATGCCTGAGAGTTTCTCCACATCCAATTTTATTTTATAAATATAATAATGAACTGAAAAATATCTCATATATTGTGTAAGATATAAAATTATATTATTATATAAATGTTCATGCGTCCTATTGTATGGTTTTATATTCCTTAAAATATTTATTTGTATAATTATTTCAATTCCTTATAGGGGAGACACAATTAAGGGGGTTGTTTTTTATAAATTGTACTATCTATTATTATGGTCTCATTTATTGATAGTAAATCTACACTCATATAATGGGAATACTTGGGTAGTTATGTGAGTTTTTAAGAAACAATCATATAACATGTTCATAGTCAGTTTATGGATAATGTACTTGAGATATTTTGTTAAACATATGGTATATCATTACTCGGTTAGGTCAGTGAGGGAGATACCATGTGTTTGGGTAGGTTTCATGGTATCTTAAATGAGCCTTCCTTTAAATTTCATACATTAATTTTGTTTTATATTTTATCATAATATAAAAAATTCTTATGATGACTACTTATCTATGTATTTAACTCTAAATTATATTACAACTCTATTTTCCTAAAAATGGTCATTAAAATCATGGTTTAATTTCTTTTTAATGAAATACTATTGTCTGTAATGATAATTTTCTTTATAATGTTCCTTATTTATGTAGTGTTTGAAATTCACTCGAAAATGAATTTTTTAATTCTGTGTATATACTATATGTCATGGAATGAAATGGGAAAACCTTATTTATATCTATCCTTTATATAACCTGAAATTTATTTATTTAACATTCATATCATATTGTGTGCCTATATGGTTTTACATGGAAGTGGATGTTTGTAATTTCATTTTTGATTCTTGTTGAAAAATATAGAATTTCGAGGGCTCCCTCTTGTGTCCATAGTTGATTATTTTTCATTAGGTTTATTTTATTTATTTTTGTATATATGATTCCATCTATCAACATCGCATTATGTATCTCATGATTCATTAGTTATCTTTTATTTTTGTGTATCAATATTTTCTTTTGATTTTTACATTTCTAGTTTGGATTTTTATTGTGTTATTCTTCTTTTTAAAATATGTGTTTTTTTGTTTTCTATTTATTTATTGATTATCAATCTTATGGAATTACATCCTAATTTATTTAGTTCCCATGTTGAATTTTAAGTGGGATTCCCTTTGATTATTCATTTATAAGGAAAAATAATTCCTCAATAGAATAATTTGATGCTCTTTGAAATAGTTTATATCTTGATTTTATTAGTAACATTTCACAGGTATGCCAAGCGCTGGCTCTGGTACCTTGATTAGGTGTGGACTAAGTTAGTTCTTGGAAGAAAACATTTCCTAATATGTGATACAACTGGAAAGAAAACATTCATATAAATTTAATCCTTATACAAGAGTGAAAAAGTTATTTCCCTAAACAATATTGATTCTCTAAATATCACATTGTGTATTAATACATCACATATATCCATGAATTTTGACTAGTGGTTATGTGGATCGTTATATTGTGTGGTTTAAAAATTTTCCTATGTCTAGTATTTTTTATAAAATGAGAGTATTGATTTTGAAATTTTATTAAAAAATAATTCTTTGGAAAATAATATGGTTTGCCCATAATTAGATGTTATATTTTATTCCATGATGGTTCTAAAACAAAGAAATTTTAATCCCCTGTCTTAATGTTTTAATGGGTGAAATTTCTATGAAATTATTTTACTGATTGGGGAAAAGTTTTAATTATATGATTTCTGATCAATTATTGAAAATGATACTACCAATATCATAATCTTGTTCCACTTTAATAATAAGATTAATGCTCCTTGATCAAGTTATTGGTGATATACCGATGAACATGAAAATGATTAATGACAAAAAATGAAGTTATAAAAAATAATTATAATTAAAATAGAAATAGGGATTGAAAAAGTTTATTAATCAATATGTAATTTTTTATTCAATACCACCATAATCGTAAAAATTTATGAATAAAAATGTATTTCCTCATTAGTGTTTTTAATTTCAATATTTAGTCAATATTTGGAGAGTTTTTGTGTGATAATTTGTGTACTAAACTAATATTGTATGGAATAAAACCATATAGGTTCATTCAGAAGAGAAGAAAAATACGTAAATCTAAAAATAGATTTTATAAAATAGTAAAAAAAAGATAATTCAATTCCTTATATTAAATTCTATTATATCTAAATAATTTATTTTAAATAATTTAATTGGAGTAATAAACTAATCTATGAACATTATTTGCAACCATAACAATTATAACAATTTCCAAAATTATTTCTCATATTTTAATGCTTTAAATCTATTTTGTAATCCTATATTAAATTATAGCTTTTTAAAATGCATATCATGGTCTAATATTAAAATTTAAATCACAATATATTTCTAAATGAAAAGATACTTTTTTTTCAAATGAATTCAATAAATAATTAATTATACATCCCTATGCTCATGAAATTTTACTCAATAAGTGATAGGCAATACATTATCAAATAGAGTTCAATCACAATTAAAATACTCATCATAAGATCTTACTAATGAATTAAATAAAAGATTGAAATTGAAAATAATAATAAATAACAATTATTACATGAAATTAAGTTAAACACTCTATATCCATAATCAATTCTATAAAAATGTTTTTTGGAAGTAGAATGTATTATAAAAAGTAAAACATATCAATAAAAATTATATGGTATTATCTAGGTTCTTACATAGTATTATGCATACATATTTATTAATGCGAGTTGACCATGAAATGGTGTCGTATAACCATATATTACGGAATCTCTCTATGAATAAATATTATCATATCATTTCGACATGGTCATTCAAATGGACATATCTTCTAATATATCTACACCAAAATCATTTGAAAAAACACTTTTAACCCCATATAAGTCTCTTATTAGTATATTATCTTTTAAAATATGATTTTTTCTATATGATATTATTTTTATGGGTCACCACATCAATGATTCTATCGCATTTATTCATTCTTAAAAAATAAAAAATGAAAAATCCATAGTCAAATTATTCCAATAATCATTATTAATATTAAATATTATCAATAATAATTCAATAGTGAAAATAAAAACATAATATTATTGTGAGTATATAAATTATGCATCACATATCAAATATTAGTTTAAAAAGTTAGGTATATGGATGTACAGAAGATGTGGATATTGGTATGTCTATAAATAAATATGTAGCCCAATAAAATCATAGGTATCAACTTTATAGGGAGTCTAGAGTTTTATGGGAGTTTAGAAATGACATGTTATAAGATGATCCCCTACAATATATTGTTTAATTATACCATGTATTTTTTAACAACCACAATGACTTTGAGTGGGAATTGTGTTCATGAATAATTAAATGCATATGTATATATGAAATACATCTATATTAGAATATTAACATGATATTTTTAATTTTATTTAATTTTATTTGAAATGGTAGTAACCTAATGTAAATTTTGGGAAAGGATTTGGTTGATATTTTTTGTTACTGACTATTTAAAGTTTAATCAGTTAAGGAATGAATCAATCAAATATGTGAATAGATACCATTATAAATCGAATAAAAATACCCTATTTTTTATACATTCAATTTTAGTAAAGGGAATTTCTATTTAGTTTCACATTTTATTTTTCATTCCAAAAATGTTATTGATGAGATTCTAATATAATGAAGGACAATGTGAATAAATGATAATGGAATTTGGAGAGTGATCTTGAAATACTTAATTCAATATTAAATAAATTATATTTTCTTGGAAAGGGAATCAATCGAATGTGACCTAAACAATTTGATCTTGCATCAGATTTATAGAAGTTAAATACTCATATATCTATGTGTGGTGTGAAAATAAATAGAAAACTAAAGAATTGTTATATAAGACTAAAATGTATTCTAACATCTTTGTTATAGTAATATATGATATGTTAAGTCTTCAATATGAATGTGTGATGGAGTGTCTCATGAGTTCTTGTGAGATAGATATTGAAAAAATAATATTGATCTCCAAATAGTTATTATAATTTATAATAATTTTAGTCAATAGTTCTCTCTTGATACATTGGTGATGAACAGTTTTTTTTGAGTTACATCACATGGAGGAGGAGAAAATTATAGT
This sequence comes from Viscum album, assembly GCA_963277665.1. NCBI lineage: Eukaryota > Viridiplantae > Streptophyta > Magnoliopsida > Santalales > Viscaceae > Viscum > Viscum album. The sequence goes on from OY728166.1 coordinate 400,330,441, forward strand.
GCAACATACTATAAACTTCATAATTTAATTTCTTCATGTTTTAGGTGCTACCAATATAAAATATTTTATCTTCATATATGTTTTAGAATGTAGAAACATTTTCTTGAATGTATTATCCTATATGATAATCTTCCATAATCACTATAAAAACCTCCCTTTTCCCCCTTTCCATCCCACATGAATCAAGGTTTCCTTTGGGTCTCTCAGATATAATTCCTACTCAAAAACATTACTAAGATACTTTCACTTAGTGTCACACTACAAATTGTTTTAAATTTCTTGCATTTGGTCTTGGTTGATTGGCCTTAACATATCAGACAGAAGTCCATGTTTTATAGCATTAAAAATAACATCGTTGATCCAAGAAAAAAATCGTAAAATATACATCATTTTTCCCAGTTTCATGAACATAAAAAGAATATCCTTGGTTGGGGACATGTGACCTTACTGTAAAATGATGTACTAGTTGTATGAAATTAAATGGAATATCACCAGTCCATTACGCACAAGCTTAAAATGAACATCATTAATAATTGTTGTAAAAAATTAAAAGACACAACAATTTTCATTATCACATGACATTAAATTCTATGTTTCACCTTATTAAATTCCATTAAATTATATGGGTTTTTAATTCACATCACAATGATGTGTATGAATCACCTCAAACATTCACAATCACAACATTTTATCATTAAATTTATCATTAAATATCTAAATATTATGGAATTATTAGCTATGCAGCTTTAAACTCAAACACAATTACCTATATAGGGATGAGTTATAACAAATTATTGACATAAATCAAGTACATTCAATAAAAGGATAAATGTTATTACTACATATAAGTATTTCATTAATATTAAATAAATCTATAAGTGAGCCTCAGACTATGTGATGAAATCTCAATAAGATTAGACAACCTACTATACTCTTGATATAAATGTGTAATACCTTAAGTGACATTAATTATGTGTTAGGGTATCACACCATTATAATGTGGGTCTTTAATAATATGAATTTTTGATTTTTTTAAATGATTCCAAATTTTAGAAAAAACATAAAATGGTAATTTTAAAATACAATTTTTAAAATAAATCTTTTCCAAAAATGTTAGTAATCAATATTAAAAATATAATTACAACTGAATTTCTTTCATAACCACTTTATTTTATTATTTATCATTTTGAAAAAGAATATGGAAACAAAATTAATTATGAAGGGTAAAAATAATTATTTGTCTTTTTATAAAGGAAGTACATAATTCAAGAAAATTACGATTAAAAAAACTTCTTTTATCATTTTTCCTTTATAACATGAAATTTTTATTGAAATAAGAACATAGTATATTTTTTGAAATACATGATTAGTGGGGTAGTTTAATAAATGAAAATATAAAACAACCATAAAAATGATACTATGTGAATATCGGCAAAAATCAATCATAATACTAAATTATATAATCAATATAACATATCATTGTGTCATTCAATACCTATAAAAATTATATAATGGAATAAATAGACACATATATTATGAATCATGGGGAATAATAATAATATATAATAATAGAATATTATACATATATGTGTGTTAGATACCATAACCTAATGTTGTATTAATATAAAAACAACTTATTTGTGTACTCTCCACTAGACTCCTAGGGTACTCTCTCTAAGATAGATAAAAATTAAAATTAAGGAATTATAGCTTGCGTGTACTCAAAAAATATATAAAAATCATATTTCAACGTCCAAAAATGTTACCTGAGACTTCCCTTTATGTTTTCTAATGCTGGGTGATGTAATAACTCTGATTTTCCAGAATTTATTTTGCGAAATTATTTAGGGAAATTCTAAGACAAGGCACTGAGATAACGTACGATTCTGAGGCCCAGAGGTCCCAGAAAGATTCTCTAAGAAAATTTCAAATTTATAATACCATGCTCATATGGGTTTTCTAAATAAAATGGATTAAATCTTAATGAGTGCCTGAAATAGAAATTTTAGGGTGTTTTAGAGCACAAGGCAGTGGCTTTAACACTGGTGCGACATAACATTAGTTGGTACAGATCTTCTACGGCAAAAAGATAAAAGTAAAAAGCCATAAATATAATAATTACATAAAATTATTTTATTTTAAATTCATAATAACTCATAAATGGGAAATAAAGCTGAAAATTAAAGACAAATGTTTAGTTCATAAGGTTGAGTTTTCCGTAGTTGAGGACTAACACTGGCTGGTGCAGGACGACTATAAATGATAGTTTCTAAATGTAAACATTGTTAAAATATATTTATACCAATATTTTATTATGGACGCAACAAATAATTTAATTATAATATATTTTTAATTGGATTGATGGTTATCACCATAACCCTATAATTTCATTGAGGCCAGAAGTCAATGCCCTCTCAACAAGCGGTAGTGGATTGTGGATCGATGATGAATGAATAACCAATGACTCGAAGGATCTTCTCCCATGACAACGACGCAGTGAACATTCTTCAATAGCGATCCAACTGAATCAAGATAGGTAATTTTGTATTTTATTTCTTTTCCCTAGTCATGAATTCCAAGATGAATATAGAACAGTCAAAAAATTGATGGGCCACAAATTGATTGTTGTTTTGTTATTTTCGTTATTTCTTAATGGGTTTAAAAATTAAGATATATCATTGTTAATATTTGTTTCTTGTTATTTATTAAAATATTTAACGTGAATGTGTCATGGAAAACACGAACAAGTCCATGGTCAATTCTATGGGAATTCTTTGTACCTTTTTTATCCCCACATCTTCTAGAGTTTCTTTCACATTCTTGATGCATTCTTCAAATGTTCATAGCTTTCACTAGATGCTCTTGAAACCCTATGTGAGAAATAAAAATCAAGGACTGATTTTGTGATGGAACCACAGATATGTGGCAGCAACATATGGTAGGAGCAGCTCTGACTGATTCAGGCAGAGCGTAGAAGAAATAGTATAACAAAGGGCGTCCAGCAGCGGATAGTGGATAGTGTAAGAGGATGGTGAGGAGAGGAGGATGTATCAGCCCAATAATTCATGCATGGACAGGTGATGTGTGGTATGATGGGATGACAATGGGGAAATCAGCGGTTCTGGTGTGACACACACTCAGAGGGACCCCGTTAGAAGGTTCCACTAGTGGTAGGGGCCACAAGCGGTGACTAGGGGGTTGTGGAATGTGATCGCGACATTTCTGGGTTAAAGCGGTGAGTGTAACTGCATATTCTTCTGGTGTCCTCATTGAACCTGTAGTGATGAAATTAGTTGGGGGATATTGAATGATAAAATTGAACACATTGATCACAGCAGTGCTATGTTCAACATCGCAGTTTCGTGTTGATTGATATAAGGCCCCAGCTTTAAACCTTACTTAATATTGAATTAAATGAATAATTCACATCGAGGATCTTTTCAGGTTTAGAGTTTTAGAGAATTAGGAAGTAGCTATTACATCTCAAAAGAATACAAATTAGAAACTTCTACTAAGTTTCCATAAAATAAATACTCATAAAAAGAAACATGCCTAGTTCCATGTTTTAGGTAGCATGACTTTCCCTTGATCTCATCCTTGACACTATTCCATGTTAAGTCCTGTGAAAAACATTTCAAAAACATGGGATGAGCATAAAAAGCACAGTAAGGGATACACAAAGAATGAAAACTGTCAGTTTTTCAAAACAACAAGTAAACCATGTATACTTTATCAAAGTAATACCTTTCACCTTCTCAAAGTAGTAAAAACTCTTCACTGACTAAAAGTTCATTACATACCCTTATGTATCCAAAAGATTACCATAAAACCCATATAAAGATCACATAACATATAAAGGTAACTTGGGACATAAACATACTTAAGTGGAATAACCATACGATCGACTTCCACACATATCACTTAATGGAATAGCCATACGGCCAACTTCAATACATACTTAATGGAATAGCCATATGGCCGACTTCCATACCTAATGCATTGGAGGTTATAACGTAACCACCCATCCTGGTATTCACGGCACCACTCATCATATGGTTTATCACGTAACCACCCGTCTAATGTTCAAGTACCATTATAAAATTATAACACATAAAACTAATATAAAGGAATGATAACATTTCCACATTTAAATCACAATATTTCATTTAAATATATTGACATAATAGAATCCTTTATCAAAACCATTTTCAATACCAAAATACATAAAAGAGTACATGGCATTTATTTTATTTTAAAAACATTACGGCTTGTTGAGGAAGCCAAAGATCAAATAATATTCGCGGTGGCAGAAAAGGTCATTGTCACCGCATACGTTAAAAGAAACATTCCTTTTTGTCATTTAGTAAAATGCTTTGTAGAAAAAGTTTCCTTTTGTATAAAAGTAAAAGTAAAAGGGGTTTATACACCATATAAAATAAAGTTGTGTATAAAACGAAATATGCCTCAATGAAAGGAGATTGAGAGGAAGTCCCTTACAAAGACGGTATCCTTGGATTAAGGATAAATCAATTACATAATTATGTGTGACAAACGAATACACCAAATATAAGTAGATATTAAGTGAAAAACAATCAGATTTTATTCACACATATTCATAGAACGACATATTCAAGGAGTACAAGCTTATCCCAAAGAATCAAAATTGGGTTAAGAAGTTCCCTTGCAAAAATTTGACGGCCAAACTGTGTCCCTACAAAATTCAGAAAATGAGTTGATGAGAGATAAAAAGGGTATCTCTTCACATGTACATAGAATTAAAATCAATAAGGATATAGAATAACATATCCCAACATAATATTATGTGAATTAAAAGACATAACAAAAGAAGTCTTTTACAAAAAGAGGAGGGTGAAAGGTTCCCTTACCGACATGGGTATCTTTCGAGGCGTGCACCCCATGAATGAAGGACAATACCACATTGATGTAAATACTCATAAATGAAAGTATATTACAAAATGATTAAAATAATGGGAAGTACATACACCACTCAATGGAATTTGTGGAAAATGTAGCATAAATCTCACGGGAATAAAAGTAAGATGAAAATCCCTTATGAAAACTCGGCAGCCTAACGACGCCACTTAAAACATCCAAAAAGGATTGATGAGATAAAATAGGGTTTCTCATCATATTAACATAATGTTTATATAAAGAGTAATATAAAAGAACATCCCCAACATAACAAAGAGGTTCTTAAAAGAAGTGACATAAAGGAGAGTACTTAAAAAGAAAGAGAGAGGTTAGATCTCTTACGAAAATTCGGCAGCCTAATGGCGCCACTCAAAACTTCCAAAATGGATTGATGAGAGAGAATAGGATCTCTCATCATATGAAAATAAAAATTAAAGTATGATTAATATAAAATAACATCCCAATAACAAGAAATATGATCTTTAAAAGGGATGACATAAAAGAGTGTACTTAAAAAAGAAAGAGAGGAGTAGGATCCCTTACCTCGGGTCCGACTTGACTCGATCGTTCTTTAATCTCCTGATTAATAAACTTGAGTTAATTTAAAATTCCTTAAGAACCATTTTATAGTTCATTATTACTTTTATATCACTTATTACCATGTCATGAACATTATTTAATCATTTAAGTTAATAACGGTTGTTTTTTCGTTATTTGGTACTTGAGTCAAAAGTGAACTTGTTTGAAAAAATGATTGTCCATGTAGTCATAAGTAAATAATTTCCAGAATATTATTAATGATTAAAATATAATATATATCCAGTACATATTCATACTATTCAATATCATTTGGAGATTAAAACGAAAAGCATCGTTCATGGAGATGTTAGGTCGTACGTACGCATGAACACTACTTTCATTTTTTCTTTTTCATATTAATGGAATTAAAAATAAAATATATATATATATATATAATATAATTCCAGTATAATATATATGTTATATAGGTCACATATGTTCAGAAATTGCATTCTTTATACATTCCATGTATTGCATGTATGAGTCACAACACTTGAGGGGGCGGCAGTCTGCACTTCCTCATATGAAATTATCGCATTTACACAACATGAAAAGAATAAAGGTATGGTTGAAATATAAAATACAGAAGCATATAGTAAAAATAAATACCATATATATCATATATAAAATATAGTGACATCATAATGGCCACCTTTAAAGGTGTTAAAAGAATATTGAACAATCATCATTTCGTGAGGCAGAAAATCGCCAACCACAGAAACAGTATGTTCTTTAACCATTAGACGAAGGTGTGTGTAAGTATAGCTCGAATTCTTCTTATAAAAACATCCTAGTATATTTAAGATACTGTAGTTGTTACAAAATAAATGAATAAAAAGAGTTTAGGGTGTTAGAGAAGAAAAATAAAAAAAGGACACAAGTGAAGACATTACCTTAAAATTGGATAACTCCCTTTGGTTTGAGCTCAATGGCTTCCTTGGGAAGATTTATACCCAAATTGAGGCTTCAAAGAATAAGATAGGGATGTGGAAAGACCAAATGGGCATGGTTTGGCCGATCCAAAGGCTTTGGAAGTGTGGGTAAGGGGGTAGAGATGGGGGCCTTTTATAAGAGGAGAGGAGGGGCACCCTTGGAATGTAAAGCAATGTTCCATTATTTTAAAATGAGTTTCGGATTTAAAAGGTCTCACATTGATATAATTCGAGGATAAGGTGACAAGGGTTCGAAATCCACCCATACAATAGGTTTTGGACATGTTTAGGGCTTAGAATTTAAATTATCTTTCCATTTTATTTAAATCATTGAGTAATGAGGTCATCGCTGCATCATCATAATGTCATAAATAATTTAATTTATTTAATGTCTAAAAATCATAAAAAAAATACTATGATGTAGGAAATATTGTTATCTTCCCAATGACTATTTATAGTCAAAACTATGACTTGTATAACCCCATGTAAAAATTGTTTTAGTAAAACATATCATGTTTGTGTCATTTTTACTTTTACATTAAATAAAAAGGTATCTATGTCATTTTCCAATCAAAGTGGCTCCATGGGGTCCCCAAGTTGACCCATGGATTTTCTTGGTCGGAAATGACACATCCAATGAGGGTAGGACATGTTTCTAGGTCATTTCATTTTATTAAAACATTATACTTACATTAAACTACACTAATTACCTATAATCGCGATTAAAAACTTAATAAGTTACTATTCACCAAAAAAATTATTTTAATCCCATTGAACCAAATTTTACTTATTAATGACAACCATTTATGTCAGATTTTTGAAATTCAAAACACAAAGGTGGAAAAATTTCATTTAAATGGAAAATCAGTTTTTATAAGTACCACTTAGTGGTTTCACTATTCATCAAAAATTGAAGTTTTTCAGAAAATTACCAAAAATTCACCCTAAGCTATATTTGATATTCTGAATTCAAAAATGTTGTCTATTTTACAAATTCAAAACATATAAATTGCATTAATTAATTTAATAATTAATTCCCGCTGTCAAAACAAAGAGCGTGTGTTTATGAAACAAAATGTATCAAAAGATTGACACTAGTTTAAGTCCGATTTCAAAGAGAAATTAATTCCGACAACCACTATTGGATTAAATGGTAAAAATATATTCTAATTTCAATTTAAAACCAATTCAAAATATAATCTAATCATATAAATAAATTACATTAAAATGTGGTTTTGAATTACAATACAACATTTTTCACTATTCATTAAAAATTGAACTTTTTCGGAACAGTACATAAAATTTACACAAAGTAAATTTTGATGTCCAGATTCTAAAGAAGAATTTTATTTTGTCAAATATAACACATAAAATTTTCAAAAAGTGGATTTAAAAGAGGTTCGCCATCAAAAGGCGGTTAATTGACCTTTTAAAGAATATTAGAATTTTTATGCTTAAAATTGGATTCATTCGCATTTTTAATCCTCTAACATTTATTGTAAAAAGTTAAAATATTTTACAAACATATATAAACATTTTTTAGTTAGTTCTGTTCATTCCCACCATTACAATGGCTAGGCGTTAACTACTATTTAAAATAATATTATTTTATTATTAGAGTGCAACGTAAGATTCCCATGAAACTAGTTGTTACGTGTTGGGTACTCCATAGAGTATAGCGTCCCCTTTAAAGTCATATTAATATTTTATTCACAAATATGGATAAATGTGAAAATTTCATACTCTTTATTTACCTGGGGTGTTACATCCTTCCCCCCTTTTGGCAATTTCGTCCTCGCAATTTTAAAATTGGACTTGGAAACGTCAATGAAAATCCCACATCGGAACAGGAGTCAGTAAAACAATCACTTTAAAATAAAGAAAGATAAGTACAGAGGTCACCCAAGTTAACCCATACTAGGATTCCAATTATGAAAATATGGACATGGAGGAAAAAAACAAAGGGTCATGTTCTGATGGAGAGTGATAGTAAACTTGTCTAGGAGAAAGTTAACCATAAGAAAATCACAAACTTGTGATGGGTTAAACGGTATTCGATTCCCCAGTAGGAAAATTTAACAAACAACATTTTTGTTTTATTTTACTCTTCATTGAGGAATTTATTTATGAGCTTAACTAAAATATACGGAAGCATACAATATTGCCCTGTTGACCATCAACTTTTACTAGATTTCTTACACGAACTCATATTTTCTCCAAAAGACGAGTATTTAGGAAGACTTGTTCACATTAACAGTACTATAATCAACTTCTAAAGAATCACCTAAACCAAAAAGAAGAACTATATATTTCACATGTCTTTAGAAAAAATCCAAAACCAAACAAAAGGGTAGTATAAGATCAGATAATCCAGAAAAGGATAACCCTTTATAAAAAGAAAATCTATTCTTAATCACCAAAATTTGTCCAACAAAACCCAAAGTTCAAAGAGGACCATTCGATAAACAATTTGTCCATAAAATTCTTTAAAGAAAACCAATCTAAGATTGAAACCCAAATATTTGAAGGATTTAGTCACATAGTCTTCCAAGGTACAAATTAACTTTTATCTCCAAATAACATCAGTTGTTCTTAAATTCTCATATTGAAATGTAAATAACCTAATCACATATCCTTGATGATAGGTTAATCATTTACATAGATAACCCAAAATAAACTTACTCTTGATTCCTAAAATCATCTAACTAAAAATAATTAGTCAAACTAACCAGGGACTTCACGTAGTCCAGTGGTAGGCGATAAATACCAGTCGCACATTGGTTGTGGGTTCGATTCCCGCACCTTTGTCCGACGCGACGGGTTGTCACACTGTCTGCGTTTTGTCCTTTTTATAAAACTCCAAAAATAACCCTAACATGTTTTAACCTCAATAGTATCCTTATACCTCCCATTTTCATCCAAATTCATTATGATCTCAACATCTTAATTTTTGAAGTCTTATTTCACCACCATCAGCTAAAATAAAACGATTCCCAAAATGAATAACATCATACCTTGATCATGGTGTCCACTCGGTTTCATCATCATCTTGCTCACGTAGGTAGAAGTCCCATGCATTACAACAATGATTTAGAGAACCTTCAAAATCATTTGCTTCCTCCATCCAAATACACCTCGTACAACATTGGTCATATGGGTGTTCACAGAGAAGCAGTTTTGGAAAATAATCATGTATGACATATAATTCCAAAACATATGATAAAACATGATTTCTATAAAATAGTCCGACAGAATTTGAGTTGAAACTTATTATTATTGGTCCTTTTAAAATACCATAAGTATGTGATGAGAAACTATATTTTAAAATCAAATATAAATAGGTTGTGCAAGGGTCTCTTTCCTCAGCACCATCTTTAACATCATAATATGCTTCAAATTCTTGTGATAAGGTAAAATATTTGAAAATACCGTGAAAATATTTACCTTTCTTGAAAATATGAGAATATTCTGAAAATAGTATTTGTCTAAAAACAACCCATGATCCACGATGATAACGTGGTATAGTGGAGGTCTTTGATATCTCAAACAACTGCTTGCAAGTGAGTTGTATGCTATAAAAAGTTTCAAAATCATCCGAACATGACTTTGCAATAATTATTTCAAGCATGTCATCAGGAAGAGATAGGAATGTCATTTGATATCCTTCTCCTTCCATTCGTAACCGACATTACATGACCTGAAAAAAGATATAAAACAAGGATTTTACTGAAATAATAGATATAGGGACTAATCATGTGTCTAACAAGAACTCCTAATCCCTAAAGTTGTCTAAACCGACCCTTGATACCAACTATATGGCCCCAACATTAAACATTACTTAATATTGAATTAAATGAATAATTCACATCAAGGATATTTTTAGGTTTAGAGTTTTAGAGAATTAAGAAATAACTATTACATCTCAAAAGATTACAAAGTAGAAACTTCTACTAAGTTTCCATAAAATAAAAACTCATAAAAACACATGTGTAGTTCCATGTTTTAGGTAGCATAACATTCCCTTGATCCCATCCTTGACACTATTCCATGTTAAGTCCAGTGAAAAACATTTCAAAAACTTGGGATGAGCATAAAATGCTCAGTAAGGGACACACAAAGAATGGAAACTATTAGTTTTTCAAAACAACAAGTAAACCATGTATACTTTATCAATTTAATACTTTTCACCTTCTCGAAGTAGTAAAAACTCTTCACTGAATAAAAGTTCATTACTTACCCATCTGTAACAGAAAGATTACCATAAAACCCATATAAAGATCACATAACATATAAAGGTAACTTGGGACATAAACATACTTAAGTGGAATAACCATACGGTCGACTTCCACACATATCACTTAATGGAATAGCCATACGGACAACTTCCATACATACTTAATGGAATATCCATATGGCCGACTTCCATACCCAATGCATTGGAGGTTATAACGTAACCACCTGTCCTGGTATTCACGGCACCACCCACCATATGGTTTATCACATAACCACCCGTCAAATGTCCATGTACCATTATAAAATTATAACACATAATACCAATATAAAGGAATGATAACATTTCAACATTTCAATCACAATATTTCATTTAAATATATTGACAAAATAGAATCCTTTATCAAAATCATTTTCAATACCAAAATACATAAATGAGTACATGGAATTTATTTTATTTTAAAAACATTACGACTTATTGAGGAAGCCAAAGATCAAATAATACTCACGGCGGCGGAAAAGGTAGTTGTAACCGCGTACGTTAAAAAAACATTCCTTTTTGTCGTTTAGTAAAACACTTAATAGAAAAAGATTCCTTTTGTATAAAAGTAAAAGTCAAAGGGATTTATACACCGTATAAAATAATTTTTTGTATAAAATTAAATATGCATCAATGAAAGGAGATTGAGACAAAGTCCCTTACAAAGACGGTATCCTTGGATTAAGGATAAATCAATTACATAATTATGTGTGACAAACGAATAAACCAAATATAAGTGGATATTAAGTGTAAAACAATCAGATGTTATTCACACATATTTATAGAATGACATATTCAAGTAGTACAAGCTTATCCCAAAGAATCAAAATTGGGTTAAGAAGTTCCCTTGCAAAAAATTTGACGGCCTAACGGCGTCACTACAAAATTCAGAAAATGAGTTGATGATAGATAAAAAGGGTATCTCATCACTTGGACATAGAATTAAAATCAATAAGTATATATAAGAACATATCCCAACATAATATTATGTGAATTAAAATACATAACAAAAGAAGTCTTTTACAAAAAGAGGAGGGTGAAAGGTTCCCTTACCGACATGGATATCTTTCGAGGCATGCATCCCGTGAAAGAAGAACAATGCAACATTGATGTAAATACTCATAAATGAATGTATATTTCACAATGAGTAAAATAATGGGCAGTAAATACACCAATCAAAGGAAATTGTGGCAAATGTATCATAAATCTCACAGGAATAAAAGTGAGATGAAAAATCCCTTACGAAAACTCGGCAGCCTAACGGCGCCACTTAAAACTTCCAAAACGGATTGATGAGATCAAATAGGGTCTCTAATCATATTAACATAATGTTTATATAAATATGAATATAAAATAACATCCCCCAATATAACAAAGAGGTTCTTAAAAGAAGTGACATAAAGGAGAGTACTTAAAAAAAAGAGAGGTTAGATCTCTTACGAAAATTCGGCAGCCTAACGGCGCCACTCAAAACTTCCAAAATGGATTGATGAGAGAGAATAGGGTCTCTCATAATATGAAAATAAAAATTACAGTAAGATTAATATAAAAGAACATCCCAATAACATTAAATATGAGCTTTAAAAGGAATGGCATAAAAGAGTGTACTTAAAAAGAAAGAGAGGAGTAAGATCCCTTACCTCAGGTCCGACTTGACACGATCGTTCTATAATCTCCTGAATAATAAACTTGAGTTAATTTACACTTCCTTAAGAACCTTTTAAAAGTTCATTATTCCTTTTATATCACTTATTACCATGTCATGATCATTATGTAATCATTTAAGTTAATAACGGTTGTTTTGTCGTTATTTGGTACTTGAGTCAAAAGTGAACTTGTTTGAAACAATGATTGTCCATGTAGTAATAAGTAAATAATTTCCATAATAGTATTAATGGTTAAAATATCATATATATCCAGTACATATTCATACTATTCCATATCATTTTGATATAAAAACGAAAAGCACCGTTCATGGAGACGGTAGGTCGTATGTACGCATGAACACTACTTTTATTTTTTCTTTTTCATATTAATGGAATTAAAAATAAATTATATATATATATATTATAATTACATTATAATATATATGTTATATAGGTCACATATGTTCATTAATTTCATTCTTTATACATTCCATGTATTGCATGTACGAGTCACATCACTTGAGGGGCGGTAATCCGCACTTCCTTATATGAAATTATCGCAATTACACAACATGAAAAGAATAAAGGTGTGGTTTAAATATAAAATACATAAGCATATAGTAAACATAAATACCATATATATCATATATAAAATACAGTGACATCATAATGTCCACCTTTGAAGGTGTTAAAATAATTTTGAACAATCATCGTTTCGTGAGGCAGAAAATCGCCAACCACAGAAATAGTATGTTCTTTAACCATTAGACGAAGGTGTGTGTAAGTTTAGCTCGAATAATTCTTATAAAAACATCCTAGTATATTGAAGATACTAGATTTGTTACAAAATAAATGAATAAAAAGAGTTTAGGGGGTTGGAGAAGAAAAATAAAACAAAAGCACACAAGTGAAGACATTACCTTAAAATCGGGTAACTCCCTTTGGTTTGAGATCAAAGGCTTCCTTGGAAAGACTTCAGCCCAATTTGAGGCTTCAAGGAGTAATAGAGGGATGTGGAAATACAAAATGGTCAGGGGTTGGATGAGCCAAAGTCTTTGGAAGTGTGGTTAAGGAAGTAAAGTTGGGGGCCTTTTATAAGAGGAGAGGAGGGGCACCCTTGGAAAGTAAAGAAATGTTTCTTTATTTTAAAATGAGTTTTGGATTTAAAAGGACCCACATTGATATAATTCGAGGATAAGGTGACAAGGGTTCTAAATACACCCATCAAATAGGTTTTGGACATGTGTAGGGATTAGAATTTACATTATCTTTCCATTTTATTTAAATCGATTAATAATGAGGTCATCGCTGCATCATCATGATGTCATAAATAATTTAATTTATTTAATGTCTACAAATTATAAAACAAATACGATGATGTAGAAAATCTTTTTATATTTCCAATTACTATTTATAGTAAAACTCTAACTTGTATAACCCCATGTAAAAATTGTTTTAGTAAAACATATCATGTTTGTGTCATTTTTACTTTAACATTAAATAAAAAGGTATTTATGTCATTTTCCAACCAAAGTGGCTCCATGGGGTCCCCAAGTTGACCAATGGATTGTCTTGGTCGTCCATGACACATCCAATGAGGGTAGGACATGTGTCTAGGTCACTTCATTTTATTAAAACATTATTCTTACGTTAAACTACACTAATTACCTCTAATCGCGATTAAAAACATAATAAGGTACTATTCACCAAAAAATTTATTTTAATCCCATTAAACCACATTTTACTTCTTAATGACAACCATGTATGTCTGATTTTTTAAATTCAAAACACAAATGTTGAAAATATTCATTTAAATGGAAAATCAGTTTTTATAAGTACCACTTAGTGGTTTCACTATTCAACAAAAATTGATGTTTTTCAGAAAATTACCAAAAATTCAACCTAAGCTATATTTGATATTCCGAATTAAAAAATTATGTCTATTTTACAAAATTCAAAACATATAAATTGCATTAATTAATTTAATAATTAATTCCCGTTGTCAAAACAAAGAGTGTGTTTTTATGAAACCAAATGTATCAAAAGATTGACACTAGTTTAAGTCCGATTTCAAAGTAAAATTAATCCCAACGTCTACTATTGGATTAAATGGTAAAAATATATTCTAATTTCACTTTAAAACCAATTCAAAAGATAATATAATAATATAAATAAATTAGATTAAAAAGAGTTTTTGAATTAAAATACAACATTTTTCACTATTCATTAAAAATTAAACTTTTTCGGAAAAATACATAAAATTTACACAAAGTAAATTTTGATGTCCCGATTCAAAAGAAGAATTTTATTTTGTCAAATATAACACATAAAATTTTCAATAGGTGGATTTAAAAGAGGTTCTCCATCAAAAGGTGGTTAATCAACCTTTTAAAGAATATTAGAATGTTTACGCTTCAAATGGGATTCATTCGCATTTTTAATCCTCTAACATTTATTGTAAATAGTTAAAATATTTGACAAACATATATAATCATTTTGTAGTTAGTTCTGTTCATTCCCGCCATTACATCGGCTAGGCGTTAACTACTATTTAAAATAATATTATATTATTATTAGAGTGCAACGTAAGATTCCCAAGAAACTCGTTGTTACGTGTTGGGTACGCCATCGAGCATAGCGTCCCCTTTAAAGTCATATTAATATTTTATTCACAAATATGGATAAATGTGAAAATTTCATACTCTTTATTTACCTTGGGTGTTACAATTGCAATAGTGCATTGTTTACTAGGTAGAGCCATGCGGTCAAGAGGACCACATTCGGTACAGAAATACCACCTCGTATGTGAGGGTAAGGTCGCACCAACAGCCTTTCGGGATGGACCTAGCAGTCCAACGGGCCGAGTAAGATCGGGTCAGGTTGAACTAGGTTCGGTTGGTTAAACGGGTTTGGTTAGGTCAGTCGGCTCGGGTCAGTTTGGCTGATGGTTTGGGTCATGTCTTGTGGGTTGGGTTGGACCAGGATCAGGGCTTTTTCACTAAAATTGGAAAATCATTAAAATGATGTGTCTATTTTTGATATTTCCTAGGTGTTGGACCATTGTAACAAGTCGATCATTTTGTGGTGGCTTGATGAGGTTTTAGTTGGATCATTAGAAATCGAGATCATACCATTCATCTTTTCCTATAATGGTTCGATGAAAGATCTTGTTCCAATCATTGAGGATGACATGTATAATGATTTTAGTATTCATAGCCTAGATTCGATAGTTAAATCAGCAGGTAGAACAACGTACCACACAGTGAGGCTTTGTTGGTCCTCAATTCTCCTAATGGTATTATAGACAGGGTTTGTGTACAATTTGTGACCAATATTTACACTGGAAACCATCCCCTATAAAATATTGGTTTTCCAATAGACGGAGGAGCCTCCCTAGTGAGCCCATGGAATAAAGGACCCCCTATATGTGTATCAAGATCACTTTCCTGTTGATATACCGGATTAGATCTGATGAGTGTTATTCAAAAATATTTCAATGGTTCATGGTTGTATTTAAATTGGTTACTAAATGTCTTGGGGTACCATGAATTATTGTAAATTATTGTGTTACAGACAATCTGTGTGTTACATACACTCAGTGTGTTACAGACACTCCATGTGTTTCTGACACACAGTGTGTTACCAAGACTCCATGTTTCATCAAAACTCTATGTCTTAAAGAGACATGATGTCTAATATAAACAACATTACATTTAAATACCCTAGTGTTGTATTGTTTTTATTTTGTAGACATGTTCTACAAGCTTCTATCAGATGACTCAGGGCGGCACTCCTCCCAAGATGAGCATTCTATGAATATAACTTTGTCACTAGTATTAGATGAGACAATGATTCCTAGAATCTTGTATGAGTATACCAAGATGTTCTATTTTTTTTTGTATACATATACCTTTTTAGATCTTATTATATCATATTATTGATGTTTCCTCTGTGAAATTTTAATTTGCGTTTTGGGGTGTCCTAGATAGTATTCTTTTACTAATCCCTACATGGGATTTTCTTGCAAGTGTCATGTCTTGTACAGACCATCGATGCATTGACGGAGTCCTTCATTTAATGGGAATATGTCATTCTTAATGAGATATTGAATAGTTGATTTATTCTCATATGGCTTAATCCATCTATTCATTTACTTACCATTTAGATAGGTTATTGTGCAGACAACCTTCAGGACCTTGTGCTAAAGGCTCATTATTTTTGGTGGGATTATAGTCTAACCCAATTTAAAATTACTATTAATTACATTACTATCATAATCTCTTGGTTGGGATATAGTGGTTGGCATGAATTTTTTTACTTAGTGTTTTTACTTTTAAGAAATTTGGGCTTGGAGATGTGTTCATGTGTAATGGTATTTTAGAATATGCCTCCCATTTGTGGGACATTCCTACTCGGAAGTAGTCAACAGACACTAGACTATTAGATATGGGCTTGGTCTAGTCATAACATGGGTCCTTCAAGATTGGTCATGACAGAGTGGTATTAGATCAGGTCAATTCTATATTAGGACTGTGATTCTATGAGATTGGTTTGTGGCAACAGTGTTGAGAGTTTCAAGTTCTTCTTTCATGTAAGGGAATATAATGTTGGTCCAGCATTCAGCGTATACATAAACCATGATTATGGAAAACTTATTTTCAACTTCATACATTAAAAAACTATATGTATAGATGTTAATAGTACATGCATCTTATAGGAATGTGTTGATTTTTCCATGTCCTTCTTCAGTCATCTCACCTGGTATACTCTTTTAATGATAATACATATTGTTTTCATTGAAGATGTATTACTAATTATTTCCATTGAGGTCTCTGTATCTAGATCATGAGTTTGAACTAAATTTTTATAGGGGTTTCTAGAGGGGAGCCAGTCAGGAAGCTGGTTTTTATCAGGATGGTCACTATGTGGTGCTTTTCCTATTGATCAGTTTGTAGACACACCTCTAGTGGTTCAGGTGGCTACAACAACCATGAATAAGTTTTGGATGGATATTTTGGAGATAAATAATGATACTGGGGGTCCAAACATATATCATATGATTTTGAGGATGTAATTTCATTTGATGTAGGGTCATCATTACCACCCTATAACATTTTCGCTACATAAGATGAAAAATAGTAAGTTTCATCAAAATTTCCATGGTCATGGTAGTTCCTCAATAAAGATTAATTGTTATTCTTATCATGGGAATGAAAATTATGGGAATGATTATGAAACCATTAAGCCTATTATCATAGGGGAAATTGACGAAACACAAAGGAAGATGTTGCGGTATAATTTGATGGACCTTTAGGGCAATGGATATAGCAGAGGAGTTGGTGAAGTTGTAGGAGGTTGCTAATGTTTTTATGTGTTACCACCAGAACCCCCATGTATTCTATACTAGTCTCAGTTTGCTGAATGAAGGGGGTGCGAAAAATTGTAGGATATTATGGACTATAAAACCAAGACTTCAAGAATTGTCCAAGGTATGATTTACATCATTCAACTTTTGATACATTATTGATAGACCAATGATCTCAAAATTTTCAATCCATCCAATTTTCTTTTTTTTAAACATAATGAATCTGGTTAAAAATTTGATGAGACTATTATTCTTAGAGTCATCTAATAGGGGAGACACAATGATCACACACTAGTTCAAACAGTTTGACCCGACTCATAAAGGTGAGAGTTTTGGTTGCGATCTCTTGGTATTTGCATTGAGGCCTTACGATGTCATTCTTAGTAGGGCATAGTTGCCAGAGTTAATGCTCGGATTTATTATTTTAGGAAAATGGTTTGGTTCATTCATGATAATAGTAAAATATTTCCCTTTTATCAGTGAATGGGATATCTCTAAAGCTCGGGATGGACACCCACATAGGGGGTGATGTCGATTAATATTTAGTTGGTTATCCTGAACCTCAGAGTAGTGGATGTTTTGAGTCCTCAATTTCATAAAATAGTGGAAGAGTATAAAGACGTATTCCTTAATGATATTCTAGGATTACCTCGCCATTGAGAGATAATCTATTTTACTGATCTTCCCAGTAGGATGATACTTTATCTTCAACATCATATTAGATGGTTCATATAGATATTCATGAGATAAGGGTGTGGTAGGAGGTCTTTTTGAGGAAGGGATTTGTGACAACCAGTGTTTCACATTATGTATTCATAGTTTCTATTCGTTATTCATGGAATCATAATCTAAAAAATTGTAATTGAAATATATCCATTAAGGGATGATGTAGAGTTTTAATATATCTCCCCTGTTGAGGATTCCAAAGGAGGGTGTCAATTATATAGTGTTCTCTAATGCTTCGGGAACTGGGTTTTTGTGTCTTGATGCATAGGAAAGTAGTGATTGCATCTGTTTAACTTCAGTTGAAATCACATGAGATGAAAAATGTGCCCTAGGATTTGGATATAGCATTAGTAGTCTTGGCATTGATGATGTGGTGACGCTTCTTGACAGGATAACAGTCTTTTTTGTACTTTTACCAGAACAATCTCAGTTAAATATTCTCTCTAAATGATTAGATGTTAGTCAAAATCATTGTCTAGAGATCCTATAGGATTATGACATAGATATTTCATTTACACATTGGAAAGAGAACATGGTAGAAGATGCTATCAACTGGTGATCTATCTTGTTGTTGGTGAATGAGTCATTAGAGTATTTGGCCTCATTGGAGATATCCATTGTGGAAAGAAATCGAATTATATATCTATAATCAATTGTTATCACCCCTCCACTCTATAAGTGAGTCACGGAGGCCCTACATAAGGATACTAACTATGAGAATTAATGTACCCAGATGTTTACAGGGTATGACCCTGATGGATATTCAAAAGGTGGAGAGAACTTTGTTCTATTCAGAGGGAACTCAATATTAACTGTGCCATTGTGGCATGTGGCTTTGTGGGACTTTCAAGAATCCCTTTTATCAGTACATCCATGTGTGGAAATGATGTTCCAAATCCTATGAAATAATTTTGGTGGCCAGGGATGAAGAAGAACATTGCATAGATTGTGTCTTGATAACATACTTATTGAAAAATTATGGTTTCACATCAGGTTCTAGCATTTTTGACTCAACCCTTGGAGGAGACCAAATGGAAATTCAATGGAATTAAAATGGACTTTATGGATGATTTTCCACGTACATCTAGTGGGAATGATTCCATTTAGGTGATCATTGTAAGACTCTCCAAGTCACCCCACATCTCATATATCTAGCAGTAGAGTTCAGTAGAGAGCTTGGGACTCCTCTATATCTAAGATATAGTTCGAATCCATAGAGTTCCATCAGCAATTTTTTCAGATCATGATGCTCCATTCAAATCCTAATTGTAGAAGGCATTACAGGTGGCCTTCAAGACTCAAGTATTCTTGAGCACAGTGTTTCACTGACAGTCGGACACCCAGACTGAATGGGCCATTCAGGTTCTGTACAACATTCTATTTTCTAGTATGTTATGTTTTTTCTATAGGTTGGAGGACCTATTTTATCTGGTATAAATTCCATTAAATAATAGCTACCCATCCACCATTGGTATGGAACAATTGAATCATTGGTATGGGCAACCCTGGGGGTCATCAAATTATTGGGCTGGTCTGGGAGAGTGGGAACTCATCGTCCTAGAGTTGGTGTTGTCGAAAACAAGAAAAGGTGAATCTAATCCAGGAGTTGATTATGAATGCATAAATCCATCATAAAACTTATGATGAGATGAAATATAAGCCTTTAGAGTTTGAGTATGGAGACCATGTGTTCCTATGTGTCTCTCCACTGAAAAGAATACAGACATTTGATCATGAAGAAAATCTATCTCCAAGGTACATCGAACCATTCCTGAAATAGTGTAGAGTTGGCGTTGTGGCATACCAAATGGCCCTACCCCCATAGTTGGACCTATTACATGGCGTATTCCATGTATCTCAGCTCAGGATTCCATTCATGATTATTCGCACATCATTAAATGCGGTTAATTTTGTTGAGAACTCATTAGAGGTCAAGGATCAGCAAAAGAGGATCCTTATGGGGGGTTGATTCCTCAAGCATGAATTTGGTGGAAGAATGGGAATCTATAAGAGTTCACCTAGGGTCAGGAGTCTTATATTTGTTCTCACTACTGTCAATTGTAAGTGAATCCCATTGTTTTGGATTTCTGGGACATAAAGCACTGAGGTGGGAAGAATTTAATGACTTGACATTTCCAAAATTTATTTTCATATATTATTTGGGAAAATAATGAGACCAGGTTATGATACATGGTGATATTCCATGTCTTGGTGTTCCTGGAACAACTTGATGAAAGTTGTCATGTTTTAAATAGCACATGGGCATGACTTTTCTCAAAAAATTAAAATAACTCTTAAAAAGATGCCCATATCTGAAATGTGGTCGTACTATTATTCTCAAAGAAATGGTTTTATCATGGGTGAAACTTAACTTTTCTCAGCACAAATATTCTATATAAAAACCAAAAAAGGAAGTAACCATTAGTAAAACAATTAAATTAAATTATTTTACATTAAAATCACAAAAAACACATGAAGGGTAAGTAATATTGAAAATTTGATACCACCTTCAAGGGTTTGACGGTGTGTTTTCCATAGGTGAGGGAAAACAATGTCCAGCATGGTCATACTATAAAATTTAGTTATTGAATGTAAAGTTTGTTAAAATATTTGAATAAAAATATTTTATTCTGGATGTAATGTTGTTTTTTCTTTTAACACACATTTGGAAGAGGTTTCATGGTTTTCACCTTAACCATGAATACCATTGAGCCATGGAGACAGAACTCTCATGACGAGCAACAGAGGATCATGGTTTTCCAATGAAAGACGGACCACATATTCAATGGATCTTCACCCAAGATAATGAAATTATGACCATTCTTCCATAGCGTTTGAACTAAACCATGTTAGCGTGTTGGTGATTTAATAAATTTTCCATTTTCATTTTTTCCACAATAAATGCAGACTAATCAGCAAACAAATTGGCCCACGGATCGATTGTTGTTGGGGGAAGGAATTTAAATGTTTTGGGGTTTAAAAATGTTTATAGATATTACTAAATATATATTCTTGTTTTTTGTTAGACTTTTTAATATGAATGGATCAATGATGAAACCAAAAAGGCCAAGTTTAATTCATTGGGTGTTCATTGTGCCATTTATCTCTCTTAATCCTCTCTTGTAACTCTCATGTTCTTGGGGCATTATTATCCCATTATTCGAATGTTTTTCACCTTCTACCTGTACCATTGAAACCGTATGTGAGAAATCTTAATTGAGTAGCAATTCCTTGACAATACAATGGAGATGCGATAACCACGCAAGGTGGAAACAGCCAGAGGTGGTGGCTCCAACTGGTTAATGAAGATCATGGAAAGGCAATGTGGCTAATGGGGTGGTCACAAGTGGATGAAGCACCAAACCAGAAGAGGAGGCTAGACCCAATAGAACACGGAAACATGGTAATTGGGGTGAGTCATCCAGTAGTAGTTGGGGGACTTGGTCTAAATGGGTCCCCATCAATGTAAGCCCATAGTGATAGAGGTAGTGGGAAGTGAATAAATGGATGCATCAGGCAGCCAGGGAACTAACATGATATTCAGAGAATTCTACATCATATGAGGCTGGTGGTCTATGTGGATCTTAAGGAAACAAAAAGTTATGTGGGAGGTGGGATGTGGCGAATAACCACTATAACCCCAGAGGTGCCGCATTGTCCTGGAAGAGACACATGGTCCGGCTAACCGCATTTGCGGTGAGGTAATGGGTCTGTTTCATCCAGTGGCCTAGTGGGACATTCCAAATTGGAAAACCCCAGTGGGTCAAGACAATCCAATCTAGGGTGAACCAGGTTGGGCCAGCTGAACCGGGTCAGGTCAAGTCTGGTCGATGGGTTGAACCATGTCTGATAGGTATGTTTGGACCCCTTTTGGGCCTTTTAACAAAAATGGCCATATCTTTAAAATTGAGCACCTGATTTACGAGTCGTCTATAGCGTTGGGAACCCTACGATAGCGAGGACCTTTTGAGATGGATTGGAGCATTTTTAATTTGATTATAAGTGGTTGAGATTGACCCATTGGTATTTTTTTATGAGGTTTCGATGCAGGATCGTATTCATGTCATAATGGATGACCCACATTCTGTAGTAATTTTTCTCAGTCCGACATTGATAGTTGACACAACGGGTTGGATAATGTACTACACTGAGATGCCTGATCGGTCCTTAATTCTCTTATTGGTACCTTAGATAGTGTTTGTGGACAATGCGAGGCCAATATTTAAATTTTAACCTATCCCTTATCTAGCATGATGTTTCAAGTAGGGTGAAGAGTCCCCCCAAGTGACTTGTTGGTGAAAATAACCCCTAATATGTCTATCATGATTATATTCCTTCCATTAAACATGATTAGTCATGGTGAGTGTGATTTAGGTAGTTTTTAGTGGTTGATGTTTGGATGTGACTTTGGGACTAAAAGAAATGGGAGCTACATGACTTATCAACACTTCTTGTGTTTCTAAAACTCCTTCTGTTATAGACACTCTATGTGTTTCCAACACATTCTGTGTTACCGACACTCCATGTGTTACAAACACTCTATGTGTCATCAAAAATCCAATTCATAGTGAGACTCTATGTCTTAGGGAAACTATATAACATGTTAGGACCCTAGTGTTTCATCAGAATTTTTGGTAGACTTGTTCTACATGCTTCTATCAGATATCTTGAGGAGTGAGATCTCCTGGGATGAGCATGCTACCAACAGAATTATATATTAGGCAGTGGATGATAGACCGAATCTGTAGTACCCCATGTTTCTGGTAAGTAACCCTTGTTTTATGCTTTTTATGTGCATAAAGTACATGGGATATGTTGAGAGGAAGTTTGAGAGAATTTTAAAGTGAAAAAGGGAAAAATGTGGGGACACACAGGCTGCACACAGTTTGCCAAACCGTGCAGAAGCTGTGCTGGTGATGGTCTCTTGGACATAGGAGAGCGCACGATGTGTGCATGGTTTGGGAAAACCGTTTGATGAGATCGTGTGTGGAGGATGTCCAAGATATAAGCTAACACACGGTTTGTCAAACTGTGTGGACAAATCATGTGGTCACTTAATGTTAGATCCTAAAATTGTGGATCTAAATCGTTTTTCCTTTAAGTCCCTCGTTTAAACCTCTTATGCGGCCCTAACATGGGATTACTCTCCCTTTAAGGTTGGAGGACTTCTTCATGGCGTTCTAGAGGTGATTTTAAGGGTTCTATTGACGAATCATAGCAGGATCATTAAGGTATGTGATCGTTCGTGATGGTTACTTAGATCTACTTAGATCTACTTATCCTCTTCCCTCGTTTTCTTAGATTGACGCCCGTTATGGGTAGATCTAAGTGTGTGGATTCCAAATATGCCAAGTTTTGGTCTTGGTTGTGTTAGGAGGAGATATCTAAAGAGGATTTTTGGAGTTTTGACCAGGTGTTCTTGAGAATTCTTCGACCATTGGTTGGTTTCACCCAAATTGTTGAGGTAGGTGCTTTACTCTCGATTCCTCTTTCCTAGAACTTGAAGGCATAGTTTAAATTCATTTAACTGCTTGTTTTTTATTGTGAAATTGTGGTGAAAAGCATGTTATAAATCTTTATTAGTGATGATTTATGTGTTTCGATGGAATTTTGGAAATTGAAAGAATGGTTTTTGAAAAGTTATTGGGTACCTTGATTTTAAAATGTTGATTTTAAAATATGGATTTGCTGGATTTTGATAGTGGTTGGCCGGAAAAAGGTTTTCAATACAAGGGTTGTTTTATTTAAATGGTTTTGGCATGGTTGAAATGGTGTGGTTTTTGGGAATACTTGGTGTGTGTGTTCATATTGCATTTACGGGTCTTGGTTGAAATATGACCTTGATCATGGTGCCATAAGTTTAATGGCACATGGGGAATATTACCTTGTGACGACGTGGTAGATCGACGATAGACCGCTCATTAGTATGGAACTGTCATAATGATGCATGCATGTGTGATGATGTGATTATGTGGAAGGAAATGTTTTTTCCAAGGTGGAAATGTGGTTTTGATTTTGGGAACTTGATTTTGTTTATTTTCTTGGAAAAGATGGGTTTTGGTTGGAAGAATGGTATTCATGGAAAAATGGATTTGATATGAAACTTGTAATATTGTGAACTATTTTGTAACAGTTTTATATAAATGGTTTCATATAAATGTGCTAACATATTTTATCCTAGAGGAATGGGTTGGTAATTCATTGGGGAAAACCTACTGAGTTTCATTACTCAGCCCCTGCTTTGGAATGTTGGTGCTTTTGTAGATGTCATTTACTAGGATGTTGGAAAGGGAAAGGTGGCACACGTGTTTAACACTAATTAGTGATTTCTTTAGCTATTTGTAGTGTTGGAGCATGGAGATTGTGGATCCTTGGAGTCTTGTTTGTATTTGAGTCTTGATGATTGTCTTTCCGCTGTTTACTCTATTTTAGTTTTGGTCTCCGTTGTTTCACTTTATTTGGTTTAAAATGGAATAAATGGATGAACTATTTTTTTTAAATCATGCATCATATAGTGGTTCCTAGGATATTATTGTTTAGTTGTTGTTGTTTTTTTATGTTTTCATTCAAAGGGTAAATCGTCCCCCATGTGTTTTAAAACCCTTCGGCATTTATTTGTAGCCTTTGGCTCCTTGGGGACGTCGCTTAAGGCCAATTAATGACTCATTGAGCTCTCATACCAATGATAAATGGCGGGTCATTACAAATGGTATCAGTCTGGTCCTTCGTTTGAGGTACAAATGGTACCAGCTTGTTGGGTCCTTGCCCAACAAGTGGTCATTGATGTTCTTGGTCTTGGAGTTTAAATTACATCTTGTCTGTTCCTTGGGTTGGAATCTTAGAAAGGAGTAGGATTGTTGGAACTTGAAAGGTATAGAATAAAAGGACGTAGCTAACCCCTTTATGTTGAACTTCATGTTACCAGGTTGTTGGGTACATAAGTGTTTTAGATACACTTCTAGAATGTTCAAAATCGCATTGTCATGGGTTTAGAAAATGAGATGAGCATGACATTAATTGTAGAGGAATGACTTCCCACTAGGATTTCATAAATCATTTTGAGAAATGGATTATGTTTTGATGAAGAAGAATGATTTCTGTAAATGTCAGGAATTTTTTCAAATAAAAGATTTTGATAAGATAATGGTTGATGTATTTTGAAAATATATTGATTTTTAAAATAAAGAAAAGATTTGTTTTATAAATGTTTGGAAATCAATGTTGTGATAGTGATGTGATAGAAATTGAGATGGTAAGACTTCATTTGCTATGAAGTGAGACTAACGGCGTGCGTTGTTTGAATATAAAATGGCACCTGTTAGACGTCGTAGAATCCAAACGGAAGAGGCTGCAGAGGATGTGGTCGTACATGAGCCACAGGTGACCTAGAAGCTAGTCCAAAGTATAGTTCATGCATTTCAGGTTGTGACCACGGGGAATCGGAGGGATGAGTCAAGGCATATAGACTATTCCGTCCAGTTCCATAAGCAGAACCCACCCATCTTTTGGGGTGATTCTGAACCAGAAAAGGCGGAGGTGTGGATAAGTAGGATTAATCTTATCTTCTATTTCATCGGCACACCAGTAGAGATGAAAGTAAATCTGGAAACGTATATCCTGGAGGATCTTGTATGACACTGGTGGGAGCTGGTGGAACAGGATAAGGTGGATCAACGCCTGAGCTAGGAGGAATTTGAGGAATTGTTTAATAAACAATTCTATCCTCACACATTCTTGATCCAGAGGAAAACTGACTTTTTCAGCCTGAAGTAGGAGAATCTCTATATCACAAAGTATGCGGCTAAATTCATGAATTTAGTAAGATTTCACCAGAGGTTGCTGCAAGTGCATCTCTGAAGGCACTCATTTTTGAATCAGGGTTGTGATAGGAGATTCGCTCGAAAAGAGTGTTCTCTATATTACATATTATAAGAAGATGGTAAACAAAGCAATAGTAGCTGAAAAAGACATCTCAGTTGTTATGGGAGGAGGAAGTATGATGATACCCACGGGAACAGGTGGGAACTATAATTCTAGAAACAAGCAGAAGAGGGACACCTACTTCCAAGGTGGGAGTGCGAATCAAAAACAAACAGCTAGATCGGTAAATCATCCTCCACAACACATGATGAAAGACGGGATTTTTCAATGTGGTGCAATTGATCACATGAAATAAAAATGTACACCACCACCGAAAGCATGTCACAATTAAAACAAGATGGGGCATCTTCAGCGATACAGTCGCAGTGCTCCGAGGTTGGGTGCACGTGACACTACCCAGGCGTCGCAAGCATCCTATTCTTTGATAGGGAGAGGACAACAAAATAATTCTTTCCAACAGAACTGAGCTAGTTATAGTGATTCCAGGAATACCATAACTCCTCAGATAGGGAAATATCAATATGTCAATAACGAGAAAAGTCCAGCAACGAGTCAATTTTTTGGAGCGGAACAGGTGATTCTGGATTATTAGTCTGGACTGTCTATGGTGAGAGGTAAGATTCGTTTGAATTCTACCCTCATGCAATCATTGTTCGATACTAGTTCATCGCATTCTTTTCTTTCTTCTCATATTGCTGATTTTCCAAACATAAAATTTGAAAGTATTCCCTTTGTGATAAAACCTAAAACACCTCTTGATGAAAGAGAATGTAGAGCCTTCGTGTGTAGAGAATGTTCTATAAATGTTGATTGAGTTGAGATGGAATGGGATTTGTATGTGCTGTATATGGATGTCTAAGATAATATCCTGGGTATGAATTGGTTGAAAAAGTTCAGGGCTCACATTGACTGTTATAGCAGAATAGTTAGTTTCACATCTGAGGATGGTGTTGAGCATCTCTTTAGAGAAGAATGAGTGGTGAAGATAGGTGAAATGGGATTGTTGGCACCAATAGTGGAAACGATCTCTTACTATTTGGCTACGTTAAACTTGGAATCGATGGACGAGATCATGAGTAATAGTTTTCCAGTAGTTGTAGATAAAGTTCAAGATGTTTTTCCTAAAAACATCTCGGGGTAACCAGCTGTAAGAAGAAGTGGAGTTTACAATTGATCTCCTAAAGGGGACCAGTCCTATCTCATTTCCATCTTATAGGATGGTACCAATGGAGTTATGGGAATTGAAAGTGTAGTTAGAGGATCTGGAAAGCAAAGGCTATATTTGGCTAAGAGTGTCTTTGTGGGCAGCACCAGTTTTGTTTGTAAAGAAAGCAGATGGAACCTTGAGGCTATGTGTGGATAATCGTAAACTTAACCAAGTTACGATAAAGAATAGATATCCACTTCCACACATTTATGACGTGTTTGATCAGTTGAGGGGAGCTCAGGGGTTATCTAAGATTGACTTATGGTCAGGATATCACCAATTGCGAGTTCGGGAGGAGAATATTCCAAAGACGGACTTCATAAGCAGATATGGCCACTACGAATATGTAGTCATTCCTTTCGGTCTAATGAATACACTAGAGGTCTTCATGGATTTGATGAATGGGATATTTCAACAATATCTGGATTCTTTTGTTGTGGTGTTTGTCAACGAAATATTGGTGTATTCAAGAACAAAGGCTGAGTATGAGAAACACTTGGTGATAGTGTTAGAAATCGTGAGAGACCATCAGTTGTACACCAAATTATCAAAGTGATATTTTTGGATACAAGAGGTACGATTTCTGGGCCATGTTGTTTCTGAGAAAGGTGTTTCAGTGGATCTAGAAAAGATTGAAGTTGTTCTTTCTTGGAAAACTCCGAGGAATGTCTTTGAGATACACAGTTTTCTTGGTCTAGCTGGTTATTATTGAAGCTTTGTGCGTGACTTCTCACGACTAGCTTCGTCTATGACAGCATTGACAAATATGAACAGTACATTTCAATGGACTTAGGAATGTCATAGATATTATCAAGAGTTGAAAACCCATCTTACATCAGCAGCTATCTTGATCTTTCCAGAATCAGGACAGGGGTATGTGGTGTATTGTGATGCTTCGAGAATAGGGTTGGGTTGTTTTATCATGCAAGAAAACCATGTTGTTGGTTATGGGTCAAGGCCATTGAGGGTGAATGTGATGAATTACCCAACACATGACATGGAATTGGCTGCAGTCGTCCATGCATTGAAGGCATGGAGACATTATCTTATTGGGGAGAAATTTACTGTGTTTACGGATCACAAAAGCTTGAAACACATTTTCTCACAATGATATTTGAATCTGAGGCAGAGGAGATGGATGGGGTATCTTCAAATGTTCGACTTCGACTTGATGTATACACTGGGTAAGAGAAATTCGGTGGAAAATCCATTAAACAGGAAGTCGTACACTTAGTTAGCAAAAGAAGCTTCAGACGAATGGCAGTTGATGTCGGTCTTAGCCGACATGCATGTGGAATGTGAAAACTGAGGTGATGTTTTAGTTTTCTTTTTAGCCATGCATGTTCTTGATTTGGTGGGGAGAGTAAAGGAGGAATAGACATCCGATCTAGACTGTGTTGCAATGAGTTCAAAACTCAATGGTGGGGGCACCATTGAGGGATGGAAACTGGATGGGAGTTCAGTTTTGCGTTTTCGAGATCGGATAGTTGTACCATTAACTGCTTAGGAACAACTCTTTCATGCTTTCCACCATTCCAGATGGGATGTACATCTGGGTACACAAAAGATGTACAAGGCATTGAAGATGCAGTTTTGGTGGAGCGACATGAAATGGAAGGTGGCTGAGTTCATCTCGCGATGATTACCTTGTCAGTAGGTTAAAGCAGAGCATCAGAGACCAGTTGGTATGTTATAGTTCTCACTTATTCTAGTTTGGAAATGGGATCAAATAGTAATGGATTTTGTTACAGGTCTTCCAAGAATGGTTTGGAAACACGATGCCATTTGGGTGATAGTGGATCATCTGACCAAGTCTGCCCATTTCACCCCTATTCGTGAAACTCATATGGTGGAATATCTTTCAAAATTCTATATTCGGGAAGTGGTAAAGAGACATGGTGTACCTAATTCAATATTGTTAGAGAGAGATCCAAGGTTCACATCTCGTTTCTGGAAATCCTTACAACCATCCCTTAGGACTCAGTTGACTATGAGCACAACGTATCATCCTCAGACGGATGGTCAATCCGAGCGGACGATACAAACATTGGAAGACATGTTGTGGGCTTGTGTAATGGATTTTGGTGGCTCATGGGAGGAACATATACCCTTTGTGGAGTTCTCATACAATAACAGCTATCAAGCTTCAATACGCATGGCTCCATTTGAAGCATTGTATGGGTGTCTGTGTCGTTATCCTATATGCTTGGTGGAAATGGCTGAAACTTCACTAGTTGGGCCAAGCCTTGTCCAGGAAACAATAGAGAAGATTTAGTTGATACAAAAGAAGATGTACATGACACATAGTCGACAGAAATCCTATGCAGATCATCGCTGAAGACCCTTTTCGTTTACGGTGAGTGATCATGTCTTCTTGAGGATCTCTCCAAGGCTTATAAATCATCGTTTTGGTAAGCAGGGAAAATTATCTCCCCGGTATATAGGCCCTTTTGAGATACTAGAAGGAGTTGGCGAGGTGGAAAATCGGTTGGCATTACCACCACGGTTCAGTGCAGTGCATAATGTGTTCCATGTATCTCACTTGAAGAAGTATCAGCCCAATCCGGATCATGTGATCAGATGGGATCACATTGACCAAGAGCCAGATGGTTCATTGGTGCATATCCCGGTCTGTATTGTGGATAGGAAGCATAAGGTCTTGTGTGGAAAAATCATCGGTCTAGTGTTGGTTTTATGGAGGCATGGTCAGATTCATGAGGAGACTTGGGAATGCGAGAAAGATATGAAAGAGCAGTGGCCAGAACTCTTTCAAGCAATCGATGGTTTTATACTTTCCAAGGACGGAAAGGCCAATTGTGGGGAGAATTTAGTACCCCCGGTTTCTGGTAATAAACCCTTGTTTTATGCTTTTTAAGTGCATAAATTACATAAGAGATGTTGAGATATAGTTTGGGAGACTTTTAAAGTGAAAAAGGGAAAAATGTGGGGATGCACGGACTACGCATGGTTTTCAAAACCGTGCGGAAGCTATGCAGGTGATGGTCTCTTAGACAGACGAGAGCACATGGTTAGCGCACGGTTTGTCAAAAAGTGCGGAAAAATCGTGCGGTCACTTAAATTTAGATCTTAAAATTGTTGATCTAACTCGTTTTCATTTAAGTTCCTTGTTTAAACCTCCTATGCGGCCCTAACTTGGTATTACTCTCCTTTAAAGGTTGGAGTTCTTCCTCAAGTCATTTCAGAGGAGATTCAAAGGGTTCTCTTGACGAATAGAAGCTGGATCCTTAAGGTATGTGATCGCTCTTGAGGGTTTCTTTCATCTACTTAGATCTACTTCTCCTCTTCTCTCGTTTTCTTAGATCTATGCCTGTTATGGGTAGATCTAAGGGTTTGGATGCCAAATATGACAATATTTGGTCTTGGTTGTGCTAACAGGAGAGATCTTAGGAGGATTCTTCAAGTTTTGACACAGTGTTCTTTAGCATTATTCGACTGTTGGTTGGTTTCGCCCAAATTGTTGAGGTAGGTGGCCTCACTCTCGATTCCTCTTTCCTAGAACATAAAGGCTTAGATCAAATTGATTTAACTTCTTGGTTTTATTTTGGAATTGTGGTGAAAATCATGTTATAAATATTCTTTAGTGATGATTTATGGGTTTTGATGGAATTGTGGAAATTGAAAGAATGGTTTGTGAAAAATAACTGGGTTCCTTGATTTTCAAATGTTGATTTTACTATATGGCTTTTCTTGATTTGGAAAAAAGTTGGAAGGAAAAAGGTTTTCAATAAAAGGGTTGTTTTTTTGAAATGGTTTTGGCATGGTTGAAATGGTGTGGTTTTTGGGAATACTTGGTGTGTGTGTTCATATTGAATTTACGGGGCATGGTTGAAATATGACCTTGTGCTCGGTGCCAAAAGTGTAATGGCACATGGGGATTATTACCTTGTGAAGACTTGGTAGATCGAAGAGAGACCGCTCATGTGTATGGAACTATCATAATGATGCATGCATGGGTGATGATGTGATTATGTGGAATGAAATTTTTTTTCCAAGGTGGAAATGTAGTTTTGATTTGGGAACTTGGTTTTTGTTTCTTTTCTTGGAAAAGATGGTTTTTGGTTTGAAGAATGGTTTTTTTGGAAAAAATTATTTGATATGAAACATGTAATATTGTAAACTATTTTAGAACTATTTTATATAAATTGTTTCGTATAAATGTTCCAACATGTTTTATCCTAGAGGAATTGGTTGGGAAGTCATCGGGGAAAACCTACTGATTTTCATTACTCACCCCCTGCATTGGCACGTTGGTGCTTTTGCAGATGTCTTTTACCTGGATGTTGGCAAGGGAAAGGTGGCACAAATGTTTAGCACTACTTAGTGATTTCTTGAGCTATTGGTAGAGTTGGAGCATGGAGCTTGTGGAGCCTTGGAGTCTTATTTATCTTTGAGTCTTGGAGGCTGTCTTTCCGCTGTTTACTCTGTTTTAGTTTTGGTTTATGATGTTGAACATTGGTTTGTTTAAAATTGAATAAATGGATGTACTATCTTGTTTTGAAATCATACATCATATAGTGGTTCCTGGGAGATGCTTGTTTAGTTTTCGTTGTTGTTGGTTGCTTTCATTCAAAGGGTAAATCGTCCCCCATGTTTTTTAAAACCCTCCGGAATTTATTTCCAGCCTTTGGCACCTTCGGGATGTCGCTTAAGGCCATTGAATGACTCATTGAGCTCTCATGCCAATGAGAATTGGCTGGTCATTACAGAATCATCTAATCCTTTACTTGTATACTCGAATGTTCTTGTTATATATTTTTTGGACATATACCTGTGTTTTGATAACTATATATTCTAAGTGATGTTTCCACTGTGGTCGTTTACATTGTGTTTTGGGGTGCCCAAATGTATATTTTCTTACTCAACCATACATGGGTTTTCCCACATGTGTCATGTCTTGTTAATTCCATTTATGATTTGATGGAGTCCTAGTTAGTCCAGGACTATGTGGTTTATAGATAGAGACAAAATATTCAAGCTGTGTGATGACGACTTTAGACAGTTTTTCCTATACGTACCTTTCAGGTAGGGTTTCTTGGTGGATGATCTTTATGAACATGTGTTATATACTCTTTGTTTTTGGTGGGATTATATTTTAGACCAGATGTAATTTACTGCACTATTCATTCCTCTAGTACTATGTTGGTTGGGATATAGTTGTATTAATTCACTTGACTACTTAGTGTTTTTACATTTCATCATTTTTATCATGGAGATGTGTGTGTGTCTACGTGTACTATTTCAAATTCCTCCCATTTGTGGGATACAAATAATTGGTGCTAGTCTCCATCCCTTGGCCTATTGGAGGCGGTATTGGGGTAGTCATAGTCCCAACCCCTCTAGGATGGGTTGTGATATGTGCGGTTATAATCATGATAACATAATATACCCTCAATATAACATATTATATATAGAATTATACCAAATTTATGAATCACTCAATAGAATAACCCCTCAATAACAAAAAACGATAATAAATTAGTATGAAATACATTTCATATACAAAAAATTTATAACCCGGGGGAAACCACAGAAAATTTGTCATTTATATACTACAACACTTTATTTATTTTAAAAAATTCCATTAGTTTATAAAATATATTCAAACAATAATCTCCATAGATAAGATAAAATATAATATCAAAAGAAACATTAATATAGAATATGAATATAATATAAAACCAAATTAAATCATAAATAAAAAACTGAGATGAAGATTCAAAATATCTAATATAATTTTATATGAAAATAATGGCATTATATCAATGAAATAAACTCAAAACTAGAGAATTCCCATCTTATGAAATCAAGAATATAATAAAATTTCATATAATTATTTTTTGAGAATGAAACAATCAGTAATGGTTTATAGAAATAATGATAGAATGAAATTATTATTATAATGAAAATATAGATGAATTTTTCTATCCCCCCATTAATTCCTTATATAAGAGGATAGAAAACATTGATGTTCATACATTACTTGATCATTTTCACATATAAATAAATTTATTTATGTATCAAAAAATGATTCAAATTTCAAGAATATGAGGTATTATCTAATAAATAAAAGCGTATGGAAAGGCCTACCTAAATAATGTTAATCCATTTCAAATACATTTAATAAAGGAATATTTGGAAAAGAGATATAATTTTCACCACATTGACTCCATAAATATAATATTTTAGTCAAACCCTAACCCTTAGGATTGGCCACTATTGTTCACCGTGCATAATGAAAAAGAGAACATATAAGGGGATATGCAAGAATGAAGAAGTGAGGGAGAAAGATAGGGTTTCCTAATGGATTCATATTAAAATAAAGATTGGAATACCACTATATAAAGAGAATGTAATAGACATTGGCTATGACATAATATAGGTTCTCCAATCTAAAATAGAGGGTTGTAAATGAGTTCCCTATTAAAATATATAGAATAAAAAATACAAAGGTGAATTCTAGGTAATATGGAATGTTTCTTTAAAGATATACCAAATCATTCTACAATCATACACTAGTCACTGGACCCAAACATTATAACCTTCAACATTAGTATATATGGTACTACTGACCCTTCATCTATTACTGTTATTGAATTATAAAACATTTATTTTTAGGCTATGTGGTTCCCCTAATAATGTGCCATTGTCTTATATACTACTAGAATACAAATTTATATACTAAATGTTTTGGTTTAATGGTTTCTTATTTATATTTCAACCACGATACATGATACATCCCAATAAATTTTATAATCTCAGATCTATACTCTAATAAACATATACAATTAAAAAATTCAATAAATAACACAGATAAGTGGCATTAATATGTCACAATTCTCTTGAATATATAGATTTCCAACACTAAAAATTAATTCTATATAACTAATTAAGTGCACATAAACTCTATCATTAATGTAATACAACTAGAATCAATATTTATTAATAAATGGTCAAATGAAAACAATTTATTATATAGATAATTGAATACATAGGAAATAATTAATAAGGATGAACCTATATGATATTTTACCTTTATAAAACCATACACAACTATTTTTTTATATTATGAATAGAAGATATACTTATAATGAATGATAATGGTCCATTATATTCAACTACCTTCTCACCCATGTTATTTTTAAACCAAAATTATGGTCCTTATTTGACATTATTGACTCCTTTTATTTATGGCAACTATTAATGATTTCTAAAAGAGAAACAATTTATGAGAACTACATTTGTTACTATTTCTAAATTGGAAGAATTATTTAACAATTATAAATATGTTTACTTGAGGGATTACTTAAAATAGGTCCAAACAAGTTTGAATTGAGTCTATTTCATGTGTTGAAGGAATCTAAATGCATAACCCTATGAGGGGTATGATTATACATGGTTTTTTATTATATAAAAACTACTTCCCATTATATTAATCCCATCAATTTATAAATATCTTTATGCCGGTTTAATAGATCAACCATGATTACATTTAAATATTTAATACATCCCACCCCTACCATTTGGGATGAATATAATAATTATTAACACTGGAACTTTACCTCCATAAGGAATATGAAATCCAAGCATTTCAAATTAACAATTTAATAGCTTTCTATAGCAATGATGGATTCGGGTAATTGTACTATACATGGTAGGGATTAATATTTATGAAATACTAAGGTACCTCACTATTTTTGGTATATCTATTAATATTCATAAACACCTCTATAATAGATTAATACCTATGTTTTGGTTTTTTTAATTACTCCATACATGGTAGATAATTCAATATATCATTTTGAATATTTCATGGATTTCAGCATCAGTAAATAGTAGTTATATATTTAAAATTAGATAAATATAAATTCCATAGTTTCCCACATTCAAAAATTTACAATAAACCTCATTTTTCTGAATTAGAATAAATAATATATGGGATTATATTACATTATCACTACTTTCATTCATGGAATCCAATTTCTATTTCTTATCACTAGACATACCACCATTATCATTACCAGAAAAAATTAAACTACAATTAACCATATTTGATCTTTCTAGAACATCATCCACAAGAATAGCCTTAATTAAAACCTTATTATAATATTTTATCTAAAAATTGTTTATTAACAATAATTAGGATGCAAAACCCTTAATAAAAACATACAGTTTATTGAGTCATTGATGACTCGCTTGCAAAAAATTAATCAACATACCAATAAATTAATCATAACCATTTACAATTTAATTTTCTTATTAGATAATGATAACTACCATTTAATTATTCAATTATACAATCTCAAGATAATACCATTTAAATAAATATAGTTTTACAATGTTTTTATAACTCTCACTCATGCATTCAGGAATGAATGATGGTTTCTGAATGTGATCATACAATCATTAACATTAGGTGACTTTAGATATCTATATGAATTGATGGGATATTTAATCTTCTTCAACAAATCTATGGCCTCTTGATAATATTTATTACTATTGGAGTTAGGAGGGTAACTTTGATAAAAATACTAGACATAGTCTATAGTATGATATATATTTGTTTTTATAACTCCATATAGAGTTTATAAAATTCTTGAATCATAAATTTTCATATATAAGTTATTATATTGGATTCTCTATATGTTGTTACTTGAAAAATATATATCTCTAATCAATGAACCTTCCAAGTTGGAATAATATAAAATAATATATTTTATATTACTAAATCAAAATATATATTAATATTCCAAATATATAATCTTAGTAATATATCATTGTGTAACCTAAAATTGTTATAAAAACAAAATATATATCATTATTTAATTTAATTTATTACATCAAAACATCTCCTTGAAAAAAAAATTATATGGTAGAATTGTAATAAAACATGGGAATAAATCTTTTGCAAAATTAAAACGCATGGAAATGAAACAAAATTTATCTTAATATCCATGAAATTTTATAAATGAATATATTCAAAAATATTTATGTGTACTTTGAAAAAAAAATCTATAACATTTTAATTTTTTTTAAATATATTCCTTAAAAATAAACATAAACCATTACCATTATCATATTTAATTCATTCACAATGAATTTAGAAACATTTCCTAAAAAATTATAACCCAATAACTAATTCATTATAAAACAATATAGGTATCTCAATAAGAGATATAAAATTTAATAAAATCACATGACATAAATACATTATATGTACTTATATTATATCAAATTAAAATAGACAGTAACAACTAACTATAGCATATAAAAACCATAAATAATCAATCCCTTTAGTTCATCTAAAAATCAATATTAAAACCTAATTTAATTTCTAATATATTACATAAAAATTACATAATAAAATTCAAAAATATTTTTAATATTTATCTATTTCATAAAAAGACATAAAATTTAAAAATAAATAATAATATACAATGAAAATTTATAAAGCTCTATCTATCCAATTATGGTAATACATCATTACATGAAATTATATTTTCCTCAAATAATTTATTAATAATAAAAAAAATTTGAAAACATCAGGAAGAAAACACCGTAAATTAATATGTTTTATTCGATTTTATGGTCTAGATGCATGGTTCTTGTAGTGAAACAACCTACTCAAACCACCACATCACTCATATTATCGTTTCACAAGGCCTGAACTATATCCATGATCAAATCGGTTATTGAGAGGCCTTAACGGTATCAAAAAACACTAATTGGGAATGATTCGACATTATCAAACCAATATTCAATTTTATATCTTCAAATTTAGAACACAAAATGATATATTTAATCATTGGTTAATTGGGAAAGTAAAGAAAAATTTAATAAATACATACATTTATCCAAACATGCCATAAGAATTTAAAATTCAACATAAAACATATTATAGATCCATAAAAAATTATAATGTATTATATGAACTACATATATAAGAAGAAACCCAAATAATGAATGTTCATTGAGGTTGATACCTATATATCCCATGATAGAAAAAAAGTTCAAAAACCATGAAAATTAAATCTAACTGACCAGATACAAACACCACATCCAATCCCCATTCACTCATATACTATCAATGAAATATTTCAAATAGGATGGCTTCATGCTCTATAGATACATATGACATAAAGACTACATTAAAATTAAAATTTATATATAGGGTGTTATCGAATGCCTAGTTGTATACCATGAAAAATAAACACATTACTTATTTTTTCCAAATATATGGTGCACCTATTTCCTTGAAGACTGTGAACATTATATCGATGAAATTAAGATTATAGAGTACCATACAACATGTTAAATATGATATTGGGGACTCCATAGTTTACATGATTGATCAATCACTTAGGATATATGATCCTTCAAAAAAAATATCCATATTCCAATGAAGTGGTTGTGAGACCATATCACTATATGTAGGATACAAATTATATCAATTATTAATTAAATGAAATTTAATACATAAAAATATTAAGATCCATCATTGAATTTTGCCATCCTTTAAAAAAAATTCTATCTATAAAGCTAATTACTAAGTATCTAGATCCCTTTTTAATTTTAAATTATATTTTTCACGGAGCCAACATGGACACCTAGGGCCAATTTGTGGTTTTTTATTTTTTTTATTACATGAAGTATTTTTTCCAAATTGTGATCAATGTCCCTATAGAGAAATCCCATAGATGTTCTCAATTTATGTATGAACTTGAATCGTACCTCTGACATAGACTCTCTAGATGAGATGATTATTGGTATAAATTTAGGAAAAAAATATGAATTTTTGAATAATTAAATATTAACTACAATATGAACATTACACAACTAAAAATTAATTATGCAGTATGGATCATTTAGTTTGATAGAGAATGAAATTCCATTATATTTCCATATATATTATGCGGCTTGAATGAATTATTTGGTTAGATAATAAGGTTCATTCATGGATTAAATGACTATATGTTGTTGATATTCATTATGTTATTAGTGATTCAATTTCCTTCACTTTTCCATACATCATATATGAACCGACACCCTTATGCAGTTAATGAATTATGAGACATTGAAATATATAGGATCTTGTTAAACTTGGATTGCATATGTAATTATATTATAATATTACTTTATAGAGGCATTGATCTAATATATTTTTTCTCTCATTTTGTTCAAATAATGGGATTCTTAAGTAAACTCCTAGATCCTATATAGCCTAGTTCCATTATGTGGCTATATAATTGGATTCTATCATTGCATCCTTGAACTTATAATGTCTAGTTACAATATAAATTCAACTAAATTAAACCTTAAATGGTCACTATGATCCTTTATAGCTTATATCTCTTAATAAAAGGGAGAAGCAGATTCACTCACAACCACATCTATCTTATTTTTCTAGGCTCACTTATGTGTTTCAATAATTTCATTCATTTATCTTTTCATAAATATTATAATTCCCTACTCTATAATAAGTTATAATAAATAGATTTATTCATATATTATTACACTTTATGGAACCTAGACCCCTTATACGATAGTAAAATGAGGTTCCATCCTAGCCACCAAGACCTAATGTTTCCCAACACACATATGTGATAAAAGAACATGATTCATTCAAGACCACAAAAAAAATATTCAATACAGTTCCATTATATGGTCATTAAATAGAAGACATTTGTATTTTCAAGCCTATTATAGAGTCTATTATATAATTCCTCAATAGGGGTGATTTTTTCCTTATAAAAAATTTAGGGTGATTTAATTTTAAAAGGCATGAACTTCAAGGAATCACATTTTTAGAGAAAGTTTCCAGGAAATAAGAATATAATATGAACTCCTATTTGAAAACATATTATACAATCCTAAAATGGGGAGACCATTTATCATAAATGGAAAGCGGTCCTAAACTCTTCAATAAACACCCAAATACATATCATTCATAAAAAATCATAAAAGGATGCATAAAACCTAAAAATTTCATATTATATTATCTCATATATCTATTTCATAATGTATTTTCCATCTTATAAAAACCCATTTCACAATAACCCCCCCCCCCCCCCCACTTGTAAAACAAATCATTATGAAATTAATGATATCTTGTGAAATATAATAATCATTTCACGAGGCTCTATCTATGCATATGTTATCATATGTGGTATCACTTTTATGAAAGTATTATCTTCAAGTATGTTTATGAATAATCCAAATAAAAATATCCTCTCGGACACCCCATTTAAATCAAACAGATACCACATTGGACTCTAGGATGGTCATCAATATGTCCTAATCCAAACAATTTCTAGGTACCTTTAGTCATATATTTCATTAAACATGTCATTATAAAACTAAAATTAGTCACAATTATATTACTAAAATTCACATAATTGAACATATTTGATAAAACTTCAAACTAACATCATTTTTCATAGATATATAAACCTAACACTAAAATCATTTATCCATGTTTCTTAACTAAAATGTTTCTCTATTAATTTAGTTAAAAATGGGTTTATCTAAAGAATGAAATATAAATATTATTTGACAAAAAAGGTATAAAACATGTCAGATTTGTATAACAATATATGTCACATCATTGGTGTTGGATTCATTCCCATAAAAGGAAACACAAAATTCGACTTTCACACGAACATAAATGGTATGATGTTCCTCATTATATGTAACTAAATGACATGGGATTTGATTTGATTTATAGGGATATGTAGGAAACCCCTTTCACTAGCTACGTATAAACTATTAAAAAAATCCACCTCCCTATATGATGATAAATTCCAAATTTCATACCTATATTACTAATGAATTAACTAATTAGGGATAATAGAGAATATCTCATATATGAAATGTTCTCAAAATTTATTATCATTAATCATTTTCTTTCCTGATAACAGTATGTTTGTATTATTACTAAGAAGGAATTGTTCGATATAAATAATATAAGAAAGAATTGGAATAGGTTACAACAACAAAAATTTGAAGAGAAGATCTATCATCATCGCATTTTATATATTTAATATCCCATATCTCATTAATTTTCTTTAAAAACCATTCACTATTATAAATTATGCATTGGGAAGTAGAAACACTATAGTGATGAAAAATGTTTTTGACCCTGATGTAAAGTCCTTTACTCTATTAATATATTGATGATTATATATTTTGATTTCTGATTCTATACTAATGGGTTTCATGAGGAATTAAAATATTTTCCTCCACGAACATATAATAAATCATACAATATCACTTCCATGATTGGGGAAATGATATGATGAATTTAATTAAAATTATTATACCATTAGTATCACCATGAATATATTATTATGATTTTATGACATGTTATACTATAAACCCCTTAATATGGTTATCAACCAATATATAAGTTTATCATAATGTAATAAATGACATGGTGTGGGAATATATTCATAATGGAATCATTATTTCCGTAAATAATTATTGTTTAAGATTAATGTTTTTGAAAGAATCACTTATAAGAATTAAGTGATTAAAACTACACCCATCATAATATCATGGATTATACATTAGTGGAATGAAAAAATATCAATATATTAAACTTTTTGGTAGTATATCCCTGAATAAAATAAAAACTCACCTTCTTTTTCATGGGAAAGTAATGGACTGGTCCTTTTAGAACATCTTTGTCTGGTATGAAATATCTAGTACATGTTAGTTTATTTCACCTATAATAGATAATTATCATGTATGATAATACTCAATCTAATGTTCCTCTTTAGAGTGCAATGTGACTGGTAGGCATCCATCTTATTCACATCTATATAGTTGATTTCAGGCTAGAACTTCTTCATCTAAAACTGTACCATCTAATTCTAATTCATGAACTATGTGGTTTCATAGTAGGAGGATTACACAGAACTTATAATAATAAAATTAACTTTTAAAACTCCATAAGAACATAAACTCAAATGTTTTTAAATTTTTAATATTGAAATGATTCTGATCATAATCATGGAAGAATAATTTCCCCCAATATGATCTTTCCACTAACTCATATTTTTAGTTGACTACCTTTAATATATTTTGAATGATATTAGGATATCACTTCATCGAAGGCCTCATAAAACATTTTATAAATAGTCTTTAAAACATCTTTAAATCTAGATTTGTATAAAGAAATTAAATTCATTAATTTTTATGTTTTTTAATAATCAATTCATCATCATTACACTTATTGTATTTACAGAATTTATGTAGTGTTCCTCAAGTTGTTTCCTAGTGTACAAGCAATCATGTCTCTCGGACCAGTAATATTTACTGTATTTCCTTTATATTATAGATTGAAACTCTCTATATTTTCTGACATTATAAATATCTTTCAAGTAACATAAAATTTCTTCTTATATGACACAACTTCATACTTCTCTATTTGGTTGAAATTTCAATATTGTTTTTCATTTTAAACAATATATTTTTCTTTATAGTTTTTTTCAGATGGAACTTTATTCTGTAATCATCATATTTCAATTTATGTTATGCTTCTAACTGCTCTACT
Organism: Viscum album; assembly: GCA_963277665.1. Classification (NCBI taxonomy): domain Eukaryota; kingdom Viridiplantae; phylum Streptophyta; class Magnoliopsida; order Santalales; family Viscaceae; genus Viscum; species Viscum album. The sequence goes on from OY728166.1 coordinate 400,372,551, forward strand.
TAGTATAAATTCATATTTGTATCTTCCCAAAAAATATTATCCTGGGATATTCAGATATTTTTCTATATATAAAAATGATGAAATAGTCTTCAACTAGAGTAAAAATGCTTTTTTTATTACCATACAGTGTCAAATTACATATTTATAGATCAACATTTATAGAAAATTCCATGACATTATAACAGAAAACCTTGTATAGTTTTCATCTTCATTATTTTGTAACATTAACAATATATAAGTTGTTACTATTTATAAAAATCTATAGTTATCTTCAGCTTGAACTATTAATTTTTTTTAATCTAGATATAGGATACATTTATGATTTGTATTGTATCGTCTGAAATTATCATCTCTAAACATTAAATATTACACCACACTTACTACAATAGTTTTTTCATGAACATTATAAAAACATATTCTAGAATATTTTTATAGTTTCATTATTCAATGAATTATCATTATCTAATGATCATTTAAAGAATTATTCTCTTTATAACATTCAGTAAAATTTCACTTCATTCCTTTATTATATTTATGGTGAAACTAATAGTGTAAGGTGAAGGTCACCATATGGTCCATAGAAATGAATCATAGGAACATTTTTATTTCATTACTCTCCTTTTTCATTTTGATAATCCTAGTTCCTTAAACATCATTTCTAATGGAATTACCTTTTTGATTTCATTCATTAGTATATCTTTTATATATATCTAAGTATTAAATATTATGGAACGTACTTCTTTAACTGTAAATGTAATTTTTTTATTCATAACTAAAAACTCTCCTTATTCTGTTAGAATAATTATCCTCATGTTTTTAATAAATTATTATCATCATATTGAAATACCTCACTCATCTTTCATGATCCTTCTTCTATTGGTTCCTCATTAATGAAAAAAAATTGGTGATTTTTTCGGAGATTCCATTGGAACCATCTGTTTGAAATACTCATTGAATTACGTGATAATATTATATATAAAACAAATTATATCATTAACATAATCATCATATTATAGAATATTCAATATCCCCAATTTTATTTGTATATCAAACCCAAAAGAATTATAGAATTTCATTTTCACCCCCCTTGTTAATACTCAATTCAATGTATCATTATACCATAAAATCTATGTGCTGAAATAATTTTCTATCCCCCATAATTATATGAATATTAATCCCCCTTTAGTGAATTCTTTGGGTGACAGAGGAATATTCTTCAGACCATTTCTTATAATTGTATTTTATTCCATTAAATTGATATTCATCCTTGAACTTATTGAAATAATGATAAAATCACCATTATAAAAAAAATATCTGAAACCATGAAAATATACATCTACATTATCCATTATTACTATATAAAATATTATTGATTAACTCATACATTAAATATTTCAATATAATTTACTAGGTGAAGGGAGCTTTTATAAAATCATTATTTATTGAAAACGTCATCAAATTTTCATTTGACCTAATTTCCATTATCCCACTCCAAAAAAATGACAAAAAAATCATTAAAACATATAATTTATTTTTTTTTTCTCCCTTAGTAAGGTAAGACATGCTTTTTTATCAAAAAATAAATCAATTTACCCATTTTTCATTAAAAATTAATTTTGTATGATGATCGATGTATAGAAAATATTTCAAAAATACTGTGAAAACCTGAAAAATATATGGATTTCATATATCAAAAACTTCTCCGTCACCATATAAAGATTCATTATTTGTGTGGTTTATGGTTTAAATGACTGGAACATCAAAATCATGGATCATCTTTATTAGATTTCATTTATCAAAAAACACCACTTTTGCTCAGGGATCCACACGAATAAAATCACATATAATTCCATTTTAAAATTAGGTCCTCTAAAATATATAATGGAAGAAACATGAACCACATTCATCATTAAATAGAAACACAAGACTGATATTATTTTCTCAACCAATAAGATCCTTTCTCTTTGAAGTTTTTTTCTCCATTCCTTCACCCTTATAATCGAATGATATAATATTAATGGGGGGCATCTATTTAACATCGTTAAAAAATTTTCATCATTATGTGGTTGTTTATTTATAACCAGATATTTCCTGAAACATGAACATTTATTATTTTCTTCTTCTTATAAATATCTTTATTCTATAAATATTTGTGTCCATTAAACCGTTCAATCATTTACAATATATTCAAATTTCATCTTAGATGTGTTTTATTTATAGAACCACTACATCCATTTTGATAATTACTATTTAATATAAATTCATCTATTATTATACTAACATTATCATGATATTTCAACTGTTTTTCCATCCATCTTTAATCTTTCATATAGTGTCTTATATTTTAATAATTTAATCATTAGAGGTAAAATCTACTGTAATTTTACTTCATCGTCAGAGATGTATTCTATCATTCTAATCGAATTATGTATTTATTTTATTAATTGATTTTATTATAAGATAATTCTATGATTTTCATTAACATTTTTTTAGAGTTTTCAACTATTTATGAGGTTTAATTATCATCCATATTATTGGAATCGTCTCATGGTCATAAAACCCATTGAAACATTCATTTACATGAAACATTCTATGAATCTTCTGATTTATTAAACATCAATTTAGACTTACCACCTATCAACCTATCAAATTACTTTTTCTTTTTTGTCTTCATAATGTTATTAAATGTTGAGTTTCTCTTGATAAATTTTAACCTCCAGTTTTCTTTACCATGTCCTCTCATTCACAACATCGATATTAATTCTCAAGATACTAAAATCTATTAAATGTTGGTAGATTGTTAATTTTTATGAGGGTTGGGTATACTTAGTTGAGTTTACTTATCCATTAAATTTTATACAATTTAATTTTTCCATTATTAATTATTCATAAATTGAAATATTGTTCCTAATATGAACATAAGTGTGTTCCAAATATCTATTACATCAAATTTATCTAATAAGAATTTTCTTATTTCATTATAGTGTACATTGACTGGGGGAGACTTATTCTAAAAATTATTTATTCTAGATATTTATTTTCATCATCCATTTATTTTTATGAAATTCCTTCCTTTTCCATTTCTAAAATCCACATTTACATAAGATGTGGATTTCTTACTATTCATGACCCATTTTTTCAACAACTATAACCTTCAATAAAAATATGAGATTTTAGTGAAAACATATTCATCAGAACATGGAGTAAAATATTTATTTATCTTTTCAAATGTTAATTCTTTTGAGGATATAATATTAATTCATTCATTATATTGAGTATTTCTAAAATTAAGACTTTGCTCATATATATTATTGTAAATTCTTTTCTCAACTTCACGTGAAGATTCAGTTGAAGTAGCTTCCATGTTTCTCAATCTCATATCTTATATAAGGAACATTAAATTGAATGAGTTCTTATAATTTTAAAGACACCTCACTTTATTTTTATATGCATATTTTAACTTTTTATATATTTTTTCTCCTGTATAGTATCCTATTTCATGTAATGATATAATTAGTTTACTCATTTTCCCATGATATCTAATTGATTATTATTAACGAAGATAATTTATTTCAAGGAATACATTAGTTCATGGATCATATACAAAACAACATCCTCTGAAACCACATCCAAACAAAAGATACATTAAATTATTTGTTCCACAATATTTAACATTTATTGATAATTTAATACCTTCTCATCATTCCATTTTGTGACTTTACTTAGAGTTTTATACTCTCACAATTTCATTCCTAATTCATTACTTATCTCATCAAGTTTTTATTTTATCTATGATATTTCTTCATATTTTCCATGGATGTATTTATGTGTATACCTAATAACATCATCACCTAAATTTCCAATGTATGATATTATTTTAAAATTAAAATAATCTCTAGTTTCACCTAAATCATTCATTTTAAATCATAGAAAAGTTATCTTGGAGGATTGTTTTCATTAAATTAACATGAGTTCTAACAAAAAACATTAAATTATGATTTTGGTGGATCCTCCATCTATTTATTTTGAGAGTCTATCATTCATTTCATATTATATTATTTCTTCTTTGGGTTCATTATTATTACGACCTGACCTTAAATATTACATATTCCATAATAAAATGGATAATTCAAAATGAGTATCTTTTCTGATTTAGAGTTTTATATAATTAGGTCATAACATTTACATAACAACATGAATATTACATGTAGAAAATTCTATTCAGTATAAATTTTTAATAAAATAAAAACTCTTTAAAAATGGAGTCATATCCAGTTCCATGATTTAGATGGTAAAATTTTTTCATGATACCATCCTTCAAAATTATTCATCTTTAAGTCTTGTGGAAAAAATTTCAAAAACATGGTATGCACATAAAAATTTCAGTAAGGGATATAAAATAAGGAATGAAAACATTATCCAATCAATAAGTACAAAATAATGAAACCATACGTTTCAATCATAACAAACATCATGAAATCATCAGATTTATGAACAACACATACAAATAATAAATTATAAAGGTAACATATGTCATAAATAAAATACATATATTGTAGAAATAATAGATACAGAGGGAGTCACATTTGGAATACCCATCATAGTATATTCCCTAAATCTCTTAGGATAAGCGTTAACGTTTACCTCTATCACGTTACCCAATGCATTGGAGAGCTATATCCGGATCACCCTCCCTAGGTTTATCACGGAACCACCCATATACGTAAAATATTCCCAATATCTATAACATATTAATACCCCATAAATCAAACATAATGGAAAGATAAAATTTCCACATTTCAATCACAATATACCATTTCAAGATATTGACATAATCAATGCTTTATCAAACCATTTTCAAAACAATTTAAAACAGTTAATAAAGTGATTTTTAATCGAATTGTACCATACCAATTTAAAGCTTTTAATGTAATTAATATTTTATAACATTACTGTCTATATTAATAAATCATTGTGATCATATTTAAAACATGGACATTAATGAGAAATATTTATAATAATAAATCCTTAAAACATTTAAAACGATATTTTAGTTAAAGTGTTTTAACAAAATGAGAGATGCTTGAATACAAATAATTGAGGAATAAAAATAATCAAAACTATATAATATAATGAGAATAAAGGTATTCATGTTATAATATTCCAAAGGATAGTATATACAACATGTCAAAGTGAATTGGTTCATAAAAGTAATAAAGTCTCAATGGATTGTATATTAAGAAGAAATCCCTTAAAAACTGTATCCTTCGATTAAGGATAAATAAATTATAGAATAATGTGTGAAAAATAATAATACAATCAATATATTTGTAAATTATGTGTGAAAAAATAATAGGATAGTCAAACATATTAATATCATGACATAATCAAGAAGTAGAAGTTTAACCCAATGAATTGAAATGGGGTAAAGAAGTTCTCTAATAGAAATTTGACAGCTTAACGGTGTCACTTTAAAATTCGGAAAATGAATTGATGAGAGAAAAAATGGTATCTCATCAAATGGAAATAAAATTTACAGCAATAAGGATATAGAATAACATATCCCATCAAATAAAGATGTAAATTGGAAGACATAAAAAAATAATTCTTTTAAAAAGGGGAGGGTGAAAGGTTCCTTTACCGATTTGGTAACTTACAAAACATACACCCCATGAAAGACGGATCATACAATGAAGATGTAAATACACAAAAATTTAAGTATATTACCAAATTAATACAATAATGGGAATTACATAAACCACACCGAAGGAAAATAGTGGCAATATAGCGTAAATCTTTTGGGAATAAATAGTGAGATAAAAACCCCTTTCCATGTTGAAATCTATTGATTCATATGACCAAAAGTTAATAACCACCAAATGAATCACAGAATACCATGAATATAAATAAAATCATGATAATATATATCAAATGTCAGCACACAAAACACCATATTCAATAAATAAGTGGTGAACAATGGAAATCTCACAGAATGAAAAATGAGATAAGAAATCACTTACCTCAAGTCCAACTTGACTCGTATGTTCCTTGTTCTTCCTAAATAATAAAATTATGTTTATTTATAATTGATTCATAAAATTTTTAATTTTTATCATTACTTTTATATCACTTATTACATTGTAATAACAGTTAGTTAATTATTTTAATTCATATTTGAAATTTTGTCAATGTTCGGAATTTGAGTTAATAGTGAACTTTTTATAATTATAATTTGTCCATGTGGTCAAAACTCAATTATCTCCAGAATGATATTAATAATTTAGATATCATATATATCATATATATATCCAATGTATATATATCTATATATTTATAATAATTCAAAAAATTTGGAAATAAGAAAGGAAATGCACCATTCATGGATACGGTAAGTCGTACATACGCATGAATGCTAATTTCTTTTATATTTAATATTTAATGTAAATAATAATTAATGATACATAATATTATAATATACTATGAAATATTTGTCACATAATTTCATTAACTCCATCTTTATACGTTCTATGTATGTCATGAACGAATCATATCACCTTGAGGGGGTGGTTGTCAGCACTTCCTCAAATGAAATTATTGTGTTTACACATATTGGAAATCATAAAGATAAGTTTGTAAATAAAAATTAAATAATAATTTAAAAAAAACATAATATATATCATATAAAAATAATGTTTCATAAATATGGCCACCATGAGAGGCGGTAGGGGATAATGAACAAGCATCGCTTCGTGACACATTAGTTTTCCATCCACAGAAACAGTATGTTCTTAACACTTAAAATAGAGGTGTTTTTATGTTTGTTTGAATAATTCTCATAACAATATCCATGTATATTGAGGATACTGTTTTTGTTCTAAAATAACCCAATAAACATATTTTAGGGGATTGAGAATTAAAATAAAACAAAAGATCTTAAGAGAAGACTTTACCTTTAAATCGGGTAACTCCCTTTGGTTTGAACCGAAAGGGTTTATTGAAGTGATTTCTGCTTATGGAATGGCTTCTAGGATTAAGAGATGGGTCTTTGGAGCTTATTTTATCTTAGTTTTTATGCGAAAAAGTCTTGAGATGTGTGGGGATGGGTTAAGAAGTGGGTGCTTTTTATAAGGGAGTGGAGTGGCTCTTTAGAAATGTTTGAAAGAATTATTTTATTTTAAACTCATATTAATTTTAAAAAGATAAAATAATCATTAAAATAAATTTTAATATCACTCAAGGTCAAATTAAAATAATACAATAAGAATTGGACTCGTTTTGGATATTTTTTTAATATTTATAATCTTATTTATTTAAATCTTTTATTAATGAGGTAAATATAGTATCATTATTGTGTCATAAATAATTTAATTTATTTATTGTCCAAAAAGTATAAAAAAATTCCATGATATATTAAATCCTTTACTCATTCCAAATAATATTTATAATAAAAAATATAACTTATATAACCCCATGTCAATTTTTTTTATTAAAAGATATTTGTTAATGTAATTTTTATCATTACTTTAAACTAATTAATATAACGTGTCATTATTACTCCAATGTGGCTCTATGTGTTCCCAAATTCAATCCAAGGAGGACCATGGTCTGATATATATCATCTAATAGGATTAAGACAAATGTTAGGGTAATTTAAAAATATTATAATTTTACATTTTACCCTTATTTATTATATTTCCTCTTTAAACATGGAAAATTAAATATTTACTAAAGTAAATATTTAAAATGTATAAAAATTAAAGTTACCTATTTACACAATTTTTACCTACTGATTCAAAATATGTATTTCATATTTACAAATTCAAAACACAGAAGTGGAATAAATAAATTTAAAAGTAATTCCACTGTCAAAACAAAAATCGTGTTTTTAAAAAATAATAACTTTCAAAAGATTGACACTTGTTTATATCCAATTTCAAAGTGAAATTAATTCCAAAGTCCATCATTGGATTAAATGGTAAAAAAAATATTCTAATTACTCTTTAGAACTAATTAAAAATATAATTTAACAAGATAAATAAATCATATTAATAGGCACTTTTTAATTTTAATACAGTATTTTTTCACTATTCATTAATAAATGAAAATTATCATGAAAAATACCAAAATTTCATCCAAATAAAATTTTGGTGTCTCAATTCTAAGGAAGAATATTATTTTGTCAAATAAAACGTATAAAAATGGCCAAAACTATAATTAAAAAGGGTTCTCCATCAAAAGGTGGTAAATTGACCTTTTAAAGAATATTAGAATATTTATTCTTAGATTCATTCACATTTTAATCCTCTAAATTTTATTGGATAAATGTAAAAATATACAAAAAAATTTATAATCATATTTTAGTTAGTTCTATTCAAACTTGATAATAGAATGGCTAGGCATCCGCTTCCATTTAAAATAATAATATTATATGATTAGTGTGAAACGTAAGATTCATAGAAACCCATTGTTGCGTATCGGGTACACCATCGAACATAGATTCCCATTTTAAAGTAAATTTAAGATTTTGTTCACAAATATTAACAAATACAAAAAATTTATTATTTATTATTTATCTTGTATGTTACATCCATCCCCCCATTTGGGGAATTATGTCCTCGTAATTTTAAAACTGGGCTTGGAAACTTCATTAAAAGTCCCACATAAGAAAAGAGTCAGTATAAATATCAATTTAAAAGAATGAAATAAAAGAACAAAGGTAACAATAGATAACCCATTCTAGGATTCTATATAGGAAAACATGGATATAGAAGAGAGAAAAAATGGTTATGTTCTGATGGAGAGTGATAGAAAACATGATTTGGAGAATGATAATCACCAGAAAATCACAAACTTATGATGTGTTAAACAGTTTTTTATTAACTAGTAGGAAATGACAACCAAAAGTGTTTTTGTTTTACATTTTATTTCATAATTTTGAGAAATTAATTTACTACATAGAATAAGAACATAAGGAAATATACTTACCCTCATGTACTATTTCATCCTTCAATAAGTGTCTACCAAAAACTATTCATTTCTCCAAACATTAAGCATTCAACAAGAATAGGTCACGTCAAAAGTAAAAGAATCATCTTCTAGAGAATCACATAATCCACAAAAGAAGAAATATATATTTCATTTTTCTTTATACATCAACTAAAACCAAAATGGTTAGTACGAGATCATATAATCCTAAAAAGGATAATCCTTTATAAAAAAATACTACTCTTAATCTCCACAATTAATAAACATGTATCCAAATTTCAAGAAAGACCATTAAATACATAATTTTCTTTAAAATTATTCAATATAATCCAAACTAAGATTGAAACCAAAAACTTAGAAGGATTTATTCTCATAGTCTTCCATAGTAAATCATAACATTTTACTCCAAATACATAGTCTACTCTTAAAGTCTCATACTGAATCATAATTATCCAAATCACATATTTTCTTTGATAGGATAGTCCTTTCCAAAAATAACCCAATTCATTATATGTACACAAAAAAACATAGTTTCATACAAAAACAATTTCAACCATTATTCCACAATTGAAATCCCATAGTATTATATCTTCCATAGGTATATAATGTTTACTAAAAAGAGAGAACACCTTCCACAACATCCTTAATCACATAATCCCTAAATCATTTTTTTATACTAGGTAAATCCATTTGATAAATAATTAACTTCCCAAAATCAACTAATTATTATTAAATAAAATCATTTATCTATAAAAAATATGTCATACTAACCAGGGACTTCACATAGTCTAGTGAAAGGTAATAAATCCCAATCGCACTTTGGTTGTGGGTTTGATTCTCACAGCTTTGTTCATCGTGACCGGTTGTCATACGGTTACATATTGTAATTTTTATAAAACTACAAAATAACCCTAACATGTTTTAACCACAATGGCTTCCTTATACCACTCATTGTCTTCCCAATTCATTATAATCTCAACATCTTAATTCTTTAAGTCTTATTTCACCAATATATGATAAAATAAAATGATCCCCAAAATGAATAACATCATATCTCTATTATGGTGTCCATTTGGTTTCATTGTCATCTTGTTCACATAGGTAGATGGTTCATTCATTGCAACAGAGATTTTTATATCCTTAAAAATAATTTTCCTCCTTCATCCAAATACACCTTGTACAACATGGGTCATATGGGAGTTCACAGAAAAAATAGTTTTTGGAAAATAATCATGTATGTCATATAATTTCAAAAAATATAATAAACCAGGATCTCTATAAAACAATTGGACCAAATTTTAGTAGATACATTAAATTAAAGGTTCTTCTAAAGTACCATTAGTATGTACTGGGAGACTATATTGTAAAAGCAAATATAAATAGGTTGCACAAGGGTCTCCTTCTTCAGAACCTTTTTCAAAATCATAACATGATTCAAAATATTGTGATAATGTAAAAAAATTATAATTCTTTGAAAATATTTACCCTTATTGAAAATATGAGATTATTGTGAAAATATGATTTCATTAAATACAACCCATGATCCACGTTGATATCAGGGTTTAGTGGAGGTGTTTGATATCTCAAACAATTTCTTGCAAGTGAGTTGTATATTATAAAATGTTTCACAATCATCTGAACATGACATTACAATAATTATTGAATATAAGTCATCAAGAAGAGATAGGAATGTCATTTCAGATCATCCTCCATAAATCTGTACGTAACTTTCCTTGATCTTAAAAAGGTTATAAAACAAGGATTTAACTGAATTAATAAACATATGGACTAACCATCTCTTTAACAAAAACTCTTAATCCCTATAGTTATCCAAACTGACCTCATATTCCAACTATAAGGACTCGGCTTTAAACATTACATAATGTATAATTAAATGGATAATTGACAATGGGGATCATTTCAGGTTTATAGATTTAGAGAATTAGTTCATAAAATTTACATAACAATATGAATATTAAATGTATATAATTCTACTCTGTATCTATTTTTTTAATAAAATAAAAACTTTTGAAAAAAACTCATGTCTATTTCCTTGTTTTAGACAGTATTAATTTTCATTGATCTCATCCTTGACCCTTATTCCTCTTTAATTCCTCAAGAAAACGTTACAAAAACTGGGGTGATCATAAAAAATTATTAAGGGATATAAAATAAGGAATGAAAACATTATCCCATCAATAAATACAAATCAATGATACCCTACTTTTCAATCATAACATACCTCATGAAATCCTTAGATTTATGAACAACACACAGAAATCCTAAATCATAATGGTAACTTACGTCATAAATAACATAATTACATTATAGCTAGAATAGCTACAGAGGGAGTCACATTTGGAATTCCCATCACAGTATATTACCTAAACCTCTTAGGAGAAACATTAATGTCTACCTCCGCCACGTTACTCAATGCATTGGAGAGCTATCTCGGGCTCACCCGCCCTAGGTTTATCACGGAACCACCCATATACGTAAAAAATACCCAATAACCATAACATATTCATAACCCATAAAACAAACATAATGTAATGATAACATTTCCACATTGCAATCACAATATACCATTTCAAGATATTGACATAATCAATGCTTTATCAAACCATCTTAAAAACCATTTAAAAAATTTAATAAATATATCTTTTAATCAAAGTATCTCATACCAATTTGAAGCTTTTAAAGGAATTAACGTTTCATAATATTAATGTCCATATTAATAAATCTTAAAAACCATTTTTAAAACATGGACATTAATGGGAAATATTCAGAATAATAAATCCTTAAAACATTTAAAATGATATTGTAGTTAAAGTATATTTAACAAAATGAGAGACTCTTGAATATAAATAATTGAGGAATAACATTAATAAAAACTTTATTATATCATGATAATGAAGGTATTAATGATATAATATGCCAAATGATAGTATATACAATATCTAAATGTAAATTGGTGTATAAAAATAACGTTGTCTCAATTGAATGTAAATTGAGACAAAATACCCCAAAAAAGTGTATCCTTAGATTAAGGATAACTAAATTACATAATAATCCGTGAAAAATAATAATAAACTAAATATAAGTGGATATTAAGTGTGAAACAATCATAGGATAGTCACACGTATTCATAGCATGACATAATCAAGCAGTAGAAGTTTAACCCAATGAATTGAAATGGGGTAAATAAGTTCTATTATAGAAATTTGACAACCTAAAGGCATCAATTTAAAATTCATAAAATTATTTGATGAGATAGAAAAGGTTATATCATCACATGGACATAAAATTTACAGCAATAAGGATATAGAATAGCATATACTAACATAATAAGATGTAAATTAAAAGACATAACAAAGTCTTTTAAAAATATGAGGGTGAAAGGTTCCCTTACCAATTTGGTAACATACGAAACATACACCTCATGAAAGACATATCATATAATGAAGTTGTAAATAATAATAAATTTAAGTATGTTACATAGTGAATACAATCATGTGTAGTACATAAACCACACAAAAGGAAAATAGGGGCAATATAACATGAATCTCACGGGAATAAAAAGTGAGATGAAAAACTCTTACCGCGTTGAAATCAATCGATTCGTATGGCCAAAAGTTAATAACAACAAAATAAATCACAGAATAAAATGAATAAAAAAATAATAATGATAATATATATCAAATGGAAGTACGAAATACTCCACATTCAATAAATAAGTGGTGAACATTTGAAATCTCCCAGAATAAAAAGTGAGATAATAAATCACTTACCTCATGTCCCACTTGACTCGTATGTTCCTTGTTCATCCTAAATAATAAATTTAAGATAATTTATACTTGATTCATAGATATTTTAATGTTTATTATTACTTTTATATCACTTATTACTTTGCAATAACAGTTAGTTAATTATTCTAGTTCATATCGGACATTTTTTCGATGTTCAGAATTTGAGTTAAACATGAACTTTTTATAATTACAATTTGTCCAGGTGGTCAAAACTCCATTATCTCCAGAATGATATTAATGATTTAGAGATCATATATATAATATATATACAATTTATATATATATATATATATATAATAGTACATAACATTTGGAGATAAGAAATGAAATTCACTGTTCATGGAGACGGTAAGTCGTACGTACGCAGGAATGCTACTTTAATTTCTATTTCATATTTAATGGAAAGAACACTTAATGATACATAGGTATATTATAATTCCAATATAATATCATATGATATATATGTTACATAATTTCATTAAATAAATCTTTATACGTTCCATGTATGTCATTAATAAATCATATCAACTTGAGGGGGCGGTAGTCCGCACTTTCTCAAATGAAATTATCATGTTTACACATATTAGAAAGCATAAAGGTAATTTTGTAAATAAATATTACAGAATCATATATAAAATTAAAACATAATATATATCATATATAAATACAGTTGCAACATAATGGCCACCATGAGAGACGGTAGTAGATAATTGAACAAATATCGCTTCGTGAGGCGTTAGTTTTCCATCCACAGAAAGAATGTGTTATTCACCCATTAGATATAGGTGTGTGTAATTTTATTTAGAATAATTATCATAACAACATCCTAGTATATATTGGATAATGTTTATGTTATAAAAAATTTAATAAAAAGAGTTTTGTGGTTGGATAATTAAAATAAATCAAATGAACTTAAGAGAAGATGTTACTTTTAAATCGGGTAACTCCATTTGGTTTGAACCAAAAGGGTTTCTTGAAGTGTTTTCTGCAAGAGGTAAGGCTTATAGGATAAAAAAGGGATCTTGGGAGATTATTATTGCATAGGTGTTATGAGAAAAAGTCTTGAGATGTTTTTGGAATGATTTAGAAGTGATTGATTTTTATAAGGGAGAGGAGGGGCTCTTTAGGAAAGTTTGAAACAATTATATTAGTTTAAAATCATCTTTGGTTTAAAAAGGACAAATAATCATTAAAATAAATGTTAATATGACTCTGTGTCAAAATAAAATAATACAATAAGAATTGGTCTGGTTTTGTATATTGTTTTAATATTTATAATCTTATTTGTATATATAATTTATTAATGAGGTAAATATTGTATCATTATTGTGTCATAAATAATTTAATTTATTTAATGATCAAAAATTATAAAAAAATACCATGATGTAAGAAATAATTTTCTCCATCCAAATAATATTTATAGTTGAAAAGATAAATTATATAACCCCATGTAAAAATTAATATACTAAAATATATTTGTTTATGACGTTTTTATCTATACTTTAAATTAATTAATATATAGTGTCATTATTACTCCCACATGGCTCCATGGGGTCCCAAAATTCATCCAAAGGATGTCCATTGTAGGATATGTATCATAAAATAGTACTAAGACACATGTTGTGGTAATTTAAAATTATTATAATATTATATTTTCCTCTTATTTATTTTATTTATCCTTTAATCATGGTAAATAAAATATTTACTGATGTAAATATTTAAAATGTCTAAAAATAATAGTTACCTACTTACATAATTTGGACATACTGATTCCAAATATGGAATCCATTTTTCCAAATTCAATACACAGAAGTTGAATAAATAAATCTAAAATTATTTTTCTCTACAAAAAAACCATGTTTTTATGAAATTATAACTATCAAAATATTGACACTTGTTTAAGTCCAATATCAATGTTAAATTAATTCTAATGTCTAAAATTGGATTAAATGGTAAAAATATATTCTAATATCACTTTAGAACTAATTAAAAAGTTAATCTAAACATACAATTAAATCATATTAAAAGGCACTTTTGAATTAAAATAAAGTATTTTTTCACTATTTATTAAAAAATGGCCATTTTCAGAAAAATACCAAAATTTCATCAAAACTAAATTTTGGTGTCCCAATTTTAAATAAAAATTTTATTCTGTCAAATAGAACATATTAAAATATCCAAAACAAGATTTAAATAGGGTTTTCCAGCAAAAGGCGGTAATTCTCCATTTTAAAGAATATTATAGTATTTATGCTTAGATTCATTCATATTTTAAGCCTCTATATTTTATTGGATAAATGTAAAAATATTTAACGAACAATTATAATACAATTTTAGTTAGTTCAATTAATTATTGTCAATACAATGGCTATAAATTAGATACTATTTAAAATAATCATATTTTATGATTAGTGTGCAACATAAAATTTCAAAGAAACCAATTGTTCTCTATCGGGAACGCCATCGAACCTAGCATCCACTTTTTAAGTAAAATTAATATTTCATTCACAAATATTAATAAATATGAATATTTTATTATTCATTATTTATCAGGGATGTTACAATCATAGTTTTGGTTGAGGACTTTATGGTTCAACAAATATGGATAACTCCTACTTCAATCAAATTAGTCTTAACAAACATATCATGCATATCAAATATTATAGATAGGTTTACATGATATTATATTTTTTTCATAATTAGGAATTAAAAATTGTATATATAATTTTTGAAACAATGGATGTAATACCAATTACGATTCCTAGGTGGATCATGCAGACACCATGAGGGGCATAATTATGGGTGACTAACTTTTACAGATTATGTTCGACTTGCACTCAACCTTCCTTCAAGTTGATCAAACATTATTCTCAAATTAAGATGATATGATATTTATAAACACTCCCTCATCACATTTATATTATTTTATGATGGTATTGTAATGTAAATATCACACCTGGAGTTTTACATGGATTAACATCAATGTGAGAACAAAATCCTTATCATGACGATTTCTAGAGAGTCAACAATTATTTAAAATAAATATAAACTACAGAATTTAATTGATGTAGGAATTAATCATGATTAAATAAACTATTTTACTATATTATAAAGTTAATGTATCTTTATATTAAATCCCAAAAATGATCTATCTGTCGAAAATTTATTCGTATCTCTCAATAGTAATACTATTGTATTCATACACAAACCACCAACCATCAAATGTTATACATAATCAATATAAAGGATTTAACATTGGTATTATCATGATATATCATAAAAGTAAACACATAAATCAACCTATCCCTCTTCAAGGAAAATTTTCTTCTATATATCTCACTATATAGGAATGGGTTGTCCAGAACATCAATGTCTGGTATACTATTTTAGGTACCCCTTACTCAGTTACACATAGATCTGGTAATCATTATATCTATTGTTGTTATATGTAATTTAACAATACTTTAAATATTCAACAAGTTATTCATCTTTTCAGTGCACTTTCATCAAGTTTATGTATATCAAAAACATTATCATATGGAACTCTTCCAATAAGTTCATCTTCTTCAACCAATTAGTTTCTAGGTTGGTGGCATACAATAAAATTATAATTATAATAACTTTTACAATAAATAAACACAAAAAATCAAGTTCCATTCACCTTTTTTATATTAATTATTTCTCCACTTATCATGGAAGAATCATGGGATCATATTCGATCCCTTTTCCAAATCATCACATCAAATTATAAAATATCATATTGTTATGTATATATTAGTAATTGAATTCATTAGAGTATGTAAAAAATTGTTTAAACTATCATCAATCCTATCCAAAATGTCATCAATAATCATGATCTTTCTATTATAAATATTGATTTATTCAACATCTGACTCAATATCATCACAATTATTATCTTTAATAAGATTATATAATGTTACAAAATACTATATATTCTGTAAAAATAATCAATTTTTATCATCCAGTAATGTTGATAATATTTAATCAATCTGATCAACACAAACATTCATTATCCAATGAAATCATAATTCTCTATATGATGACATATCATTTCCCCTCCTTTGATGTATCTTTATACATCTATATCTTAAATATCGTTTATAAATTCTTTAGAATATTCTCTATCTAATGTTATTTCATGAGTTTTATATGGAACTTCATTCTATGATCATTAGATCTCACTATTTAGTATGATTCATGCATCTCTATCTATTTTATATTTGTATTTCCCTCTATTCAGTGATGTCTGTCAAGTGTTATTCATAGATTTATCCATTTTTAAGACTGATAATCTCATCTTATACTAGTGTTATAATGTTTATATCCAACTATCTTGTGTTTGATTACAACTTTAGTGATGAACCTTTATACAAGAGTTACTCCATGAATTCATATCTTAAAAATCATTACTATTTACAATTATGAATTTTTTATAACATCATATTTTTTCATGTTTTATATGTCTCAGATCATCATGAGTGACCATTACATTGAACCATGTGATCCTTTTAGTAATCATGATGTTATAAATATTAAGGATCTAAAAACAATAACCAAATATTTCATTTCAAATAAATTCAATATTATACCATACTTGTTATAATGTGTTACTTTGGTGAACTTTATAAACACTCCTTCCAGAATCATCATTGTGTTTCAAAATTCTTTAAAGAATCATTATATAATGGTCATTTAGCATATTTTATTAATTTTATATTTAGGTGGTGATACACATCAAACCTTTTCCATTCTTCTGTAAGTAACTATTAATATAAGGTAAAGGTTACTTTATTATTTTTCATGAATAAATCATATTATATTTATCAATTATATGGTATGATTTTATTTTCAATCATCATAGTTCCTCCGACTTCACTCTAAATGTTATTACTATAGGCTTATCATTATTTAGTAAATCATAACATGTAATGATTTGAGATATCTGGAAAAATATCATATTCTTTTCACATCCTAATGCATCATAATTCTAGGAAGGCTAAAATTTCATACATGCATATTAGTCTGATTCATTTTTAGTTTGTGTGTTCTCTATTGGGAACTCCATTGAAGGTTTCTCCCAATGTTCTTGAAAATTATCTCTATTGTCATCTAAAATTTTATATTTTATAAAAATGGGAGATTCATCGATAATATTTCTAGATATATGGGCTAAACTGAATTCTTGTATATATATTTCCATCGAGAATAAATAATAGAAATCATTGTGGATAATTTTCAAACTAATCTAAAAATATTTCATATTATTAAAAACTATATCTTGGTAGGTTCCATGATTTTTATATAATATCATAGTTTATTTAAGATTCTAATCTTTTCACCAATATAAAATATAGATTTTAATATTTATCAAAAAATATTATAAAACAATGTAAAAAATTATGATTTCAATATTAAGATAACACGGTTTCATGAATCAAAAAAATAATCTAACTATGTATAATTTGTTCCTCTATTAAGAATAATTGACAATATCCAAATACAAATTATAATAAATATGATATTATTAAGGGAAAAATTCACCTTAAAATTTAAAAATTGGATGAAATAGGTTTATTCCTTCTAGTACCAATTGGTATTCAAGTATTTCATACCGACTCTTGACAGAAATACATCAACCCATCAAAAAATCAAAATCCCAATGAGTAATGTATTAATTATCATCTAAAATATAAAAATTATCACCAAATATTGTCATATAACTTCTAATAATCCATTATATTTAATTACTATCTCTAATGGAAGGCTTATGAATGGTGGGTAATATTGGATATTCTTAAGACAAATAAAAAATATGTGTACATCACATTACATGTGAAAAAAATGAGTAAAATGGTTTTTTATTTAAATATATAAATTTTTGATCACTAGATAACCGAAAAGTCCTTGATTCAAGAAACTGATCCCATCAGTCCATAACTAAATGAACTAGTGATGACCAAAATTTCCTCTACAATATTCTGGATAGCATCTTAAATTCCACTAATGTAAAAAAATCATGGTAATCATCATCGATAAAATAGGTCCTAGATGGAGGAACCAATTTTTTAATCTATTTCAAAATATAGTATATTTTCTGCCACCATCAATGGGATAATGGCCATTGCCACAAAAATTAGAGTCTCACACTTATGAAAAATCCCAACATGGATCCATCAATATCACTTATCTTGTAGACCAATATGGCAATGAATAAAATTTATATAAAATGAAATAACATATCAATCTAAATGAAGGAGGTTTTGGTGGTAGAAAAATACACTACTAATGATAAAATATATTTTGTGTGTCATCCCTACCAAAAATCATAGATACATATGAAATGATGACAATTCAGAATGTAAGATCCCATTAGAAACACCCATTCGATCCTAAACTCTCTAGAAATCAATATAGTTCTATAATACTATATTATAGAATGGATAACCATTATATCCTCACTAACAATGAAATATAGTTATGATGGTCTAAATTGTACAAAAAAAGAAAAATTTACCATAAATTATTATTTATGATTATGTGCAGTAATAGCATTTAGGAACCATCAATTAATCTCTGTTTCAAAACCAACATAGTCGTCTCTATAACATTTTATAATAAAATTTAATATATTTTTTTTCATATAATCATCTATATTTCAACACATTATTAGGATAAAACCATTCAAGGACATGTTAGACCCTCGTAAATGTATGAAAATCATGATAGTGTTCATGTTAATCAAGTAACCATAGAAAATGGATCGAGTATAAATCACATCCATGAATTAACCATCCCTATGGAGATATAAGAATGTTTATCCTCACCATTATAATTTTATAATTCATTTGTACAAAAGTAATGACGAAAGTCCCCTTGGAAATGTTATACTGAAAAATTAGTTCAGAAACCAAATATCCAACTATGATTTCTTGGTGGAAAACCATGAACCCTTCCTCAATTAAGTTTAAGGAAAACATTATCTTTATTTTCATGTGACGGATTGGTCCTAAAATAATAAATTCCCTAAATATACCATTGATCAACATGTTAGAGTACATTATGGGGAAATTTATCAATTTTATTCTTACCAGGAACAATATATAAATGATTTGTATTATAAAATAGAGGGGAATCTTGTAGTAATGAATGATACCATGTCTTTCACTTCTATTAATTAACTTAAGACTACTCCAATTAACCCATGGATAAATTTAAAAAAAATTATAAATTTTTGTGAAATATATTGAGGTGACAACTCTATATATGGAAAATGATAATATGTTAATATTCAAAGGAAACGATTCAAATAATATATTCATGAGTTATCACATAGGTGATAATATATATTGCTCAGCCACCATTAATAAAATGACAATTATTCATGTGACTCATGCACATTATTCTCATCTCTATGCATGTTTACTAGAATTCGCCATTACATGGTATATTAGTATCGTAGTAGGGATAATTAATCAACCAAATAAAAAAAAGAGAAATATATGGTTTAGGTGACTTTTCCTCCATTCACATGGTGTCTTCATAACCAAAATAACTCTCACATCCTTTAGATGGATAAAAAGATTGTATAACCTTAGTATAGTCAGATGAAATTTGAGAGGTAGATAGCATATTCTTCATTCAGGATGATTTGAAAGAAGAAGATCATAGATATGTCCCACCAAATTTTATATAGGGTGTTTCAACAACCATTTTTGAACTCATGTTATTTAATTTGGGTTAAAAATAAAACAAATGATCTAAATTGAAATTTGTCAACATTTCTCCCTAGGTGATATAGAATTATATTACATGTATTCAAAAATATAAATATATATTTAAATTGAACTACAAATATATTTAATTTCGAGATACCTCAATTTTTATTCACCATCATGACTTAAATACTATCAATTGTATTTAAGAACATGTATTGAGAAAGACACATTTGATCCCCATTATTACGGTAGACATTGACATGGATAAGTTGATCTAGGATGATTTAATTCAGTAATTATAGTACCATAATAGGCTTCCCAGCATATTTTATATTTTGAATAAGAATGGTAAAATAATATTTTTAATAGACATAAAATAGTAAATTTATTGTGGGTGAAAATATTATTAATATATTGCAAAAAAATATTAATAATTGATTCAAAATCATGTTACAAAATGTTTTTATTTATGAAAATTGATATCAGCTCTATTAAAACATAAATTCCACCCAATGGTAATAAATTCACTAACTTTAGGGAAACTTTTGGAATATATTACTATGCAGTGATTTACATCAGTGTCAACAATGAAAAACAAAAATATTACTGAGTGAAAAACTGAGTCTAAAAATATCTCATATGTTTGAATATATTATAGTATTTAAATTTTATCATTATAATATCAATGTATCACTAAAATGATCACTATTGTCATATAAAATTTTATATTACATAAAAATGGGAGATTCATATATAATATTTATATATATATGTGCTAAACTGAATTCTTGTACATATATTTCTCAGGAGAATAAATAATAGAAATAATTGGGGAGGATTTTCTAAATAATCGAAAAATAATTCATATTCCTCAAAACAATTCTTGGAAGGTTCCATGAGTTTTCTACAAATTAATAGTTTCTTGAAGATGCTAATATTTTCAGCAATATAAAATATAGATTTTAATAATAATCAAAAAATATTTTCAAACAATGTTAAAAATTATGATTTCAATATTAGGACAACACAGATCCATAAATCAAAAAATAATCTAACTATATATAATTTATTCTATTATTAGGTAAAAACACAATATTCAAATCCTAATGATAATAAATATGATATAATTAAGGGAAATATTCACCATAAAATTTAAAAATTGGATGAAATAGGTTTATTCTTTCTATTACAAATTGGTAATCTAGAATTTCATCCCCACCCTTGACTGAAATCCATCTACCCATCCAAAAATTAAAATCCCAATGTGGAATGTATTATTTATCATCTAAAATATAAATATTATCACCAAATATTGTGGTATAACTTCTAATATTACATTATATTTAATTACTATCTCTAATGGAAGGATTCTGAATGGTAGGTAATATTAGATATTCTTAAGACAATGAAAAAATATGTGTCCATCACATTACATGTGAAAAAATTGAGTGAAACGAATTTTTTTTATAAAATATATAGTTGGTTGATCTCTAGATAACCGAAAAGGCATTGATTCAAGAAACTAATCCCATCAGTCAATAACTAAATGAACTAGTGATGACCTAAATTCCCTCTCCATATTCTGAATAAAATCTTAAATGCCACTATTGTCAAAAAAATCAGGGTAATAATCATCGATAAAATAGGTCCTAGTTGGACGAGCCAATTTTTTAAGATATTTCAATCAATAGAATATTTTTTTCTTCCATTAAATGGATAGTGGGAATTTCCACGAAAAGCAGAGTCTCGCCCTTATGAAAATTCCCAACAAGGATCCATCAAAAACATCTATCATGTAGACCAATATGTTAATGAATAATATTTATATAAAATGTAATAACATATCAATTCTAATAAAGGAGGTTGTTGTGGTATAAAAATAGACTACTAAGGATAAAATAGAGCTAGTGTGTTATCCTTACCAAAAATCATACAAACATATGAAATGATGCAAATTTTTAATGTAAGATCCCATTAGGAACACCCATTCATTAATGAACACTCTATAACTCAATATAATTCAATAATACTAGATTATAGAATGGATAACGATTATTTACTCACTAACCATGAAATAAAGTTCTGATAGTGTAACTTGTACAAAAAAAATTTCTAATAAATTATGATTTATGAAAATGTTCATAAATAGCATTGAGGATCCATCAATATATCGATGTTTCAAAACCAACATAGTGGTCTCTAAAAAATTTTATAGTAAAATTTGATATATATTTTTCATATAATCGTCTCTATTATTACATATTATCAAGAGATAACCATTCATGGACATGTTAGACCCTTGTAAATATATAAAAATATCTATATTGTTCATATTAATCATGTTACCAAAGAAAATATATCAAGATTAAATCACAACCATGAATTAACCATCCCTCTTTGGGATATACGGATGTTTATCCTCACTATTATAATTTTTTAATTCATTGGTACAATAGAAATTAAGAAAGACCCATTGGAAATGGTATAATGAAAAATTACTTTAGAAACCAAATATCCAACTATGATTTCTTTGTTGAATACCATGAACCCTTCCTCAATTAAATCTAGGAAAAACATTAGCTTTATTTTTATGTAATGGATCAGTCCACAAATAATCAATGCCTTAAATGTTCCATTGATCGACAGGTTAGAGTATACCATGGGGAAAGTTATCAATTTTATTCTTACCAGGATAAACATATAAATAATTTGTATTATAAAATAGAGGGGAAACATGTAGTAATGACTGGTACCATAAATTTGACTTCCATTAGTTAACTAAAGGCTATTCCAACTAACCCTTGGATGAATTATAATGATAATTTATAAGATTTTGTGAATTATATTGAGGTGAAAACTTTATATAACTAAACTGATAATATTTTAATATTCAAAGGAAAATATTAAAATATTATATTCATGAATTATCACATAGGTGATAATATATCTATTGATCATCCAGCATCAATAAAAGAAATGTTCTTCATGTGACTCATGCACATTATTCTCATCTCATTGATTGTTTAATAGAAATCGCCATTAAATGGTATATTGTTAATGTAGATTGGATAATTAATCACCCAAAAAAACATAAAAGGGAAATATATGGGTTAGGTTCCTTTTCCTCCATTCACATGGATTTTTCATAACTAAAATAAATCTCACATCCTTTTGATGACTAAAAAGATTATATAACCTCAGTATAGTCAGAAGAAATTTGGGAGGTAGATAACTTATTCCACATTCATGATGATTAGAAAAAAAAGATCATAGATATGTCCCACAAAATTTTATGTAGTGTGTTTCAATAATCATTTTTGAACTCATGTAATTTAATTTGGGTACAAAAGATAACAAATGAACTAAATTGAAAATTTTCAAAATTTATCCCATGGGAGTATATAAATATATTTCATATATTCAAAAATATAAATATATATTTATATTGTATTACACATAGATTTACTGGCTAGATACCTCAATTTTTAATCACCATCATGACTTAAACACTTTAAATTGTTTTTAAAAACATCTATTAAGAAAGGCACATTTGATCCCCATTGTAATAGTAGACATTGACATGGATAAGTTGATCTATGATGATTAAATTCATGAATTCTAGTTCCATAATTAGCTAGCCAAAATCTTTTATATTATGAAGAAGGATGGTAAAATAATATTTTTCATAGACATAAAGGTGTAATTTTATTTTGGGTGAAACTATTATTAATATATTCCAAAAAATATTAATAATTTATTCAAAATCATGTTTCCATGTGTTTTTATTTAAGAAAAATTATTTTAGAAATATTTATATTTATATTCAACCCAATGATAAATAGTTTACTAACATTAGGGAATCCTTTGGACTATAGTACAATTTAGTGAATT
This sequence comes from Viscum album, assembly GCA_963277665.1. NCBI lineage: Eukaryota > Viridiplantae > Streptophyta > Magnoliopsida > Santalales > Viscaceae > Viscum > Viscum album. The sequence goes on from OY728166.1 coordinate 400,396,972, forward strand.
ACTTCAGTGTCAAAAATGACAATGAAAAATATTAAAGAGTGAAAAACTTAGTCTATAAATCTCTCATATGTTTGAATATAGTATATTATTTTAATTAAATAGTTATAAAATCACACTAACACTAAAATGATCCCTTTTGTCATGTAAAATTTTATATTTCATAAAAATTGGACATTCATAGATAATATTTCTAGATATAAGGGCTAAACTGAATTCGTGTATATATATTTTCCTTGGGAATAAATAATAGAAATTATTGTGGAGAATTTTATCTAAAAATAATTCATATTCCTCAAAAAATATCTTGTTAGGTTCCATGAGTTTTCTACAAAATCATTGTGTCTTTATGATTCTAATCTATTCACCAGTTTAAAATATATATTTTAATATTAATCAAAAAAATATTATAAAACAATGTAAAAATTATGATTTCAATATTAAGACAACACAGTTCCATGAATAAAAAAAATAATCTAACTATGTATAATTTGTTCACCTATTAAGTATAAACCACAATATCTATATCCAACTTATAATAACTAGGATATTATTAAGGGAATAATTCACCATAAAATTAAAAAATTGGATAAAATAGGTTTATTCATTCTAGTACAAATTGGTCTTCGGGTATTTCGTCACCACTCTTGACATAAATCCATTTACCCATCCAAAAATCAAAATCCCAATGAGGAATTTATTAATTATCATCTAAAATATAAAAATTACTACCACATAAGGTGGTATAACTGATAATATTCCATTATATTTAATTTCTATCTCTAATGGAAGGCTTATGAACGGTGGGTAATATTGGATATTCTTACGACAAAGAAAAAATATGTGTCCATCACATTACACGTGAAAAAAAATTAGTGAAATGAATTTTTTAAAAAAAATATATAGATGTTCGATCACTAGATAACCAAAAATTCATTGATTCATGAAAATAATCACATGAGTACCTAACTAAATGAACTAGTGATGGCCCAAATTCTATATACAATATTCTTAATAGAATCTTAAATTCCACTTATGTCAAAAATTCCTGGTAATCATCATCGATAAAATATGTCTTGGATGGAGGAACTAATTTATTAATCTATTTAAAACTATAGTATATTTTCTACCCCTATCAATTTGATAATGGGCATTGCCACAAAAATCAAAGTCCCACTCTTAAGAAAAATCCCAACAAGGATCCATCAATTTCATCTATCTTGTAGACCAATATGTTAATGAATAAAATTTATATAAAATGGAATAACATGTCAATCCAAATGAAGGAGGTTGTTGTGGTATAAAAATACACTACTAATGATAAAATAGATCATTTGTGTTATCCCTACCAATAATCATACATACATATGAAATGATGATAATGTAGAACGTAAGATCCCATTAGAAACACCCATTCGATCATGAACTCTCTAGAACACAATATAATTATATAATACTGGACTATAGAATGGATAACCATTATTACCTCACTAACCATGAAATACAACTATGATAGTGTAACTTGTACTACAAAAACAAAATTTCACATAAATTATGATATATGAATATGTGAATTATTCGAAATGAGGCTCAATCAATCTATGTTTCAAAACCATCATAGTGGCCTTTAAAACATTTTATAGTAAAATTGGATATATTTTGATTCATAGAATCATCTCTATTATAAAACATTATCATGAGAAAACCATTCAAGTACATTTTAGACCCGTGTAAATGTATTAAAAACACTATAGTGTTCATATTAATCAGGATACCGTAGAAAATGGATCATGAATAAATCACATCCCTAAATTATCCATCCCTCTTGCAGATATACGGATTTTTATCCTCGCCATTATAATTTTATAATTCATTGGTACAAAAGTAATGAAGAAAGACCAATTAGAAGTGTTATACTGAAAAATTATTTCAGAAACCGAATATCCAACTATGATTTCTTGGTAGAAAACCATGAACACTTCTTCAATTACATCTTAGGAAAAAATTAGCTTTATTTTCATGTGACGAATTAGTCCTCAAATAATCAATGCCTTAAATATTCCATTGATTGACTTATTAGTGTACATTATGGTAAAAATTAACAATTTTATTTTTACCAGTCTTAATATATAAATGATTTATATAATAAAATTGATGGGAAACTAGTATTAATGACTGATACCATGTATTTCACTTCCATTAATAAACTGAAGGCTACTCCAATTAACCCATGGAAAAATTTTAATGCAATTTTATAAAATTTTGTGACTTATATTGAGGTGACAACTCTATATAAATAAAATGATAACATTTTAATATTCAAAGCAAGTGATTCAAATAATATATTCATGAATTATCATATAGGTGATAATATATATATATTGATTAGCCACCATCATTATAAAATAGGTCTTTAGGTGTCTCAGTCACATTATTCTCATCTTTATGCGTGTTTACTAGAATTCACCATTAAATGTTATATTATGAAAGTAGTTGGGATAATTTATCAGCCAATGGAAACATAAAAGGAAATATATAGGTTAGGTGCCTTTTCTCCCATTCACATGGTGTCTTTGTAACCAATATAACTCTCATATCGTATAGATGAGTAAAATGATTGTATAACCTCAGTATAGTCAGATGAAATTTGGGAGGTAGATAACTTACTCCCAATTCATGATGATTAGAAAGAAGAAGATCATAGATATTTCCCACTAAATTTTATATATGGGGTTTCAACAACCATTTATAAACTCATGTAATTTAATTTGGGTAAAAAAGATAACAAATGAAATAAATTGAAAATTGTCAAAATTTCTCACAAGGGGATATATAAATACATTACATGTATTCAAAAATATAAATATATATTTACATTGAATTAAAAATATATTTAATGGCGTGATACCTCAATTTGTATTCACCATCATAAATTAAATACTTTCAATTGTATTTAAAAAAATTAATTAAGAAAGACAAATTTGATCCCCATTTTTATGGTAGAAAATGACATGGATAAGTAGATCTTGGGTATTTTAATTTAGAAATTATCATACAATAATTTGCATGCCATCATCTATTATATTATGAAGAATAATGTTTAAATAATATTTTTCATATGAATAACAGTTTAAATTTTTTGAGGGAGAAAATATTATTAATATATTCCAAAAAATATTAACAATTGATTGAAAATCATATTTCCAAGTGTTTTTATTTATAAAAGATCATTTTGGCTATATTAATATTTATATTCCACTCAATGATAAACAATTCATTATCATTAGGGAAACCTTTGGACTATATTAATTTTTAGTGATTTACTTCAGTGTCAAAAAAGAAAAAAATATATTAAAGAGTGAAAAATTGAATCTGTAAATCTCTCATATGTTTGAATATATTATATTATATTAATTTTATAGTTATAAAATCACACTTACACTTACAGTATTTGACAATTTTAAATTTGATTTCTTCCAAACTATGGTCACACAAAATGAAAAAAAAACTAATGAAATATGAGTTAAAATCGATATTTGAAAATTTTATTAGTTTCTTAGTCTGTCATCATTGAATTGATGAGGATTTATAAGAAACTATGGAAATGATTAAATACCCCTTCCTTGGATTCTATGAGAGTTTATATGGATTTAGTTAAGGCTCTCATAAATTAAGTGCATTATTGAAAACCTATTTCATAAATTATTTTTATTCATGATTATAGTGAAGAATGTGGAATTACATTTATGGGGTAATGATTTTTATTAATCCTTTTATGTTATCATGAAATTTATTTTTCACCCTCCAGTTTTTATGTCACTTATGCATGAAAACCCACTTATCTACTACATGGAAACCTTTGAGAGATTTTTGCGATTAATAAATTCTTATTAGAATACAATTATAAATTAAAGTATTACCTACTATATTAGTCAATCAAAATGGGTAATATACAACTAATATACTTATATTTAAAATAAATACCATCATAGAACATTCAAATATTAGATGTTGTAATATTATTTTTAAAACCATGAGATCTACATGATATCCCTCAAGGATTCACTCGTGTATATTCTTGGTATCCCAATTTATTATAAATTATTTAAAAAACAGTCTATCATCTTTAAGAAACAATGTTTCCATTTTGTTTCATAAAAACAGATAAAAGGGAAATCATTTACAAATTTTATGGTAGTACATCGTTTCCTAGAGAAGGTAACGATGGTGAAAAAAACTCATTGGTTAAGTTGTTTTATAAATTGTTAAGTAATATTATATATGATTACTATAATTTTATTTTACATGTACTTCCTAGTGAACAATTAGAAATTTTTTTGAAAACATATAAATTAATTATGTCATATTAGAATTTGGATTACATATCTATGAGAGGCACATTAAACCAACCTTTTTCCTTTTTATAATTATACACCACTATTGAGGTGGAATATATATCCCATAATTAATGTTCTAATATTATGTAATATATGATATTAGCCACCATTTAATTTCAAATAAAACATATAAATGTCAATAAAATAGACCAATAATTATTATACAACTAATAAAGAGGATTGAGTTCCCCTTTTTGACTATACCAAATAATCTTTGGCCCAATATACAACAAAACATGTTCTATTAGACGTTTTGTGTTCTCATAAAACTCATGTATATAAATTGGATAATCTTCCTAGAATATATTATAGATATATATCAATATAATACAATCATCTATATTTACCACTAAAGAGACATCCTTTTATTTTTCTATAGGGAGATATAATATAATTTTGATTTTTATTCCATTTCAACCTTGTTACATCATTATCCCAATATAATGATATAAAAACTATGTAGATGTATACAATAGTGTAATACTAGTAAACCATGGTTATTTGATTAGATAAATCTAGAAGGTATAAATTTTGTAGCTTTTTAGTAAATTAGGACCTCTAAGATATCTACAATTCCCATAAATCCTTTTATAAATCTGACTTTGTTAGTTTCCTTCTCATGTGCATTGATTTATTAGAGGTCGTCCTTGTTATATAATAATTCATTACTCATATCTGTAGTACCTAACAATACTGACCAATATCATTGAAAAAATTAAAAAAATTGATATTACTTGTATTATACAATGTCTAATTATGTATAATTAATAATGAAGTTAAATTCATGCTATATACAAGTTAATTTTATCTTTTAACTGATGTAGTTGTTTTATAATACTATATTATGAAAAGAACTCATTATATGGGGATTGAATTATAGGTATTATTACCTCTTATCACTTTATAAACATTTATGTTCACTATAAATGATTTTAAATTATTGTCAAAATAGAAAATGGTTATAGAATTTGATTATAATGGAATAAAGGTGGTGAAAATTTTTGTGACTTCCAATGTCATTACTAGATTTGCGGTCATTCAATCAGCTCTCAAAGAAAATGGATCTAGAATATATGTGTCCTATTTAAAGAGGTTGTGTTTGGAATACAATGTTATCTCCAATATATATATCTACCAAAACATAGTAAGAAATTAATAGATAGAGGAATCAATAAGTGTTTTCCAAATATCCATAAATATTGGTTATAGGTATCTAATGTACATTGCTAATAAGAACCTAAATTATTTATGTGATTATCACACCCCTACCCATTAATCTACATATGGGAACCCATATTCACCAGTATGTTATACATAATCAATCCTTCCCAATAATATATATCTTTATTTACTCCATACAACTGATTTTAATCATATATTTATATACAAATGATAAAAAAATGTACTTTGATAATCTGGATTAACTAGATTGTTGGAGGTTATAAAAAACATTTGAGTTCTTATCAATTAGGTGTAATGAGAAATGGTCAATAAGTATCACCACTACATAGTTTTGGTTTTAGCCTTAATGACACTAATAATACCTTGAAATATATCATTATATTTGGGGCCTAAATGGGATGTTAAATTTATCATATATGTGTTCTACTACCATAGATCATAATGCATAGTTCCCATGGATGGAAGCAGTATCACACATCCCGTAATAGATATGATTTTAAATAATTGAATGACATTGATCTAGGTAAGGTTACATGGTCTTCACCACAATACATCACAAAATATAAATTATAGTACTAGTCACTATGATTTAACCTATATTGTTTATGTTCCCCACCACATTACCTTTTATATCACGATTTTAATAATATATTTTTAAATATTAAATTAATTGTTCTTTTGAGTTAAAGTGATTAATAATAAAAATTTAGTTGTTATTTTTTTCATATCATATTTTGATACATTGACAATATTATGAGTAAAATATAGAATTTTATATGGATAATAGATTTATGAGGTTTGTGTGGATGTGAAAAACATGCTCATGTGGTCATGATTCATGGTGTGAAAAGATGATTCACACAATGCGCTGTATAATAAATGAGTTTAGTGGTGATGTGCTAGATAGAAGAAGAAATAGATGAATATGATCTCGGAAACAATGCTTCATGGAATAAAGCATATTTTCAGGTCAGGAATACGAAATTACTCACATCCTAAGATGATTTTTTATTGTCTTGTGCAGGAGTTGGAGCATAAAATTTCACTATGTTAATATTACATTCATGTCATGAACCTAGTAAATTAGAAATTTAATGATCCAAATTTGAATGTATATTACCAATCATCACATTAATATACCTGGGAACCCCTAGGATTGAGTCTAAGGACATTATTATCCAAATTAACCGAATTTAATCTATATTAAAGATGAATTTATATATATAAATAAGAGAGTAAACATCTAATACTATAGGGAATATATATCAAAGCATGGGGAAATGCTTTATGTTGTTGCATTGTTCTTCACTAATACTTCTCCACAATTTATCAAGTGTTTTCTTTTATATATTTTATCACCCCCTAATGGATAGAATGATGGGATTATTTCATTTTAGAGTTTGTGACCCAGAACATATTAGGTGCACATTATATTTAATATATATTCTAATAAGTGGGTGTTATTTAAATAAACTTATACATATCATGCATGTTTGGGTGTGACTTTAATGTAACAATGACTTAAAATAGCTGTAACATTGATCTTTTTATTACAATTCCCTACTAATAATAAATCCTTTAAATAACATTATGATATTCATTAACTATTTCTATAGTTGGGTATCATTCTATGATAGGGAATGTAGAATTTTTACTCTCATGAGGGAGTTCTCATAATCAGATGAGGCTTCATCTATTGATTTTCTCTCTACAAATTATCTAATATGGGAGATTATCATAATAGAACGACCTATAGGAAGTATGAATTTTATATGACATTGTATATTCCATTCACTGGTCTTTTTTAATGACCCTCCGACATTAAGATTTTTATTAATACAAGTCACAACACCATCACATTTATTTATTTTCAAAAACCACAATTGGATAGATTAGTGATGTTGGATATGTTGGGTATGTTGAGAATGATATTTTATTAATTAATAATTTTAAAAAAATATGTCCCTTCCATATTTATAGAAGTTGTTATATTTTTCCATTGATTGGAATGGAATTATAAAATAAATTTCATTTCCATGGTAATATAGATATGTTAATTCAAAATAATAAAAAAATGATATGTCAAGCAATATCGTTGATGTTAAAAGTATGAATCCTTCTTGATGAGATTTTGTAACATGGTATAATATTTTTAAGTGAGCATCAATATGTGGTATTTTCATTGTAATATGTTTTATTCCTCTAAGGGTTCCTTGACACATTTCTAGGTAGTAATCTTAGACATCGGGAAATCCCATATAGGGTCACACACAATCTGTTTCCATTGATCCTAGTTAAATATAATCTATATATAAAAATTTGAACAAAAATTATTCTCTACACTAAGAGATAAAATTTACTCAAGATTTACTAAATTATCAAAAATATTAAATAAATATTTAATCATAGTTTAATTTTTTAATTAACTGAATATATAATAATTATTTATCTCATTTTATTTGCATTTTAATAAAAAAATTATTTATTAGTTAATTGAATGATTTAATTTTAATATTAATTAAATATTAATTCACCATTCTATAAATATAATATTAATTTATTTATTAAATGAATAAATATTTAATATTAATAATTATTTTGGTTTTCAATAAATGATGAGTAGGATGAGTGGATTTATAGAATGATTGAATATAAACTTCTATTAGAAAGACCATAAAATAATATTTATCATTATGCTAGTTAGTACACACAACACTGTGAAATAATATTTTTATTTTGTTACATAGAATGGGGTCTCATATGGGATTAAAGAAGTATAAAGGTTCCTTGTGTAATTTGTTAAACAGTGAACCCAAATTATTGGTATAATGACACACACTTAACATAAATTTACATTACATAACTTTTATGGAATACTAAAAACATTAAAAAAAATGGATTCCCAAAGACCGTATTAGTTTAGTTCCTTCAGAAACATGGAAATGTAAACAGTGGTACATGATTGAGAAAAATTATATCCCACTTGGTACTCCATGTCCTGAACCCCTCTTAGATATATCATAGACTAAATATATTTACATAACCTAAGAAAGGATGTATAAAAATGGGTGATCTCGTATTGTTATTAACTCAAAGGAAGGGAGACATGTAACTAAAAAATGAGCACAAGGGTATGTGAATATGATCATAACATTACATGACCACACCTTGAATAACAGAGATCTTAAACATGAATCATAGCATAAATCCTTTTAGTCAATAACACATGAATCATAAGGAAATAAATAATATAATACAATAAATCATAACATTGGAATAAGAAGTGTAATTTTGTAAAACACTTGAGCACATTGTGTGATTCCCATAGTAATCAAGGTATTGATACCATTTCCATCTTTGATGCATGGGTTCACTCCCCATACCATCCTGGTATTCATGGATAATTATCCTGGCCATCTTAGTAGAATGATTTTTCTTCCCATACCATATTGTTAGTAAGGGTTCACTCCCATGCCCATCTTAGTGGTAAATTTTCACTCCCAATACCATTTTATTCAATCCCTTGATATATAAATGTTTACCTAATGCATTGGAGTGTGATATATATTCCACTTCTCTCGTAGTAAAATCATACATACAAGTTACACAAGATCATTAATAATCATATCAGACCCCCTTAAATAAAATTGTTATAAAAACATGTAAGTATATCATAACATGTGGAAAAAGATACATGTTTCATAATAATTTCATCAAAACCATAACATGTGAAAATAAGAGGATTTCTAAAAAAATATAACTTTTAGAAGGAGCAATGTGTTTAACAAATTCATATCACAATACTATAAACACATAATAGAAATAATATTTTTGGAAATATTAAACCATATCCTAAGAATGATAGGAGTAACACCAATGAATGTCATCTTAAATAGAAAATAACATTGAATGGTATTTAAATAAATCATAAGGAAACTGACCATACATATTTTTATTTTTCAAAACATTTTCAAAAATATTTTAACAAAAATAAATAAAAAGTCTTAAAAGTTAATCCTTTTAAACATTGTGAAATCCCTTTTCTATGAAAAATTCTTGAAAATTTATAATGAAGGATTGAAAACGTTTTGAAACACATTTCATTGAAAATAATTTGAAAAATATAAATAAAGCATGAAAACATCTTCAAAACCATTACTATTAAAAATCATTGAAAAAATTTAAATATATCTTGATGATTTTTTGAAATCCATTTCTCATCAAATACTTTGAGAACATATAACAAAATCATTAAAACATTTTGAGACAAATTTCATTTTAACTATATTGGGAACAAATAATGAAATATTAAAAAAAAATTTGAACACCATTTCATTTAATATAAATTTGAAGCATATAAAGAATAATTGGAATCTTTTTGAAAACATTTTTACTTTATTAGATATGAAATAATATTTTGAATTTTTTGAAAACCCTTTTTTCCATTGAAACTTCTAAAATAAGCATTAAAACCTTGTGAAATCCAATTTCATTCAATCTAGTTTAAAACAAAAAAATCCCATTTTTTTTAAAATAAGTAAAATTTTTTTTGTTGTAACAGTGATTCAATGGAAAGAAGGTCATGACTGCAGTGAAATCAATACATGTCAAAAATTAATTTTCTATGATAAAATGTGTAGAAAAGTTTGTCGATCAAAAATAGAAAAAAAAAGATAAATTTTTTAATAAACCTTTATTTTTAAAAGATAAAACATGGGTAAAAATAAATTTAATAATCATTGGATAATATTGTAAAATTTAAGGAAACCTTTTAGACAATATGATTTTTAAGGAAGATATATTTCAGAATGAAGAGATAAGTAAATTCACACATTCTTAAAAACACATTATTGATAATATTATAAATGAAATATTGGAGAAATGCTACCAATAGATAAAAATCAAATGATTAAAAAGAGGGTAATAAATTTATTTATAGTTCAAGAGATATGGATAATAATATTACATCAATGAATATTTATTCAGAAACAACCCCAATAAATGATGATATTGTTTTAATAGACTCTTACCATATGGTAACATTGATTCATAATACCCATGTAAGAAAATGAAATTAAATAAAGTGTAAATATATTGAAAATAATTTTATTCATTTTATAACATGTCCAATGGAAGTATATATACCTCAAAAATGAATGTTGGTGCATAACAAAACTTGTGTCTGAACAGATGGAAAATTGAGATAAAACTATCTTACAAATTTTATCAATTTTGAAAAATTAACCCCAAGAAATTTTTTAATATCATGTATATTTAAATAAGAAAATAATTTATACAGATATTTATATAATAAATTAATGGTTATAATACACACTAGACTAATGAAATTAAAGTTGAATAAGGAATGAATCTCATTAAAATAATAAGTGAGATGAAATTCCCAGACATCGTCTCTTGAATCTCATCATACTTGAACAAAACACCAATATAAAAAATATAATATTATTTTAAAATTAAAATAGAAACATATTATTATACATAATTTCATATATGGGTTTATTATTACTTTATGTTTCCCTCTTGTTAACAATTCCATGTTAAGGTTTCATTTCAGGTTATATTGGTTTGTTTTTTGGATGTGTCTTAATTTTTTGTATCTTGGATTTGTATACATATATCACAATTTAAATAATATAAAAAATGATGTTAATATCATTTATATTAATTTAATTAATATTATAATAATATGTATATAATGTAGATGTATGAAATGGAAGTCATTTATGTAGATTGTTTGTCATACGTACGCATGAATGCTTTTTTGGTTTTCAATGTCATATTAAATGAAATATTGAAAATTACTTGTATATGTAATATAAATATAATTTCATTATTATGTTTTATATATCATATATTTTCACTAATTATGTAATTATTACATTCTATGTAGTGTGTGGATGAATCACAATGCTTTGATGGAGTGGTAGTCCACACTTGGCCAAATGAAATTATCATGTTTACACAAAATTGATTTCATAATTTTATCAATTGTAATATAATAAAAAGATTCCTAGAGACATAATAAAATTAATATAAATTATATATAAATAGATTTTTCATCATAATTCACACCATGATAATCAGTAAATGATAAAAAAACTATCATCGTTTCATGAGGTGGTAGTTCGTCATACATATATAAAGTATGATCATTTCCCCTTAGTTGAAAGTGTGGTAAACTATAGTTATAAAAAATAGCATAAAAAACATTAAGTATATTGAGGATAATATTTTTTAAATCATTTAATAAGTCTATTTTAGGGGTTGGATAATGAAAACCTGATAAAAGATCTAAAGTAATGATGTTACCTTTGGTTTGGGAAAATCCTTTTGTTTTTCACAAAATAGATTCCATGTATTTCTATATGAATATTTTGTGGAATATACATATAGGGGAGGTTTTTTGATGATATATTTTGGAATACCATGGTCATATAATAGTTTCTTCATAGGTGTGAGAATGTTTGAGGAGAGTAGGCCTTTTATAGTGGGGGAGGAGTGGCAGTCTTCATAACCATTGGAAAAGGAATTACACCGATGTTTATTCAATCTAATTTAGGAAACATAAAAGTATGAGGATGATCCAAGATATTATAGTTTTTAAATATGTATAAAAAATGTGTTTTTAACAAGATTATACTAAATTTTGTTTCTTAATATTTTGGTTTAGTCCTTTTTTAAGATGTTTTTTCTCTCAATAGTTTCATTTATTTTTAACTATTTCCAATAATAATTTTGGTAAAAAATCAATTGAAATTATAAGAAATTATAAATTATTATCATTCCTAATATGAGATAAATTTTTAAAAACTCCATTCAAATAATTTTTAGTAATTAATTTATTTCAAATTCAGCCAATGGGAAAACAATGCGGGTATTTAAAGTAAAAATGTTCAAAAGGTTTCTATGTTATTATATTTAATTTCATTTTAAAATTGATTCCAATGACCTAAAAATAATTTATATAAAAATTAATATAATTATACATTAAAAAAATAAGAAATATTTTTTGTCCAACTAAATAAATTAGTTGAAAATCTCATTTTGAATAAAAATTATGTTTTTTTAACTATTGATCAAAACATGAAACAACCCTGAATTTTTTTCAAAATTCCACGCTAACAAAATTTTTATGTTCATGTTTAAAATATTAAGTATATTTTGACATATAATATATAAAGAATATCAGAAATGTTTTTATTAATATAGGATATCCGTGAAAAGGTGATAAAAGTGCCTCGATAAGAATATAGGCCGTTAAGTATGAAATTGGGTTTGTTATTTTCTTATCTTTTTCAAATCTATTGTAAAAATATTAAAAATATATTATTTGACATATAATATATAAATTACATTTATATCAGTTATTATTGTTAAATAATTTAATTTGTTAGGATATAATAGCTTTGTGAGTGTAAAATTTGTTTACTTTAAAAATATTCCCTTTATATTCAATTAGTTCTTCTATTCATCTTTAATTAATTTTAACTTATGAATTCAACTATTTATCTAATTAATATAGTTAAAAATATTCATAACCATTAGCGTAATAATTTGGTTATATATTATCATTTTTAATAGTAATATTTTTACAATAAATTATTGTTCAGTAACACTCAGTCTTATGTGATACACATGCCATCAAGGAATTTCATTATTGCCTATAATGTAAAATAACCCTTAGTATTTCATTTAAAGAAACATAATCATTATTTTTTGTTTAGTTAATGGTTAAAATGGGGATTCATATAACATAATAAAATCATGGTACTTTAATATAAAATATACTACATTAATTGTTGCATGAATTTAAAAATATTACCAATATTAAATTAATTTGAAAATAAATATTACAGAAAAGTTCTAGGTAGTTACAATGGTCCTATAAATTTAATTTTATTTAATTATTGTGTGATTTAATCATTTCAGAAAATATATTTCTCTCAAGATCCTGCTATTTTTCACATCATCCCAAGAATGAGATGAACCAAAATAGATTCCTTCAATTATTGGGAAATGTGAATAAATCAAATGTCAGTAACACAAGATGATCGATCTATCATGGTCACACCCAATGACCAATTGAAATTGTCTGAATATTGAAAGAGAACATGGGTTTCACTTCTATAGGGTACCTATATTGGGTACATACAATGCAATGATGCCACATTGAACATGTTACAATGATTAATATCTTCATTGAAGGAATATTTCAATACTGAGGTGTTCTTACTTTCAATTAATTAATTTAATAATAAATTTAATTTGAAATGATATTACAATAGTTCAAAAACCTTCTTTTTCAATATTTAATTTTTTATTATTCATTTCTTATGTTTTTAATAACTTGTACAATATGGTAATAATCCATTTATTATGATAAAATAGATAACTTTTTCATAGTCACAACAATCACTTATATTGTATCCAGAATCATAAAGTCATACCTGAGTTGGAAAATTCATATTTATAATTATTTATATGAATTTGGGTAATTATTTATTTAAAAAATTTATTACATTTAATGTATTATTCTATAACTAACTGATCATCATGATCTATTATTCTTCATTTATTCTATCTCTAACTAAAACTATATTTGTTAAAAACTAATGAATATCAATACTAAAGAACTTACCCCAGGGTGAAAATGATTTTTCTGATACCATATGGTTACATGGTGTTAAAAAAAATTTCCCACACCATGTTTGAAAATTCATTACACCATGAAACATTCGTGGACCTTAGTTCATAATGTAATGACTGTAATTCATGTGAATTAAATTCACCATTAGTTTACTATTTATGTGGGTAAAATATTTATTAGACTAGAAACCATATAGATTGAGTTCACACTATGTATTCCAAATAAAATTATTATAAAAAATTGGTTCAAGATGAATCATGTAATTCATACACCGTGTGCATTACACACATCCCATGAAGCAAATTATGTGTCATGTGGACAACATGCAACCATTATGTTCCATACTTGTGTATAGGTGAAATAAATTTAATTAATTAAACCTCATTGACAAGAGTACTATGTGTTCATTAAATTTATAGTACACACTGATCATTGGGTTTTATATTACATTAAATACATAATTTATTCCACATAATATTCTAAACTACAAGTCATGTATAGTAAATTCTTAATAAAGACTCAATTTATTAAATTATACTGGAAACATAATTGGAATGTGGTCTATGTGTAATTAATAAAATATACATTTAAATAAATTTATACACATTCAATTTGAATACATTTTTGATTAAGTGAATTTTATTTAACAGATCATACAAGTTTGTTTAGATAGTTACTCACATATTTCCTTCCAAGTACAATTATGTGTACTATTTTGTTTATATTTTAAATAAAATAAAATTATTTGTTATATTTATTATCAAACATGATATTAATATCTAGGATAATTGGAAGGAATACTATAAAATTAATTAAATAATTAATAAGATAATTATTTTGATTAATTTATGTGTGTTTTATCTTATCAAATCATGACCTAAACTGAATGCTAGATAATTTTTCAAATGTGTAGTTGTTGTATTTGTATGACTAATCATGAATTATTACCATACCTACCTATTTCTTGTTATAATTTTATTTAATTTTATGACATGGGTTTTAAATGTTTGTTATTTAATTCAATTTTATGGCCCATGTCTAAGACCTCCCTCCAATGTAATTTTGGAACTTCTTTTGTAATGTTGTTTTATGTAATTCCATTGAAAAATCATTTGGTTTATCTCACTTTTGAATGAATTATAAAAAAATGTAAAAAAGTATGATCTAAATGAACATGAATTTATTAAAAGAAAAATCTAAGGTGGAGGTAGTTAAATATGGAATTGAGATGAAAAAGGCCAATGTGGAACACATTTTGAATGGTTGAATGTTGTATCACCTATCGATATAATAACAAAGATTTTTCCACCATTATTATCGGTAATTTAATTCTTTTCTCAATAAATCATCCATATTATACAATCATGATCATTTATGATATTTATCCATGTTATTTCTTTTTATGAAAGGTTTATTTAATGGAGGAAATACCATTGTAACATTATATATTGATTATTTTTCAAGAGAACGAATTTATATAAAAAGGATTATGAATATATATTTTGTATGTTCATGCATAATCGCATATGTAAAGAACACATAATAATAAAAAGGCATGTGTTGAAACATTGTATCATCACATGGTTGAAAATAAATAAAAGTCATATACCTTAGCAAGAAGAAAAAAATATAAATCAAGAAGGACAAGGATCATAATGAACTCTAATGGTAATTTTCCCAAGTACCTTAGAACGCTATATTTCCACAGGGTACCTATGCCACTGTCTATGTGATCAACCAATGTTCTTGCCTACACGATCAGCCTACGTCCCAACTAGTGAAATTAGATTGAGTGAGATACTTGAGTGAGATGGAACCTTAACTGAGGGTCCTATATAAGCATTTAAATATATCTCAAGGGTCTTCATTTGTAAAGAATAAATTTCAAGAAGGCTAATAGATTCTATGTTTTCCTTATAGATCCTCTAATGGTTGCTGAAATTTGATACATATATTTATAAAACATGAATAATAGGTTACTAAAGGGGGATAGTAAAATTAATGTCCTTCAGGTTTTAAAATACAAAATACCTACATGAGGCACTTTCTCAACACAAGATTAATGAATATTAGCATGATGAAACATTCCTCAACCAACAACCAATGCAAATAACAATTGGGAACACCTGTTAAGACCCTTAAAGGATTTATTATGGTCTCACCCTTGTGTAGTCACCCGAGAAGTCTATCACTCGAAGTGATACTAGTTCCCTAATTCCTACTAATGTGGAGCACCCCTTTCATGAGTCTCATTAGTTCTCCATACCATGTAGCCAATTCATGCCAACCCATTGATCCCTCGTCCAAGACACCTATGGTAGGGTTCCTCTCTCCTTAAATCCCTTTTCAGAAAAGGAATAAGTTGAAAATTCCATTGAATCCTCTAGACCGATAAATACATGGGAAAAAACACACCAGCATGTGTCCCATTTCGATCATTATTCCTATGGTCAAGGGTTTCCATCACTAATCATATCATTCAATTAATATCCTCAGGGAGCATGTGGATTTAAATTTCCATGGTCATAATAAACCCTATCTTATGGAATGTGTTTGGGAGCATTAGGTCATGTAAATAATGGTAATGACCATTTTATCCACTTCCCATCTCTAAGACTCTTAGCATCCTATTCAATGTATAGAGGGTGGGTATTACACTTGATTTTAAATTAAAAATGGAAAGAAATCATCCTCTCTCATTATATAATCGATTTAAGGTCATCCCTCATAGTGTAATTCCATTATTCATTCTTTCATGAGTTTTCAGTCTCACACCTCTTTACCTATCGTCCACTAGGTCAGAGAGGGGATGGGCACCCGAGCCCTCTCTCATCTCTCCTTATGCCTACCCACATCAGTCCCCATACAATGGACTCCGTAATAGGTAAATTTTATAGAGGGAAGACCCTTACCTAATTCCTCGTTGACTATAATCTAGAGATAAAGGTAATAGGCACACCCAACACCCCAGACCTCTCCCATTGGTATTAGTTTCCCTTCCCATTTACCAATAGAAATAGATTTTATGGTTTCTCAGTTTATCAATTTCCCATTGTTTCTATCACCAATCATGACACACGTTGTTTTAGAGGATATCAAATCTAACAACATCCACATGATCCATGCATCCTATTAAACTACGAGAACCCTGATTCATAGTATTGTTGGGATACATAGGACACAAACCTGAGAACTTACCACAATGGGAATCCACTTCCGAAGTAATCCCCAATCATATTTCCCTTTATCTTGGCATCCTCCTTCTGTTTAAGCCCCGAAACAAGTCTCCAAATCACCATGACATAAACACCCCTCGGGGACCCTTTAACTAGGGATCCTCTATTCATGTTTTCCCCAATCATGTCATCTAATAATCCATGCATCATTTTCTGGAATAATACCTTACCTAATCCTATAAAAGTTCCATACTCCTTATATATTAAAACTTGAAAAATGCCTCCATAGGGAATTTTCTATATAACCTAACTACATTTTATTTGATCCCCACCCATATGGGATACATTGGAATCCTCCCAGAGGTCCAAATCTAACACCTCTAAATAGACAAGTTGTTTATGTTCCTTATTACATGTAGTGTTTAATTCAACCTTAGAATTTATCTTCCTTTGAGGTTCCATTGTCCACATCAGCGTATGTCCCACACCAAACATTGACTAGTTACATTCCACCTAGGAATATTTTTCACATGAATTTAAACTATATGGTTATGTCCTTATCACATTACCTGAAATGGAATTATGCATCCCATTAACAGAAACTGGAATACATGTATTCTGATTCCTTTCAAAAGGATATATATGAAGCTCATATGTGGGTTTAACCCTGAAATAAAAACTACATCATTCTCCCTAGATGATGATACACTGCAGAGTTTCCCACTCTGTGGATAAGAAATTAGTATCATTGTGATAATTACCAATAAGTATCTAAGTAGTATATAAGAGGATTATATTAATGGAGAATAGTGTAACATAAAGATATCTCCACTAATGAAGAACCTAAAATACATAATAATCATTCTAAGATCTCTACATTCTAATAATTGATTGTTAACCATGGGATGAACCACATCATACATTGGAATTAATAAAGGCATCATAAACATTTCCTAAATCTATTATAGAGTCATAGAGTAGGGAAAATTAATTCCCAAAATTTTTCTATGAGCCTAACATCCCGTCATATCTACCCATGTGAGTTCTTAAGAATCATTGGAAAAATCACCAACGGTCAGCTGTATTTGGAAATATTGTCCCTTTTCATACAAAACCATTTTCTTTTCTAGGTCCATGAAAAAACCCATCAGAAATAGTTTGAAAATAGTTAACATGACATTAATGATTTCACACAACTCACCCCCCTAAAATTGTTGATCGTGTGAATGATTATAATGAGGGAAACACAAAATGGTAAACCCAGCATGAATCCTTGTTACCAAAAATGGTGTCACCCATATATTATGCCTCGTTCACTTGATAAAATAGGGAAATATAAGTCCATTAATCACTAATGTGTTACTTCAAATTATATTCTTTTTTGATAGAGGTAATTATTTCTGTATATCATATATTGAGGCAAATCACTTATGAATTTCCCTCACTCTAATAGAATCATTCAATATTTATTTTATGAATTCACAAAGATCCACTCATGAGGGATATAAATCCATGTAAATATCATCA
Organism: Viscum album; assembly: GCA_963277665.1. Classification (NCBI taxonomy): domain Eukaryota; kingdom Viridiplantae; phylum Streptophyta; class Magnoliopsida; order Santalales; family Viscaceae; genus Viscum; species Viscum album. Next base: position 400,415,919 of record OY728166.1, read on the forward strand.
TGACTAACCCAAAATCTTCAATTTTGGGCCTCAAATTCTCTATTCCATTACTATCATTAGAATGGTATGATCATGACCTTAGAGGCTTCCTGAAAAAAACCTCTATCTTGTAAAACACCTTAGTTTATCCATTCAACAATGGATTGTTTTTTTGATATAGTTGAAATAGACCTCCATATTCAACCATTTTTGTTGGTTATCCCAAGAATGTGATAATTATTCCCTTTTATCTCATAGAGGTAGATGAGGAGGCCACATGTGGCCTCACATAGAAGACACAAGGGTCCTTCTTAAGGGATCGTTCTAGCGATCACTACTACCAACAACACGTGTTTGTGAACCCCATACATGGTGAGGTTTTTGTCCATGATTACCCTCCCCAGGTCACTCAATACATTGAACAAAAGATGTCTTGTTAGGGATCAAAACTAGGCAGTAGGGAGTATGATGAAGCCTTATCGCCCACTGGATAATCCCAGAAAAGAAATATGAAAAACAATTAGTGTGGGAACATACATCCATTAGACTTCATTCGTCCATCCAATAGACTCATCTAGAAGAATTCAAAGAATCCTTCCAAATATATATGATGGGATATTGAAAACATGAGCATTCACCTACCTACACCCACCAAGCCTTCCAGAATATTCTTCTAGAAGCAGTCAAATAATCAGTTCAACTATGTTTGGCAGAAAACAATGAGCAGGTTCATAAACCATCCCGCATTAATTAAACATGTCAACTTCTTCTTCAGGTAGAACCTGGTGATTTCAGTTAGAATTTCAAGATTTCAAGAATGGGGTAAACTCATCTCTCTTCCCCCATGCACAACTGATACTAGTATCCAGTGGCATGAAAGGAAAGGTAGGGTACAGAAAAACACCTAAACTTCATAAAACATTGTCATATATCCATGTTACAATGATTAAATTCACCCTGAAAATATGGACATAGGGGAAATTAAAGATTAAAATCATTTCTTAGTTTCTATAAACATACCAAAATATCAAAACTGTGATGGAAGTAGTTCCTTGGGGAAGAACAAACATCTTTGTCCCCTAAATTGAGTTTTCTCATAAGTATATAACCCCAGAGTAGATATACACCTCATATCTCATCTAAGAGGTTCATGGTTAAAAAAGCCCCATATTATACAGACAACAATATTGGGAACATACATGCACTCCAATCAGGGTTAATTGGTCTATCTCAATGGCCAATCCCTTGTTGGCAGAAACACCATCCCATGTCAACAATATCTCCTAGCATGTGGTCCAAATCTATCATACGAATTAATCAAAGGCCAATCCTCATCAAACATTATTGGGAAATAAAGATCTCATCTTTGATCCAGTTTATCTTAATGATAGTGTTATTGAATCCATTAGATGCATATCACAACTCATGATCCTACCCTCTCGTTACCAAATTACAGGAACTGTTGTAATAATTATGATGTTCCTCATCATAAACATCACCATGAAGGATTGCTTGAGGACATCAATCTGATCTATTTTTAGATTCCATATCAATGTGAGAGATTAGGTAGCCCTCCATGTGGCCATAAAATTGTGGAGTAAGAGAGTATGCCCATTATTGTGATCCAGAATAGTGGTCCTCCCCACTATGATGTCCATCAATCATATTCTATTTTCATAATTGTTTGACATTTTCAATATTATTTCCCAATTGATGATGTGGTGAGGAGAAAAACCTATTATTCTGAGGCACATTCAAAAACAAGGCCAGTCATGTATAATACAATGTCATTGGAAGGTGAAATCATTTCACAACTGGGAGATATCTGAAGGATATGATCATTCTCCCAACCATATTTGGTTCACATACCTTTTAGTGTAATAGATATATCCCCCAATTATATTGATTTCAATGAAAAAGGGATTGGAAGGTGTCTTCTCTAGTGAGACCAGGTGGATGAACCTCTACTGAAAGATAAACAAGTCATGATGAACATGGGGAAACAAATAGATAAGGAATACCAATCATGTTCTATAATTTGGTCACCCCTCAATAAATCATTCCATAGGTTTAATTAGTGGGTTTTATGAAAGACATCCACCAGAACATATGGAAAATTATTCATCACATTAATGTAAAATTATTACCCATTGATGAGTATCAAAGTCCCATCAAGGTAATGAAATTTTTAAATTGAAAAATTGACTCAAAATCTATATTAGATTTATGAAATACCATTGCTGAGAAACAATAAGGATCCCCTCAACATGTAAACCTCACCAAATTATTGAGGCTGCAACAGCTGATCAAAGACACCCCATATTTTCATCTTATCATAGGATGTGGTGAACATTGTGGTATTAAATTCATTGCACTTACCTACAAAAAAATCACATAGAATGTGGTATCATGAAATTCCAATGCCCTATGATGGTTCAAATAAATAAAATTCCTGAAAAATTATGTTCTAAAAAAAATAGGCCTCGACTGACCCTCACTGACGTCATGCCTAAAAAGAGTAGGATATTTAAATACTTGTGCATCTTGAATATGAGAATATTAATCAAGGATCTAACCTAGAGGATTTTATCCATCAGATATTGAAGATGACATAATCAATTAAATGATCTTCCAAAAATAGAAAATTATTTATGTTCCAAATAATGCACAAGACCCAAATTTGAAAAAATATCCATAAAATCAGAAGATTGACCACAATAATATCATCCATAGTATTTATGGAGAAACCATATCCCACAAGGAATGTGTATTTTTTAACTCATCATTCAAGGAGATCAAATCATACACAAAAGGATGTGAAATCAGAATAAGAAGAGCCCCATCACTCAAGACTGTGGCATTTTTTACGTCAAAAATCACATCCACGAGGGGAATCAGTTCTCCCCATTTTAGAAATTGATGCATGAGAATGATTCATCATAGATAATCACATTCCATGATCTATTATTTTTCACATTTATCATGAATGAGTGAACTATATTGATATTTTTTTTGGTTATTATCCACTAAACATCACCCTTAGAATCCGTAAAGGGGAGAACAAGGACCCTTAGAGGGATCAGTAGTAGATGGTTTCATAAGGACATTAATAGAATTCCTAAATTCATTTTTTATTAGCTAGAATCCTAAATATTTCCCTCGTTTATTCAATAGAACATGATTCCAATTCAATGGAGTTAGATGCGAATGTTCTTGTTCAAAATGTGCTCCACACTAAAATATTTGAAGAATGTTTCTGTACCCTAAACTAGATACCGACCATGGATTTGGTCCCAACATCGAAGAATCCACATTTTACTCCTCAAAATAATGAATTGATAATGGGTAAAATAATGTGTCACACCACTTCTAGAGAGGCTGAGTCACTTTCATTAGTGGAACTATTTACTTAAAAAGTGGGAGAGATGAAAATTTTAGGAGAGTAAATCCAGAATTACTCTGATCCATTCTTATGGCATAGTATGTTCTACAAGCGTATCCTCTACTAGCTCATTTAGTTGATGCACATTAACAAAGGGAGTTTGTTGGGACACTTGAAACAGACCAGGAACATCTTCTTAATGATGATTACCAATAACCACTATATTTGGATCCCATAATGGTTTATCATTAATTATCTCTATTGTGTGTGAAAATAATGTTGGTTCAAGAGAATCCCTGCATGCATTACCCTATTGGTAACCCATATCATGTACTGATGGATCCACCATTTATTTCCCTACTAGTCACTGTACCTATTCCCTATCTAGCTGCTACACCTGTTCTAGCTCCAGCTCATCAAGACATTCCATGAATTATTATAAACCATATTTTCCCCTAAAGGATCGATTAGAATATATAGAGGAATGTAGTGCACCAATTAATTTAGAAAATAATTCTTATCCCGAATGGGTAGATCTGAATCATCCCCCAAAAACACTATGAATCCCACATTTCCAATCGTAAGTGAATCTAGAGGCCCAGATCAGCTCATGCGCATTTTTTCTCTCACTACAATCCCATGATGGGTACCTGTTACCAGCAGAAGGCCATGAAACTTATGTGCTTCATGAAATCATTGTATGGAGAAACATTTTTGTTGTTAAAATGTTTAAAGTTTCAATCAATAACTAGATGGGATATCATCCATTTGAAATTCAATTTCTAGTTCATCTCAACTCTTCAAAAGACCCAAATATTATACCTCATGATGTACAAGAAATGGGGTAACGAAATGCTCCAAAATTTAGTTTCTTAGTGGAATGAATTTTCATTCTCCTAAAACATACAACTCCCACATTATGATCTTTCTCCCATAAGCGTAGATAATTTTCTCAACTTTTTGAGCTTTTCATTAATCCCTATGAAAAATTAGAGGGATATGAGACCTTAAATAAAGTGCTCAATAGGTGTAAAACACCATTAATAGGCCAAATAAAAATCCCATTTAAATAAAAAACCATGTATAGATGAAAATGAAAATAAAAGGCCAATACAGTTACACTTAAAAAGGGCCCTGTAATCACTCATACTTCAGTGTGAACACATTTTTATATGTATCGACTTATATAACTTCAGTAGAAATGGATGCCTCATCTAGATGACGAGATATATCTGAGGAAGAAATATATTGAAGATATGAAAAAATGTTCTGTATTTTTTGGAATGACCAAGTCCCTATCTATTTCATATCTCCATTTATAAACATCATGGTCATGTTCCCAATGCCCAAGAAGAATGACAAAAAAGGTGGATAAGATCTCCCAAAGTATTTCCCCTTCCATCAAATGTTGGGGGACCACCTCCAAGACTATTTTGTTTTCAAATTCCCCTTAAAAATGATGGTGGACTCTTGGAAATTGATGTTTAAAAACTCACCTATGTGGATTTCATATGTTTTTTCAATTAATTACGAGGATAAAAATGAATTGAAATAAGCTAAAAGAAAGAGTATGGTGATGTTTGGTGACTGGATGGTCAATAAAATGAACAAACTAACCCATGATATTCATATAACATAAATTAAATATCCAAATGTGACTCTAGACACTTGTTCTATAGTACATCCAACTTCACAGGTAGATAAATCATCTGAAGGACAATCCTCCAAGAATCAACCCGGGAAAAATGATAAAAATAAGATGTTGGAAGATGATCCAACACCAATGTTGATGATGGCTGTAATTTTATCATACATCATTCCAATAGTATGAATTTAAGTGGAACTATTCCTGCAAACAGAAAAATGAGATTCAACCCGTTAGATGGAATATTCAACAGTTGAGGAGTTTATTTTCGCTTCATTTAAAATTACATATTTAATGGATCCATTATCAAAAGATGATCATGATTATGAACATGAATTCCACAAACATGGTTGGGTAACTAAGGGAAGAGGACATCAGAACCAAAGGTACTGGGGAGGATACATTTATTCTAGAAGTCACTATATCAACGATCCCCCTGCTCAGGTCATCTACAAGACCAAAACTAGTGGAAGAGCTCTCCAATGCCCTTTGTTGGAACAACAAAATTACTCAATGCATGATAGGTTCTTCCCTAACACAGTCCTCTATAAATAATGGTAATAGGATGTTCCATAAACTGATAAAATTCAGTATCTAGGAAGATCTAGATGTCTTATTCCACCAAGAGCGAATGATATTCCACTCATAATCGATGGGATGGATATCAACATACGGAAAATCAACTACTAAATCACATGAGAATAAAAACACCCATGTTGGGAAGTGTGGACCATTGGAATTGATATATTATTTTTTTAGATACTATACCAACTACTAATAATGTTTTAAATCCTGGATTCCATGATTCTATCAAAAGATCTAAAGGAAGAACTCATTGATTCCTTTTCATTTCCTTGAGGGTTTGGATTCGATTTGATGCTAATGAGATATTTCATCTAATGAATAAACCCATATAATTATTTATGACTATATCATTCAAGGAACAAAATAAGGATTTTGACAAATAGGGACAGTTCAAGCCCATGTACATATCTGGAAAGATAAATTACATTGATATCTGATGAGTCTTTATTGAAAATGTCTCAGGAGTAAACCTAATTCAGGTTATAAAACATCTCTAATTGGTTATAAATGTATCTCACATGTATCCTATCATTATAATGTTATGGGGATAAGAAAATAATGATAAATATCCTTTTAGTGGAATTAATCATAGAACTCTGTTTAGGGATCTCGTGTCAGACTCAGTGTTTCTTCTTGTTTAGTAGGATAAATGTTTCAATTCCATATTGGGAAGACCTTGGATTCATAAACATGAGTCCATTCCTTCATCATAACACCAATGCATCATATACTATATAAATGGTCATATTGGTAAATTACATGCTATAAAGGCCCAATTCAAATACAATGATTAAAAAAATTGACATAGTGTTATACCAAAAGTGAGGAAAATAGTCCACTTTAAATGAGGTTACTCAGATTAATTCTGTCAATGTTCTAGAGACGATCAATGATAATCATTTGAATCATCTCAGTTAAGAATCCGTGTATCTCATAAAACAAATATATGTGGTGGGAATGAATTAAAATACACATTTAGAGTATTCTATTAATTCATTCCATAGAAATGAACCCAACAACTTAGGATAAGTCTTCCACCCTCTATGAAATGGTGAAATTCTTCACAAAAAAGACTTAATTATGCCCCATGAGCATTAAAAAACCCCAATTTTGTTAGGTGAGCTAGATTATGAATTCCCAAAATTGTTAGAAGATAGATATTCTCATTCTAAATCCCTTATCTTCCCTTTAGAGATCCAAAAATAATTATCACCAGTAATTAGGCTATAAATTATTACTAAAAGTTCGAGATTTCAAAATAGTGATTCCTAACTTAACATAGACATTATTACTTCATCACCTACCTCCCTAGAAGATGAGAAAAATTAAAACATGAGGAAGAGAATGAAGAAGAATATCTCAGGGATTCTAATATAGAATTTGAATATTGAGACTCTACTAATTTGGTCAAACTTGTGGAAATACATTTCAGTACTAAAGAAGATTTCTGACCATATCTGACCAGTGCATCTACAACCATAAAATAATAGGAGGAATATAAATCAATTATAAAGTAACAATAGGATGTGTTTTAAAGGAATTACATAGATAATATTGGCCTTAATCATGAGGTTTCTATCCATAATTAGGGTATTCTAGTAAATCATTGGGGTTAAAAATGGTAATAACTAAGGACAAACCCAACTCATGCCTTAATTGTTGATGTTTAAGTGGATAATCTCCTCAATGACAACTTCATAAGAGATTTTTAGTATTAATATCCCTTACACAAACTATACATGTTAATTTGAATGATGGGAAAATTAGTGTAACCATAGACTATATATATCTCAACCCACAAAGTGTATGACATGAATTCCCAACTATTGAAAAAGAACTCATGATTGATGAAACAACTAGTTATAAATACCTTCCCTTCATGGATTTCAATTTAGGGTACAAACAAATTTGAATGGCCTGATAATATGAATAAATTACAACTTTAAGACCCCTTAGGGAGTATTCTATTATTAGGTAATTCTATTTTTCTAATAGAATGCCAGTTCCATATTCCAACATACCAAAAACACATATTTAAACCCATCTTGGGGATGTTTTTGGAATTCTACGTTGATGGTCAATTGGTAAAGTTCCTAAATTTTCTGACCACATGGTCTACCAAGGGACCATCAACATCAATATTTATCAACATAACCAGAAAGTAAAACTCTTGAAATGGGATTTTGTTTTATCCTGAGGAAATTTTCTGAGCATCATTGTACTCCATCACAACATCTATTATTATCCTGAGAAACATAAATATATCCTTAGGATGTTACATCCTCAAAATGTTAAAGATTTGAGAGGACATCAAGGAAACTTGGCCTATATCTAGTAGTTTATATATAACCTTGTAGGGAAGTGTTTTCCCTTATCCAAACTATTTATGATGGTTGTTACATATTAGGGGACCGATGACTTTTATAAATCAGTAAATATCCTCAATAAGTACCTCTTGATCCCACTAGTATTAATGCCCACCGTTGAGGGAAATACAGTCATCATATAGGTGAAATCCAAATAGAAATAATTGGGTTCCTTCCTTGATCAAATTAATGATGTTGGGAATGATAAAATACATTATTATATAATCTAAACTATGAATGATATCGAGACACAATATGCATAAATTTAAAAGAGATGACTAGTATTATTCATTGTGGTTTAGAAATTGAGGAACAACCTGTAACACCATGAGATTCACATTGTTTAATAAAATAAAAAGAATAAAATTATCCATATTATAATAATACTGAGAGGACATACTGCATGGTTGACAGTTATTCTACAGTTGTTCGAAGCATAGTTTGTACCAAGGAATGTAGTGAAAGGCTAGACCTTTGTGGACTTCCTTGCAAAGTACCCCTTTATAGAATAAAACCTTGTTAAATAATGAAGGGCTATATGAAGAATATTTCTCCATTCATTATGATCCCAAAAGGCGGCAAATGAATTTTAATTGTGCATCAAGGATCCCAATAGGAATGATATTGGAAGAACCTATAACCAACAATTAAATGATATAGCTTGTGCTTATCTTCCCATGGAAGGATGTTCTATTGTACTCTTACCTATTATCAGAAGGTTGTACTAACATTTATGAAGAATATAAAGTACTCATTACATGTTGGGAATTGGGACATTAAATGTAAGAAAGTCACTTGGAGTATAATGGAGAATATGATAGCCAATCAAGAACTTCAATGGAAATTATTCAATTAGAAACGAGGAATTAATTCACCTATTTTTCTTATTTATGATGTTTTATTGAAGAATTACTATTATAAACAATAGTTAATCCCATCATAAAATCACAAAATTCCTAGGATGATGCATTTAAAAATTAATCTATGAATTTACTAGATCTAATCGTGGATGACACATTCTTCATCATTTCCCATAAATACATGTTCATTCCATTTTTTCAAGTTATAATGAAGGGAATTCATGAATTCATCTCCATCGAAAATATTGTTGGTCCTTCCATGGAATAGATGAATCCCATCATTGAAAACCATGGAGATGGAATTCTCCCAGTGGGACAGTTTTAGGAAAGAGAATATCCATTGGTGAGCGGTCAATTCCACTCATTACAATAGACCAAATCTCCTGTATTTCATCTATAATTTAGGATTTGATGAAGTTATTATCATGTGTATCAACAGATAAGAGAAGATGGATATCATGGAAGAAGTACATGAGGGAAACTATGGTCCCACCATTCTGGGAACACAATTGATGATCAAATCCAATTTCATTAAAATTTTGGCCTATGATGTCTCGGGATTTCATAGAAATCATAGTGAAATTTCATTAAATACTTGTTTCTGACAACATTATTCTTCAATACCTATCTTCTAAAATTGTTTCCAATTACTCAAATACATTTTCTACTTGGGGAATGGATGTTATGTGACCATACCCTCTCGATATGGTAAAACAGTTCATCTACATCATGACCTCTTCAGATTGATTCTTCAAATGGGATATTGCAATACCCCTCAAAGAATTTGGGTCCAAAATAATTTTTAGTTTCATCAATGTTAGAATTATTAATATTTTTGGTTTCCCTCATACTATACTAATTGAAAATTGCATCAGAATGTGTTCTAAAAATATTGGGGTGATATATAAGGAGTTCAATATCAAATTGATCCACACATCCCTCTATTATGCTGGGGATAGTGGAAAAATAGAGGCTTTCAACAAGACAGCATCCATCATGCATTAAAAGATGTTGTATAATGAAAGGAAATTTTTTCCTAACATGCTCTTGCAGGAAATCTGGTTTAACCATACTACGAATCATACTGCTACATTTTCATGACCTATCCCCCAGGGCCCATGTCTTTATTACCCCAAGCCCGCCCCCAATAGGTCAGGGGCTAGCGACAAGCACCGAAAAGAGTATTAAATAAAATGGGAAGGGATTACATTTATAACCTGTAAATTCTCACAAACCAAGAACACAACAAAATACAAACACAAGTAAATTGTATTGAAAAAAAGAGCACATAGTAAGCAAAATGGGACTGAATAGAAGCCCAACTGGAAAGTCTAAGGAAAACATGGATGTACAATAATAACTGAAAAAAACTCTGGTGAACACCCGCTAAGGATCATACCTGAAGGATATTTAAAACTTTCAAACATTTGTCTTTCTTATAGGACTCGTTTAATGTCCACCTTGAGCTACCTCCATTCCTGGTACTCTCATCCTCAGTTAGAATTGTCCATAATCTTCACCAACAAAACTAGGTGAGAGAATATCCCATGTAAGGGTGAGTATAATGACACTTAGTTGGGACACCCAGAACATTGAAGGTCTCACAAAATCCACAAATGATAACCCACAAAGCATGAAAGAAACCGACAACTCTACTTAGGTATGTGGCCATAAATATACCTAAGTTATTGATTAAACTCATCTCAATCATGAGGAAACACAAGGACCAACTCAAAAGCACAAAGCTCAACTATCCCAAGATGGAAATAATACCATGAAGGTAAAACCATGAAGGTATGTACCAAAAAGTTAACGTAACACAGAAGAATAAAACTAAGGTATCACCACGAAGGTATGGACCACAAAGGTACTCCACACAGATGATTACCACAATGGTGATGACTCAGATCGCACCAGGAATAACATAGGTATGATATTAAGTTGATTAGATGTTACTACTGAATAATTTTACTCTGTTGAGATGTAGACCCATGTATGATCCTAAATCATCAGACCCACTTTGGATCCTAAATCATCAGACCCACGTCGGATCCTATTACAGCAGTCCTATGTAAGATACTAGAGTAGTAACACATAGATTTCAAGAGTGGATCCAATTGGGATTTTAGAACATAGACCCACATAGAATCCTAAAGCATAGACCCACATAGGATCCCTTTCTCATGTTACAGCCAGCTACAGGGTTCCAGCACTATACAAGACAGATTCCAGGAGGATCCTCTCCTCAATCCTCAAGTCGATACTCCAATGGCCACTATGACCCACTTAGAAGTATCTCAATGGACTGACATGTAATTGGGGTCCCAACGCAACATACGATGCATCAATCAGTCACAGGGTTTGTATGTTATTGGCCTTTTAGTCCTGAGGGCCCATTGGATTCATGCCCGATCAAACCCAGTCATACCCCAAATTTATTCAAATATCTAGTGTGGTATACAAAAATAACTATCTCGATCTATGGTTTTTAGTGCCATAGATGGTTTTTCAAACAGACAATTGGTTCTCATGTTATGGCCAAAAGAGTGAAAAACGGTCGATGTCGGTCACGGTCTGGTCTGACCTGGTCGAACCGAACCGGCATGACACAGTCAAAAGGACCTGGCGTAGCCCAGCCTGAGATGGGCGGCCCGTGGTGTGTGGCTCTCTGGGCGGCCCGTGGTGTGCGGTCCACTAGGCGGCCTATGGTTGGCCGGACAGCCAGCCGACCTTCGCGTCATGGTCGCATGCCACGCCACCACTGGTAGCATACAGCGAGCCGACCATCATCCATTGCTGTCGTGCCCTTGTGTTGTAGTCCCTACACACCGGCAGCATGGTCACGCACCTCCACCCCCATCACGCATCCACATGAGCACCATACACCACCTCTACTCCATAGCGGCTGACAGACCACAGCACTCCTCCAGCAGTGTGGTTGCACTGTCGCCGTATTCGAGGCAAGTCTGAGTGTTGGCTGATGCTCTTGAGCCCATTCGGTGATGTTCCTTAGGTCACTGGGCATGCTTTAGTGGCCCGTCCTCCATTTTGTAAACACCCGCACTCTCCTCGAGATGTCTTTATCGTTTCAAGACTATAAAAATCCCACAAAGACTGTGGAGGGGTCAGGCCATTTTCGTTTGGCCCGCACCCACCACATTAGAATGGTAGAAAGTGACATAATTGTTCTTAAATAAATATGAACATCAAGAACGGGGTAAGGGATATACAAACAACAATTCGTACATTGTTTTTGTTATTGGAATTTTCACTAGATGGTGTCGGTGAAGGCAATGAGGGTGCCTACGATCGTCGCTTCCGCAACATGCTTCCAAAGTCGGTCTCATGTGTCATCCTCATTTTAATTTCAATTTATGTTCTTCATTAGATAGGGTGTTCTTCATTTAGATGAAATATTACTCAAATTTTCTCCAAACTCTCCATATTTCCAATGATTTCCACCCAGTAAAAAGAAGTGCCAACTTATTAAATTATGTTTTATTAATTTAATTATATATGGCCGTCAATTATGTTGATGTTGGCATTATTAATTAATTAAAGGTGACACAATTAATTAATTGAAGATTTTAAAGGTTTTACCACATTAAGAGGAGTTTGGGTGATCCCCACCACAACATTCAAATTGGGAGGTTTTCTAGCACAGGTGTTCCCCCCCTTCATTACTCAAAAAGAGAGGCTTCAATAGAAAAATAAAATGTCAATTATTTTATTTTTCTTCTTCCATGAAAAAACTGAAATTCACTCTTCCACCGTTGACCTAACACGGCCGAGATGAAGATCTCTATAAGAGAAAACATGTGATACGAGTTCAACGGTGTCCTCGACTTTCAATTCTGAGCAACAGTTCAAATGTAACAACAAACTGCTCGTACGTTTACTAAACGTACATTAAAAAAGGTCATAAATTCTTTTTAGGCACACCGGACCGTATAAGAACCATTCGCCAATCATCATGGACTCATAATATTATAATTTAATTAAAATAAATTACATGAAAAAAAATCTAGCATTTACATTCTGCTCACCTCAGGGCATTACGTCCCTGTAAGGCACTCATAAATCTAAGGGAACAAGTGGGGGTAATGAGAACGAATCTTAGCCTCCTCCTCCAATGTTCTCTCCTGGAGGTTCTTGTGCTGCCCACAAACATGCACCAAAGGTATCGATCTCCCCTAAAGAACTATCTCTTGTCGATACACAATCTCTACTAGAACCTCGATAAACATCGCCTCATTGTCGATGTCCAGATCTCTATGGTCGATGACGTGTGATGGGTTGTGCACATATCTCCTCGGCTAGGATACGTGGAAAGTTTCATGCACCCGGTACAACTGAGGGGGATGTTCTAGGTGGTAAGACAACTCGCCAACTCTGGTGAGGACCTGAAAGGGTCTGATAAACCATTAGGATAACTTGTCGCCCAGACCATATCTCTACAAACCTCATTGACTGGAGACCCCTAATAAAACATGGTCACCATCCTCGAACTCTATAGGTATTCGCCTCCTGTCAGCATAATACTGCCTGCTCTGTGTAGTGTTCCTCTGCTCTTGGATGGTATGCACCATATTTGTGGTAGCATGTACCATCTTTTGTCCCATGATGGTTAACTCCCCTGGGATAGTCTAGCACAAAGGTGATCTGTAAGGTTATATGTACAGAGCCTTGAATGGTTCCATCCCAATGGTAGAGTGATAGCTATTTTTTTATGAAACTCCACCATGTGAATGTGATCCTCCCAATGCGACTGAAGTCACAGACGCAAGCACGCATCATTTCCATGTGGGTATGAACGGTTCGATCAGAATTGTCATCCATCTGAGGATGGAAGGCAGTGCTCAAATGAAGCTACATCCTGAAATCCACCTGTAAAACCTTCCATAGATGAGAAGTGAATCGTGCATCACGATCAGGGACAATCCTCGAGGTTACTCGATGTAGCTGCACAATATTTTGTACATAGAGGCGTCACAAGATCATTACTGAACCATGCTCTCTAATTGGTTAGAATTGGGCCGACATGGTGAGTCAGTGGACGATCAACCAGATAGAATCATGACCCAATGATGTACGTGGTAGTCCTATCCTGAAGTCCACAGATATCCCATCCCACTTCACCTCTTGAACCTCTAATGGCTGAACTCAGATTGATGAACTTAATTATCCATCTTCACTTGCTGATAACTGAGGTTCTGAGAGACAAACTCTACTACTACATTATTCATTCCCGGCCACCAGTGTTGTCGTCAGAGGTACTGGTACATCTTGGCCACTATGGATGTATCTATATAGTGGAAAAATGTAACTACCTAAACACATCCTCTCGTAAAGCCACGTGTACCATAGTATTTCTTCTGAAGAAGATTTCATACACCCCACCATCATAAAATCCATCAGGTGAATGCCCTATGGTTATCTGAACACGTCGATCCTCGCAGTTAGGGTCTTCATGTGGCGGCTCCCTAACTCGCTCAATAAGTGGGGGAGTGACTGTATGAGACTGTAGAAAGGATGCTCTATCTCGTTCCACAAAGGATATCTATAAGGTTAACAGCTGCTCCATCGCCTCACCTAGAATCTTTATACCATATATCTGGCTAAGTGAATCAGCTAAAATGTTCCCCTTCCCAGGAGTATAGACTATCTTGAAGTCATATTCTTGGATAAACTCAAGCCAACATTGATGTCTCAGGTTTAGGTCCTTCAAAGAGAAGATATACCTGAGACTCTTGTGATTATAGTACACAATAAAATGTTTTCCCATCAATTAATGTAGTGTAATTTTCATGGTGAAGACCATTGTTGCTATCTCCAGGTCATGGGTAGTGTAGTTATGCTCAGGTCGTCTCAGATGTCGAGAACTATATGCGATAACTACTCGCTCCTGCATGAGGACACATCTTATCCTAGTCCCTGATGTGTCACAATAGACTATGATCCCAATGCCCACTTTCAGAAGCCTCAAGATGGGGGGCACTAATCAGCCTCTACCTCATCTCTTGAAAACTCTGATGGAATCTCTCTGAACACATGAATGGTTTCCCCTTCTTTGTCAATGTGGATAAAGGTGCTACAACTCTAGAGAAATCTGGCACAAACCTCAGGTAGTATTCAGCCAAAACAAGGAAACATCGTACCTCCATCACACTCTTGGTTGGTTCCCAAGAAAGTATCACCTTGATCATGGATAGATCCACCACAACTCTAGCCTCTGAGTTAACATGTCCTAGAAATTGAACCACTCAGATCCAGAACATTCACATCGAGAGAATAACATAAATCTTGTGCTCTTGGAGTGTGTTCAGAACTATCTGCAAATGATAGGCTTGCTCATCCTTAGAAGTCAAGTAGATCAGAATGTCATCAATGAAGACCACCACAAAGAGATCATGATATAGAAGAAATATCATGTTCATGAGTCCCATGATCACTGCTGGAGTGTTGGTCATGTATAACGGCATGACCGAAAACTCATAATAACTATATTGTCATCTGAAATTCGTCTTCAACACATCCTCATCTCGTACTTTGAGCTGGTGAAAACCTGATCTGTGGTCTATCTTCGAGAACCACCATGCTCCCTTCAGCTGATTAAAGAGGTCATCAATCCTTGAGAGTGGGTACTTTTTTTCACGTTCACCAGGTTTAGGTGCTGATAGTCAACACAATGTCTCAAGATCCCATCTGAAATTTTAGTGATCAAAATCGGGGCTACCCAAGGAGAAACACTGGGTCGGATGAACCCCTTCCACTGTAAGTCATCTACCTATACTCACAGCTCATGAAGCTCCACAAGATCCATTCGATATGCTGGTGTAGATATCGATGTTGTCCCGGGGTACAAGTCAATGTAAAAGTCCACCCCTCTATGAGGAGGTGAACATTGAACATTTTCAGGGAAGACATTTGTGTACTATTCGACCACTACAGGATAGCTTGGACTCTCAAAATCAGCCGCTCTTAGGTTAAAGCTATCCAACTGATGAGTGCTTGGATGCACTCTCCTCCGGGTAAGTCCATATTGTGCTGAAAACGCTCCCTTTTTTCTTGTGAAGGTAAACCTTGTCCCATCGTCACAGATACACCACACTTTTTGCTGAATGTATTCAACATCTGCATTGATTGTAGATAACCAGTTCATACCCATGATGACGTCGTAAGGCCTTGATTCCACTACTAGGAGATCCCATCTTAAACTATCAACTCCTAGAGTTAGCTCACACTGTCTGAACTAGTGTGTAATCATCAAATCATCTCCCGTATGAATTTCTATCTATAAGGATCGTGCCAACTGTTCCATTGGAATCTCTGAGTTCTGAATAAGGGTGGTGGAAATAAAAGAATTACAGGAACCGATATCTAAAAGTACTGCAACTAAGGTAGAGTAGACTTAGATCATACCTTGTATCATCTCCAAAGCTCCATGGTAGTAGGCATCAGCTGCCTGGAGGGGAGCACGCCCATTTCCCCCTGCTCCATGTGGTCGTGGTGAAACACCTGGTGGTGGGGGTGGTAACACCTCAAAATCATCACCCACCACATGTTGCATAGCAAGATCCTCTACAACATCTGCCTGCTCCCTACAAACCTCCTCGTTCAAGCCTCTACCTCTTCTTAGGTGGTCTGTCAACTGTCGGTTAATCATCTATATGGTTGGTCAAGCAGTCACGAGCCATGTGACCCTGCCTATCACATGCTTAACACTACATGCTCCTTGTATGATGGAGTCTATATCCCGTGGCCCGCATAACCGACCATGAATCATACAGTAGTCCTCATATATCTCTAATCCTCTTGGACCTCTATGACATTCATCTGCTGCTAGCTACAGAAAACTCCACTACGTGACACCCGGTGGTGGGTCTCACTGCTGGGGGCTGCTCAGTAAGAAAACACTCTTCTAAGAGGGCTCACTCTAACACCTCCACCTGCATTGGGATACTGATAGAAATCATCAAATCAGTAATCTCTCACATATGTCCATGCTTGAAGGTCCATGACCAAATGTATGGGGCTCGCGCCTTATCAGTGGAATAGTGTGGGAGGTAGGTGAACCTCACTGAGTACTGAGCCATAGTGATGTTTCCATGCTAAAGATGAAGAAGCTCATGTATGCACACTGCACGAAGGGTCGCTGGGACTAACTCCACATGATATATGTTCTAAAATTATTCCCCGAGAAGTGCCACCTCTTTTTGAACCTAGAGAATCATGACCTAAGATCTGTCTGCTGCTGCCTGTAGAAGACTGGCAGCAAGGCTCACCATTAGATCATCTGGTGTCCCCACCAGTCAAAAGACTCTCACCACAGCCTCCAGCCAATCCTCAGCCACTTGTGTGTATGTCTCACTCTTGAACCAAGGTGTCCTCTGGCACTGTAAATCGTGCAATGCCCTCATGCAGTGTGCATCCTCATCTATTGGGGCTAGGGGAATCATTGGCACAATGGGTAATGAGACCGATGTTTCCCCAAATGATAAAGGAAACTACACTGAGGCCCCATCACTTTGTGGGATATCATCGTGTACTATACCCGAAACTCTACCAGGATGTCTACATGGAGGCATCCTAAAAGGAAAGAGGCATGCCACGGTTAACAAGTTACACTTGGTGATCTGACTCAAAGAGATCAAAATGAAAACTTTACTAAGCACACACACAATCAGTATTTTCGTGCACTGAGTCAGAAATCATAATTCAGGCTTCTAGTGTATAGATACGTCATCCACCACACCGACACTGGATTCCCTAAATAGATAACCATACACATAACACATAACACTATTGTTGTTTAAGGATCAAAGTCTGATGTTCTACGATTGAACAGACTCCTTTGATACCAATTTGTCATTACCCATCCCCCGAGGCCCCTTTCGTGACTACCCCAAGTCCGCCTTTCATAGGCCAAGGGCTGGCGACTAGCACCGAATGACGGATTACCTAAAATGGGAAGGCATTACCTTTATAACCTAGAAACTCACACAAACAAAGAACAAAGTAAAATAAGAACACATGTAAATTTTATAGTAAAAAGTATGTTTATTTTAAGAAAAATGGGCTATAATACAAGCCAAACTGGAAGGTACAAGGAAAACTGGGATGTATAAGATCAACGGGGAACAACTCCTATAAACACTTGCCAAGGATCCTACCAGAAGGGTAGGTACAGATTACGAGAAATCGTCTCGCCGACAAGCCTCCTCTAATGTACACCTCAAGCTACCTCTAATATTGGTACTCTCATTCTTAGTAAGAATTGTATGTCGTCTGCACCAAACACAACAAGGTGTAGGAATATCCCGTGCAGGGGTGAGTATAACGATACTCAGAAGGGAACCTGAGACCCTCAAAGGTCTCACAAAATCCAAAAAGGATAAACCACAATGAATGAAAACAACCAAAAATCATACTTATGTATATGCCCATACATATTCCTAAGTTACTGAGTAAACTCATATCAATCATGAGTAAAAAAAGGCCCAAATCAAAATTCTAATGCACAACTGTCCCCCGATGGAAATAATACCATGAAGGTAACACCACGATGGTAAGTACCACAGAGGTAACACCATAAAAAAAGAATACCACAATGGTATCATCATGAAGTTATGCACCGCAAAAGTACGCCACACAGATGATTACCAAAAGGTAAAGACTCAACTCACACCATGCATAACATAGGTACGATAGTAAAGATAATTATATGTAACTACTGAATCATTTTACATTGTTAAGTGGAAGACCCACGTAGGATCCTATACCATCAGACCAACATAGGATCTTATATCATCATACCCACATACGATCCTATTACAACAGACCCGTGTAGGATCCTAGAGTAGTCCCACTTGGATTCCTAGAGAGAATCCAAGTTGGATACTAGAACATAGACCCATGTAGGATCCCAAATCACATACAACATAGGATCCCATTCTCATGTTACAACCAGCAACAGGGTTCCCACACTAAACTCGCATGATTCTTGGAGGATCTGATTCTTAATCCACATGACGATAATCCAACTTCCACGAAGACCAATGAAGAAGTATCCCAATGGACCACCACTTAATTGTGGTCTCAATGCAACAGATGGTGCGTCAATAGGACAATCGATTTGTATGTTATTAACCTTTTAGTCCCGAGGGTCCGGTTGTATTCATGTTCAATCAAACCCAGATGTATCCCAACATAATCAAAATCTCAAGTGGGGTATACCAAAAGGACTGCCTCGATCCAAGGTTTCTGACGCCGTATACGATTTGAAAAACGGACACACGTTGATCAATTAATGACCAAAATAGCGAAAAAGGTTTGAAGATGGTTTGGGTCTGGGCCAACCTGACCCAGGTGTGGCCCGAGGTCCGACCCGGACTTCGAGATCCAACCCGGCCCATCTTCACTTCCCTGACAGCGATGGGTGGCCCACTGGGCAGCCCGAGGTGCGCAGCCCGCTAGACGGCCCAAGGTAAGTGACCAGATGGGCGGCCCGTGCTGGGAGGCACACAGTGGGCGGCCCACAGCTGGCCGGATGGCTAGCCCTTCTCCCTGGCATGGTGGCGCGCCATGCCACCACCAGCTGCTGAAAACGACTTGACCATCCTCCTTCACCACCACGACCTCATGCCACAGTCCCTACATGTCAGCAGTGCTGTTGCGCCCCGCCACCCCCTTCACGCGGTCGGCTGAGCATCGGCCCCCGCCTGTGTTCTGTAGCGGCTGATGGGTCGTGACCCTCCTCCCATAGTATGGTTGTGTTTCCGCCATCTTCATGGAAAGCCAGGGTGCCGACCGTCACTCCTGAGCCCTTCCGGTGATGTTCCTCGGGTAACCAGGCGTGCCCTGGTGTCCAGTCCTTCATTCTGTAGACTCCCACACTCGCCTCGGGATGTCATCAATGATTCAAGACAATCAAAATCCCACAAAGATTGCAAAGGGGTGGGGTCATGTTCTCTGGCCCGCTCCCTCAACATTAGAGCTTTAGAAGGCTGCATAATTGTTCTTAAATCATGATGAATGTAAAGAATGAGTTAAGGTGTATTCAAAAAACAATCACTACCTTGATTTCATGTTGGAAGTGTTTCTAGATGATATTGGTGAAGGCGATGATGGTACCAACGATCATCGCTTCTACAACACACTTCATAAGTCGGACTTGGGTGTCATTTTGGTTCATGATTCGAAAGTATGTTCTTCGTTGGAGAGGGTGTTTTTCATTTGAAGGAAATGTTTCTTCAATGTTCTCACAAATCTCACCTTTTCCAATGCTTTCCAAACAAGAAAAAATAAGTGCCAACTTATTAAATTATGTTTTATTAATTTAATTAATGTTGGTAATCAATTAAGTTGATGTTGGAATAATTAATTAATTGAAGGTGACATAATTAATTATTTGAAGAGTTGAAAGGTTTTCCCACATTAAGTTGGGTTCGGGTGGTCCCCACCACAAAATTCAAATTGGGTGGTTTTCTAGATCAGGTGGTCCCCACCTCCATAACTCTAAAATATAGGTTTCAAAAGAAAAATAAAACATTTTTTATTTTATTTTACATCTTCCTAGAAAAACTGAAAACCTATCTTCCACACTCAACCTACTGTGGTCGATGTTTATATCTATTTAACTGAATACCAGCACTGTGAGTTCAACAATGTCCTCAGATTTCAATTCCATTCCCCAGTTCAAAATTTACAAAAACCCACTCGCACGTTTACGGAATGTACTTAAGATAAGATTAGAAATTAATTCTAGGCACACCGGTCCTCAGAATCATGCGCCGTCAATTTTCTCGACTTGTAATATTCCAATTTAATACAAAAAAATACAAGGAAAAATCTGGGTCATTACACACATGAGCTACCCCATATTCCATATTATATGGGATATAAGAAGTCCTTTCCATTAAGGTTCATCTTTTTTCACCACATGTTACCATATGTGATAGGCTATCTATAGATGAACAGTCCCATAAATGACTAGAATAATTAGACCAAATAGATAAAAAAAATATTGCATAACATAAACCACAATTTGTTTTACTAGAATTTGATAGTATGTGAATTCAACACGAAGGTATTACTCCATTTATTCCTCCAAAAAAATTGGTCATCAACCTTATTACTCCAACAATACTATGAATGAATCCTCACAATAATTAACCAATCTGTGAGGGACCTTACTCATCACATAAGGTCCACTCTATTTGAGATTATTCTATAATCACAATGGTTGGAGAACTCACTACAACCCCAACTAATTAAAGGATTATAAAGGTTTGTTTTCTGTAATTCCACAAAATATATCCAAGATGTAGGATGTTAAATTGAAAATAACCAGATACATCCAAGATAAAAGACAATAAACAATGTATTGGGTCCTTATAGAATGACCATAAAAGGAATCATATAATTTCCATGCTGCATGAAATTATAATATGTTGCATAATCATCTTTGTGATACAACAATAAATGAAATGACAAAGGGTCATATTCATATGACATAAAACATCAAGACACCCATTTTCCGTAATAAATGCCGTTATAGTAATTGATTAACATCATTTAATTATTACCTTAGGAAACCCCAAAATACTATGAGTTGACACTCCCCATGATACCTTGTTCCATACTAGCACTTGGGCCACTTTATAGGTATAAACCCTAAATTTATATGTTAAAAATCACTATTCATAATAGAAATAAATATGGATTATGTCTTGTTCCAATGAGATATGAAGTGATGACTTGATCTCCAATCATGGGTCCTTCCATGACAACAACAAAAAGACAAAATCGCATTCACTTCCTATCTATATGGTACAGACATATATAAGGATCATTTTATAGAACTACCGGTGGCTTGATTATCATATTAATGAGATACATAGTGAATCAAAAATGGATCTATCCATGTTTAATGAAAATAAAACCACCACTTTGTTCATGTACATAGATCAGGTCTTCATAGGGATCCTTTCGAGGATATACGACACGATTACCATTACAATTGGATTCACAATGATGCCAAAACCTCATATTTCTATCCCATCCACCATGCTAAAAAAACTTTATATCCTAATTTCCTTAATTAAATACAAATTGACATGGGGTTAAATATTTATGAACAACATATGTCATGAATATTACCCAGAAATATATTTAGTGATTCCCGAGTCCAACACATTAGTCTAGATTTTACATTTTTCTTCCTTCCACATTATTTCATCTTCATCCTTTCCTACTGATGTTAAACATCAATGGATTTATATAACAAAAAATGGATTTATACTCATCCAATTGAGATATATAGTTATGAATGGATCCTATCTCCTTACCCATCCCCCACATAACTGAAACGAAATTATCCTTCACTTGTGTTATACTAATGTTATAGAAGAAAACATTACCACACTTTATTTATCACACCGAGAAAATCACACATAGGATTAGAAGATTGGTAAAGGGGTTATCTACATAAGTAAGGTGTATCAATTACTATTGGGTCTATCTTAGTCATGGAAATAAGACCCAAAATGGCATACCATATGTCACTATAACATGAAAACGGACTGAATGATGTGCTTAAGAACTTAATGGGACATGATTCATTCCCTATAAAGATATATCGAAATTACTAGGTCCCATACCCTGGTCCAACCATGATATTATCTGACATGTTTTAATAACCAACTTCATTTCCACCTGAAAATAAAATACATTGTTCATCTAGAACTATGTATATCTCGATTCTCAACCCTATGGGATATGTAGTTTCATTCAATTATTCAAACCTGGGACCATCCATAACAAAACATGGGAAATGCCTCTAATATTTAATGTAAATTTAAAATATACATGAAGAGATCTAATAGGATTTCTCATTCTATATTGGAACATGTTTCCAACCTCCAATTTCCTCCCCACATGAATTCAATCAGTATGAGTGACCTGTATTTTTATAAATATGTTTTGTTTCATTCTCATCTTATTGAGATATCTATTGAAACCTATCACATATTCTGAATCCCTACCACGAGGGAAAAAATCCCCCTTCTCCCACATAAAATAATATGTCTATGTAAGAGAATTTATTCTCTGTCCCCTCATTATGGGGCCCACTATGGAAATATATATGTCCCCCTTCAATATATTAGTTAGATATATATAAGGGAATTCCACAACATGGCCAATATCGGTCCAAACACTTCCTTTGTGATCAGACATATCTCTTCTACACGTCATACATAGAATATTGAAAACTTTTAGATATTCATAAATTTTCCTCAGCATCTAGTTCCAAAATGTCTGATACATGATAGAAATTTTTCCTAACTTCATTATAATATTCTGTAGTTGTATTTTCATAAAAGTACCATGAAACAGGTTGGTCTCACTAGGCACTCAACTGTTTGAGTATGCAGTTTGTTCCTTATTTCACCTTGCATATAAGATCCCACAAATCAGGTTTGTCAATGAGTGATAATTTCCCCCTTGGGAGAAGGTTATCCTGTTGCTTTATTCTTTGGAATCAATATGTTGGAAAAGGTGACTCAATGTTAGTGGTTATAACATTCATATTTTTACAATTTTCTCTCTCTTTATTTAATTGCCTCCAAAAATGTGGTTTAAAGTATCCACCCTCAAGTAAAATACATATAGGAATGACCTTGGTCTAGCATGTCAATGTATAATACATCATTTCCATAAGATTATGTTCTTCTTCATATTCCATAATTCGATAAGAACTATTCTCCCAATGATTTTCTCAGACCTATGTAGAGAGCATATTCCCCTATTCTTTTGAAATTATGAATTAAAATAACCATTGATAAATCAGTTAACTTCTTCCACAAATGAAACCATATGCGTGGGGATATCTAAATCATTATTAAAAATTGTTATAATTTACTAATAGAATTTCATTATTCTCATGGATGTTTTTTCCAGACCATGTAATAATATTCCCCAGTTGTCATTGCATAAGTCCCTCAAAAATTATAGATTGTATCATCCAAAAGATGAAACTATTGACCATAAAATTAGTGTTTTAGTTTTCCTAGCATAAAATATCCACCAAAATAGT
The DNA here is from genome assembly GCA_963277665.1 of Viscum album. Lineage (NCBI taxonomy): Eukaryota > Viridiplantae > Streptophyta > Magnoliopsida > Santalales > Viscaceae > Viscum > Viscum album. The sequence continues at coordinate 400,439,833 of OY728166.1, forward strand.
TTTTTCAACCAGTACTAACATGTTTCCCGGAAGAGAACTCCTCTAACACCGTAAGACCCATTTTCAAACAACTTTTCGGATCTAGATTTCCAAAACCACAACAAATAACTTTCACCTCTCAAACATGAATATGGTAGCACATTTCCTGAATAATTATCAAGAATATTAGAGCCATTAATTTTTCTTTCAAAAGACAACGACATTTAATTATATACCCCATATGTCGTTGAATTACTAGTTTAAAGTGGATAACAAAATGTTCATGTGGTGTGACATTAAACTACATAGAATAATTTCAGTGCCGTATGACATTAAATTACATAGAATAATGTCCTTTCAATAATATTATAATATACATAAACAAACTTCTTCCCCATAAGATGTTAAAATACATTATTATTGTCTTGATTTCGTGACATTAAACTATATGATACTTTCTTCTTTGATTGAACCCCCGCCCCCTGATGACATTGACCATAAAAATGCACTCTCCTCCACTCGATCCAAATTCATGTTACTATGGTTTCTCATTCATACCCAGTACCAATATAGATATTCCCTTAATTCTTAGACTCATCACATTGGAAAATCCTCCCAAAATGGTCTTGTGAAATCTGAATCCTAAACTACAACCATCATAAATTGAATGTCAAAATTCTAGGGAAAATATTTTTTATCAATGTTTTAATACACCCCTGATAATTTGAATAAATAGATCAAAAATTTTAGAGCCTCTCATACAAAAAACATCAACTATTTGACTATTCAATACGTGCCCTAGTTGGCCATTCATGAAATTTCCAACTAAATGGGTTTTCCAATTGGTCGTGACTTCATCCCTTGGAGAGACCTACTCTATTGTTTAAAATAATTTTCAAGGACTAGGGAAAATATTATGATTCTAGATCCCTAATTGATATCAAAAAATGAAAGAGTATTTATGGCCAACAATCTCTATTTGTGTTATTATTTCCAAATATATAGTCAAAGTTGTTTGACCACAAACACTATCGACATTAGTCCGAATTTCATGAATTTAAAATTCCTAGGAAAAGGGATTTGCTACTCAAAAGATTTGATATTTTATAAGGGAACTGTACACAAAAGCCATGTCCCATCTCACTCTACCAACCCTGCATGATTTAAGCAAAAATGGAGTGATAAATAGGTAATACGCACAAAACATGTTAGACTAAAAATGAATAATGAGAAGCCTATGAAAAATCCATTCCTCTCATTGAATTTAGCCATCATATTGAGATTATTAAAAAAATATGCTTATGACATCAAAAGTTCAAAGGCTTGTAGGTTTTGTTCATATGAACCAATAAATAGTTCAACTATGATCACTAGTCCCCATGGTAGAGGTGAAACGTAGATCATTTTTTCCTTTCCATCACTATGATTAAAACTCATTGGTACAATTAAGTTCTTGCTACGTAAATTATCTTCATTATAAAATTACAATTGTAGAAGGACAACATGGATGAATCCATAAATGATTGGAAACAAAAATCTCTTCATTCTTGAAAACAAAACTATTGGTACATGCACAAGACGAAGTCACTCCATAATTAATTACAAGAGACCATCAACATAAATCTTCATATGTTGAAGGGATCCCAAAGCACAATAATCTACCTGTTTAATCCTACTAAATAAAGTGAATTGGGTATTATTGGTTAAAGGAAGTGATTCCTTTGTTGCAGAAATGGAGAATAACCATTTGGTTTTGGATTCTTCTAATGATTGGTGAATATGTACGAGCTCCCGTTGAAAGAATCCAATTACTATTGAACAGACGACAGTTGGATGGGTTTTTCATTAATTTGTACCTTAAATTACACCAACTTTTGTTTATGGTTAGCCTCCACAAAGGATAATGCATCCTCGATATCATCAGTAGTGATTAGTTGTTTATCCTTTATGAGGTCAATATTTAGAAATGGTGTGCCTTCAAAGTGTGGAATGTGTACACGCTCCACATATGCAGCAGACATAAGGATACTACAAGATATGATGACCTAGGAATGTTCCCATTGCAAACCATCCATCCTTTTCATCCCATAAACGTAGAATCATACCCTCTGCATTTGATTAGATCCAAACAAGAGTGTGGGATATTATTGACACTTTGTTTCATCACATGGATGAAAAGGTGAAAATGGAAATACATGAGAAAGAATGAATTAATATAAATTTTGAATTACATGGATCAAAAAGGCCTCAAAATGTTAATATCCCTCTTTACATAAAACAACATCATCCTTGTCGGTACCTAAACACCATCTTATATGATCAATCATTTCCCCAGTTAGTTTGATCGGCCTATACGCCATCCAACATGATCATCTTGAGAATGACACATTAGAATTATGGACCCATCACCTAGTGTCCTATATTTCTATATAAATACTATCGTGGGATCTGAATTTGTATTTGTGGAAATTCCCAAAGTCCATATGACACTCTTTCTCCTTAATGCTTCACTCAAGCAGTCTAAAATATCCTTGGAATATTTCTAAAACCTGATGAATAAGGGATTTAAGGGTATAGTGAAATTAAAACCATAAATGATTAAAAATAAGTAAGACATATGTGAGGAATTCATTGAACACATGGTTAATGATTAATATCATGAGTTGCTGGTCCTCAACTAGGGTCATATACAAGTCACTTCTAGTGGCACCTTGGGAAATTGTTGAAGGCTTGAGAATTTTCTCGCATATGTATAGTAACATAGGTATTATGTAGACCATGGTTTTATATGTACTCTCAGGCCTAGTTTCATGGAGAACTGCTCACATTAGCCTCATTGGTTTTCCCTACAACTCATCTTTCATGACCTAACCCTTTAATCCCCCTTCCAAGCCACCAATGGAAGGGTTCTTATACCCATGGATGACTTGTCTAAAGCGGAATATGTTGTAACCACCAATGATTCGTCAAGACTTACAACACCATGGGATAAGGCACACTAGTGTGTCTCATAGCTGTATATTTATTTCTATTGTTAGGGTTCCTTGGAAATTGTTCAGTTCCATGAAGGGAGGGTTTGGATTATGCTTGATTTCACATTGAACATGGAATAACATCCTCCTCCTTCACTGTGGAACTAATTTTAGTGTATCCCTCCTACATTATTCCCCAAGATATTCTTGTAGGATGTTTCACTCTCACTCCTCTCTACCTCTCTACGACTAGGTGAAAGGGAAGGATAGCAACATGAGCTGTCTTTTCTCTCTCATCGGACCTTCCCTCCTCAGTATCCATACATTGGAACCATTATAGGGTAAAATTAATATTTTAACTATCACACCATCATCCTATTCCACCATTGTCTTGGGATACAGGGGATGGGAACACTCGTATACCCATCCCTCTCCCTTTGGATATTGTCATCTTGTCCACCTGTAGATGTAATACTACTGTTTCGTATCTTAGATCTCCCATTTTCCCAGTTTCTACTTGCCATGATTTCCTTACATGGAATTCTATGTCAATGAATATTATGAAATCCACATTATACACATGATGTATTCAACCATGAAAACTCAATTACTTGCTATAGTAGGATATATATGATGTTCACCTAGGGCCCGAGCTCAATGGGAATCCTCCTCAAAAGTATTAACCAACATTATTCCCCTTAATATGTTCATCCAAATAAGAAGTAATCTTGGAAACATTAATAAAAATCACCATTAGTTAAAAACCTCTCATGGACCCTTTATCCACACATCGCCTTTTTTATAAGCCCCAAAAATGACATTGAATAGTATAAGAATCCTTTTTCTAAAATAATCCCTAACCAAATCCTCTAATTGGTCCATAGTACCCTACGATAAAAACATACCAATATATTCCATAATTGAGGTTCTCAATAAACAGTCTATGGGGGATTTGATTCCCATATATATGGGATATGTAGGAAGCCTACCTGAGGTCCAAACAAAAATCCATAAACAATCCTATTATCTCTAGGCTATATTCCTAGTAGGGATCAATTCACCCTGGGGATCTATCTTTCCTTAAAGTTCCCTAGGTCACCATAGCTTAAGTCCCACACCAAACATGGACCATGTACTCTCCACCTCGATGTCATTTCAACCTGACATTAAACAGCATGTATAGGTCTTTATCACATGACCTTAAAAGGTATGATGTTTCCCATTATGTGGCACCGAACTATATAAGGTTTGATTCCATTCACATCGATATGTATGAATCTCATTTATGTGTTTGGTCCCGACATCAAAACATATTCTATTTCCCTATATGATGATACAATCCAAAGTACGCCATAGTGTGGCTATGAAACTGGAATTGTCATAAAAATTATCGAAGAATCTGTAAGTATTATATAAGTGTATACCATTGATGGATAACGTAACATCACAATATTAAATAAAATAAATATTTATATTTATAATTTTTAATTAAATATTAGTTTAATTATAGTAATAAATTTAAAACAACGTATTGATTGAATAATAAATTACTAATTAAGAAAATTAATAAATGATGATATTATAATATATTTATTATCAATTATGATTTTATTTAATGTTTTTAAATCTTATAAAAGTCATTATTTTTAATAAATAAGAGTTGAATTTAAATTAATATTCTACATTATAAATAAATTACTTTTATATCATATTTTGTGGCATTAATTTATTTAGACTATTATAATATAATACATTTTTTTTGAAAATAAATCAATTTTCACTAATCAGTGAATGTAATAACAAAAAAATATAAATTTAAACATAAAAATAATTATAATGTTATTCCAAAAATATGTATATTTAAAATAGTTAATGATTTTGTTATGTAATTTATTTCAAATATTAATATAATATAAAGTCTATTTTGTTTTTATCAAATCAATATAAAAAATGTTTCAAATAAAATTTATTTCTCAAATATGACAACATTATTTTAAGGAAGGGATATTAATATACATTAATTTATGTGAATCAACTAATTTATAAAATTATAAAAGGTGATATTTAATAAAATGTATGAAATTATATATATATATATATACATATATAGGATTTATTAATTGAATTTAAATACAAATTTTATGAATAATAGTGATATTAAGATAATAATTATTATTATTTTTAATAAAATCCAAAATTATAAATAATAACATCAAGATACGATTACTTTTTTATAAATTGGTATTTTAAGAAAAAATAGAAAATGGATTCTATAATAAATAAATGAATACAAAATGAAAAATCATTGAAGGGAATGAAAATAACTTTCAACACCATTTAAGAAGAAATAAATTGATATTAGAGAAATGAGTAATGAGGATTTCAAACATTTCTTCATTGGGAGTCAAGGCTATGGTCTTGGTTGGTGTTAGATGAGGGCTTCACCCATGAAAATTGGACACAGGCTCAGCATGGCCAAGCACATAGCGAGTCTTGGACCGTCGAATGAAGTTCAAGTATGATAGATCTCGACGTAGTTGAGTGGATAAATCTAGTTTTAGTGTTTCTTCTTTCAAATATTCTAATATGATATGTTCATGAATCCTAGATCCCTATAATGCCTTCTTATTTTAGGCTGAGTGTGGTCAAATGTTCAGTCATGAAGAGGTTCAACTATGAAGGTAAATCCTAACAGACATGCAATTAGGTGTGCGTATTTAATTTTTAGGTTTTCTAATCATAACACAGATCTTAACTGCTTCATCATTTTCTGTCATTGGGAAATGATAAAAATTAAATTTTTGGAATTATTGAATTATTTAAACCATCTCATGTTGATTTTATCCACCGATATTGGGTTTTCATCATATTGTATAAAGATTTCAATGGTTTAGTGTACGGATTTGGATTGATGATTCTTAAAGAAGACATCAATTTGAATCTACTTTTCTTGTTTATTATTTTTCTTCTATTTCAACATGTAATAATAATTTAAATATAATATTATATGAAAAAACCAGAAAATATTAAAGTAAAACATGTTTGATCATGTTCCATATGTGTCTTTATTTAGTCTGAATACTTTAGTTAGCATCCTCAACAAGCTTAGATCTTCCCCATGATCAAATCCAAAATTATTTATTTATTTTATTGCATGTTCTATGTATAGAATAAATGATATTAAAATCCTTCGTTATAGTTAATCTATTTTTTTTGGATCTTCTTTCCTTCCCATGTTCACAATTTATAATTCTGAGAGTATGAGGGTTTAGTTATTTAAGTAATAAAAAAAGTCATTAGAAGTTATTTCACCAAAAACTGGTAAGGTTTATTTCTATTTTACAATCTATATAATTATATTTTTATATATGTTTGAGTGTAATTCAAACATAAAACATTTATCAAATAATGTAATGAATATTTTTATTATTATTGTTTTGTTAGAGTGATATAATGTTTATAATTCACGATTATCAAATTAGTAAGGGGATCCGTTCATATTTTTACATATCAATATATGTGTGGTTGTTATTTGAAACTAAAATTTCATTCATTGGGAATTTAAATTAAAAGTATATACATATATAAGTAATTTTATGTTTATGATAGATATATATATTTAATTTCATACGCTATGTTTATTTACATCAAAATTATTGAAATTATTTATGTAAAAGTTATATATATTTTTTATTCAACCTTCATGATCACTTGATTCTGCATTGATGTTTAGATCTATTGTAAATAAATTACTGATTGTTATTATTTATTTAAGAGATAGTGGTTAAAGAATTATATTATTTTATGAAATGGGAACATGTCATATGCATGTAACTTATTAATCATGATTATGGCCAAAAATCATTGATTGTCCATGAAATTTATTATATTAATATATATATATATATATTTATATATGTATATACATGTAAAAAAGTTTATTGAATAGTGTTTTTCATTTATCGGAACTACCCAAAAATATATATTTATGAATTTATGAATGAAATTTTAAGTACATGGATGATATTTTACCTACCCTGTAAACATGAAAAATCAATATATCATGAGACTTGGATGCACCAATTATAATATTTGATTTCCAATAATTGTGTATATTTAAATATTTATATATATAATTAAGTATGTTTGTGTATTTGATGCACTGACAAGTATCCATATAAAAACCTCTAGTAAAAAATTCACACATATATATACATATATATATATATATAAAGATCAAAATTATTTTATAAAAATATGGTACTTGTACGTGGTAACAAGGATAGGGCGTGGGTAGTGAACTCTTCCCTCGTGAATGTTGGTAGTCCCAGGCAACCTTATATAAATTATGTTTCCACATGGTTTTGTTTTTTAAAAAATTTCTTATGGTTCTCAAAAAATAAATGAATTATTTTTAATGTATTTTCAAAATATATTTATTTTCTAAATGATACAGTATTTTATGAAGGTATTTTAATAAAATAATTTTTCACCTGAAATTTAGAAAAAACCTTAACTGGGAAATTCAATTTCTCACCCTATGTTTAGAATTTATTTTTATAGGTTTTGTAGATTATCATTGAGGAGGTGGAATAGGAGAATTCTTTTCTATTTATCTTTATATGTACCATTTTTTATTCTTTATGGAATGTATCAAACACCCCAAAAACTAGAATGGTTAATGTTCTTGGAATGTATTTAATTTTTTAAACTTTTTTAGTATCCTTTATAGAACAAATACACATTATTTATATATGTTGACCCATGAAGAATTTTTGTTGTGTCATTAAAGATGGTATCAGAGCGACAGTTTAGAAAACATTCTAGAATAGATGTTTTCTTATGAGTAAAATAAAATTTTCATGACAAAATTTTCATCATATAATTATTCTCTCTTATAAGTCTAGTCATTTTAATTCTAATGATTAAAATTAATAATATTCTCAAGTCTGATGAACAAATTTTCAAGGCCATAATTCAGTTTTGGGTGAGAATGTATGATCATGTTTTCCAGTAAATTAATTAATTATTCTTATTATTTTTATTTAAATAATTATTTAATGATATGAATATTAATAAATAATTAAAAAAATTAAAATAAATTATCAGTTAAAATATTCAAAAATAAAAAAAAATTATAATAAAAATTTATTATCATTCATGTTATTTTTAATGTTTTAAAATCTTCTAAAAATCATTATATAAAGAAATAATAATTTATTTTAAATTATTATTTTAAATTATATAAAAGTTTTATATTTAAAAAAAAGTGTGTGGTGTTATTTTATATAAAATATTTTAATATTGTTGGTTGTTTTCGTAAGTATATTGCTATAAATTAATCAATGATGTCTATAAGTTACATATAAATTTATATAAAAAATAATAATAAAGTTATGTTAGATATATATATATATAATACTTATATATTTTTTGTTGTAGATGATTTCAAACATTAATATAATCTATAATCTATTTTATTATTAATGAATAAATCTAAAACATTTTGTAATTAAAATTTTTTTTTGAACTATGATAAAATTATTTTAAATAATAAATTTTAATATAATTAATTCAATTAAATCAACCTACAATTAATTTTATCAATAGTAATATATTATATATAATGAATGAAATTTTAAATACATATATATAAATATGAATTTCTGTTAAATTTTTTGTCCAAAAAATGATTGATAATAAAGAAATTGTGATAATAATTATTAAAATTTTATTTAAATAATATTAAATAATAAAAAATAATAACAATATAGAAGAAAATTCGAATATATTTTCATTTCTAAAAAATTGAATATTACTTGTATTTAAAAAAACTAAATGAATAGAAAATTAATATTCATTAAAGGAAATGAAAATGGGTTTCTATTTAATTTATGGAGAAATCAAGAGAGGTTATAGAGCTGATAAAGGAGGATGTCGATCACCAATTCTTCTTCATGAGTCATGGTCAACGTTGAGCTCAATGCTAGATGAGGGTGTCACGACCCATCCTCGGGGCCCGCGTCGTGACTACCCCAAGCCCGCCTTCCATAGTCCAGGGGCTGGCAACTACCACCAAGGCGTAATTTCCGGTAAAAATGGAAGGCATTGCCTTTGTAAAGTAAACAAAAACCACAGAGCAAGCAAGCAGAAGTAAACACTAAGTAAAAACTGGGTACAACAGTGAGTGCGGAAAAGTAAGTGGGCCAGAATACGAACCCAAACTGAAAGTAAAGTACAACTGAAAAAGGAAGTACATCAACTGAAAACTAAACCCGTAGCCTCGAGTCGTCCAATGGTACTCTCACCTGACAGGTGGGTACAGATTTCCTCCACACCTCCTCGGGTCCAGCCGTCCGCTCCGAGTACGTCCCACCCAGTGGTCCACCTCCAGGTACCGTCCTGCTCCACAAGCCTCAACCACGATCAGCGCTGTCTGTCGTCTGCAACCAACACAACGTAGTGCGGGCATAGCCCGTGCAAGGATGAGTATCAGCTACTCAGTAGGGACCTCGAGACCCTCGATGGTCTCCCATAATCAAGAAAGGATAATCCACAGAGGAAGATACAATCATGAATTAACATCTTTCACCACTTAGGTATAAGCCCATACATATACCTAAGTCATCAATTCTCGTTCGGCTCCAACATTCGAGCCCATGTACAACCCAGTCCACATAGGAAAACACAAACCATTCCACACAGGAAAGAAAAAGGTAATCCACATAGGATATCAAGTCAAACTTATCGAAGATAAGAATTGAAATTCAAGATTCAACTCACACAGGTATACTCCTTTGTAAGATGATAGAGATGATCAGATATTTCCACTTATTCATCTAATTCGGTGGACCCACACAGGATCGATAGGTACTAACCCCCGCAATGACCCACAAAGGATCGATAGGAAACTAACCCACGTAATGACCCACACAGGATCGGACCCACACATGATCTATAGGCGCTGGCCCACACAGGACCGCTGAGCGCTGACCCACACAGGATCGGTAGCACTGATCCATGTAGAATCGCTTAGTCTTGTAGTCATCGCTGTCGAATCCACGGAGTATTTCTACCCAGTCATCATCGTTGTTGTAGTCACAGCCAGCTCTAGGGTTCTCGCACACAACAAGCTCATTCGGGAGGGTCTGCTCCACGAGCCGACGGGTTGATACATCAACTGACACATAGTCCAGAGTTGATGTATCCAAAAGTTCTATATCGCCAACAGGAACTCAACGTCATAGACGGTGCGTCAATCAGATGCCCGGTCTGAGAGTTACTGTCTTTTTCGTTCTAGGGGCACGGTTGGTTTTTAAGTCAAAAACAACCCTACTATACTCCAATTGCGTCCAAACCTCGAGAGGAGTAAGCCAAAATGTCCTTCTCACTTAGAGGAATCCAAAAAAGTTAATGGCACGTCATTCAGACGTCTGGAGCTCAAGTTATAAGCGTTTCCGCTACGAGGGCCCGGTTGGATTCGTGTACGAACCAACCCGAACGAACCCAAAGTACTCCGAAACCTTGATTGCGATATACCGAAATGACCATCTTGATCCAAGGATCGCATCACAGCTGACGGTGCGTCGATCGGAGGTCCGCAGCTCATGTTATGGGCAACAGAACGAAAGAGGTTCGGTATTAGGGGGTTCGGGCCCTGTCTGACCTGGCCCAATACCCCAGGGTCGGCCCGAACCGGGTTCGGGTCCAGCTTGTTTGGGCATGGCCTGGCCCAGCTGGCATGACCCGGCTCATCGACCTGGCGCGCTGGCGGTCCGGCGTGCGGCCCAGGTGGCTCGGACGAACGGCCGAGCCATTCGGAATGCGGGGGGGCGCTACCCCCCGCTTGAAGTAACCGTAGCCCCATAATGGGGCCGCTCACGTCCAGCCAGCTGAGGGTTTTGAAGCCTAGGTTCTTCCCTATCCGGTCGGCCTGCTCCAGCTGGCCGGCTTCTGCTACCACGGGACCGGAAAGGCCGGTCCCACCTTCTCCGACACAGGCGACCCGATTCGAGCCGTCGGTTCCCCTGCTCCGCCACGGCATTAGCAACGACCTTGATCTGTCTGGTGTGGCGCGACAGCGCCGTGCCCCTCTGCCACGACCTTTCTCCGGTCGCGGTGTCTTCGGGTTTTTCCAACGCGGTGCGACGACACCGCAGCTTGGTTCAATTTTTCAAATGCGCGGCGTGACGGCGCCACGCATCCTTGCTGCTCGTTCCCGCGTGGTGCGATGAAACCGCATCACTTTACTTCGAACCACGACAACAAAAAAATAATAAGGGAGGAGGGTCGACCGTGTTTGTGCGGTCTAGCCCCTTCCCATTAAACGATAACAAGCGGTCCAAATAAACGAGGATAGATGACAGAAGAATTTACAAATAAAAACACATAAACCCCTGCCTCAACATTGTCGTCGAAAGAGAGTTCGTCGCGGAATTAACCGTCGCGGAAGAAGAGGATCGTCGCGGAAGGAAGCGTCACAGAAGGAACGTCGTTGGCATTAGGTGATCTCTGAGGAAGGCATCTCTCGCTGTCATCCGCCGTCGGAGTTCGGCGTTCTTCATCGGCGGCAGTGCGTTCTTTGCGTTCTTCGTCGAAGAACGAAGAATCCTCAAGACCTCTCTTTTTCTCCCAAAGGCTTCCACAACCAGAATTCCAAAAAAAATAAAATAAGTTCAACACTTATTTTATTAACATAACCTAAGCATTTTAATTTCAAACACTCACATTTAACTCACTTAATTAATTTACATAAGTTGTCAAAAATTTAATGGTGAGTTGAAGGGGTTAGAGAATATGAGAGGGTAAGGTTCGTGTGGGCCCCACCAGCCTCATAACCTCTCATGGGAAGTTGGGTGGTTAACCAACTTCCACCCAAAGGTTAAAAACTTAAAATGATAAATAAAATTTGTCGTTTAAATTTTATTTTAACTTCCACAAAAATATTTAACAACTTCACCCGTGGAAATGCAACTCCGAATAAGGTGTTCCTATGCAATTACCGGCGTTGCAGTTCCATCGGTGCCCTCTGAATTTGATTCCGAGCACCGGTTCAAATGTTAGGAATTCCTGCTCATTCGTTCCCTGAACGTACCCGAGCTAAACTTCTGATAGAAATTCCGGGCACACCGGGCCTCGAAATTAAGTGTCGTCAAAAATCGCGTTCTTGTAAAGTCCAAAAGAAAATTAAGAAACAATTTCCCTTGAATTTTACGGGTCTTTACATTACTCCCGCCTCAGAGATTTACATCCACATAAAGATACATCAAAACTAGGGGAACAAATGTGGGTACTGTGCATGCATCTGAGCCTCCCGCTCCAAAATGCTCTTTTGGAGGTTCCCGTGCTACCATCTGATGCACATTAGTGGAATCAAATGTCCACGTAGGACCCGCTCCTGTCGATCCTTGATCTCCATCGGGACCTCCGCAAAAGTCACCCCATTATCAATGTCCAGCTCCCCGTGGTCAATGATATGCATCGGGTCGTGCATGTATCTCCTCAGCTGAGATACGTGGAAGACGTCGTGCACTCGGTGCAACTGAGGTGGTAGATCCAGGCGGTAAGCCACCTCTCCAATCCTGCAGAGGACCTGGAATGGTCCGATGAAGCGTGGAGACAACTTTTCGCCTCAGCCAAATCTCTGTATACCACGTCGAGGTGAGACCCGCAAGAAGACATGGTCACTATCCCCGAACTCTAGTGGCCTCCGCCTCTTGTCAGCATAAGACTTCTGCCGGCTCTGATCTATTCTCATCCGCTCCTTGATGACCTGGACCTTCTCTATCGTGGTCTGGACCATCTCCGGTCCCACAAGTGCTGACTCCCCAGGGTCTGTCCAGCACAGAGGTGACCTGCAAGGTCGGCCATACAATGCCTCGTATGGTGCCATCCTGATGGTGGGGTGGTAGCTGTGGTTTTACGGGAACTCCACAAAGGGTAGGTGGTCCTCCCAGTTGCGACCAAAGTCTAGGAAACTTGCGTGGAGCATGTCCTCAAGAGTCTGAATGGTCCTCTTAGTCTGACCATCTGTCTGACGGTGAAAGGCGGTACTCAGACGTAGCTGCATCACGAATGCCTCCTGCAACCCCTTCCAAAGTTGGGAAGTAAAGTGAGCATCTTGATCGGAGATGACAGATGATGGAACACCATGAAGTCATGCAATCCCCTAAACTTAGAGACATCCGAAGCTCTCCACTGAGCCCTGCTCTCTGATGGGTAAGAAGTGTGCCGACTTGGTGAGTCGTTTGATAATCACCCAAATGGAGTCATGACCTTTGGAAGTGCATGGAAGTCCAGTCATGAAGTACATAGATATACCGTCCCACTTCCTCTCTGGGGCCTTTTAAGGGCTGTACCAAGCCTTCGGGTACCTGGTGCTCTGCCTTCACATGCTGGCAGGTGAGGCATTGAGAAACGAACGCTGCCATAGCCTTCTTCATGCCCGGCCACCAGTGCTGTCGTCTGAGATCCTGGTACATCTTCAACACTCCAGGATGTACCGCCAAATTGGAAGTGTGAAACTCTCTTAGCACCTCCTCTCATAAAGCAACTGGTCCCAAGGTACGTCCCCTGAAAAGGACGTCATTCTCTCCTCCTACAGAGAATCCATCAGGTGCATGTCCCGAGGATATCTGCGCACGCTGCGTCTCACAGTCAGCGTCCCCACGTTGTGCCACTGTGACCCACTGCAGTAGTGGAGGAGTGACTGTGAGTGACTGAAGGAAGGTTGCTCCATCTCTATCCACGAAGGATATCTGCAAAGAGGCTAGCTGCTCTATCGCCTCCCCAAGTAGTTGAATTCCCGTCCTCCTGCTGAGAGCATCGGCCACTACATTTCCCTTCCCATGATTATAGACTATCTCAAAGCCATAGTCCTGGAGGAACTCGAGCCATCGCCACTATCTCAAGTTCATTTCCTTCTACGAGAAGATGTACCTAAGACTCTGGTGGTCAGAATAGACTGTAAAGAGCTCGCCCATCAGATTGTGTATCCACATATTCAGAGCGAAGACCACTACTGCTATCTCCAGGTCATGGGTAGCATAGTTCTGCTCATGCTACCTCAACTGACGTGATCCATAGGTGATCACGTCCTGCTCCTACATCAGTAAAAATATGAGTTTGGTCCTTGATGCGTCACACTAAACTATGTACCCTACTCCCTCCTCCGACAACCCCAAGATAGGCGCGCTGGTCAATCTCTGTCTCAGCTCCTGGAAGCTCTGCTGACATCTGTCTGACCACACAAAGGGTTTCCCCTTCTTCATCAAAGTTGGGAGTGGTGTTGTAACTCTGGAGAAGTCTGGCACAAATCTTCGGTAGTATCCAGCTAGTCCCAGGAAACTCCGCACCTCCATCACGCTCCGGGGTGGCTCCCAAGTTAGCACTGCCTCGATCTTCGCAGGATCCACCGCAACTCCCGCCTCATAGATGACGTGTCCCAAGAAGTGGACCTCACATATCCATAACTGAAACTTCGAGAGCTTTCCATAAAGCTGGTGCTCTCGGAGTGTGTCCAGTACAACCCGCAAGTGGTAGGCATGCTCTTCCTCAGTCGTCGAGTATATCAAAATGTCTTCGATGAAGACCAAGACAAATTTATCGAGGTATGGCTGAATGATCCTTTTCATGAGGGCTATGAACACTGCTGGAGCATTGGTTACGTCGAATGGCAAAACCAAGAACACATAGTGGCCATACCGACATCTGAAGGTCGTCTTCTGCACATCCTCATCCTGAACTCTGAGCTGATGATAGCCTGACCTGAGGTCTATCTTCGAGAACCACCATGCTCCCTTGAGATGATAGAAGAGGTCATCAATCCTTGGAAACGGATACCTGTTCCTCACTGTCACCTAGTTCAGGCGACCATATTTGACACAAAGTCGCAAGCTCTTGTCCATCTTCTTGGAGAACAAAATCGGGGAAGCCCAGGGTGAAACACTGGGTCAGATGAATCTCTTGCCCTGCAAGTCCTCCAACTGTACCCGTAGCTCTCGAAGCACAGTGGGGGCTATCCGATATGCTGGAGTGGATATCGGGGCTATTCCGGGGTACAGATCAATATAAAAGTCTACCTCTCTACGAGGAGGTAGTCCTGAACATCGTTGGGGAAAACGTCTGCATACTGATCCACCACTGCAGGACAACCAGGACCTCGCACGTCAACTGCTCCTAGGATGAGGCTAGCCAACTGATGAGTGATGGGTTATCCACTCCTCTACGGAAGTCCGTCATGTGCTGTGAAGGCTCCCTTCTTTCCATTGAAGGTGAACCTTCTCCCATCGATGCGTACACATCACACGTTGCACCTAATATAGTCAATATGAGTATGGATTGTAGATAACCAATCTATGTCCAAGATGATGTCGTAAGGCCTCGACCCCGCTACAAAAAGATCACAGCCGAAGCTCTCACTTCCTAGAGTAAGATCACTCTGCCGGCACTAGTGCGTAATCGTCGAGTCTGCTCTCGTAGGAGTCTCTATCCATAATGATCGAGCCGACGGCTCCGTCGGAATCTCCGAGATCCGAACAAGGGCAGCGGATATGATAGAATGACTCGATGTTATGTCTATAAGAACTGCAGCAAGGGTGGAATATACACAGATAGTACCTTGAATCATCTAGGGTGCACCGTGGTCATAGGCCTCCACTGCCTGAAGCTGTGACTGTCCCTGCACGCCAACTCCTTGTGGTCGGGGTGGACCTCATGGTGGTGGTGGTGGTAAAGCCTCAAAGTGTCTCCCACCACCTGCTGCTCGGCCATCTCCTATGCCTTGTCCTCCTGCTCCCTGCAGACCGCAATGGTCGACCCTCTGCCTCTGCCTGGGTGGCCCCTCAACCATCTTTTTCTCTTCTACATGGCGGGTCGGGCAGTCACGAGCCATGTGGCCTTGCCCGCTGCATGCGTAGCACTGTCTTCCTCTCGAAAAACTGGCTTCGCGCTGTGTGCCCCACACTGTTGAGCCAGTGTCCTGAGGTCGTCTGCCTGAGGGTCTGGTCTGCCTGGACCCATGAGTCATCCATCGACTGCCTGCTGCAGAAGACTCTTCTATGTGTCGCCCTGCAGTAGGTCTTCCTGCTGATTCAGGCTCAGGAAGGAAGCTCTCGATCAGAAGGGCTCGCTCCAGTACTCCTGCCTGAGTCAGAATGCTGAGGGAGATCAACGATGCCCTGATCTCCTGCCTCAATCCCTGCTCGAAGGTCCGGGCCCAGAATAATGGGTCCTGTACCATGTATGTCGAGTAGCACGAGAGATTGGTAAATCTCGCCGAGTACTGGGCGACCGACAAGCTGCCATGCCGCAGTTGTAGAATCTCATGTATGCGCACCGCACGGAGGGTGGCTGGGATGAAATCCGAGCGGAAGAGGCTCTCAAAGTCTTTCCAGAGAAGAGATGCCTCATCATGCACCTGGAGCATCAATATCCACCATCTGCCTACTGCCGCGTGCAGTAGGCTCGCTGCGAGGATCACCATGGGGTCCACTGTTGTTCTCACTAACCTGAAAACTCGTATAACTACCGTCCATCCAATTCTCAAAGGCCTGAGGGTCCATCTCCCCGCGGAACCTGGGTGGTCGCTGGCGCTGAAACTCATGAAGTGCACTAAGGCGACGTGCATCGTCAGCGACTGGGGCTGGAAACATCGGTGGCTCGGCGGGTAGAGGTACCGCCGGTGCCTCTGCTATCAAAGGGCCCTATACAGAGGCCTCGTCGCTCGGTGGGCTGTCGTCACGCACCACTCTCGGAACCCTATATGGCTGCAGTCATGGGGCCATCCTGAAATGAAACAGGTGCGCCATGGTCAAACAGTATACCTGGTGACCTGACATAAAGTAATCACAAAGAAAACATGAAACACACATAAAATCAATGTTTTCGTGTATTAATTCGGAAAGCAGAAGTTAGGATCCTGGTGTACAGATACGTCGGCCACCACACCAACACTGGACTTCCTGGACTGATAACCACACCCAATACGCTTAACACTATTGCTTCACATAGAAGAAAGATCAGAGTCCAAGGTTCTGCGGTAGAACCGAAGTCCTCTGATACCAATTTGTCACGACCCATCCTCGGGGCCCGTGCCGTTACTACCCCAAGCCCACCTTCCATAGGCCAGGGGCTAGTTGTAACAGCCCGAGATTTTATGAAAAAAATATTCTTTTTATTTTACTAATGTCTTGTGTTATACGCTACACCAAAAGGAGCTTGCACAACACGCATCCTTGACTTACCTTGCATTACACGCAATCGCAACCTTCCTCGATAGCGTGTGTGGTACGTAATCCTGAGTTTCACGAAACAATGATATGCTATTAAAATATTATTAAAACTAGCCGTTATGAATAGTAATAACAAATTTTTAAATTTTAGAAATTTTAACTCTCAAAATGGACTTCATTTTTGGATTCGGAGTATCGAATTTAGCCTAAGGTGAAATTTTGGTACTTTTCGGATAACTTTCATATTCTGATGAATAGTGAAAATTACCAAATTATAATTAAAAACAACTTTTTTAATCGAAATAATTAATAGTGATAAATCATTAATTTGAGTGGTTTTAAAGTATATTTGGAATATATTTTTACAATTTAATACAATGTTGGTCATTGGATGTAATTTCACATTTAAACTAGACATAAACAAGTGTCAATCTTTTGATAGATTTTGTTTCTTAAAAAACACGCTATTTGTTTTAACAGTGGGATTTAATTATAAAATTAATTAATGCAACTTATATGTTGGGAATTTTGTAAAATAGAAATCATTTTTGAATTCGGAATATCAATTATAGCTTAGGGTGAAATTTTGGCATTTTTCTGAAAAACTTCAATTTTTGATGAATAGTGAAACCACTAAGTGGTAGGTTAAAAACTGAATTTTGCATAAAACTTAATTTTACCTCTTCTGTGAATGGAATTTCGAAAATCCGAAAGACACGGTTAATATCAAGGACTAAAATGTGGTTCAATGAGATGAAAATAATTTTTGGTGAATAGTAACTTTTTACTTTTTTTTACCGCGGTTAATAGTAAATAGGGTAACTAAGGGTAAATATGATATTAATATTACCCTAACACATGTCCTAATTCTATTGGACAAGTGGAATTCGACCAAAAACAAACTTAGGAATAAAATATGACCATTTAGGCCCACTTGGATTAGATTAGGACTTTTATTATTAATTTATTTAAAGAAGGGTTAAAATAGTTAAAATCAATGTTTAATAAGTAAATCATTTTTAATATGGGGTTATACATAAGATAAATTAGACTATAAATATTAATTAGAAAGCTAAAAAGATTTCCTACATTATGGTATTTTATTTGTAATTTTTAGACATCAAATAATGTAATTTATTTATGACACAACGATGATGCAGTAATTATCTTATTAATGAAATATTGACATAATTGATGTTATAAACACCAAAATAAATGTAATTTGAGTCTTTTTATGAATTCTACTAATTTTATAGGTTACTATGATATATTAATGTTGATTTAATCAACTTGGTTCGAACATTTAATTCTGTTATGACTTTCACAAAAATCATATATCAAATAGTGTCAAAATTGACACAAAATAGTTTTTAAATCAAATATTATATTATTAATTGTTATTGTATTCCTAAAAATCTAAGGTTCGGCCAAATGACTTAGATAAGGATATATATATATTGATAATAAACAATTTGGGGTTCTTTTGGCATGTTATAGTAAGTGTATTAACCATATAGTGTAAGAAAATAAAAAGACACGGTAAAAGTTAAATTATTTAACTTATAGTTAAATCTAATTGATAAGGTTAAAATAATACCCTAAACTTGTCTAAATACTATTGGTTGATAGGATTTCGACCCATCCCTACTTTAGCTTCGAAATAAGACCCTTTGGAACCATTATAAACCGATTTTGACTTTAATATAAAATAATATTTTGAGATATTCCTAAGGTGCCCCTCTCCTCCCCTATAAAAGGACACCTCCTCCCCCTCCTCCTCACACCAATTTGAGCACTCAAGCTCGGCCAACCCCTGCCAATTTATCCTCTCCACTTCCCTAGCAACATCCTAGAGGTTCTGGTCTTCCTCAAAGACCAATTTTAGTACCCTAAGAGGAGGTCTCAAAGAGGCACTTCAAAGAAGAGGAGGTTCGGACACATACGAAGCAAATTGGACCTAAGGTAAGGGAAATATCACAATCTCACTTTTATCCGAGATTGTTTTTACTTTGGTAATTACTGGGGTGTATTTTATCATCCACATACATGTTTCATCAAAATGTAATATTATTTCCATCCACCTACAATTGTTTAAATCCATTTTTACCCTTCGGTGTGTTTTTAGTAATATGTATGAAAGGAATCTTTTGTCGTACGAGGTACTTTTTGACTTTTCCGACAAAAGTACGAAGAATGTTTTTTTTAACTTATACGGCATGAATGGATTTTTAAAACATTAATTCAAAGAAACTTCCTTTACAAGTTTTCAAGTTTAATTTTAATCAACTTCTTTTATTTTAAAGTTGTATGACATGTTATGAAAGGAAAAATGTTTTTGAAGAAGAAAGGATATTTTCCTCAAGAATTCAATTCAAGTGTTTTATCAAAATTATTTTCCATCTAAGATAATAAAGGGTTCTGTTTCTATCCATATTTTTACATTGGTTTGACTATGTTGTGATGGAATTATGTTTATAAATTCCTTTATCTTATATGAATTGATTTATGATGTCATGATGTTTCAAGAATCCCATTTTTGTTACATGTGTTATGCGATGATGTATGTTTTATGATTATGTGGCACACATAAGAAAGGATTCATTATAAGATGGGTGGGACCTATATATCCCTCCAATGCATTGGGTAATGATTTTATATCTCATGAGATAGACATGGCTGGAACGGAAGGTTATTTCGGTTCAGTGATACAGGACTGAAACGAGGAGTGAACTCGGTTCAGAAAGGGACTTTGTCCACTAAGATAGTCTTGGCAATGAGTCATGACTAACAAGAAATGATTTTCCATGATTATGTGTGCATGCCACAAAGTTTCAAGTTTTATGTTATGATTATGGGGATCTCATTTTCACTTCTATGATTTATCCAATGTTATGATATTATGAGCTCTTTTGCAGGTTAAGATTTCCAAAGGCTATGTTCTTATGTATATGATGTGATTGATATTTCTTTTGTTTACCCTTACTGAGCATTTGAGCTCACCCTTTTATGTTTTCTTTTCCCCAGGATATAAAGAAAGGTTTTAGGTATAAAAAAAAGGAAGATCTTTATGGGAGATTTTGAAGATCTTTCACCACGATTAGAAGATTATAGTCCGAGTTTCCAAAGACACTAAACTATTACGGTCCTTGTGTGTCTGTTTTTTTGTAATGTACTAAGTATTCCGCAAAAGTAATGTAATGTCCATGTACGATAAGCTACGGGTCTTTACAGTTGGTATCAGAGGAAAGGTTTAGTCAACCTTTGGAAACTAGGATGCGAAAACGTTAGTGAGATCCCTAGAGATATTTCTAAGGTATGTCTAGGTATGTCTCTAAGGTTAAGTATACGTATAGGTTATAGTCCTAGAATTGTGCTAACGATCTTCAAATTTAACCTATGATGTTAGATATTGAGGGTACTAACCCTTTATTATGTTGTTTTCCCTAGCATGATTTTTGCCTCTCACACAATTCTTTTGGGGTTTTAGACGATGGCTGGAACCCGAAGGAACCGTGTTAATGCGGAATGCGATGGGCAATGCAATGATTGTCCCCCTGAGCAACCAAACGATATGGGAGCTGGAATGCAAAATCTTGTAGCCATGCTCACACAACTTTCTCAAGCTATGAATCATGCAGGATTTCCAAACGAACAAAGGAGGGAGCAACATTCTGTTGAATCCTTCATGAGGCAGCGTCCACCATCTTTCAGCGGGTCTACTGATCCATTAGTTGCGGAACAATGGATTAGTACTACTGAAAAGATATTTTCAGTTCTTCAATGTTCTGAGCATGATAAAGTCATCCTAGCAGTGTATCGTTTGGAAGGAGATGCTGATCAATGGTGGAATCTTGTTAAGAATACAAGGCAAAGGGATGAAATTGAGTCTATGGAATGGGACGAGTTCAAGAACTTATTTTTCAATAAGTACTTCCCTCGTATTCTTCGAACAAAGATGGAGAAAGAGTTTCTTGAACTGAAGCAAAGGGACGATGAATCTGTTGGTACCTATGAAGCAAATTTTACAAGACTTGCAAGGTATGCTTCTGGAATTATCATCCAACCTGAAAGTAAAGTTGATCGATTTTTCAGTGGCTTAAAACCAAGTCTTCGAAGGGCATTAGCTATAAGAGACTTCAGTAGCTATGAAGAAATTGTGCGTTGTGCTATCAAGGTAGAAATGGAAGTTGGTGTTACATATCCATCTCATGGTTTTGACAAGAAACGAAAGATGGAGTTCAAGGAGAAATCTCAGAATAATGGTGAAAAGAAGATGAATGTTTCCTTATGCACAAATTGTGGAAAGAAGCATGGTGGAGATTGTCTAAAAGGGAATAGAAAATGTTTTAAGTGTGGAAAAGAAGGTCATCGAGCAGCTGAGTGTCGAAGTAATGGAAAAAGGGTTTCTAATGATAAAGCAAACACTGCAGAGAACGCACCGCCAACACTTCAATGCTTCAAGTGCAAGGAAATGGGGCATTGTGCTAATAATTGCCCTAATCCAAGGGTTAGTGATGATCAACATGAGCAACCACTGAAGGCAAAGGACAAAGGGAAATCACATGCGATCACTATTGGCAATGTTGAATATGACAACGATGTGGTGGAATGATTAAGTGTTTATGTAATGGGATTCCAAAATAATGTTGTATCATTGAGTATTGCAATATTTATTGATGTGGTATTCAAAGTGATTGAGATATTTTTTGGAAATAACATGATATGCGCATAATGAAGATGAGAAAATGAAATGTTTAATAGTATTCATGACCTCATGATTGATATAAGGACTAAGTGATATCATGGTTTGAGTATATAGAATTTTGAGGATTTTGGTATGTGGAAAGTGTTAACTTTTAACTGCACTCATGTTTTCACTAAGGTATTCAAGAGAATACACGATTAAGGACTTTGAATGTTTGGATATCTTATGATATGTGGGGATCAACGATAGTATTAAATCTCCGGTAATCGTTGTCACTATATTATGAGAGTGGACTGTAGTATTATGTATAAGCCTAAAGATTAGACTGGATTATGTTGGACATAAGTTAGTATTGTTTAAGGATATAAGATTTTCGATATTATTGATGGGATGTTATAGTAACGTAGTTTTAGAAAAAAGGACAACCTGCAGGACGGGCGACAGCCCATCGCTTCGGACAAGACTGTAGGAATCGAACCCACAACCGAAGTGCGACTGGCCTTTATCGCCTACCACTGACCTACAGGAAGTCCCTGTTTAGTAGAAACTAGTTTTATTATATTAAGCAGTATGATATATGAATTATAAGTCCATTTTAGAAACCATATGTGATTAATCTCACTATAGATCGACTTATGTATATAATTTTGCTAACCTTTTGTTTGAAACAGATGGAATGACCCGTCATTCTATCACATGATCTGCTAGCACTTCACGAATAACAAATTCAACTTCATTTATTTAAGAGATGAAGTGGAAATTGTTAAAGGCACGAACAACAGTGAGATTGTACTGAAATAAAGTAAGTATTTATTCTAATTCAAATTCTTTAACTTTAGGGAAATGATCTTGAAAACCAAAAATGTTGTCCTAGTTCTCTTATACCTGATGAATCAGATGGTACCTTAGATCGTCACAAATTTATGGATTTGTGATTACTGGCTTTTCCATAGCCATGTTCTCTACCACTCTCCATCAGAACATGATGGTTAGATTTCTCTTCCATATCCATATTTTCACCTATGTGGAAACCCAGTGATTAGTTTATTTGGGTAATCGTTACATTTCATACTTTAGTTTTTAAAAGCCAAGTTTTGGTATTCCCTTTTACGATGTGGGTTTCTATTAAAGAAACTTTCAAATAGTAAACCATTTATAACCCCGATGAATTTCGAGGGCGAAATTCATTTTAAGGGGGGTAGAATGTAACAGCCCGAGATTTTATGAAAAAAATATTCTTTTTATTTTACTAATGTCTTGTGTTATACGCTACACCAAAAGGAGCTTGCACAACACGCATCCTTGACTTACCTTGCATTACACGCAATCGCAACCTTCCTCGATAGCGTGTGTGGTACGTAATCCTGAGTTTCACGAAACAATGATATGCTATTAAAATATTATTAAAACTAGCCGTTATGAATAGTAATAACCACTTTTTAAATTTTAGAAATTTTAACTCTCAAAATGGACTTCATTTTTGGATTCGGAGTATCGAATTTAGCCTAAGGTGAAATTTTGGTACTTTTCGGATAACTTTCATATTCTGATGAATAGTGAAAATTACCAAATTATAATTAAAAACAACTTTTTTAATCGAAATAATTAATAGTGATAAATCATTAGTTTGAGTGGTTTTAAAGTATATTTAGAATATATTTTTACAATTTAATACAATGTTGGTCATTGGATGTAATTTCACATTTAAACTAGACATAAACAAGTGTCAATCTTTTGATAGATTTTGTTTCTTAAAAAACACGCTATTTGTTTTAACAGCGGGATTTAATTATAAAATTAATTAATGCAACTTATATGTTGGGAATTTTGTAAAATAGAAATCATTTTTGAATTCGGAATATCAATTATAGCTTAGGGTGAAATTTTGGCATTTTTCTGAAAAACTTCAATTTTTGATGAATAGTGAAACCACTAAGTGGTAGGTTAAAAACTGAATTTTGCATAAAACATAATTTTACCGCTTCTGTGAATGGAATTTCGAAAATCCGAAAGACACGGTTAATATCAAGGACTAAAATGTGGTTCAATGAGATGAAAATAATTTTTGGTGAATAGTAACTTTTTACTTTTTTTTACCGCGGTTAATAGTAAATAGGGTAACTAAGGGTAAATATGATATTAATATTACCCTAACACATGTCCTAATTCTATTGGACAAGTGTAATTCGACCAAAATCAAACTTAGGAATAAAATATGACCATTTAGGCCCACTTGGATTAGATTAGGACTTTTATTATTAATTTATTTAAAGAAGGGTTAAAATAGTTAAAATCAATGTTTAATAAGTAAATCATTTTTAATATGGGGTTATACATAAGATAAATTCGACTATAAATATTCATTAGAAAGCTAAAAAGATTTCCTACATTATGGTATTTTATTTGTAATTTTTAGACATCAAATAATGTAATTTATTTATGACACAACGATGATGCAGTAATTATCTTATTAATGAAATATTGACATAATTGATGTTATAAACACCAAAATAAATGTAATTTGAGACTTTTTATGAATTCCACTAATTTTATAGGTTACTATGATATACTAATGTTGATTTAATCAACTTGGTTCGAACATTTAATTCTGTTATGACTTTCACAAAAATCATATATCAAATAGTGTCAAAATTGACACAAAATAGTTTTTAAATCAAATATTATATTATTAATTGTTATTGTATTCCTAAAAATATAAGGTTCGGCCAAATGACTTAGATAAGGATATATATATTAATAATAAACAATTTGGGGTTCGTTTGGCATGTTATAGTAAGTGTATTAACCATATAGTGTAAGAAAATAAAAAGACACGGTAAAAGTTAAATTATTTAACTTATAGTTAAATCTAATTGATAAGGTTAAAATAATACCCTAGACTTGTCTAAATACTATTGGTTGATAGGATTTCGACCCATCCCTACTTTAGCTTCGAAATAAGACCCTTTGGAACCATTATAAACCGATTTTGACTTTAATATAAAATAATATTTTGAGATATTCCTAAGGTGCCCCTCTCCTCCCCTATAAAAGGACACCTCCTCCCCCTCCTCCTCACACCAATTTGAGCACTCAAGCTCGGCCAACCCCTGCCAATTTATCCTCTCCACTTCCCTAGCAACATCCTAGAGGTTCTGGTCTTCCTCAAAGACCAATTTTAGTACCCTAAGAGGAGGTCTCAAAGAGGCACTTCAAAGAAGAGGAGGTTCGGACACATACGAAGCAAATTGGACCTAAGGTAAGGGAAATATCACAATCTCACTTTAATCCGAGATTGTTTTTACTTTGGTAATTACTGGGGTGTATTTTATCATCCACATCCATGTTTCATCAAAATGTAATATTATTTCCATCCACCTACAATTGTTTAAATCCATTTTTACCCTTCGGTGTGTTTTTAGTAATATGTATGAAAGGAATCTTTTGTCGTACGAGGTACTTTTTGACTTTTCCGACAAAAGTACGAAGAATGTTTTTTTTAACTTATACGGCATGAATGGATTTTTAAAACATTAATTCAAAGAAGCTTCCTTTACAAGTTTTCAAGTTTATTTTTAATCAACTTCTTTTATTTTAAAGTTGTATGACATGTTATGAAAGGAAAAATGTTTTTGAAGAAGAAAGGATATTTTCCTCAAGAATTCAATTCAAGTGTTTTATCAAAATTATTTTCCATATAAGATAATAAAGGGTTCTGTTTCTATCCATATTTTTACATTGGTTTGACTATGTTGTGATGGAATTATGTTTATAAATTCCTTTATCTTATATGAATTGATTTATGATGTCATGATGTTTCAAGAATCCCATTTTTGTTACATGTGTTATGCGATGATGTATGTTTTATGATTATGTGGCACACATAAGAAAGGATTCATTATAAGATAGGTGGGACCTATATATCCCTCCAATTCATTGGGTAATGATTTTATATCTCATGAGATAGACATGGCTGGAACGGAAGGTTATTTCGGTTCAGTGATACAGGACTGAAACGAGGAGTGAACTCGGTTCAGAAAGGGACTTTGTCCACTAAGATAGTCTTGGAAATGAGTCATGACTAACAAGAAATGATTTTCCATGATTATGTGTGCATGCCACAAAGTTTCAAGTTTTATGTTATGATTATGGGGATCTCATTTTCACTTCTATGATTTATCCCATGTTATGATATTATGAGCTCTTTTGCAGGTTAAGATTTCCAAAGGCTATGTTCTTATGTATATGATGTGATTGATATTTCTTTTGTTTACCCTTACTGAGCATTTGAGCTCACCCTTTTATGTTTTCTTTTCCCCAGGATATAAAGAAAGGTTTTAGGTAAAAAAAAGGAAGATCTTTATGGGAGATTTTGAAGATCTTTCACCACGATTAGAAGATTATAGTCCGAGTTTCCAAAGACACTAAACTATTACGGTCCTTGTGTGTGTGTTTTTTTGTAATGTACTAAGTATTCCGCAAAAGTAATGTAATGTCCATGTACGATAAGCTACGGGTCTTTACACTAGTGACTAGCACCAAGTCATAATTCCTGGTAAAAAGGGAATCCATTGCCTTTGTAAAGTAAACAAACACCACAGAGCAAGAAAGCAGAAGTAAACACTAAGTAAAAACTGGGTACAATAGTGAGTGCAGAAAAGTAAGTGGGCCAGAATACGAACCCAAACTGAAAGTAAAGTACAACTGAAAAAGGAATTACAATAATTGAAAAGTAAATCCGCACCCTCAATCCGTCCACTGGTACTCCCACCTGAATGGTGGGTACAGATAGCCTCCACAACTCCTTGGGTCCAGCCGTCTGCTCCGAGTACGTCCCGCCCAGTGTTCCACCTCCAGGTACCGTCCTGCTCCGCAAGCCTCAACCACGATCAGTGATGTCCATCATCTGCAACCAACACAACGTCGTTCATGCATAGCACATGTAGGGGTGAGTATAATCTACTTAGTAGGGACCCCAAGACCCCCGAAGGTCTCCCAGAATCCACAAAGGATAATCCACAAAGGAAGATACAATCACGAAGAAACATCCATCACCACTTAGGTATATGACCATACATATACCTAAGTCATCAATTCTCGTTCTGCTCCAACATCTGATCCCAAGTACAACCTAGTCCACACAGTAGAAAACAACTCATTCCACACTGGATAGAAAAACGTAATCGATACAGGATATCAAGTCAAACTTATCGAAGATAGGAATTGAATGTCAAGATTCAGCTCACACTGATATGCTTCTGTGTAAGAAGATAGAGATGATCAGATATTGCCACTGATTAATCTAATCCATCAGACCCACACAGGATCAATAGGTACTAACCCCCGCAATGACCCACAAAGGATCGATAGTTAACTAACCCCTGTAATGACCCACAACGGATCGATAGGTAACTAACCCCTGCAATGACCCACAAAGAACCGATAGGTAACTAACCCCCACAATGACCCAAAAAGAATCGATAGGTAACTAACCCCCGCAATGACTCACACAGGATCAGACCCACAGAGGATCTGTAGGCGCTGGCCCACACAGGACCGCTGAGTGCTGACCCTCAGAGGATCGGACCCACACAGGATCGGTAGCACTGATCCACATAGGATCGCTGATTGTTGTAGTCGTCGTCGAATCCACGGAGGATTTCTACACAGTCGTCATCGTCGTCGTAGTCATAGCCAGCTCTAGGGTTCCCACACACAGCATGCTCATTCGAGAGGGTCCGCTCCACGAGCCGAGGGGCTGATAAATCAACTGACACATAGTCCGGAGTTGATGTATCCAAAAGTTCCATATCGCCAACAGGAACTCAACATCATAGACGGCGCGTCAATCGGACGCCATGTCTGAGAGTTATTTGCTTTTTCGTTCCAGGGGCCCGGTTGGTTTTTATTTAAAAACCAACCCAAAAGTACTCCAACTGCGGCCAAACCTCGTGCGGAGTAAGCCAAAAGGTCCGTCTCACTTAGAGGAATCCAAAAAAGTTGACGGCACGTCATTCAGACGTCCGGAGCTCAAGTTATAAGCATTTCTGCTCCGAGGGCCCGGTTAGTTTCGTGTACGAACCAACCCGGCCGAACACAAAGTACTCTGAAACCTTGAGTGTGATATACTGAAACGACCGTCTCGATCCAAGGATCACATCGCAGCTGAAGGTGCGTCGATCGGAGTTCCGCATCTCATGTTATGGGCAACAGACCGAAAGAGGTTCGATATTAGGGGGTTCGGGCCCGGTCCGACCTTGCCCAATACCCCCAGGGTCGGCCCAAACCGGGTCGACCCGAACTAGGGCCGGGTCTGACCCATTTGGGCGCGGCCTGGCCCGGCCTGGGCGTGGCCCGGCTCAGCGGCCCGGGGCGCTGGCGGTCCGACGCGATGGCCAGCTGGCTCGGCCAAACGGTCGAGCCGTTCGGAATGCGGTGGGGGGGAGGGCTACCCCCCACATGAAGTAACCATGGCCCCATAATGGGGCCGCTCACATCCGGCCAGCTGGGGGTTTTGAACCCCCGGTTCTTCCTTGTCCGGCCGGCCGCCTTCTGTCACCACGGGACCGGCAAGGCCGGTCCCCCCTACTCCGACGTCGGCGGCCCGATATCGGCCGCCGGTTCCCCTTCTCCACCACGGCCCCGCTCCGGTTGCAGTGTCTTCAGGTTTTTCCAACGCAGCGCGATGGCACCGTGGCTTGGTTCAATTTTTCAGATGTGTGGCGCGACGGCGCCGCGCATCCTTGCCGCTCGTTCCCGCATGGTGCGACAACACCACGTCACATTCCTTCAAACCGCAACAACAAAAAAATAATACGAGAGGAGGGTCGTCCATGTTTGTGCGGTCCGACCCCCTCCTGTTAAATGATAACCAGCGGTCCAAATGAATGAGGATAGATGATGAAATAATTTACAAATAAAAACACATAAAACCCTACCTCAATTTTGTCGTCGAACGAGAGTTCGTCGTGGAATTAACTGTTGTGGAAGAAGAGGATTGTCATGGAAGGAAGCGTCAAGGAAGGAATGTTGTTGGCATTAGGTGATCTCTGAGGAAGGCGTCTCTCGCCATCGTCCGCCGTCGGAGGTTGGTGTTCTTCATCGGTGACGGTGCGTTCTTCACATTCTTCGTCGAAGAACAAAGAATCCTCAAGACCTCTCTTCTTCCCCCAAAGGCTTCCACAACCATAATTCCAACAAAATAAAATAAGTTCAACACTTATTTTATTAACATAATCTATGCATTTGAATTTCAAACACTCACATTTAAATCACTTAATTAATTTACATAAGTTGTCAAAAAATTAATGGTGAGTTGAGGGGGTTAGAGAATATGAAGGGGTGGGGTTCATGTGGGACCCACTGGCCTCATAACCTCTCATGGGAAGTTGGGTGGTTACCCAACTTCCTCCCAAAGGTTAAACACTTAGAAAGATAAATAAAATTTTTCTTCTAAATTTTATTTTAACTTCCACAAAGAAATTTAACAACTTCACCCGTGAAAACGCAACTCCGAATAAGGGGTTCCTAAGTAATTACCGGCGTTGCGGTTCCATCGGTGCCCTCGAAATTCGATTCTGAGCACCGGTTCAAAAGTTAGGTATTCCCGCTCTTTCGTTCACAGAACCTACCCGAGCTAAACATCGGATATAAATTCAGGGCACAGTGGGCCTCGGAATTAAGTGCCTTCTGAAACCGCGTTCTTGTAAAATCCCAAAGAAAATTAAGAAAAAATTTCCATTGAATTTTACGGGTCTTTACAGAGGGATTTTAGAATGGAAATTGAACACAGTTCGGGCAAGGCCAAGAACATTTTTAGTCTATGACCATCGGCTGAAGATCAACCATCAGAGGTCTCGATGTATATGCATTGATCAAGCTCAAATATGGGTGTTGTCTCTGGAAGAGTAAAATCTAAGAACTTTGAGCAATGTGGATCCACCTAGTGGCTACTTCGAGTAGGAAAAGTGTAATATATTTTTCATTCTTGAAGGGGTTCACAAGTGAGAGGAAATCTCACTGGTCCTACAAGTTGTTGTGTTTATTTAATTTCTATGTTTTTGAATAATAATTAATATTTTATATTTTTCATTATTTTTGTTCATCATTTGATGATATCAATCTCATTTTGGTGATTTTAAAATTTTATATACCATTTAATGTGTATTTTTATCAATAGTATTTTTTTTCATTTTTATAATATTTTGGTTGGTTTAGGGTATGGATTTGGTTTTATGTGTCTTGAAAAGTATTTTGTTTGAAGATTATTTTGAATTTTTTTATTCTATGTCAATTTCAACATATAACAACCAAATGAATATAAAATGATATGAAATATATGAATGAAATATGAAATTACAACTTGAAGTGTCGTGTTCCTTGTGCATCCTTATCTAGGCCGGAATCTTTTATCAACTTTCAAGGAAACCTTGGATCTATCCCACGATCTTAACTTCATTTATTTATTTATTTTAGTGAACTTTTTATATATTGAAAATTTTATATTTAAATCCTTTATTTTTTCAAAAGCGGCACCATATTTGGAATGTAATTAGAGATTTTTGTTTTCTATTTGAGTTTTATGATGACACAAGAAGTAGAATTTTCTTCCATTCCATCATTCATGATTTCCAATTCATAGTGTATGATATTTGAGTAGTAAAAATATGAAGAAGAAGAAGTCATATAAATTCATTACACCTCAAACTGGTAAGGGTTATTTTGGTATTAAAAATTATATAAATATATTTTTACATACTTTTATGTTTATTTGTATATCTATATTTCATTTAATCAAGTAAGGGAGAATATCTATATTTTATTTTGATCATATATTTATTATGGGGAAAATTTTTATTTATAAATTCATATTTAAATTTATGGTTATTTAATGTGTTTAAATATTTCTTTACGCTTTGATTTTATATAGTAAATTATTATTTTTTATGTTATTCAGAATTATGTTTTAATTAATTTTAAATCTACAGTAATAGATCTTTTTACTGTTTATGGTTTTAACATTTTGTTATTATGTTTATAATTGTGGATTATAAAATTATCAGGGGGTCCTTTAATTTTTTTTAAATATATGTGTTCTTGATTATTTTTGGAACCCTAATGTTATTTTATTTAGAATTTGGATTCATGGTTTATACATATATATGAAATTTAATGTTTATATTTTAGGTACATATATAATTTCTGATGCTATGTTTATCTACATTAAAATTTATAATAAAAAATATGTACAAGTTTTATATATCTTTTATTCAATGTTAAATCTCATATTATATTAATTTTCTTGATTATAATTATTTATAAATAAATTATTAATGATTATTACTTATTTAATAAATAAAGGTTAATAATTATTTAATTTTCCAAAATAGAATAATACCATGTGTATCTCATTTATAAATACTGATTATGGAAATATGTCATTGAGAATCAATAACATTTCATAAATTAATATATGTAAATATAATTTTATATACATGTAAATATGTGCATTCTATTAAAATTTTCATTTATTGGAATATCCTAAAATGGGTTTTTATTAGATTATGAATGAGATTTTATATACATGGGTGATATTTAACCTACCATGTAAATATAAAAAATCAATGTATTATAAGACATGGTTGAACCATGTATAATATGTGATTTCCAATAAAGTTATATATTTAAATATTTATATATATGTAAATAACTGTATATGTTTATTTCGGATTGTGACAAGTTTTCTAATTAAAAATAGGAGAAAAACTGAATATATATATATATATATATGAAAAGATAAAAATGATTATATAAACATGTAACATGGAAATTATAATCATGATTGGGAGTGCAGAATGAAGTTCTCCCTCTAAAATATTGGTAGGCCTAGTTAAACTTCTGTGTTTTAAGCGGCCATACAGTTATGTTTTTAAAGGATTGATTAATGTTTCCCAAAAATTAGTGGTTTATTTTGAAGGAATTTTAAAAGTATAATTATATTAAAATTTATTAAATATTTTATGATGTTCTTTTTGAAAATCTATTTTCACCAAAATTTCATAAATTCTCAGACTGGGGAAAAAAATTTCTCACCCTATGTTTAAAATGTATTTTTATAGGTTGAGTAAAATTTCTTTAGGTAATCGGTGCAAGAAAATCCTCTTTAATATAATTTATTAATAAAACATTTTGTAGGTTGTATGTCATGTATCTGACACCATAAATTCTAGAATATAAAATATTCCAATAATGAATTAAATTTTTTTATTTGTTATGTTTGTTTTATAAAAAAATTACAATGCAATTATATGTGCTAAACCTAGAAGTGTTGGTTTGGTGTCTTTATAGAGAACATTGGATACATACAAAGATCTCTAATAATGAATATCCTCAGTTAAAAATTAATGATTCTATGATCTTTACGTTATAATAATTCATTGATAACTCTAGGATGACCCACATCATACTTTTGAATTAATAATGGATTTTTGAAAACTTCATAAATCTATATGAGAGTCCAAGAGTAGAATATAATTCCCCCTAAAAGGGTGTAATGAGATTGACCTCATATCCTACGAAATAATTTGAGTTCATAAGCATCCATTCCCAAAACATCTGATGAGCATCTTCCTTGGGAATTCGTGTCCCATTGGATGTTGAACCATTGTGTGTATGTAATTCCACATAGAATCCTATTGGAAACCGTTCTGAAATATTGAACATGACATAAATAATTATTCATAACTTAAACCCATTAAAATGACCATTGGAAACTATTCTCTATGGGTGAAACAATATGTAAATGGTATAGAAGTAAAATACACATAATAAACAATAAAACCAAATGTTAATATTAATTCATTATAATCCATTATCTGAATTAAGGAAACCCATAGTTAAAGTGTCAGTTTAGTTTATAGTTGGGGAAAATTTTATGTTTCATGGAGTCTTAACTAATATTATGCATTGAAATAACCAAATTGGTATTGAATTTAAAATAAATACTCTATTTGATTCATATTTGGTGGCTACTGTAGAGGAAATAAGTTTTAGGATTTAAGGATTTGGTAGTCAACTAAATAAATCATGCATATAAATGATTAACTTTGAAAATATTTCATCCCTAAACATCTTCTTATGGTTTTAATGCAAATAGTGTTGATCAAAATGAGGGAAATATATATCCTTTCCAATGGAATATCCAATGTGATGGTAAATTTGGAGTTCAATAGTTAGGGTCCATGATACAGATTAAATAGTGGGGGAGTTAATATAATTAAAATTTATATTATTATATCTCACCTAAAATTAAATCAAATGAAGTCCATATAATAATATCTTCCACATTAAAATTATTGAAATATTGGCATCCACTGTATCCATATTGTCAATTCCATAGAGATATTGTCTCTTAAAATACTGTAACATCAAATAATTGTTCAAATTATTGTAGTTTGTTTTGTTTCATAAAAGTAAATCATACGTTCTAGAACCTCATATCCCTAATTCATCTGATAAGGAGGGGAGTTATGAGGATCTTTTTTCTGTGAAGAAAAAGTGAGTAATATCACTTATATTTATTTTTTAATTATTTATTACAAGTCTAATTAAATAATTAAGTCAAAGGAAAACATGTATTACTATATCAAGAACAAAATGTCTATGATTTATATTATGAGAGAAAAATATATGATTTTTTTGTGATATCCAAGGCACTCTTAATGATAATTATTAGAGAATGTGTTAATTTGGGGCCTCATGTATTCATGTTTTCATCTATCCTGAGTTATTAGTGATTCTAGGGTTTAATCTTCCTAGATTATTTCACATTGATGTCATTCGTTCTTAACTCTCTCATAGCTTCTCTTGTTTTGTTATAATATTTAATATGAAAACAAAGATAATTATATACCCGATATTCTCACTCTACTTATCCATGTTCATAAGGGTATGTGCCATGAAAATCTATCTATACAAATGTTGAGTAAATGTGAAAATGATTTACATAGATAAAATACTATCACAAATCCGAATTCTTTTTTATATAGCTCTTATAATCAAAGAAGGATCATGGGGAAATCGATGGAATATAACACTATATATTTTTCATGTGGAAATTAGGGACTCTGGGAGAATCAATTCACCTTGAAATATATTTACATGGATGATTGTGGTGTGTTCAATATAATATGTAATCTATATGTTTTTATAAATTAGTTATTATATAGAACATTTAGTTCTTTTATATGTATTAAAAAATATGAACCAAGTTGATTTCATAAAATTTAATGACGTGAGGTAGAGCTATGAGAATCCAAAATAAATTGTCTTACAAATGTTGTTATATGGGGCTATCCCCCCACATATCTGACAATATTGATATTCATTTTGAAATATTTTTATTATGTTCCCTCAATTGATAAAAAAACTATTTTTTGTCCATACATAATGAATATGGGGTTATTTTTAAAATTAGAAATATGTGTGGGTTATTTTACTATGAAATAATTCTACATTTTAAGGTATGTCTAAATTATGGACTTTATATACTTGATTACACAAATAAAATAATAAAAATCAATATTGAAGAAACATTACATGACTCCTATAACACTAAATTATGGAATCACCAAATTGTTCAAGTAAACCAAAATAAATTTACCTTATTACAACAATAAAGATATATGGATTCATTTGAAGTAGATCCACATGGTGTATTTCATGCATGTTTATAAGGAAACAATTACTGAATCCCTATTTAGTAGAAAATGAGAAAGGGAAGGTGATCTTCATGAGTTGGTTTAAACTTTTTTTTATGGAACATTTATAGTTATATCTAGGTTTGGATTCTAATACTTCAGAATTTGTTTATCACATTAATATATACATATATATCTACTTAATGAGACAAAATTAAGATTCCATTGAAAAATTCATTATATATAAGAATTACTTTCCGAATGATTTTGGATTTAAAATTAAGAAACTCCACTCAGACTGTGAAAGATAATATATTAACCAATATATCATTGATTATTTATTGGAGTTTAGGTTTTTATACCAACTAACCCTTCCTTATACACCAAAATGGAATGGTGTAAGCGAATGGAAGAATTACATGTTGTTAGTCATGCTGAGATCAATGGAAATTCATGTGACTCTTACATTACCCTTTTTGGGATACACATTATAGAAATCTATATAAGAACTAATTTAAGTGGGGAATAAAGTAGAATCTGACATGCTATATGAACAACGGCATAGAAATAAACCCATTTCTTTATATGTATGATTGTAGGATTGTGTGGAAAATTTTAATCTTTTTTCTTGAAACAGGCTATTACCATGAGGTTATATGTGTATCATTATATGATATCATATGTAAGCTAAATTATTTTATCTATATTTTCATTTTGATAAAAAAATTGTGGTTACTATAAATCCCACCAATCATGAATTTGATCATATATCCAAGTAATATAGTGGGAATGGGATAGAATTCGATGAACTTTAGGCTAAAGATAGAAAAGATTTTTCATCGTAATATATTCCACATATCCTAATGCAAGAGGATGTTTGGGAGACACATGTATTTCATATGAGTAAAATTTATATTATATAATTTTAATGATACATTTTTATATTCATTAATGATGGTGACTAATTGTTACCTAGTATGATTGATAATGTAACCTAAAAGGAATGAGTATGGTGAATATATTATTCATGATTGATTTATGAAATTAATTCTAAAATGGACTCCATGTATCAAAACAATGATTGGGATTTGAAAGATCTTCAAGAATTTACAGAGCATGATGACTATAAATGGGTATTCAATAAGAAATAAGTAAAGGATGGACAAGAGAGACCTTGTAATTCAAGAATGGTTACAAAGGGGATCAAAAAATGTACACGAATAGACCGTGACAAAAACTATCCACCCGTTTATAAGCTAATATATATAATAAAATTATTTATCATATGAATCTTACCATGATGATGAGAATTGTAATATTGATTCAAAAGGAATCTTTCCACAATGGGAAAATTATGAATACTTTAGTATGACATGACTTAAATTATTTGTGGCCCCAAAGAATTTGGAAGAATAATGATAATTACAGAGATCAATATTTAAATTAAATTAAATTTCCAGGTTAGGGAAAATTGGTTGTAGTGGGAGTGTGTTGGCTTCCATTATAGTTTTTATTAATGGAATAATACTCACCAGAAACAAAATACTAGGCATACTATTTCTTAATGTAATATTGATAAGATAGATAT
The DNA here is from genome assembly GCA_963277665.1 of Viscum album. Taxonomy (NCBI): domain Eukaryota; kingdom Viridiplantae; phylum Streptophyta; class Magnoliopsida; order Santalales; family Viscaceae; genus Viscum; species Viscum album. Next base: position 400,476,006 of record OY728166.1, read on the forward strand.
CCAAGAAGGGGTTTCGTGAAGTAACAAATATTCATGGGATCAGGATCCACCATGATAGAACCAAGATGGTTTTTGTACTAAGTTAATATAAACTAATTTACAATATAATGATGTTATTTATTAAGGAAAATCCACAACATGGAGTTTTTAGCATCACGTGGGATTAATAAATTGGATAATATTTGTTATTAGACACTCGAGGAATGATATAGGATGGAAATGACTATAAAATTATTAGAAATAGGGTTTGTAATATATTTTATGCAATGTACTAGGTTGGACATCACCTATGAACTTAGAATGGTAAGAAGATATCAAGATTACCCTGTTGATAACCATTTATAGGCAGTCAATACATTATTTATTTATCTAAGGTGTACTAAGTATATTTTTATGGGAAATGGAGGATATGATGAACTATTTGTTAGGTAATATTTATATTCTATCATAAAAAATGTTCAAGATGATATAAAATCATAATTCCGATATATATTCACTCTCAATAGAGGTGTTGTGGCCTTGATGAGATCAAATAAAGAAGTTGTCCCTAATTATACAATAGATTTTGAGTATATTGTAACTCTTAATGGGGTTAAATAAGGGGTTTAGAATCAATAATATTTCCATAATCTTGGTGTGGTTCTTAGTAGTAATGGTCTGACACAATATATTCGGAATATTATATAGTGGAGTCTCATAAAAAGGGTCTATGGTCACATCAACGAACAAATAACATTATTCAAAAATATCATCTCTTATAGGATTCTTCTTTGAGAATTTATTTCACCCTGAGTAGAGTTTATATAAAAGAAAACATTGAGAAGCCTTAAACTAAATCCATAACTCATCCAAAACATGTTCATAATGTGAGGTCTAGTGAACTGAATTTCTTTGGTAATTGGATATAGTCAAATTGGGTTCCTATTAGAGTTCATGTCTAAGATAAAATTTTGAGTATACACGACTACCTATATATTCAAATAAGTGAATATTAAATAAATTATCATTTTGAATATCACTCATAGTTTTTCCTGACTTTAATGAAAAAAATTCCTTGAATATCTGTCACATTAAAAAGTGAATAAAAGTTCCATGACATAATTAGATCCTTCAAATTCCATGATGAGGTTATTAAATTTTTTCTATGGTCTAATGGAATTCTATGATATTGAAAATAGTATGTTTACTGTCAATTGTAAGTAATCATAAGAATGTGAAACTTTATATATTGATGATTTAACTTGGTAATCTTCAATGTGGGAGATCATGAGAATAGAAAAACCTCTAGAAAATATAAATTTTATGTGTCCATGGATTTTCATATCTGTGAGAATGTCAAATGATCCTTTGATATTATGTTTAACATTAATTCATTTCATTAATTTCAAATTTTTATTTATTTCTATAAATAATCATGACATAGTTCATGGTGGAGTTGGTTATATTGGGTGTGCATGTGCCATATGTAGTTAATTTGTACATAGGCGAAGGTTTTCTCCTTCTATATTTATATATGATGATATCTCATCCATTTGACTAGATTTGAAGAAAAAAATAAATTCTACAGCCATGAAGATGTGTACATGTTCATTTTGGATAATCAATGAATTATATGTTAGGAATTAAGGTCCCCGAAAAAAGTATAAAACCTTATTGATATGGTATCATGGAAATTGGATTCTATTAAATTGTGCTCATTAATTTGTTTTATTTTTATTGCTACATATATTCTTCCATTGTGGGATTTATTTTCAATTCTTAGAGAGAAATATTTTACATTTGGAAAACCGACCAAATTCTTCAAAGGAGATACCTAGAGTACACACAATGTTGTTTCTTTGACCTAAGTTAAAAGATATTTAAATTTAATAATTAAAATAAATATTATTATACAGATCATGAGTTGATATTTTATAAAGATTAATTAATTAATCTCAAATAATAAATAAATTTTTACTTACAAGGTAGATGTATAGTCATGAAAATATATAATATTTTTTCTGTTTTTTTTCACTATAATACATAATTTATATTGTTATTTTGATAATAAATAAATATGTATTCTCTAGTCTATGAAATAATATTTATCAATTTATTGAAAGAATATATATTTAATACTAATATTTATTTGTGTGTTGGAAAAATGTCGTGGAGGATGATTGGACTGATATTATGACAAGAGAGAAATATTAGTTTTTAATAGAATAAAAAAATATTTTTTCCTTCATCAGTTAGCCCAGAAAATGTGATAAAATAATATAATTTTTTATTTGATAGAATGGGTTCTCATATGGTTTTAATAAATTTTTATGTTTCATTGTGAAATTATTAAAATATCAAACTCTATCTTGAGTCCATTAATAAGATCGTATCACATTCTCTAGAAGGTTAATAATTTTCCACATCCATATCATTTCATGAAACTCCTACACATATATTCCTATCATCAAAGACAATACTATAATATATTCCACCATTCCCAATAGAACATGAAGGAAAAAATGAGTATAATAAAAGTTAATGAAATGGTTGTGCTAGAACCCGTCAATTTATTGACGTTAATCATAGATTTAAAGAGAACATGTGGATAATTTCTAGAGGGTCTATACATTGGGGTATCACAATGAAATTATTATAAATAATTTTGGTTAAAACCATCAACATATTCAATGATGAATGATCACAAGACCAAGGTATGCATTCTTATGATCTGATATATTAATTATAAATTGAATTTGGAATGATCTTATCTTGGTTCTGAAAAACATGATTTTATATATTATTTAAAAAGAATTCATTGTCCATGAAATTTATTTAATTTTTTTGTGTTAATGATTCATTATTTATGGAAAAATAATGAATTGGACATTGGACGAAAAAGTAAATTATTGGCACCAAGATCCTACATTTTTATCATCTTAAGGTATGATTTGAAGGGGAATTATAATATTGAAACATTTTTTTTATTTATAATACATTTTGGGATATTTCATTCCATTTTTATTTTCTCTATTTCCCTTATATTTTCATTTCATGAAAATTTAATGTAAACTAAGGTGGATTTATATATTACAATTGATAAAACAAGGCATCATCCAAGACCATTCGATGGGTTGAATTATATATATAAATATCATTTTATGTTTCTTATATCAATAGTAAACTAATGTAAATGGGTATTAGAAAATTTTAATTTATTAAAGGAATATTAATAACATTAACGAAGGTAATAATTCAGTCATAATTCAATCAAAATGAAGAATAATTATTTAAATAATAAAAACTCTAATTCATTACCCTTGAATTCATATTCTTGTTAAATTTTAATTTTATTTCTCTCTATCTCTCTCTATTAAAATTAATTCTGAATTGTTTAAGTATCATTTTTCTCCAATAATAGCTATATTAAGACTTTATTATTAAGATTATTCTATTTCAAGACCATTCATCATAGGATTGACCTAAGTAATTGATAATATTAGAGTAATTATATATAGAACTGGTGAGTTGTAGTTTCATGGACATTAGAAATTATTAAATTCAACATCACTAATGGAATAATCGATGAAACCAAGAAATTTATATTTTTTATTGTCATGGATATGAATGAAGATTATTTTAATTCTATAATTTTGATGAATCATTTTCTATTCTATTATAGATTTCAAATTTTATAAAATTTTTCACTTTTTATTTTTATTAATTTTAAACAATTTTTTATTTTTTGTAATAGAAGGAAATAAATTCCAAACAACTAATCATAAAAAGTTAATCATTCAGTTCATAACTCTTTATCATGAAATATATGATCTTTGATAGATTATCTAAATTGATAAGATATGTATAACCCACAATCATACAATAGTGATGATGAAAATAATATCTATAAATTTAAATTTTTTAAAGAGGAATGTTAGTATCTATAAAAATTTGAAAAGGATTACAGGGAATCATAAGAAGAACCAAATGATGAGTCCATTGATGATGAAAACCTCGATGAGACTTCTAAGGGATCTGATAAGATAAAATCCAATTATATGATATCCTTGATTCCAAACATCAAAGTTTTTATATTTTGAATAAAAAAATTTCATTAAGGCATGGATGAAAATGGGAAAACTAAAAAAAGGAAAATAGAATTCTTTTATATTTATAGAAAATGGATAACTCCATTTTTAGTATTCTTGGATTCCAACATATTGGTTTCTTCCTAACCAATATGTAGAGGCCAAAACTAAGAATCAAAAAGAGGAATAAAATGATGTAAAATCCATTGTTGAACTAGAAGAAGTATAGGATAGGAATACTAAAAAATTTATGAAGGGCTATCTTATAAAATTTCTAGTGTAGTAGAATAGAGAAAAAGAAGTACCTAATACAGTCTGCACTAACAATTAAGATGAATAAGATGAAGATGTTCATGTGTTGGATACTAAACATGAATACATAATTTTATAATTTTATAGAAAAAAATCCAACATAATCTATTTTTAAATAACCACGTTTGGAAGGATTATAAATTATTTTTCCAAAAAATCAAGATGTATAGATTTTGGACACCACTTTAGAGTTTCAAGGTGATTACAATGAGGAGGATATTTTATGTGTAAAATGTGCTTATAATTAATAATTGTGTAAAATCACAATGGTTATAATGTTAATATACTCAAATTATGGGATAAAGGACATGTTCAAGATGAAATTTAATGGAAAATTTATATTTCATGAAGTCTACTGGAGGTCTTAAATTTCATTCTTGGACATTAGTATTAATGATTTACATGAAATTACTTTTATATTATGATGTTAGTTTCGAACGTAGTTTCAATTACCATTATCATTTTGATATATATTTAAAGTAACTTCATAAATGATATTTTCATTCATTTTTAGGCTAAAGGTGTTGTGAGAAGAATCTTGGAAAAACCCGAAGCATCATAATATAGGGAATTAATTTTCTTGATTCATAAGATTGAATTGTGATCTAGGCCCAAAAATAACCTAAAAATGCAAATATTAGATTTCATGACTGTTAACTGAGGCATGTCATTTCAATAGGGGACTATGGGTTTTAATTTTAGTATTTTATGTTACACTTATATTTTCTATTTTTGAGTTTTTAATTGGAAACGAATTATCCATTATTATATTTTCTCATTATTTTTTATCAATAACAGAAAAACATATAAGTGTAATCATCATTAAATATTTTAAATTTCCCTACCAAAAAATTAAAATGAGAGGATTGTAATAATGAATATGTATATATAATTATAGGTAAATTAATTTGGTAAAACATGATTTGGAAATGTTTCTGGTTGTATATAATTTTTTTTAGATTCTTCCACTCATTGAATTTATTATATATGAGTTAATGAATATATTATTAGTAAACATTACTATACCAGGTTTTACAAATAACATGTAGTAATTCCTGATTTATATTTCTATGCTTAAAAGTTATATTCATTTCATAATAATATTAGTTGACAGACTCAGGAATACATTCATCTAGAATATTATTTATATCATGTAAAATCTGTGACTGTAAATATTCAAATATAAAATGAAAAATGAAATTATATATGTTATACCATTTATCTTGAGAATAATAATCGTATTTCATATTAAATAGACCATAAAATCCATGAAAAAAATTGTTAGCGAAGAGCCACATTACAATAATATCTTATCATTTCCTACCAAACATTGATTATTTTTCATGATTATCAAAAAAACACTACTGTTGGGGTAAGGTTAAGTTGTGGAAGCTATATTCATATTGAAACAGATGGTGTGTGATTTTACCAATTGGATATTAGTAAGATTCTCAATTATTCATTCCTTTTAATATATTTGAAAAAAACATAAATAATTTATATATATATTGTAAAATTATGAAATTACAATTTCATGACCAATAGTATTGTTACAACTATTTAAAATTTTGTTTTGAAGATATCATTTGTGGTCAGGTGGTGGATGTGAGATATTTTTAAATCACAACTTTTTTTTAAATTGTGAGAAAATGAAATACATAAAAAAATATAAGAGAAAATTATGATGGTTCAAAAGTAATTATTCTTTAGTGATTCATAACCACGGGTTGAGTATTGGAAACATTGAATATTACATTTTAAATGGAATATTTTACACAAAAAGTTTATTATCTACAATGAAAAATTCTTATAGATCACCATCCAATTGAAATTTACATTTTTATATTATTTACAGACATAACTAAAATCAATTATTTTATATGATCCTAATGATGATGATCACATGATTAATGTTGAATTTTTTCTCTAATGGGTGGATAATGCTTATTTATTTTAGGAAATTGATAGGTAACGTTATTTAAGGATTGATCAAAACTCTATATACATTCTTGCCATTATTGATGAATTAAAAGAGTTATGGTAATGTAAATACCAAGTCTTATCAACACTAATAGGGAATTGAAAAATATTTGTGGAAAGAAATAAGGGAATAGTCATTTTAGAATAGAAAATTTAAAAATACATCTTGGATTGTTTGATTGAAAAATGTGGATTCGATCGAATTTACATAATTCACTCATGGATATTTAATTCCCTATTTTAACACATGATTTTTTGACAATGTATTTAAATATTAGTAGGGTAATAATCTTTGATATATGTTGATACTTAATTCTAGAGTACATAAAAAAGTTATAATGTGGGAGGATTTTAAATATTGATTCATGCATGCATTATTATATATTAAATTATGTTTTTTTTTGTGAATGTTATATTTATTTTGAATATTTTTCTTATTTTTATCATTTTAATGTAGGTGAATTATGAATTTTATCTAGAGGAAGACAAATAAAATTATATGAATGATGGATAAAAAGTATTATGGTGAAGGTAGATAAGTCTTATAGAATCATGATTCACAATTTTAAAGAATGATTCACATCAGGATATTTATGTAGAAAAGGTTCAAGGATTAAAATAGCTGAAGTAGAAGTGGAATAATAGGATCAGGGTAGAAAGGATTCATGTCAGGAAACCAATTTTCATGTTGTGAATATAGAAGAACTCATGGAATGATAGGAAAAATAATAATTTCCAATGTTGGAGGTGGATCCCACATATTCACTGTGCGAATCTTATATTCACCATGTGAACCTGGGTGATAATAAATTTAATGTTATAAAATTTAATATTTTTTAACATGAATCACATTAAATGACCCTAGGACCCCAATTATTATGTTAGAAAAATATAATGGATCAATTAATTAAAGGTGACATAATTAATTAATTGAAGGTGACATAATTAATTATTTTAAGGTGACATAATTAATTATTTGAAGGTGACATAATTACTTATTTGAAGAGTTGAAAGGTTTTCCCACATTAAGTTGGGTTCGAGTGGTCCCCACCACAAAATTCAAATTTGGTGGTTTTCTAGATCGGGTGGTCCCCACCTCCATACCTCTAAAATATAGGTTTCAAAAGAAAAATAAAACATTATTTATTTTATTTTTCATCTTCCTAGAAAAACATAAAACCTATCTTCTACACTCAACCTACTGTGGTCGATGTTTATATCTATTTAACCGAATACCAGCACTGTGAGTTCAACAATGTCCTCAGATTTCAATTCCATTCCCCAGTTCAAAATTTACAAAAACCCACACGCATGTTTACTGAATGTACTTAAGATAAGTTTAGAAATTAATTCTAGGCACACAGGTCCTCGGAATCATGCGCCATCAATTTTCTCGACTCGTAATATTCCCATTTAATTAAAAAAATACAAGAAAAAATCCGGGTCATTACACACATGAGCTACCCCATATTCCATATTATATGGGATATAAGAAGTCCATTCCATTAAGGCTCATCTTTTGTCACCGTATGTTACCATATGTGATAGGCTATCTATAGATGAACAGTCCCATAAATGACTACAATAATTAGACCAAATGGATAAAAAAATATTTCATAACATAAACCACAATTTGTTCTACCAGAATTTGATTGTATGTGAATTCAACACGAAGGTATTACTCCATTTATTCCTCCAAAAAAATTGGTCATCAACCTTATTACTCCAACAATACTATGAATGAATCCTCACAATAATTAACCAATGTGTGCGGGACCTTACTCATCACATAAGGTCTACTCTATTTGAGATTATTCTATAATCACAATGGTTGGAGAACTCACTACAACCCCAACTAATGAAAGGATTATAAAGGTATGTTTTCTGTAATGCCACAAAATATATCCATGGTGTAGGATGTTAAATTGAAAATAACCAGATACATACAAGATAAAAGACAATAAACAATGTAGTGGGTCCTTATAGAATGACCATAAAAGGAATCATATAATTTCTATGCCGCATGAAATTATAATATGTTGCATAATCATCTTTGTGATACAACAATAAATGAAATGACAAAGGGTCATATTCATATGATATAAAACATCAAGACACCCATTTTCCGTACTAAATGCCTTAATAGTAATTGATTAACATCATTTAATTAATACCTTAAGAAACCCCAAAATACTATGAGTTGACACTCCCCATGATACCTTGTTCCACACTAGCACTTGGGCCCCTTTATAGGTATAAACCCTAAATTTATATGTTAAAAATCTCTATTCTTAATAGAAATAAATATGGATTATGTCTTGTTCCAATGAGATATGAAGTGATGACTTGATCTCCAATCATGGGTCCTTCCATGACAATAAAAAAAAGACAATATCTCATTCACTCCCTATCTATATGGTACAGAAATATATATGGAACATTTTATAGAACTACCGGGGGCTTGATTATCATATTAATGAGATAAATAGTGAATAAAAAATGGATCTATCCATGTTTAATGAAAATAAAACCACCTCTTTGTTCATGTACATAGATCAGGTCTGCATAGGGATCTTTTCAAGGATATACGACACGATTACCATTACAATTGGATGCACAATGATGCCAAAACCTCATATTTCTATCCCATCCACCATCCTAGAAAATTTTATATCCTAATTTCCTTAATTAAATACAAATTGACATGGGGTTAAATCTTTAAGAACAACATATGTCAGGAATTTTACCAAGAAATATATTTAGTGATGCCTGAGTCCAACACATTAGTCTATATTTTACATTTTTCTTCCTTCCACATTATTTCATATTCATCCTTTCCTAATGATGTTAAACATCAATGGATTTATATAACAAAAAATGGCTTTATACACATCCAATTGAGATATATAGTTATGAATGGATCCTATCTCCTTACCCATCACACACATAACTGAAATGAAATTATCCTTCACTTGTGTTATACTAATGTTATAGAAGAAAACATTACCACACTTTATTTATCACACCGAGAACATCACACATAGGATTAGAAGTTTGGTAAAGGGGTTATCTACATAATTAAGGTGTATCAATTACTATTGGGTCTATCTTAGTCATGGAAATAAGACCCAAAATGGCATATCAGATGTCACTATAACATGAAAACGGACTGAATGATGTGCTTAAGAACTTAATGGGACATGATTCATTCCCTATAAAGATATGTTGAAATTACTAGGTCTCATCCCCTAGTCCAACCATGATATTATCTAACATGTTTTAATAACCAACTTCATTTCCACCTGAAAATAAAATACATTGTTCATCTAGAACTATGTATGTCTCGATTATCAACCCTATGGGATATGTAGTTTCATTCAATTATTCAAACCTGGGACCATCCATAACAAAACATGGGAAATGCCTCTAATATTTAATGTAAATTTAAAATATACATGAGGAGATCTAATAGGAGTTCTCATTCTATATTGGAACATGTTTCCAACCTCCAATTTCCTCCCCACATGAATTCAATCTGTATGAGTGACCTGTATTTTTATAAATATGTTTTGTTTTATTCTCATCTTGTTGAGATATCTAGTGAAACCTATCACATATTCTGAATCCCTACCACGAGGAAAAAAATTCCCCTTCTCCCACATAAAATAATATGTCTATGTAAGAGAATTTATTCTCTCTCCCCTCATTATGGGGCCCACTATTGAAATATATATGTCCCCCTTCAATATATTAGTTAGATATATACAACGTAATTACACAACATTGCCAATATCGGTCCAAACACTTCCTTTGTGATAAGACATATCTCTTCTACACGTCATACATAGAATATTGAAAACTTTTAAATATTCATAAATTTTCCTCAGCATCTAGTTCCAAAATTTCTGATACATGATAGAAATTTTTCCTAACTTCATTATAATATTCTCTAGTTGTATTTTCATAAAAGTACCATGAAACAGGTTGGTCTCACTAAGCACTCAACTATTTTACTATGTAGTTTGTTCATTATTTCACCTTGCATATAAGAGACCACAAATCAGGTTTATCAATGAGTGATAATTTCCCCCTTGGGAGAAGGTTATCCTGTTGCTTTATTCTTTGGAATCAATATATTGGAAAAGGTGATTCAATGTTAGTGGTTATAACATGCATATTTTTACAATTTTCTCTCTCTTTATTTAATTTCCTCCAAAAATGTTGTTTAAAGTATCCACCCTCATGTAAAAAACATATTGGAATGACCTTGGTCTAGCATGTCAATGTATAATACATCATTTCTATAATATTATGTTCTTCTTCATATTCCCTAAATCGATAAGAACTATTCTCCCAATGATTTTCTCAGTCCTATGTAGAGAGCATATTCCCCTATTCTTTTGAAATTATGACTTAAAATAACCATTGATAAATCAGTTAACTTCTTCCACAAACGAAACCATATGTGTGGGGATATCTAAATCATTATTAAAAATTGTTATAATTTACTAATAGAATTTCATTATGCTCATGGATGTTTTTTCCAGACCATGTAATAATATTCCCCAGTTGTCATTACATAAGTCCCTAAAAAATTATAGATTGTATCATCCAAAGGATGAAACTATTGACCATAAAATTAGTGTCCTTGTTTTCCTAGAATAAAATATTGACCAAAATAGTTTTTTCGACCAGTACTAACATGTTTCCCGGAAGAGAACTCCTCTAACACCGTAAGACCCATTTTCAAACAACTTTTCGGATATAGATTTCCAAAACCACAACAAATATCTTTCACCTCTCAAACATGAATATGGTAGCACATTTCCTGAATAATTATCAAGAATTTTAGAGCCATTAATTTTTCTTTCAAAAGATAACGACATTTAATTATATACCCCATATGTCGTTGAATTACTAGTTTAAAGTGGATAACAAAATGATCATGTGGTGTGACATTAAACTACATAGAATAATTTCATTGTCGTATAACATATAATTACATAGAATAATATCCTTTAAATAATATTATAATATACATCAAAGAACTTCTTCCCCATAAGATGTTAAAATACATTATTATTGTCTTGATTTCGTGACATTAAACTATATGATACTTTCTTCTTTGATTGAACCCCCCCTGATGACATTGACCATAAAAAATGCACTCTCATCCACTCGATCCAAATTCATGTTACTGTGGTTTCTCATTCATACCAAGTACCAATATAGATATTCCCTTAATTCTTAGACTCATCACATTGGAAAATCCTCCCAAATGGTCTTGTGAAATCTGAATCCTAAACTACAACCATCATAAATTGAATGTCAAAATTCTAGGGAAAATATTTTTTATCAATGATTTAATACACCCATAATAAATTGAATAAATAGATAAAAAAATATAGATCCTCTCATACAAAAAATTAAACTATTTGACTATTCAATACATGCCCTAGTTGGCCATTCATGAAATTTCCAACTAAATGGGTTTTCCAATTGGTGGAGACTTCATCCCTTGGAGAGACCTACTCTATTGTTTAAAATAATTTTCAAGGACTGGGGAAAATATTATGATTCTAGATCCCTAATTGATATCAAAAAATGAAAGAGTATTTATGGCCACAATCTCTATTTGGGTTATTATTTACAAATATATAGTCAAAATTGTTTGACCACAAACACTATCGACGTTAGTCAGAATTTTATGAATTTAAAATTCCTAAGAAAAGGGATTTGCTACTCAAAAGATTTGATATTTTATAAGGGAACTGTACACAAAAGCCATGTCCCATCTCACTCTACCTACCCTGCATGATTTAAGCAAAAATGGAGTGATAAATAGGTAATACGCACAAAATATGTTAGACTAAAATTGAATAATGAGAAGCCTATGAAAAATCCATTCCTCTCATTGAATTTAGCCATCATATTGAGATTATTAAAAAAATATGTTTATGACATCAAAAGTTCAAAGGCTTGTAGGTTTTGTTCATATGAACCAATAAATAGTTCAACTATGATCACTAGTCCCCATGGTAGAGGTGAAACGTAGATCATTTTTCCTTTCCATCACTATGATTAAAACTCATTGGTAAAATTAAGTTCTTGCTACGTAAATTATCTTCATTATAAAATTACAATTGTAGAAGGAAAACATGGATGAATCCATAAATGATTGGAAACAAAAATCTCTTCATTCTTGAAAACAAAACTATTGGTACATGCACAAGACGAAGTCACTCCATAATTAATTACAAGAGACCATCAACATAAATCTTCATATGTTGAAGGGATCCCAAAGCATAATAATCTACCTGTTTAATCCTACTAAATAAAGTGAATTGGGTATTATTGGTTAAAGGAAGTGATTCCTTTGTTGCAGAAATGGAGAATAACCATTTGGTTTTGGATTCTTCTAATGATTGGTGAATATGTACGAGCTCCCGTTGAAAGAATCCAATTTCTACTGAACACACGACAGTTGGATGGGTTTTTCATTAATTTGTACCTTAAATTACACCAACTTTTGTTTATGGTTAGCCTCCACAAGGGATAATGCATCCTCGATATCATCAGTAGTGATTAGTTGTTTATCCTTTATGAGGTGAATATTTAGAAATGGTGTGCCTTCAAAGTGTGGAATGTGTACACGCTCCACATATGCAGCAGACATAAGGATACTACAAGATATGATGACCTAGGAATGTTCCCTTTGCAAACCATCCATCCTTTTCATCCCATAAACGTAGAATCATACCCTCTGCATTTGATTAGATCCAAACAAGAGTGTGGGATATTATTGACACTTTGTTTCATCACATGGATGAAAAGGTGAAAATGGAAATACATGAGAAAGAATGAATTAATATAAATTTTGAATTACATGGATCAAAAAGGCCTCAAAATGTTAATATCCCTCTTTACATAAAACAACATCATCATTGTCGGTACCTAAACACCATCTTATATGATCAATCATTTCCCCAGTTAGTTTGATCGGCCTATACGCCATCCAACATGATCATCTTGAGAATGACACATTATAATTATGGACCCATCACCTAGTGTCCTATATTTCTATATAAATACTATCGTGGGCTCTAAATTTGTATTTGTGGAAATTCCCAAAGTCCATATGACACTCTTTCTCCTTAATGCTTCACTCAAGCAGTCTAAAATATCCTTGGAATATTTCTAAAACCTGATGAATAAGGGATTTAAGGGTATAGTGAAATTAATACCATAAATGATTAAAAATAAGTAAGACATATGTGAGGAATTCATTAAACACATGGTTAATGATTAATATCATGAGTTGCTGGTCCTCAACTAGGGTCATATAAAAGTCACTTCTAGTGGCACCTTGGGAAATTGTTGAAGGCTTGATAATTATCTCGCATATTTATAGTAACATAGGTATTCTGTAGACCATGGTTTTATATGTTCTCTCAGGCCTACATTCATGGAGAACTACTCACATGAGCCTCATTGGTTTTCCCTACAACTCATCTTTCATGACCTAACCCTTTAATCCCCCTTCCAAGCCACCAATGGAAGGGTTCTTATACCCATGGATGACTTGTCTAAAGGGGAATATGTTGTAACCACCAATGATTCATCAAGACTTACAACACCATGGGATAAGGAACACTAGTGTGTCTCATAGCTGTATTTTTATTTCTATTGTTAGGGTTCCTTGGAAATTGTTCAGCTCCATGAAGGGAGGGTTTGGATTATGCCTGATTCCATATTAAACATGGAATAACATCCTCCTCCTTCACTGTGGAACTGATTTTAGTGTATCCCTCCTACATTATGCCCCAATATATTCCTGTAGAATGTTTCACTCTCACCCCCCCTCTCTACCTCTCTACAACTAGGTGAAAGGGAATGATAGCAACATGAGCTGTCTTTTCCCTCTCATCGGACCTTCCCTCCTCAGTATCAATACATTGGAACCATTATAGGGTAAAATTAATATTTTAACTATCACACCATCATCCTATTCCACCATTGTCTTGGGATACGGGGGATGGGAACACTCGTATACCCATCCCTCTCCCTTTGGATATTGTCATCTTGTCCACCTGTAGATTTAATAATACTTTTTTGTATCTCAGATCGCCCATTTTCCCATTTTCCACTTACCATGATTTCCTTACATGGAATTCTATGTCAATGAAGATTATGAAATCCACATTATACACGTGATGTATTCAACCATGAAAACTCAATTACTTGTTATAGTAGGATATATATGATGTTCACCTAGGGCCTGAGTTCAATGGGAATCCTCCTCAAAAGTATTAACCAACATTATTCCCCTTAATATGTTCATCCAAATAAGAAGTAATATTGGAAACATTAATAAAAATCACCATTAGTTAAAAACATCTCATGGCCCCTTTATCCACACATCACCTTTTTTGTAAGCCCCAAAATGACATTGAATAGTATAAGAATCCTTTTTCTAAAATAATCCCTAACCAAATCCTCTAATTGGTCCATAGTACCCTATGATAAAAACATACCAATAGATTCCATAGTTGAGGTTCTCAATAACCAGTATATGGGGGATTTGATTCCCATATATATGGGATATGTAGGAAGCCTACCTGAGGTCCAAACAAAAATCCATAAACAACCCTATTATCTCTAGGCTATATTCCTAGTAGGGATCAATTCACCCTGGGGATCTATCTTTCCTTAAAGTTCCCTAGGTCACCATAGCTTAAGTCCCACACCAAACATAGACCAGGTACTCTCCACCTCGATGTCATTTCAACCTGACATTAAACAGCATGTATAGGTCTTTATCACATGACCTTAAAAGGTATGATGTTTCCCATTATGTGGCACCGAACTATATAAGGTTTGATTCCATTCACATCGATATGTATGAATCTCATTTATGTGTTTGGTCCCGACATCAAAACATATTCTATTTCCCTATATGATGATACAATCCAAAGTACCCCATAGTGTGGCTATGAAACTAGCATTTTCATGAAAATTATCGAAGAATCTGTAAGTATTATATAAGTGGATACCATTGATGGATAACGTAACATCACAAGACTAAATAAAATAAATATTTCTATTTATAATTTTTAATTAAATATTAGTTTAATTATACTAATAAATTTAAAACAATGTATTGATTGAATAATAAATTACTAATTAAGAAAATTAATAAATGATGATATTATAATATATTTATTATCAATTATGCTTTTATTTAAAGTTTTAAAAACTTATAAAAGTCATTATTTTTAATAAATAAGAGTTGAATTTAAATTAATATTCTACAATATAAATAAATTATTTTTATATCATATTTTGTGGCATTAATTTATTTAGACTGTTATAATATAATACATTTTTTTTGAAAATAAATCAATTTTCACTAATCAGTGAAAGTAATAACAAATAAAATATAAATTTAAACATAAAAATAATTATAATGTTATGCGAAAAATATGTATATTTAAAAAAGTTAATGATTTTGTTATGTAATTTATTTCAAACATTAATATAATATAAAGTCTATTTTGTTTTTATCAAATCAATATAAACTATATTTCAAATAAAATTTATGTCTCAAATATGACAACATTATTTTAAGGAAGGGATATTAATATACATTAATTTATGTGAATCAACTCATTTATAAAATTATAAAAGGTGATATTTAATGAAATGTATGAAATTATATATATATATATATACATATATATGATTTATTTTTTGAATTTAAATACAAATTTTATGAATAATAGTGACATTGAGATAATAATAATTATTATTTTTAATAAAATCCAAAATTATAAATAATAACTTCAAGATACAATTACTTTTTTATAAATTGGTATTTTAAGAAAAAATAGAAAATGGATTCTATAATAATGAAATGAATACAAAATGAAAAATCATTGAAGGGAATGAAAATAACATTCAACACCATTTGGGAAGAAATAAATTGATATTAGAGAAATGAGTAAGGAGGATTTCAAAAATTTCTTTATTGGGAGTCAAGGCTATGGTCTGCTTGGTGTTAGATGAGGGCTTTACCCATGAAAATTGGACACAGGCTGAGCATGGAAAAGTACATAGTGGGTCTTGGACCATCAAATGAAGTTCAAGTATGATAGATCTCAACGTAGTTGAGTGGATAAATCTAGTTTTAGTGTTTCTTCTTTGAAATATTCTAATATGATATGTTCATGAATCCTAGATCCCAATAATGCCTTCTTCTTTGAGTGTGGTCAAATGTTCAGTCATGAAGAGGTTCAACTATGAAGGTAAATCCTACCAGACATGCAATTAGGTGCGCATATTTAATTTTTAGGTTTTCTAATCATAACAAAGATCTTAATTTCTTCATCATTTTCTGTCATTGGGAAATGATAAAATTTAAATTTTTGGAATTATTGAATTATTTAAACCATATCATGTTGATTTTATCCACCGATATTGGTTTTTCATTATATTGTATAAAGTTATCAATGGTTTAGTGTACGGATTTGGATTGATGATTCTTGAAGAAGACATAAATTTGAATCTACTTTTCTTGTTTATTATTTTTCTTCTATTTCAACATGTAATAATAATAATAATATAATATTATATGAAAAAAACAAGAAAATATTAAAGTAAAACATGTTTCATCATGTTCCATATGTGTCTTTATTTAGTCTGAATACTTTAATTAGCATCCTCAACAAGCTTCGATCTTCCCCATGATCAAATCCAAAATTATGTATTTATTTTATTTCATGTTCTATGTATAGAATAAATGATATTAAAATCCTTCGTTAAAGTTAATCTATTGTTTTTTGGATCTTCTTTCCTTCCCATGTTCATGATTTATAATTCTGAGAGTATGAGGGTTTTTGTAATGTAAGTAATAAAAAAAGTCATTAGAAGTTATTGCACAAAAAACTGGTAAGGTTTATTTCTATTTTACAATCTATATAATTATATTTTTATATATGTTTGAGTGTAATTCAAACATAAAACATTTATCAAATAATGTAATGGATATTTTTATTATTATTGTTTTGTTAGAGTGATATAATGTTTATAATTCATGATTATCAAATTAGTAAGGGGATCCGTTCATTTTTTTTACATATCAATATATGTGTGATTGTTATTTGAAACTAAAATTTCGTTCATTGGGAATTTAAATTCATAGTATATACATATATAAGTAATTTTATGTTTATGATAGATATATATATTTAATTTCATATGCTATGTTTATTTACATCAAAATTATTGAAATTATTTATGTAAAAGTTATATATATTTTTTATTCAACCTTCATGATCACCTGATTCCTCATTGATGTTTAGATCTATTGTAAATAAATTACTGATTGTTATTATTTATTTAAGATATAGTGGTTAAAGAATTATATTATTTTATGAAATGGGAACATGTCATATGCATGTAACTTATTAATCATGATTATGGCCAAAAATCATTGATTGTCCATGAAATTTATTATATTAATATATATATATATAAATTTATATATGTATATACATGTAAAAAAGTTCATTGAATAGTGTTTTTCATTTATCGGAACTACCCAAAAATAGATATTTATGGATTTATGAATGAAATTTTAAGTACATGGATGATATTTTACCTACCCTGTAAACATGAAAAATCAATATATCATGAGACTTGGATGCACCGATTCTAATATTTGATTTCCAATAATTGTGTATATTTAAATATTTATATATATAATTAAGTATGTTTGTGTATTTGATGCACTGACAAGTATCCATATAAAAACTCCAGTAAAAAATTAACATATATATATATATAAAGATCAAAATTATTTTATAAAAATACGGTACTTGTACATGGTAACAAGGATAGGGAGTGGGTAGTGAACTCTTCCCTCATGAATGTTGGTAGTCCTATGCAACCATATATAAATTATGTTTCCACATGGTTTTGTTTTTAAAAAAATTTATTATGGTTCTCAAAAAATAAATGAATTATTTTTAATGTATTTTCAAAATATATTTATTTTCTAAATGATACAGTATTTTATGAAGGTATTTTAATAAAATAAATTTTCACTAGAAATTTAGAAAAATCCTTAACTGGGAAATTCAATTTCTCACCCTATGTTTAGAATTTATTTTTATAGGTTCTGTAGATTATCATTGAGGAGGTGGAATAAGAGAATTCTTTTCTATTTATCTTTATATGTACCATTTTTTATTCTTTATGGAATGTATCAAACACCCCAAAAACTAGAATGGTTAATGTTCTTGGAATGTATTTAATTTTTTAAACTTTTTTAGTATCCTTTATAGATCAAATACACATTATTTATATATGTTGACCCATGAAGAATGTTTGTTGGGTCTTTAGAGATGGTATCAGAGCGACATTTTAGAAAACATTCTAGAATAGATGTTTTCTTATGAGGAAAATAAAGTTTTCATGACAAAATTTTCATCACATAATTATTCACTCTTATAAGTCTAGTCATTGTAATTATAATGATTAAAATTAATAATATTCTCAAGTCTGATGAACGAATTTTCAAGGCCATAATTCAGTTTTGGGTGAGAATGTATGATCATTTTTTCCAGTAAATTAATTAATTATTCTTATTATTTTTATTTAAATAATAATTTAATGATATGAATATTAATAAATAATTAAAAAATTTCAAATAAATTATCAGTTAAAATATTCAAAAATAAAAAACAATTATAATAAAAATTTATTATCATTCATGTTATTTTTAATGTTTCAAAATATTCTAAAAATCATTATATAAAGAAATAATAATTTAAATTAAATTAATATTTTAAATTATATAAAAGTTTTATATTTTAAAAAAAGTGTGTGGTGTTATTTTATATAAAATATTTTAATATAGTTGGTTGTTTTCGTAAGTATATTGCTATAAATTAATCAATGATGTATATAAGTTACATATAAATTTATATAAAAAATAATAATAAAGTTATGTTATATATATATATATATAATACTTATATATTTTTTTTGTAGATGATTTCAAACATTAATATAATATATAATCTATTTTATTATTAATGAATAAATCTAAAACATTTTGTAATTAAAATTTATTTGTGAACTATGATAAAATTATTTTAAATAATAAATATTAATATAATTAATTCAATTGAATCAACCTACAATTAATTTTATCAATAGTAATATATTATATAAAATGTATGAAAGTTTAAATAAATATATAAAAATATGAATCTCTGTTAAATTTTTTGTCCAAAAAATTATTGATAATAAAGAAATTGTGATAATAATTATTAAAATTTTATTTAAAAAATATTAAATAAAAAATAATAATAACAATATAGAAGCAAATTCGAATATATTTTCATTTCTAAAAAATTGAATATAACTTGTATTTAAAAAAAACTAAATGAATAAAGAATTAATATTCATTAAAGGAAATGAAAATGGGTTTCAATTTAATTTATGGAGAAATCAAGAGAGGTTATAGAGCTGATAAAGGAGGATGTCGATCACCAATTCTTCTTCATGAGTCATGGTCAAGGTTGAGCTCAATGGTAGATGAGGGTGTCACGACCCGTCCTCGGGGCCCGTATCGTGACTACCCCAAGCCCGCCTACCATAGTCCAGGGGCTGGCAACTACCACCAAGGCGTAATTTCCGGTAAAAATGGAAGGCATTGCCTTTGTAAAGTAAACAAAAACCACAGAGCAAGAAATCAGAAGTAAACACTAAGTAAAAACTGGGTACAACAGTGAGTACAGAAAAGTAAGTGGGCCAGAATACGAACCCGAACTGAAAGTAAAGTACAACTGAAAAAGGGAGTACATCAACTGAAAAGTAAACCCGTATCCCCGAGCCGTCCAATGGTACTCCCACCTGACGGGTGGGTACAGATTGCCTCCACACCTCCTCGGGTCTAGCCGTCCGCTCCGAGTACGTCCCACCCAGTGGTCAACCTCTATGTACCGTCCTGCTCCGCAAGCCTCAACCACGATCAGCGTTGTCTGTCGTTTTCAACCAACACAACATAGTGCGGTCATAGCCCGTGCAAGGGTGAGTATCAGCTACTCAGTAGGGACCCCGAGACCCTCGATGGTCTCCCATAATCCAGAAAGGATAATCCACAAAGGAAGATACAATCACGAATAAACATCTATCACCACTTAGGTATATTCCCATACATATACCTAAGTCATCAATTCTCGTTCGCCTCCAACATTCGAGCCCATGTACAACCCAGTCCAAACAGGAAAACACAACCCATTCCACACAAGAAAGCAAAACGTAATCCACATAGGATATCAAGTCAAACTTATCGAAGATAAGAATTGAAAGTCAAGATTCATCTCACACGGGTATACTTCTTTGTAAGATGATAGATATGATTAGATATTTCCACTGATTCATCTAATTCGGCAGACCCAAACAGGATCGATAGGTACTAACCCCCGCAATGACCCACACAGGATCGGACCCACAGAGGATCTATAGGCGCTGGCCCACATAGGATCGCTGAGCGCTGACCGACACAGGATCGGTAGCACTGATCCATGTAGAATCGCTTTGTCTTGTAGTCGTAGCCGTCGAATCCACGGAGGATTTATGCACAGTCGCCATCGTTGTCAAAGTCACAGCCAGCTCTAGGGTTCTCGCACACAGTAAGCTCGTTCGGGAGGGTCTGCTCCACGAGCCAACGGGCTGATACATCAACTGACACATAGTCTGGAGTTGATTTATCCAAATGTTCTATATCGCCAATAGGAACTCAACGTCACAGATGGTGCGTCAATCAGACGCCCGGTCTGAGAGTTATTGGCTTTTTCGTTCTAGGGGCTCGGTTGGTTTTTAAGTCAAAAACAACCCGACCGTACTCCAACTGCATCCAAACCTCGAGCGGAGTAAGCCAAAAGGTCCGTCTCACTTAGAGTAATCCAACAAAGTCGATGGCACGTCATTCAGACGTCTGGAGCTCAAGTTATAAGCGTTTCCGCTACGAGGGCCCAGTTGGCTTCGTGTACGAAACAACCCGGACGAACCCAAAGTACTCCGAAACCTTGATTTCGATATACTGAAATGACCGCCTCGATTCAAGGATCGCATCACAGCTGACGGTGCGTCGATCGGAGGTCCGCAGCTCATGTTATGGGCAACAGAACGAAAGAGGTTCGGTATTAGGGGGTTCGGGCCCTGTCTGACCCAGCCCGATACCCCCAGGGTCGGCCCGAACCGGGTTCGGGTCCGGCCTATTTGGGCGTGTCCTGGCCCAGCTGGCGTGGCCCGGCTCAACGGCCCGGCGCGCTGGCAGTCCGGCGTGCTACCCAGGTGGCTCGGACGAACGGCCGAGCCATTCGGAATGCGGGGGGGGGGGGGCTACCCCCCGCTTGAAGTAACCGCAGCCCCATAATGGGGCCTCTCACGTCCAGCCAGCCGGGGGGTTTAAAGCCCAGGTTCTTCCCTGTCCAGTCGGCCCGCTCCAGCTGGCCGACTTCTGCTACCACGGGACCGGCAAGGCCGGTCCCCCCTACTCCGACACCGGCGACCCGATTCCGGCCGTCGGTTCCCCTACTCCGCTGCGGCATAAGCCACAACCTTGATCTGTCCGGTGCGGCGCGACAGCACCATGCCCCTCTTACACGGCCCTACTCTGGTCGCGGTGTCTTCGGGTTTTTCCGACGCGGCGTGACGACGCCTCGGCTTGGTTCAATTTTTCAAATACGCAGTGCGACGGCGCCACGCATCCTTGCTGGTCGTTCCCGCACAGTGCAACGACACCGCATCACTTTCCTTCGAACCACGACAACAAAAGGTTAAAAACATAGAAAGATAAATAAAATTTGTCGTTTAAATTTTATTTTAACTTCCACAAAAAAATTTAACTACTTCACCCGTGAAAATGCAACTCCGAATAAGGTGTTCCTAAGAAATTACCGGCATTGCAGTTCCATCGGTGCCCTCCGAATTTGATTCCAAGAACCAGTTCAAATGTTAGGAATTCGTGCTCGTTCGTTCACTGAACGTACCTGAGCTAAACTTCTGATATAAATTCCGGGCACACCGGGCCTCGAAATTAAGTGCCGTCAGAAATCGCGTTCTTGTAAAGTCCAAAAGAAAATTAAGAAGCAATTTCCCTTGAATTTTATGGGTCTTTACATTACTGTTGCCTCAGAGATTTACATCCTCGTAAAGATACATCAAAACTAGGGGAACAAATGTGGGTATTGTGCATGCATCTGAGCCTCTCGCTCCCAAATGCACTCCTGGAGGTTCCCGTGCTGCCATCTGATGCACACTAGTGGAATCGACTGTCCATGTAGGACCTGCTCCTGTCGATCCTTGATCTCCACCGGGACCTCCGCAAAAGTCACCCCATCATCAATGTCCATCTCCCCATGGTCAATGATATGTGTCGGGTCGTGCATGTATCTCCTCAGTTGAGATACGTGGAAGACGTCGTGCACTCGGTGCAACTGAGGTGGTAGATCCAGGCGGTAAGCCACCTCTCCAATCCTGCTGAGGACCTGGAATGATCCGATGAAGCGTGGGGACAACTTTCCGCCTCTGTCAAATCTCTGTATACCACATTGAGGTGAGACGTGCAAGAAGACATGGTCACCATCCCCGATCTCTAGTGGCCTCTGCCTCTTATCAGCATAAGACTTATGCCAGCTCTGAGCTATTCTCATCTGCTCCTTGATGACCTGGACCTTCTCTATCGTGGACAGGACCATCTCCGGTCCCACGAGTGCTGACTCCCTTGGGTCTGTCCAGCACAAAGGTGACCTGCAAGGATGGCCATACAACGCCTCGTATGGTGCCATCCTGATGGTGGGGTGGTAGCTGATTTTTTACGTGAACTCCACCAAGGGTAGGTGGTCCTCCCAGCTGCGACCAAAGTCGAGGACACTTGCGTGGAGCATGTCCTCAAGAGTCTGAATGGTTCTCTCCGTCTGACCATCTGTCTGAGGGTGAAAGGCAGTACTCAGACGTAGCTGCATCCCGAATACCTCCTGCAACCCCTTCCAAAGTCGGTAAATAAAGTGAGCATCTCGATCGGAGATGATTGATGATGGAACACCATGAAGTCGTACAATCTCCTGAACTTAGATACATCCCAAGCTCTCCACTGAGCCCTGCTCTCTGATGGGTAAGAAGTGTGCCGACTTGGTGAGTCATTTGATAATCACTCAAATGGAGTCATGACCTCTGGATGTGCATGGAAGTCCAGTCATGAAGTCCATAGATATACCGTCCCACTTCCACTCTGGGGCATTTTAAGGGTTGTACCAAGCCTTCTGGTACCTGGTGCTCTGCCTTCACATACTGGCAGGTGAGGCATCGAGAAACGAACTCTGTCATAGCCTTCTTCATGCCCGACCACCAGTGCTGTCGTCTGAGATCCTGGTACATCTTCACCACTCTAGGATGTACCGCCAAAGGGGAAGTTTGAAACTCTCTTAGAACATCCTCTCATAAAGAAACTGGTCCCAAGGTACGTCCCCTGAAAAGGATGTCGTGCTCTCCTCCTACATAGAATCCATCTGGTGCATGTCCTGAGGATATCTGCGCACACTGCATCTCACAATCAGTGTCCCCACGTTGTGCCACTCTGACCCACTGCAGTAGTGGAGGAGTGACTGTGAGTGACTGAAGGAAGGTTGCTCCATCTCTATCCACGAAGGATATCTACAAAGAGGCTAGCTGCTCTATCGCCTCCACAAGTAGTTGAATTCCCGTCCTCCTGCAGAGAGAATCATCCACTACATTTCCCTTCCCATGATTATAGACTATCTCAAATCCATAGTCCTGGAGGAACTCGATCCATCGCCGCTGTCTCAGGTTTATTTCCTTCTGCGAGAAGATGTACCTAAGATTATGGTGGTCAGAATAGACTGTAAAGCGCTCTCCCATCAGATAGTGTCTCCACATCTTCAGAGCGAAGACCACTACTGATAACTCCAGGTCATGGGTAGCATAGTTCTGCTCGTGCTGCCTCAACTGACGTGATCCATAGGTGATCACGTCCTGCTCCTACATCAGGAAAAATCTGAGTCCAGTCCTTGATGCATCACACTAAACTACGTACCCTACTCCCTCCTCCGGCAACCCCAAGATAGGCACGCTGGTCAATCTCTGTCTCAGCTCCTGGAAGCTTTCCTGACATCTGTCTGACCACACAAAGGGTTTCCCCTTCTTCATCAAAGCTGAGAGTGTTACTGTAACTCTGGAGAAGTCTGGCACAAATCTTCGGTAGTATCCAGCTTGTCCCAGGAAACTCTGCACCTCCATCACGCTCCTGGGTGGCTCCCAAGCTAGCACTGCCTCGATCTTCGCAGGATCCACCGCAACTCCCGCCTCATAGATGACGTGTCCCAAGAAGTGGATCTCACATATCCAGAACAGACACTTCGAGAGCGTTCCATAAATCTCGTGCTCTCGGAGTGTGTCTAGTACAACCCGGAAGTGGTAGGAATGCTCTTCCTCAGCCGTTGAGTATATCAAAATGTCGTCGATGAAGACCAAGACAAATTTATTGAGGTATGACTGAAAGATCCTTTTAATGAGGTCAATGAACACTGCTGGAGCATTGGTTATGCCGAATGGCATAACCAAGAACACATAGTGGCCATACCGACATCTGAAGGCTGTCTTCTGCACGTCATCATCCCGAACTCTGAGCTGATGATAGCCTGACCTGAGGTCTATCTTCAAGAACCCCCTTTCTCCCTTGAGATGATCGAAGAGGTCATCAATCCTTGGAAACGGATACCTGTTCCTCACTGTCACCTGGTTCAGGCGACGATATTCGACACAAAGTCGCAAGCTCTTGTCCGCCTTCTTGGCGAACAAAATTGGGGAAGCACAGGGTGAAACACTGGGTCAGATGAATCCCTTGCCCTGCAATTCCTCCAACTGTACTCATAGCTCTCGAAGCACAGTGGGGGCCATCCGATATGCTGGAGTGGATATCGGGGCTGTTCCGGGGTACAAATCAATATAAAAGTCTACCTCTCTACGAGGAGGTAGTCCTGGAATGTCGTTGGGGAAAACGTCTGCATACTGATCCACCACTACAGGACAACCAGGACCCCGCGCGTCAACTGCTCCTAGGATGAGGCTATCCAACTGATGAGTGATGGGTTATCCTCTCCTCTACGGAAGTCCATCCTGTGCTGCGAAGGATCCCTTCTCACCATTGAAGGTGAACCTTCTCCCATCGGTGCGTACACATCGCACCTTGCACCTAATACCGTCAATATGAGCATGGACTGTAGATAACCAATCCATGTCCAAGATGACGTCGTAAGGCATCGACCCCGCTACAAAAAGATCCCAGCCAAAACTCTCACTTCCTAGATTAAGATCACTCTGCCGGCACTAGTGCGTAATTTTCGAGTCTACTCTCGTAGGAGTCTCTAGCCGTAAGGATTGAGCCGACGGCTCCGTCGGAATCTCCGAGCTCCGAACAAGGGCAGCAGATATGATAGAATGACTCGCTGTTATGTCTATAAGAACTGCAGCAAGGGTGGAATATACACAGATAGTACCTCGAATCATCTCGGGCGCACTGTGGTCGTAGGCCTCCACTGCTTGAAGCTGTGATTGTCTCTGCCCGCCAGCTCCTTGTGGTCGGGGTGGACCTCATGGTGGTGGTGGTGGTAGAGCCTCAAAGCATCACCCACCACCTGCTACTTGGCCAGCTCCTCTGCCTCATCCTCCTGCTCCCTGTAGACCGCAATGGTCGACCCTCTGCCTCTGCCTGGGTGGCCCCTCAACCATCTGTTTCTCCTCTGCATGGCGGGTCTCACAGTCACGAGCCATGTGGCCCTACCCGCCGCATGCATAGCACTGTCTTCCTCTCGAAAACCTGGCTTCACACTATGTGCCCCACACTGTTGAGCCAGTTTCATGAGGTCGTCTGCCTGAGGGTCTGGTCTGCCTGGACCCATGAGTCATCCGTCGACTGCCTGCTGCAGAAGAATCTTCTACGTTCTGCCCTGCAGTAGGTCTCGCTGCTGATGCAGGCTCAGGAAGAAAGCTCTCGATCAGAAGGTCTCGCTCCAGTACTCCTGCCTGAGTCAGAATGCTGACGGAGATCAATGATGCCCTGATCTCCTACCTCAATCCCTGCTCGAATTTCTGGGCCCAGAAGAATGGGTCTCGTACCATGTCTGTCGATTAGCACAAGATATTGGTAAATCTCGCCGAGTACTGGGTGACCGACAAGCTGCCATGCTGTAGTTGTAGAAGCTCCTGGATGCGCACCGCACGGAGGGTGGTTGGGATGAACTCTGAGCGGAAGAGTCTCTCAAAGTCTGTCCAGAGAAGAGATGCCTCATCATGCACCTGAAGCATCAATCTCCACCATCTGCCTGCTGCCGCGTGCAGTAGGCTCGCTGCGAGGATCACCATGAGGTCCACTACTGTTCTCACTAACCTGAAAACTCGTATAACTACCTCCATCCAATTCTCGAATGCCTAAGTGTCCATCTCCCCGTGGAACCTGGGCGGTCGTTGGCGCTGAAACTCGTGTAGTGCACTAAGGCGACGTGCATCGTCAGTGGCTGGGGCTGGAAACATCGGTGGCTCAGCGGGTAGAGGTACCGCTGGTGCCTCTTCTATCAAAGGGCCCTGTACCGAGGCCTCGTCGCTCGGTGGGCTGTCATCATGCACCACTCTCGGAACCCTAGATGGCTGCAGTCGTGGGGCCATCCTGAAAAGAAACAGGTGTTCCATGGTCAAACAGTATACCTGGTGACCTGACATAAATTAATCACAAAGAAAACTTGAAACACACATAAAATCAATGTTTTCGTGTATTAATTTGGAAAGCAGAAGTTAGGATCCTGGTGTACGGATACGTCGGTCGCCACACCAACACTGGACATCCTGGACTGATAACCACACCCAATATGCTTAACACTATTGCTTCACATAGAAGAAAGATTAGAGACCAAGGTTCTGCGGTAGAACCGAAGTCCTCTGATACCAATTTTTCACGACCCGTCCTCGGGGCCCGTGCCGTTACTACCCCAAGCCCGCCTTCCATAGGCCAGGGGCTGGTGACTAGCACCAAGGCGTAATTCCCAGTAAAAAGGGAATCCATTGCCTTTGTAAAGTAAACAAACACCACAGAGCAAGAAAGCATAAGTAAACACTAAGTAAAAACTGGGTACAATAGTGAGTGTGGAAAGGTAAGTGGGCCAGAATACGAACCCAAACTGAAAGTAAAGTAGAACTGAAAAAGGAAGTACAAAAACTGAAAAGTAATGCCGCAGCCTCGAGCCGTCCACTGGTACTCCCACCTGAAGGGTGGGTACAGATAGCCTCCATAACTCCTCGGGTCCAGCCGTCTGCTCCGAGTACGTCCCGCCCAGTGGTCCACCTCCAGGTACCGTCCTGCTCCGCAAGCCTCAACCACGATCAGCGATGTCCCTCATATGCAACCAACACAACGTCGTGCATGCATAGCCCATGCAGGGGTGAGTATAATCTACTTAGTAGGGACCTAGAGACCCCTGAAGGTCTCCCAGAATCCACAAATGGTAATCCACAAAGGAAGATACAATCACGAAGTAACATCTGTCGCCACTTAGGTATATGCCCATACATATACCTAAGTTATCACTTCTCGTTCCGCTCCAATATCTGATCCCAAGTACAACCCAGTCCACACAGGAGAAAACAACTCATTCCACACCGTATAGAAAAACGTAATCGAAACAGGATATTAAGTCAAACTTATCGAAGATAAGATTTGAATGTCAAGATTCAGCTCAAACAGATATGCTTCTGTGTAAGACGATAGAGATGATCAGATATTGCCACTGATTCATCTAATCCATCAGACCCACATAGGATCGATAGGTACTAACCCCTGCAATGACCCAAAAAGGATCGATAGGTAACTAACCCCCGCAATGACCCACAATGGATCGATAGTTAACTAACCCCCGCAATGACCCACAACGAATCGATAGGTAACTAACCCCTGCAATGACCCAAAAAGAATCGATAGGTAACTAACCCCCGCAATGACTCACACAGGATCGGACCCACAGAGGATCTGTAGGCGCTGGCCCACACCGGACCGCTGAGTTCTGACCCTCACAGGAACGGACCCACACAGGATCGGTAGCACTGATCCACATAGGATCGCTGATTGTTGTAGTCGTCATCGTCGAATCCACGGAGGATTTCTACACAGTCGTCATCGTCGTCATAGTCACATCCAGCTCTAGGGTTCCCGCACACAACATGCTCGTTTGAGAGGGTCCTCTCCACGAGCCGAGGGGCTGATAAATCAACTGACACATAGTCCGGAGTTGATGTATCCAAAAGTTCCATATCGCCAACAGGAACTCAACGTCATAGACAGCGCGTCAATCGGACGCCCTGTCTGAGAGTTATTGGCTTTTTTGTTCCAGGGACCCGGTTGGTTTTTATGTCAAAACCAACCCGAACGTACTCCAACTATGTCCAAACCTCGATAGAAGTAATCCAAAAGGTCCGTCTCACTTAGAGGAATCCAACAATGTCGACGGATCGTCATTCAGACATCCGGAGCTCAAGTTATAAGCGTTTTCGCTCCGAGGGCCCGGTTGGTTTCGTGTACGAACCAACCCGGCCAAACACAAAGTACTCTGAAACCTTGAGTGTGATATACTGAAACGACCGTCTCGATCCAAGGATCGCATTGCAGCTGAAGGTGCGTCGATCGGAGTTCCTCATCTCATGTTATGGGCAACAGACCGAAAGAGGTTCGGTATTAGGGGGTTCGGGCCCTGTCTGACCCGGCCCTATACCCCCAGGGTCGGCCCGAACCAGGTCAACCCGAACCGGGGCCAGGTCTGGCCCATTTGGGTGTGGCCCGGTGCAGCTTGCGTGGCCCGGCTCAGTGGCCCGGGGCGCTGGCGGTCCGACGCGCTGGCTAGCTGGCTCGGCCGAACGGCCGAGCCGTTCGGAATGCGGGTGGGGGGGGGGGGCGCTACCCCCCCACCTGAAGTAACCATGGCCCCTTAATGGGGCCGCTCACATCCGGCCAGCCAGGGGTTTTGAACCCCTGGTTCTTCCTTGTCCGGCCGGCCCGCTCCGGCCGGCCGCCTTCTGCCGCCACGGGACCGGCAAGGCCGGTCCCCCCTACTCCGACGCTGGCGGCCCGATTTCGGCCGCCGGTTCCCCTGCTCCGCCGTGGCCCCGCTCCGGTTGCAGTGTCTTCAGGTTTTTCTGACGCAGCGCGACGGCACCGCGGCTTGGCTCAATTTTTCAAATGCGCGGCGCGACGGCGCCCCGCATCCTTGCCGCTCGTTCCCGCGCGGTGCGACAGCACCGCATCACATTCCTTCGAACCGCAACAAAAAAAATACGGGAGGAGGGTCGGCCGTGTTTGTGCCGTCCGGCCCCCTCCCGTTAAACGATAACTAGCGGTCCAAATGAATGAGGATAGATGACGGAATAATTTACAAATAAAAAACACATAAACCCCTACCTCAATTTTGTCGTCGAACGAGAGTTCGTCATGGAATTAACCGTTGCGGAAGAAGTGGATTGTCGTGGAAGGAAGCGTCAATGAAGGAATGTTGTTGGCGTTAGGTGATCTCTGAGGAAGGCGTCTCTCGCCGTCGTCCGCCGTCGGAGGTTGGTGTTCTTCATCGGTGACGGTGCGTTCTTCGCATTCTTCGTCGAAGAACAAAGAATCCTCAAGACCTCTCTTCTTCCCCCAAAGGCTTCCACAACCAGAATTCCAACAAAATAAAATAAGTTCAACACTTGTTTTATTAACATAATCTAAGAATTTGAATTTCAAGCACTCACATTTAACTCAATTAATTAATTAACATAAGTTGTCAAAAAATTAATGGTGAGTTGAGGGGGTTAGAGAATATGAAGGGGTGGGGTTCGTGTGGGACCCACTGGCCTCATAACCTCTCATGGGAAGTTGGGTGGTTACCCAACTACCTCCCAAAGGTTAAACACATAGAAAGATAAATAAAATTTGTCGTCTAAATTTTATTTTAACTTCCACAAAGAAATTTAACAACTTCACCCGTGAAAACGCAACTCCGAATAAGATGTTCCTAACTAATTACCGGCGTTGCGGTTCCATCGGTGCCCTCGAAATTTGATTCTGAGCACCGGTTAAAAAGTTAGGAATTCCCGCTCGTTCATTCAATGAACCTACCCAAGCTAAACATCAGATAGAAATTCCGGGCACACCGGGCCTCGGAATTAAGTGCCGTCAGAAACCGCGTTCTTGTAAAATCCCAAAGAAAATTAAGAAAAAATTTCCATTTAATTTTACGGGTCTTTACAGAGGGATTTGAGAATGAAAATTGAACATAGGTCGGGAAAGGCCAAGAACATTTTTATTCTATGACCATCGGTTGAAGATCAACCATGAGAGGTCTCGATGTATATGCATTGATCAAGCTCAAATATGGGTGTTGTCTCTGGAAGAGTAAAATCTAAGAACATTGAGCAATGTGGATCCACCTAGTGGCTACTTCGAGTAGGAAAAGTGTAATATATTTTTCATTCTTGAAGGGGTTCACAAGTGAGAGGAAATCTCACTGGTCCTACAAGTTTTTGTGTGTATTTAATTTCTATGTTTTTGAATAATAATTAATATTTTATATTTTTCATTATTTGTATTCATCATTTGATGATATCAATCTCATTTTGATTATTTTATAATTTTATATACCATTTAATGTGGATTTTTATCAATAGTATTATTTTTTATTTATTTTTATAATATTTTGGTTGGTTTAGGGTATGGATTTGGTTTTATGTGTCTTGAAAAGTATTTTATTTGAAGATTATTTTGAATTTTTTTATTCTATGTCAATTTCAACATGTAACAACCAAATGAATATAAAATGATATGAAAAATATGAATGAAATATGAAATTACAGCTTGAAGTGTCGTGTTCTTTATGTATCCTTATCTAGGCCGTAATCTTTTATCAACTTTTAGGGAAACCTTAGATCTATCCCACGATCTTAACTGCATTTATTTATTTATTTTAGTGAACTTTTTATATATTGAAACTTTTATATTTAAATCCTTTATTTTTTCAAAAGCGGCACCATATTTGGAAAGTAATTAGATATTTTATTTTCTATTTGAGTTTTATGATGACAGAAGAAGTAGAATTTGCTTCCCTTCCATCATTCCGGATTTCCAATTCATAGTGTATGATATTTGAGTAGTAAAAATATGAAGAAGAAGAAGTCATATAAATTCATTACACCTCAAACTGGTAAGGGTTCTTTTGGTATTAAAAATTATATAAATATATTTTTACATACTTTTATGTTTATTTGTATATCTATATTTCATTTAATCATGTAAGGGAGAATATCTATATTTTTTATTGATCATATATTTATTATGGGGAAATTTTTTATTTATAAATTCATATTTAAATTTATGGTTATTTAATGTGTTTAATTATTTCCTTACGCTTTGATTTTATATAGTAAATTATTATTTTTTATGTTATTCAAAATTATGTTTTAATTAATTTTAAATCTACAGTAATAGATCTTTTTACTATTTATGGTTTTAACATTTTCTTATTATGTTTATAATTTTGTATTATAAAATTATCAAGGGGTCCTTTCATTTTTTTTAAATATATGTGTTCTTGATTATTTTTGGAACCGTAATGTTATTTTATTTAGAATTTGGATTCATGGTTTATACATATATATGAAATTTAATGTTTTTATTTTAGGTACATATATAATTTCTGATTCTATGTTTATCTACATTAAAATTTATAATAAAAAATATGTACAAGTTGTATATATCTTTTATTCAATGTTAAATCTCATATTATATTAATTTTCATGTTTATAATTATTTATAAATAAATTATTAATGATTATTATTTATTTAAGAAATAATGGTTAATAATTCTTTAATTTTCCCAAATAGAATAATACCATGTGTATCTCATTTATAAATACTGATTATGGAAATATGTCATTGAGAATCAATAACATTTCATAAATTAATATATATAAATATATTTTTATATACATGTAAACATGTGCATTCTATTAAAATTTTCATTTATTAGAATATCCTAAAAGGGTTTTTATTAGATTATGAATGAGATTTTATGTACATGGGTGATATTTAACCTACCATGTAAATATAAAAAATCAATGTATTATGAGACATGGTTGAACCATGTATAATATGTGATTTCCAATGAAGTTATATATTTAAATATTTATAAATATGTAAATAAGTGTATATATTTATTTCGGATAGTGACAAGTTTTAAAATTAAAAACAGGAGA
The DNA here is from genome assembly GCA_963277665.1 of Viscum album. NCBI lineage: Eukaryota > Viridiplantae > Streptophyta > Magnoliopsida > Santalales > Viscaceae > Viscum > Viscum album. The sequence goes on from OY728166.1 coordinate 400,508,720, forward strand.
AAAACTGAATATATATATATATATATATATTAAATGATAAAAATGATTATATAAACATGTAACATGGACATTATAATCATTATAGGGAGTGCAGAATGAAGTTCTCCCTCTAAAATATTGGTAGGCCTAGTCAAACTTCGGTGTTTCAAGTGGCCGTACGGTTATGTTTTTAAAGGATTGCTTAATGTTTCCCAAAAATTAGTGGTTTATTTTAAAGGAATTTTAAAAGTATAATTATATTAAAATTTATTAAATATTTTATGACGTTCTTTTTAAAAATCTATTTTCACCAAAATTTCATAAATTCCTTGACTGGGGAAAACAATTTCTCACCCTATGTTATAGGTTGAGTAAAATTTCTTCAGGTAATAGGTGCAAGAAAATCCTCTTTAATTTAATTTATTAATAAAACATTTTTTAGGTTGTATATCATGTATCTGACACCCTAAATTCTAGAATATAAAATATTCCAATAATGAATTATTTTTTTTTTATTTGTTATTTTTGTTTTATAAAAAATTACAATGCAATTATATGTGCTAAACATAGAAGTGTTGGTTTGGTGTCTTTATAGAGAACAATGGATACATACAAAGATCTCCAATAATGAATATCCTCAGTTAAAAATTAATGATTCTATGATCTTTACGTTATAATAATTCATTGATAACTCTAGGATGACCCACATCATACTTTTGAATTAATAAAGGATTTTTGAAAACTTCATAAATCTATATGAGAGTCCAAGAGTAGAATATAATTCCCCCTAAAAGGGTGTAATGAGATTGACCTCATATCCTACGAAATAATTTGAGTTCATAAGCATCCATTCACAAAACATCTGATGAGGATCTTCCTTTGGAATTCGTGTCCCATTGGATATTGAACCATTGTGTGTATCTAATTCCACATACAATCCTATTGGAAACCATTATGAAATATTTAACATGACATAAATAATTAGTCATAACTTAAACCCATTAAAATGACCATTGGAAACTATTCTCTATGGGTGAAACAACATGTAAATGTTATAGAAATAAAATACACATAATAAACAATAAAACCAAATGTTAATATTAAGTCATTATAATCCATTATCTGAATTAAAGAAACCCATAGTTAAAGTGTCAGTTTAGTTTATAGTTGGGGAAAATTTTATGTTTCATGGAGTCTTAACTAATATTATTCATTGACATAACCAAATTGGTATTGGATTTAAAATAAATATTCTATTTGATTCATATTTGGTGGCTACTGTGGAGGAAATAAGTTTTAGGATTTAAGGATTTGGTAGTCAACTAAATAAAACATGGAGAAAAATGATTAACTGTGAAAATATTTCATCCCTAAACATCTTCTTGTGGTTTTAATGCCAATAGTGTTGATCAAAATGAGGGAAATATATATCCTTTCCAATGGAATATCGAATGTGATGGTAAATTTGGAGTTCAATAGTTAGGGTTCCTGATACATGATAAAATAGTGGGGGAGTTAATATAATTAAAATTTATATTATTATATCTCACCTAAAATGAAATCAAATGAAGTCCATATAATAATATCTTCCACATTAAAATTATTGAAATATTGGCATCCACTATATCCATATGGTCAATTCCATAGAGATGTTGTCTCTTAAAATACTGTAACATCAAATAATTGTTCAAATTATTATAGTTTGTTTTGTTTCATAAAAGTAAATCATACGTTCTATAATCTCATATACCTAATTCATCTGATAAGGAGGTGAGTTATGAGGATCTTTTTTCTGTGAAGAAAAAGTGAGTAATATCAGTTATATTTATCTTTTAATTATTTATTACAAGTCTAATTAAATAATTATGTCAAAGGAAAACATGTATTCCTATATCAAGAACAAAATATCTATGATTTATATTATGAGAGAGAAATATATGATTTTTTTGAGATATCCAAGGCACTCTTAATGAGAATTATTAGAGAATGTGTTAATTTGGGGCCTCATGTATTCATGTTTTCATCTATCCGGAGTTATTAGTGATTCTAGGGTTTAATCTTCCAAGATAATTTCACATTGATGTCATTCGTTCTTAACTCGCTCATAGCTTCTCTAGTTTTTTTATAATATTTAACATGAAAACAAAGATAATTATATACCCGATATTCTCACTCTACTTATCCATGTTCATAAGGATATGTGCCATGAAAATCTATCTATACATATGGTGAGTAAATGAGAAAACAATTTATATAGAGAAAATACTAGCACAAATCATAATTCTTCTTTATATAGCTCTTATAATCAAAGAAGGATCAAGGGGAAATCGATGGAACATAACACTCTATATTTTTCATGTGGAAATTAGGGACTCTGGGAGAATCAATTCGCCTTGAAATATATTTACAGGGATGGTTGTGGTGTGTTCATCATAATATGTAATCTATATGTTTTTATAAATTAGTTATTATATAGAACATTTAGTTCTATTATATGTATTAAAAAATATGAACCAAGTTGATTTCATAAAATTTAATGACGTGAGGTAGAGCTATGAGAATCCAAAATAAATTTTCTTACAAATGTTGTTATATGGGGCTATCCCCCCACATATCCAACAATATTGATATTCATTTTGAAATATTTTTATTATGTTCCCTCAATTGATAAAAAAAACTATTTTTTGTCCATACATAATGAATATGGGGTTATTTTTAAAATTAGAAATATGCGTGGGTTATTTTACTATGAAATAATTCTACATTTTATGGTATGTCTAAATTATGGACTTTATATACTTGATTACACAAACGAAATAATAGAAATCAATATTGAAGAAACTTTACATGACTCCTATAACACTAAATTATGGAATCACAAAATTGTTCAAGTAAACCAAAATAAATTTACCTTATTACAATAATAAAGATATATGGATTCATTTGAAGTAGATCCACTTGGTGTATTTCATGCATGTTTATAAGGAAACAATTTTTGAATCCCCATTTAGTAGAAAATGAGAAAGGGAAGGTGATCTTCATGAGTTGGTTTAAACTTTTTTTTATGGAACATTTATAGTTATATCTAGGTTTGGATTCTCATACTTCAGAATTTGTTTATCACATTAATATATACATATATCTCTACTTAATGAGACAAAATTAAGATTCCATTGAAAAATTCATTGTATATATGAATTACTTTCCGAATGATTATGGATTTAAAATTAAGAAACTCCAATCAGACTGTGAAAGATAATATATTAATCAATATATCATTGATTATTTATTGGAGTTTAGGTTTTTATACCAACTCACCCTTCCTTATACAGCATAATGTAATGGTGTAAGCGAATGGAAGAATTACATGTTGTTAGTCATGATGAGATCAATGGCGATTCATGTGACTCTTACATTACCCTTTTTGGGATACACATTATATAAATCTATATAAGACCTAATGTAAGTGGGGAATAAAGTAGAATCTGACATGCTATATGAACATCGGCATGGAAATAAACCCATTTTTTTATATGTATGATTGTAGGATTGTGTGGAAAATTTTAATCTTTTTTCTTGAAACAGGCTATTACCATGAGGTTATAAGTGTATCATTATATGATATCATATGTAAGCTAAATTATTTTATCTATATTTTCATTTTGATAAAAAAAATTATGGTTACTATAAATCCCACCAATCATGAATTTGACCATATATCCAAGTAATATAGTGGGAAATGGATAGAATTCGATGAACTTCAGGCTAAATATAGAAAAGATTTTTCATCGTAATACATTCCACATATCCTAATGCAAGAGGATGTTTTGGAGAAAGAAGTATTTTATATGAGGAAAATTTATATTATATAATTTTAATGATACATTTTCATATTCATTAATTATGGTGACTAATTTTTACCTAGTATGATTGATAATGTAACCTAAAAGGAATGAGTATGGTGAATATATTATTCATGACTGATTTATGAAATTAATTCTAAAATGGACTCCATGTATCAAAACAATGATTGGGATTTGAAAGATCTTCAAGAATTTACAGAGAATGATGACTGTAAATGGGTATTCAAGAAGAAACAAGTCAAGGATGGACAAGAGAGAACTTGTAATTCAAGAATGGTTACAAAGGGGATCAAACAATGTACAGGAATAGACCATGACAAAAACTATTCACCCGTTTATAAGCTAATATATATAATAAAATTATTTATCATATTAATCTTACCATGATGATGAGAATTGTAATATTGATTCAAAAGACATCTTTCCACAATGGGAAAATTATGAATACTTTAGTATGACATGACCTAAATTATTTGTGGCCCCAAAGTATTTGGAAGAATAATGATAATTACAGAGATCAATATTTAAATTAAATTAAATTTCTAGGTCAGGGAAAATTGGTTGTAGTGGGATTGTGTTGGTTTCCATTATAGTTTTTATTAATGGAATAATACTCACTAGAAACAAAATACTAGGCATACTATTTTTTAATGTAATATTGATAAGATAGATATCCAAGAAGGTGTTTGGTGAAGTAACAAATATTCTTGGAATCAGGATCCACCATGATAGAACCAAGATGGTTTTTATACTATGTTAATATAAACTCATTTACAATATAATGATGTTATTTATTAAGGAAAATCAACAACATGTGGTTTTTAGCATCACGTGGGATTAATAATTTGAATAATATTTGTTATTAGACACTTGAGGAATGATATAGGATAGAAATGACTATAAAATTATTAGAAATAGGGTTTGTAATATATTTTATGCAATGTACTAGGTTGGATATCACCTACGAACTTAGAATGGTAAGAAGATATCAAGATTACCCTGTTGATAACCATTTATAGGCAGTCAATACATTATATATTTGTCTGAGGTGTACTAAGTATATTTTTATGGGAAATGGAGGATATGATGAACTATTTATTAGGTAGTATTTATATTCTATCATAAAAAATGTTCAAGATGATATAAAATCATAATTCCGATATATATTCACTCTCAATAGAGGTGTTGTGGCCTTGATGAGATCAAATAAAGAAGTGGTCCCTAATTATACAATAGATTTTGAGTATATTGTAACTATTAAGGGAGTTAAATAAGGGGTTTAGAATCAATAATATTTCCATAATCTTGGTGTGGTTCTTAGTAGTATTGGTCTGACACAATATATTCTGAATATTATATAGTGGTGTCTCTTAAAAAGGGTCTATTGTCACATCAACGAACAAATAACATTATTCAAAAATATCATCTCTTATGGGATTCTTCTTTGAGAGTTTAATTCACCCTGAGTAGAGTTTATATAAAAGAAAACATTGAGAGGCCCTAAATTAAATCCATAACTCATCCAAAACATGTTCATAATGTGAGATCTAGTGAACTGAATTTCTTTGGTAATTGGATCTAGTCGAATTGGGTTCCTATTAGAGTTCTTGTCTAAGATAAAATTTTGAGTATACTCGACTGCCTATATATTAAAATAAGTGAATATTAAATAAGTTATCATTTTTAATATCACTCATAGTTTTTCCTGACTTTAATGAAAAAATTTCCTTGAATATCTGTCACATTAAAAAGTGAATAAAAGTTCCATGACATAATTAAATCCTTCGAATTCCATGATGATGTTACTAAATTTTTTCTATGGTCTAATGGAATTTTTTGATATTGAAAATAGTATGTTTGCTGTCAATTGTAAGTAATCATAAGAATGTGAAACTTTATATATTGATTATTTAACCTGGTAATATCCAATGTGGGAGATCAGGAGAATAGAAACACGTCTAGAAAATATAAATTTGATGTGTCCATGGATTTTCATATCTGTGAGAATGTCAAATGATCCTTTGATATTATGTTTAACATTAATTCATTTCATTAATTTCAAAATTTTATTTATTTCTATAAATAATCATGACATAGTTCATGGTGGAGTTGGTAATATTGGGTGTGCATGTGTCATATGTAGTTAATTTATACATAGGGGAAGGTTTTCTCCTTCTATATTTATATATGTTGATATCTCATCCATTTGACTAGATTTGAAGCAAAAAAATAAATTCTACAGCCATGAAGATGTATACATGTTCATTTTGGATAATCAATGAATTATATGTTAGGAATTAAGGTCCACGACAAAAGTATAAAACCTTATTGATAAGATATCATGAAAATTGTCTTATATTAAATTGTGATCATTAATTTTTTTTATTTTTATTGCTAAATATATTCTTCCATTGTGGGATTTATTTTCAATTCTTAGAGAGAAATATTTTACATTTGGAAAACCCACCAAATTCCTCAAAGGAGATACCTGGAGTATACACAATGTTGTTGCTTTGACCTCAGTTAAAAGATATTTAAATTTAATAATTATAATAAATATTATTATACATATCATGAGTTGATATTTTCTAAAGATTAATTAATTAATCTCAAATAATAAATAAATTTTTTCTTACAAGGTAGATGTATAGTCATGAAAATATATAATATTTTTTCTGTTTTTATTTTCACTATAATACATAATTTATATTGTTATGATGATAATAAATAAATATGTAATTCCTTATTTATATTTATATGCTTAAAAGTTATACTCATTTCATAATAATATTAGTTGATAGACTGAGGAATACATTCATCTAGAATATTATTTATATCATCTAAGATCTGTGATTGTAAATATTAAAATATAAAATGACAAATGAAATTATATATATTATACCATTTATCTTGAGACTAATAATCGTATTTCATATTAAATAGACCATAAAATCCATGAATAAAATTGTTAGTGAAGAGCCACATTACAATAATATCTTATCATTTCCTACCAAACATTGATTATTTTTCATGATTATCAAAAAAACACTAGTGTTGGGGTAAGGTTAAGTTGTGGAAGCTATATTAATATTGAAACATATGGTGTGTGGTTTTACCAATTGGATATTAGTAAGATTCTCAATTATTTGGGGTCAGGTGGTGGATGTGAGTTATTTTTAAATCACAACTTTTTTTTAAAAATTGTGAGAAAATGAAGTACTTAAAAAAATATAAGAAAAAATTATGATGGTTCATAAGTAATTATTATTTAGTGATTCATAACCACAGTTTGAGTATTGGAAACATTGAATATTACATTTTAAATGGAATATTTTACACAAAAATTTTATTATCTACAATGAAAAATTATTATAGATCACCATCCAATTGAAATTTACATTTTTATATTATTTACAGTCAGAACTAAAATCAATTATTTTATATGATCCCAATGATGATGATCACATGATTAAGGTTGAATTTTTTCTCTAATGGGTGGATAATACTTATTTATTTTAGGAAATTGATAGGGAACATTATTTAAGGATTGATCAAAACTCTATATACATTCTTGTCATTATTTCTGAATTAAAAGAGTTATGGTAATGTAAATACCAAGTCTCATCAACACTAATAAGGAATTGAAAAATATTTGTGGAAAGAAATAAGGGAATAGTCATTTTAGAAGAGAAAATTTAAAAATACATCTTGGATTGTTTGATTGAAAAATGTAGATTCGATTGAATTTAAATAATTCACTCATGGATATTTATTTCCCTATTTTAACACATGATTTTTTGACAATGTATTTAAATATTGGTAGGGTAATAATCTTTGATATATGTTGATACTTAATTCTAGAGTACATAAAAAAGTTATAATGTGGGAGGATTTTAGATATTGATTCATGCATGCATTATTATATATTAAATTATGTTTTTTTTGTGAATGTTATATTTATTTTGAATATTGTTCTCGTTTTTATCATTTTAATGTAGGGGAATTATGAATTTTATCTAGAGTAAGACAAATAAAATTATATGAATGATGGATAAAAAGTATTATGGTGAAGGTAGATAAGTCTTATAGAATCATGATTCACAATTTTAAAGAATGATTCACATCAGGATATGTCTGTAGAAAAGGTTCAAGGATTAAAATAGCAGAAGGAAGTAGAAGTGGAAGAATAGGATCAGGGAAGAAAGGATTCATGTCAGGAAACCAATTTTCATGTTGTGAATATAGAAGAACTCATGGAATGATAGGAAAATTAATAATTTCCAAAGTTGGAGGTGGATCCCACATATTCACCATGTGAATCTTATATTCACCATGTGAACCTGGGTGATGATAAATTTAATGTTATAAAATTTAATATTTTTTAACATGAATCACATTAAATGACCCTAGGACCCCAATTATTATGTTAGAAAAATATAATGGATCAATTAATTGAATTATTTCCTCACTCGGGAAAAATTTACAACTATAAATAAGATAATAATTTTTTACCACAAGATAGAGAGATCATAACCTCGGAAATGATGTCCCAACATTGAAAATTCATTCACTAGGACATCTCCAAATTTTTTATATGTTTTTCATTTTATTATTTGTTTCATCTTATAATGAGTAGAAAGTGGGGAGATTTATATCATTACAATCTATGAATTTAAGGATAATTGAATTAGTTAATTTTTCTTATTATTTTAAATTCAATTTAGGAATTTTAATTCCATTTCCAAACCCTCAATTTTACAATTATTTTCATTCAATGAACAATACATGTAAATTAAAGTGGATTTAAATAATGAAATCACTATAACTAGTCATTATCAATAACCACTGTGTGGTTTAATTTCTATGTTGAGAACTAATTTAAGGATGCATCTTTTAGTAATAAATATAAGTTCATGACCATTAGAAATAATGAATTTATTAGCATGAAGGTAATGAAATTTACCAAGGGGATATGTTTTAAATAATTCCAAAAATGGAAAGAATAATTATTTAAGAATTCAAGTCATTAAAACATGTACCTAGAAATTATATTACAGGTAACTTTTATTTTTATTTCTTTCTATCTCTACTAATTCATGCTCAGTAGTTTTTATTTAATTCTTTATGAAATCATGCCTAACAATGGTATTTATTATTAAATTAATTTTATTCTCTAACATGACCTTATGGAATCCACAAGAAGACATTAAAATTATATATACTACTATAAAACCCTAGTATATTTAAAATAAAACCATGTTCAATATCAAAAAGCATGTGCAACACCAAATGTAAAATATTCATAAAATATTACTAATTAAATACAATCATTTTAATATAGTCATTGAATTTTTTCATACAGATTTGATTAACAACATAATGAAATATATATATATAAATTAAAAAAATGGTTATTTATTATGAAATAATCACCCAATTTTTTTAATGTAATCTTTTCCTTTAAAAATAAGCTTCCATCAATATTGTTTTTTCTTTAATTTTTTGAGTGATTATTATAACTATTTTCGGTATCTCTTCGAAATTATATTTTATAAAAAGGAAATATTTTTTGAAATGATAATGTTAAAAATTATATTATAAATAATTCTTGGGAATTTTTAAAAATGATTGATTATTTAATGAAAAATGACAAATAATAATTTTTTTAAAACTATTTTGTTTTCAAAAATTTACAATGATCAATTTTGTTTTAAAATGGTTTAAAAGAAAAACTATTTTTCTGAAATTATTAATAATTTAATTAGGTTTATTGTAATTTGTTTTATGGATTAATTTTTTGTAAAAAATATTCATACTATTTTATTTTTATGTAATTATTTTTTCCTTGTGTTTTGTGTTTTTATCATATATTCTTTTCACCGACACCTAAAAATTGAATGATGAAAATAGAATCCATAATTGTAATTAGTAGGTCCAAATATAGTAAATACTTCCCTTTTATTTCTAGTCATTAAGAATAGTAACCACGATAAATATTTATCAACATGGTAAGGGTAAAATTTTTACAACATTGTTAAAACATTAAGATAATCCTCTAAAATTTCTCTAAGACATTCTTTTAATTTTTTAACTGAGTTTTGGTTGTCCATTCCGATTAATTTTTCTAAAATATAGAAACTTTGGCCTTTTTTCATGTTTTTTCCACTGTAATTTTTATGTAAAACATACAATCAAAAATGTCTCTTTCTTTCATGTAATATCATAAATATTTTTTGACCAGGATTAAAATAAAAAATATTCGGTTCATAATTTTTATTTGTTTTCTAAATGAATTTTTTAACATGTTAATTTCATATTAATTTTGAAATAATTAGAGTAAATACTTATGGAACTCTGACACGATACTTGTGAATGTTGTAGAATAATATGGTATATTATTTTAAAAACAATAAAATTTAATATTTTTTTGTAATTTATAGTTTAATTTGAATTTTATAGATCAATAAAATATATTATTAATTTTTTAGAATATTACATTTGAATTTATGTATCTTCATGTAATTTTTAATGTCAATAATTTTTTACGTAGTCTTAAAAGGACATAAATGATATTTTTTGATAAATAATTTTTATTAAATTAGAAAAACATTTTTAAAACAAAAAATATGAAAATTATAATGGTAAATGGTCAATAATTTCATTCCAATACCATTTAAATTACAATTTATTCAATATATGTAAAATTATAACTCATTAATATTAAAAATGCATTACCATGGTTAAAGTAAAAAATGGATAATCAAGGGGTTAACCCCAATGATAATGATCAAAATGATATATTAAACATTATAAATATGATTTTTTATTATATTAAGATATATTAATCCTTATATTGTAGTTCATTTTATGTTGGAATCATTTTACATGAGATACACAGATATTGTGCTATAAAATTTCATGTATTTCCAAAAATGTCATTAATATTAATTTATAATAAATCACATTTCATTAAATGTGTTAAAATTTATAAAAATATTTTATTTTTTCCAATTCAATTATATATATGTGAATATATAAATAGTTTTCTATGTATGGGTAACTATTCCTTTAATAGTGTCTTGATTTATCCTAAATACAAAAAAAATGTTGTCCTAGTAATTTTCAAAAAGTTTAATGGTCTGTTAATTTAAGACTATAAGGGTGATAATATATCCTAAACTTGTAAGAATTATATTTTATGATATTTTTTAGAATTATACTAATCATTTCTTATAAATATATAAATTTTTATGTTTTTTTAAATCTGACTATTTATTTATATTAATTTAATAAATTACAAAATTCTTAGAACACCCTTCCCTAACATATAAAATAGTAACCCATCTTATATTCTATCCACACTTAAATTGAAATATGTATCCTACAATTACTATATTAAAACATTCATATATTCCTTCCCCATAGAATGCATCTTTTGGATTTTCCTAAATACCATATGTTTGAGGCATAAGGTTTTTTGACAAAATATATTTTTCAATAAAGAGGTATAACACCTAAAAGATAATTTTGAATATTATTTCATCTCATAAATCCTAAAAATACATGATATACAATAAAAAATAAATAATTCTGTATATTTAACATAATGAATTTTCATTATTATGATGATAAATTGATTATCAACCTTTTCACATCCATTGGAAGATGTGGACACCGGTCATGCGTATGTGTGGACTACCACCTCCGTGATGCGATATGATTCATTTTTAATTTAAAATTTACATGTATATTAGTAAGGATATATTTAATTATTTTAAAATATTTATATTTGATATAACAATGATCTCATAATGGTGTGTTATTACTTACCATTCTCTCATTCTATCAATCTAAAGGGGGAAAATGTTTATGTGTACGTTTGAGGTACCAAATCCATGAACCATGTAATTAAATTTCATATTTCTAACATTAATTAATGAATAAAAATATTTAGAAATTGAAAATAAATTATATTTTAATTTTTATTATGGACCCATGAAATATTCAAAAGGTTCAAACTACCAATCCTATATTTTTCTAAAAAATGAAATAATTAAGACATGGGAATGATGATTTTACTAAAGAAGTGTTTATTAATTGTCATTAAAATTTAATAAATGTATATATATTATATTATAAGTATTTAAAATATTAAATAATATAATTATAAAGAAATTTATTTTAAAATATGGTATATTAGATCTCTTTTTAATTAATTGAAACATGATATATGGTATTTTCAACTCACGTTTTCTTTGTTGAAGGATATGGAATATTTACTCATGTTATAACTTATTTGTTCTATAAACTACATATTTTTTCATCTATGGTAATTCTAATTTCAACTATTTGGTATACATATCTATATGAGGCTATTTTTTACTAGATCTTATGCTTCAAAAATTTGAAAATGATTAATTTTTTATTTTAAAATATCATTACTTATCAAGATTGATTAATTTAATTATACAAATCTAAATAATAACATTAAATTTATATAACTCTAGTAAATTCAATAGAATAAATATTTCAATTTGATTTACTATTCTTTGATAGCTCATTATATTGAAAGAATATGTTTAAAGAAAAATCAACATTATTTCTCCCTTCGTTTGATAATCCTTTTCTCAGTGTCCATATTTTCTTAAAAATTAATTCATCAATATCTGTAATATTTTCCTTTAATTTTGACTCATTTTTACCCATTATTAATTTTTTAAAAAAATATTTTAATATTACTCTTCTTGTATTTTATTGAATGATTGAGATTTTGACTTTTATACTATAATATGAAACGAATGTTTTCATTTAACATATATTGAATGAATAAAAATTGCCAATATCATGAATAATAATTTATTTGAGTCCTAATTTAAAATCATCCATGGTTCTTTTAAACGATATTGTTGTCACCTATATTTGGAATTTTTTTATATTTTAACTAATTAGTTTCAATGTGAATGGGTATTTTTTCACAAAAAATGTTTCATGTGAATTTCTAAAGGAATGATTAATCTATGATAGCATATATTGATTTTATTAATGTTTTATAGGGATATTATTAAATGATTTCATCCTTATTGATTATTCAAATTATTTATTATTATGATGAATCTATATTTATAAAACATTTTTCTTTTCTCTGGGATATTCTATGGTGAAATAATGAAATGTTTATCAAACCTATTTCTTTTCCACATAATGTGTCATGATTTAATGTTTATGAAACCCAATTATTTTCCAAGTGTTAGTCAATGAGAAATGTTTTATGATCTTATAGATCACATATATATATGAATCTAATTAAGTGATTGTTGTTCTGAAAGGTATATTTCCCTCTAATGAATTGTTTATATGAGTATATCTAATTAAATAATAAGGACATGAATTGTGAGTGAACCTAGTTTACTAAATCAATATTTTCACTATGATAGTCTTGCGAGTTAACAAAGGATGATATGCTTGTTTTAGGAGTGAACCCTATACATTTATTATCTAGGTAGTGATACTTTCCTACTAAGGAAATGAATTTCGATTCATATGTTTATAATACATAATTATGTGTTATAAGAATTGTATTCTATCATATAATATTTTATTTTATTTCCTTGTGACTCATTTATTATAAACTACTGATATTTATTCAACGACTGAAGACTATGAACTACAATATACAAGGTATGGTTTTAAAATTTTATTATTTGTTTTTTATAACCTTATACTCATCATATGTTTTTATGGTCATTGGTATCTCCCATTATTACCCATAATAAACATGTGAGATCACCCTTTATTATGTGTTACTTTAAATAAGATATTATGAAAAATTTTATGTATGATATGTCTATGATGGGTTTTTGTTATGAAGAACTAAGTGGGAGATGATCATATTATACGAAATAGTGGTTTATGAACTTATGTTTCCACAGAATCTAAACCTTTATATTTATATTATGAATTGTAATGTTATGTGATAAATATTAATTTAATATATTACATTAAATTGGAATGAAAACTGAGGGCCTCTATTGTTGGAATCAACTCATGTTCAAGTAAATATTTGAATATCAGAATTATCTAACATTTGTGAAAACAATAGGGACCGGTCTATGTTTATAATAACATACTAATGTATTTATAATGAATAAATTGTTTGGTTTTTTAAAATTACATCCCTATATAGATTATATAAGTGAAAAAAAGTTTTGAATAGGTACTGGAAAGTGGGGATGATTGCCGCCTATCGACCTGTCAAGGTTCCTATTCTCTGCTAATGTGTATAGCAGCACTCAGGTCGAATCCTCTGCGATCATAATTTTTTTTAGTTTTTTGTTTTTAGATAATTTTATTCTGATTGGGGGGTTTGTTTTTAGAGATTATGAAATAATTTATGGATGATATTTGATTAAATAAATTGATCAATATTGGGGTGAGTTAATTATTGTGGATTTTAGCTTATGATATCCTTGAGCATTTCTTTATATTTCATTGAATTAATACCCAATTCACAAGATTATTTTGATCAGAATTCCCAAGTGATAAAGCTTTAATCCAATCTGTATCATAAAATTGGGCTCTAATAATTACCATTAATTGTTTATGGTAGTGTATTTGTGGTTCCAATAATCAATGGAATACACATATTAAACAAAACATGTCATTAATCTATGACATATAAATTTCAACATATACAATATTAACTCAAAGAATACTCAACGAGAAAAGGATCTCAATAACATAATATCCCCAAATTATAACTCACCTCAATCGTAGATTTACACATCCATTGAAATGATTAGTAATCTGGTTATAATGATTATGATGATAAATTAATAACATATGAAAAATAAATGGATATGAAAAGAGTTTTACGTCGAATACCCACACACAAACGATGATGATAATTAAAAATAAACTTTAGATTGAATGAGAAAGCAAAATAAGGGAAGGGGATTCAACTATATATAATCTATTTTAAGAAAATTAATATTAAAATACAAAATGTGGATGATAATAATAGATATTGAAGAAAAATATTGCATTAGTATAGAATTACAAAGAAAGAAACTTACAGGATTACAGAAATTAAGAACAGAAAAGTAAATGAAAACAAAGTGAAAAGGAAAGGTCTCTCAAGTAAAAATGTGAGTATAGTAGGTCCTCCAAATCCCTTGTAAAGGATTTGGTCATTCTAATATGTGCTATTATATTCAAGAATGCCAACTCTTTGCATGGAGAGGAGGGGCATGTATTTATACCCCAATGTTGTGGGTTGTTTGTATTATAAAACTTCCCCTGCACTTGTATCGCGATTTTGATATATTATAAAGCCAAATCATGATATATGATCTTCTTAAAAGTATTAGATAAATATCTCCTCTGTCTAATCTGAATAATTTGCGGTCATTGGACTTAATAAGGCCATGTTTTGGCCAGTTTAATAAACATCGTTAATATGTCCATTTCAATCAAACATTTTGAAGTCCAATATGTGAATGGTTTTTTGTATAGTAAGATGCCTTAAAATCCAAATGATTTATTCAACAACGATGGCCTCCTATATCTCTTATTTCATACTGAAAAATATCATCTTGAGAGTATGATTACATCCTGAGATATGTCATTAATATTGTACTAATTTTATTTCCCAGACAGAATGGTGGGCTATACTTCAATACATTAGTTGGGCCCCATGTTCATGGATTTGGGCCTTGAAATTTTTATCCAAGACTCCTTAAATAGTTCCCCGAACCTTTGAGGAGAATGAATGAATTTTAACCTCTATATTGATCCTAGTAATTCAATGATTATAAATGTACCAGGTTCCACATCAATTCTGCGGGCATCTTGTGTGGTCCATATGAGCCTTCAAATGATAGAATTGTAAAATGATCTCAAAAAATGAAATGTTGTATATTAAATTAGAAATCCTAAAAAACAAGAACCACAAAATATGGATCTTGTAGGGTGAGAGTTATAAATAAAATAGAAATAAGACTGAATTGAACTACTTCTAATAATGCTCAAAAAATTATACATTGTATTAAAACATTAATATTTTACACAAATAATGCACATTTAATATAAAATCAGAAAAGGGAGTATATAATATGTCATGGAACTATTAATAAAATAAACTCCACCACACTTAGTTTTATGAATGTCCTTATGTGAAACAAATATAAATACATGACAAAATCAATTTCACTCACAAACTAATATTAAAATTTTGTTTTACCCAATCAGTGGAGGTTTAGACCATTTCACTCATCCATTTCTAATTCCACTACAAGATTTTTCAGAAACAATGTTTCAAAAAAAATTCATTTTTTTCATGCTCAAATTTAGAAATTGAAAATGGTGGGAAAACAACTTTCTCCTCTCCAGATGAAAAAATTAAATTATGGAGTTTATCTCATTCACCAACCAAAATTGAAAATCATAGAGTTTTTAAGTGCTCTCAGCTTGCACTCCCTATCCTAAAGTGCTCAAAAATCCAGAGGTCTTTTTAGGTGTTTTTATGTGGCTATAATATGGTAGAATATTATATCCAAAATATAGGAAAAGGGTGGTAAAATACTAACATGGTAAAAACAATTCATATTTTTTTGAAATGAGACATGGAAGGAAATGCAAACACATATTTATAGGGGAATTATTTTGTGAAGAAAGACTCATGATAGGATGAAAATTTGAAGGGGATGATAAGATGAAATATTTACAAAACAAAAAACTTCTCCCAATGACATAAGTGTTATTTTTTTTTCTTTTTTTCTTTTTTTTTCTTTTTTTGTTTTTTTCTAATTTTGAACTTGAAATAGATCTCACAGTCATATCCCATCTCATGTTTGATGTCCTCATGACACAAATTTTAATAGTTATAACAAGATCAAAGTCTAATAAATAGTGATTTTTTACCTACCCAAGACACAACCTAATTTTGAATAATTTTTTAATTTTTTTTTAAAAAAAATTCCTGAACAATTTTAAATAAAATTTGAACAATATGTCATAAGAATATATACATTCCCAAACACACAGTGAATGTAAACATATCCCCCACCCTGAAATGTATTTTTTCCCTCAAGCATATGATAACACGGTGAAATCCACAAAGGGTACCCAAAATGAAATCCATCCCCCCCCCCCACACATATATTTCAAAATAAAATATGCAATGAAAAATCCATGTTGATATTGGGAGGGATAAGGTATTGGGATTGTAATGTGGCTAACAAAGAAAAGATTGTCATAGGCTCAAAGAGGCTTTCAAAAAGAGGATTGGTGTATGGATAATGGGAGGCTATTTGGAAAATATAATTCTCATGTGGCTTAGAAAACTCCCTTATCATGTTAATGGAAACTAAAGTAGGAAATTCATCTTTAAGTTCCACAAACTCAAGACTCAAAAATTTGGGTGAAAACACACGTTTTTAAAAGATGGCCATAAGTAGCCTTGGCATGAAAGTAAATGGTGTTCCTCATGGGTGGGAAAAATCAGTTTCCAAACCAAAAATTGAGTATTCAACCATGCCATTTGTTTGGAGAGATATGCAGTTTAAGTTTTATGTACAAACCCATTCATTTTTAAAAGAGATACCATGGTTTTATTACAAAAATGGGTTCCTAAGTCACTGATAAAGGCACGAGGCATGCTAAATCTATGGAAGATGTGTGTCTTTAGGAACTCACTAACATTATGTGAATCATACTTTCCTGTGGGTTTGGCCTCGACCCACCTAGAAACATAGTCATCCATAATAAGAATTAAAGAGAATACATTGGAAGGGGAAATTGTCACATGAAATCGATACCCCAAATATCAAAGATCATATAGAAAATTAAATGATTTTGGCACATTTTATTTCTTTTTGAAATTGTGCCAAACTTTTGGCACGTGGGACATGATAGACCGAACTAGTGTGTGTCCTTGAAGAGTGAAGGCTAGAAAACTCCTATGTCTAGGACCATTCAGGAGGTCCTTTCTGGTCCAAAGTGGCCACCACCAGGCTTTGAGTGGAAAAATTCTAAGATGGAAGAATGTTCATTCTCATCGACACATCTCTTTATTACCATGTTAGCCCAAGTTTTCCAAAGTTTATTTTCGTCCCAAAAATAGTATTTCGATTCACTTTTCAACTTTAATTTTTTTATTTTGAAAAATATTCACGAAAAACACCAGAAACCATGTAATATACCATTTGGGAATACCATGGTATTTTCAGAGTGAGAGATGAAAGGTGCTCAGTTAAAAATTATGGATCAATTTTTTTAGAATGAGAAGAATTACATATTCTACACAAGTGATCATCTACATGGTTATCTTATTCTAGTATACCTTTGATTTCAAGGTCAAACTCTTGGAGCATTAGGATACATCTTATTAGCCTCATTTTTGAATCACTTTTCATGAGTAATAACAGCAAAATAGAATAGTCTGTGAAGATGATGATTTTGGAACCTAAGAGATAGGGCCGAAATTTAACTAAGGAAAAAACCACTGCTAAAAGTTCTTTTTTGTGATAGTGTCATGATATTGTGTTTCATCTAATGGTTTTTATTCATAATAGATGGAATGAGGAATATTTTCTCTTCTTTTACCAAGAACAGCTCAAACAACACTATCAAAAGCATCACACATCAACTCAATGGGTAATGACCAATCTAGGGGTTGGATTATTGGGAAGATGTTAGAGATGTTTTGAGTTTAACGAAGGCTATCTTGAAAACCTCATTTAAAGGGAATGTGAAATCATTTTTGGGCAACCGAGTGAGTGGGAGGGAAATCCTACTGAATTTATGGATGAATCTCCGATAAAAACTGGCATTATTGAGAAATGAATGGATTTCTCGAGCAGAAGTTGGTTGAGTAATGATTGGATCACTTCAATAATGACAGGATCAACGTAAATACAATATTTTGATACTATGTGCCATTGAAAAATCCCATTGGAAACCATGAAGTGACATTTTCTTCAATTTAACACAAGGTTACACTTGACACACTTTTGGAGGACTAAAGAGACTGAATTCAATCAAGATTTAAATGACTCACCACAAATGGTGAAGTCATCCATGAAGACTTCCATGTAGTGTTCAATGAATTCAGAAAACATACTCATCATACACCTCATGAATGTTGTAGGAGCATTTCAAAGTCCAAAAGGCATTCTCATAAACACATATGTTCCAAAGGGGCATGTGAAAGTTGTCTTTTCATAGTCCTGAGCTGCGATTGGGATTTGGAAGTAGCTAGTGTATCAATAATGAAACCAATGGTATGACTTTCCATCTAATCTTTCTATCATTTCATCAATGAATGGAAGAGGGTAGTGATCTTTCTTGTTTCAATATTCAATTTCCTATAGTCAATGCACACATTCCATTTGTTCTTTACTCGGGTTGTGACTACCACTCCATGACATTTCTGACAATGGTTATCCCAACGTTCATAAGAAAAAATTTAATTGGACTAACTCACTCACTATCAGAAATTGTGTAGATAATATCATCTTGAATAATAATGGTGATCTCTTCCCTAACTACCTCAAGTATGAGTGCATTGTGTGTTCATGGTGGTTGTATAATTGGTTTAAATAACTCCAGAAGACGGAAGTGATGCATGAAAATGGAAGAGTTGATTCATGGTATGTCATCTAGTGTCCAACCTGTGGCCTTTTCGTTTTCCTCTAACACTTTATCATGTTTGTACTCTTCGGTTTCAATAAGTGAAGTAGATATAATGACAAGATATGAGTGATCACGGAAAAGGAATGCATATTCTAGGTATTCAGGAAGAGGTTTTAGATCAATCTCATATTTCATTTTTGGGTTAGACAACTCAATAATGGAGGAAAGGACTTAAGTTGACTTTGGTTCATTTTCCATTATAATATCCAAGGTGGAACATTAGAGATCAGAGTTGATGCGGGGTTCAAGAAAGTATTCAAGATCCTATAGATTTATAGATTCTATGAATGAATGGTTTACATCAAATTCACCATTTATGACATTTTTAATCATGGTGAATATTTCACAAGATCCTTTGTCATTATAACATGACGAACATGGTGGATTGGGGATCAATTGACTCTTAGAAATGTCCTCAAAAGCATGGATTGATAATGAAGAGTGATCCTCATATGGTTATCACATTGCTGGAAAATGATGAACATGACAAGTTGGTCACTAAATTCCATGGAAAAGATTTCTATAATGGACATCAATCTTGGTTCTCACAATCATTAGGAATGGTCTTCCTAGAATTAAGGGAGATTGAGAAGTGTTTGTCTTGCCTTCAACGTCATGGACATATAAATCTGCTGGGAAGATAATATCATTGACACGAACAAGGAAATCCTCGATTGTTCCCTCAGGACTGGATGTGCTTCGATTGTCTAATTGAATGTCAACACCCATTGGGTGCAAGGTACCTAGGCCATGGTTGGAGAAGATGGATTTGTGCATGACATTAAATGCGGTTCCAAACACTATTAGTTTATCATCAAAGTTAGAACTTCTAATTTGGAATGGAACCATAAAGATCCCTAGATCTTTTCAGTTTTTGGGATTATACTGCAGTATGGAAAAATATTCAAAAGTCCTAACTAGACTCTTATGGGTGCACAATTCCTTATGAAACATGGAATACTTAGGAATTTTTTATGGCATCTAAGAGGGGAATGTTGACTTCAACATGTATGAACATGTCGAGCATTTTAGGATATGGTTTAAATGAAATCTTTGGCTTAAAAATGGCTTGACTAAAAGGGATTGGGTTCCTATGTAAAATAGAAGGAGGTGAGGGAATGTTTTCTGGTTCCTTTACATATTTGTTTTTATTTTCATTTTTTAGGTCAACATTCATAGGAGGGTTGAAGGACTCAAAATGAGGCATATCAATTTTCTTTACCAATGTAAGTTCAATTGCACTTACATTACACTTTAGGTTGGGTAATGGATGAGAATCAAGTTGGGAATAATAGTATTGTTGTTGATGACTAAGGTGGGATTCAAGTTATAAAATTTGGGCTTTAATATTATTGAGGCTAGAAAGAGTAAAGGAGGAAAGATATTCAACTGCACCTTTCCATGGTTGCTTGGAAGAAGTGGCATGTACTGAATTGAGATTACCTAGATTTTGGTTCATGGGAATGTGATTGTATTGGTTTTGTTATTGGGAAGGCCCACTAGGATATTGGAATCCAAGAGGTGGATTATTCCTTTGAGGTTGAGGAACAAAAGTGTAATGTTGTTGGAAGTTACCAACACCTTGACCATATTGGAACTGGTTTGGATTTTGATGAGGGAATTGAGTGGGATGGGAGACAGAATTACCATACCTCAGGCCTTGGTTATAGGAATAAAAGAAGGGCTCAAAGTGAGGTTGGTTGAAGTTTCTGATGAACTGACCTGATTGTTGAGGGTTGGTGTTCCTCTGAGCATATGCTACATTGATATCCAGTATTCCAAATGTATTAGATTTATCCTCTTGAAGTTGTGGACTTGTGTCAGTTGGATGAGATGAAGAGTTGCAGATTCCACTGTTTTTGACAGGTTCAAGAAACATTGATTGTGGAGAAGAAGAAGTTGGAGAATTGGTAGCCATAACTAGTTGTATCATAAGACCTGTAAGATCACTCATCCACTCTGTCTTCTTTTTTGGCTCTATCGACTAACTATCATGGGCGTGTTTTACTTGAGCATGTGCTCGAGTATGGAATTTTTTTTTCGTAGCCATGTTTCTTATTAGATCTCTTCTGGCTACAGGAGTTTTATCAACAAGAGCACAGCCACTTGTGTCATCAATGAGGGTTCTCTCCATAGCTAATAACCCATCATAGAAGTATTAGATCAACTGTTGGTCAGGAATTTAGTGATGTGGATAGCTTTCAATAACCTGTTTGAACCTTTCCCATACTCATGTAGTGATTCACTTGGGAACAGATAGATACCACTAATTTCCTTTTGAATAGAAGCAGTATGATAACCATGAAAGAATTTCTCTACGAAAAGTCATTTCATGTCATTCCATGTGGTTATGGAACTAAGAGAAATGTAGTAAATCCATGAAATAGCATTGTCAGCTAGGGAGAAAGGGAATTATCAGAGTTTGATTTGTTCCTCATAAATCCCTTGAGGATTCATGGTAAAGCACACCACTTGGAACTATTTAAGGTGGAGATGTGGATCCCAACTGGAAAGCCCATGGAAATGAGGGAGAATATGAATCAAATCCGATTTGAGTTCGAAGTTAGCCTCTATTTTTGAATATTGAATACCAAGAGGTTGGTAATTCATATTAGTGGCAACTAGTTCTTTATGTGTTTGTTTCCTAAGATTGGTAATATCTAATTTAATTTGTTAGGAAAGGACAAGTTCTTGAATGAGTTGATTCTATCTTATATTCCCCCCATATTGGCGAAGTTTTCTATCAACTTCAGGGTCAAACAAATCTTAGGGATTGTTTGCGAGGCTACAGGGCATTCAAAGTGATTTGGAAGAAAGATGAGGGAAATTTTTTTGTGTTTTCCCATTATTATTTTTATGAGGAAGGCGGTTTTTTGTTATGTTCTATTTCATTTTTTTTATTTTTTTGGGTTTTTTTACAATAAAAATAGACTAATGACTATTTAATTGAACCATCCTAGGAAACTGTGAAATTTGAAAGTGTGGAAGATTGTGGCCTAACAAGCGGTCAAGGTTCTGATGCTCTTCCAATGTGTATAGTAGCACTCGGGACAAATCCTCGGCGATGATACTTTTTTATAGTCGGTTGTTTTTTAGTAAATTGTATTCTAATTTGGGGGTTTGTTTTCATAACATATGAAATAATTAATGGATGATGTTTGACTTAAAAAATTTATAAACATTAGGGTGAGTTAAATATTGGGGATTTAAGCTTATGATATCCTTTACCTTTTGCTTTATATTTCATTAAATTAATACCAACTTTACAATTTGATTCTGTTTTGATTTCAGAAGTGTTAAAACTTTAATCAAAGTCATAACTTAATATAGGGTTAGAATAATTACCATTACTTGTTTATGTTAGTGTATTTGTGGTTCCAATAATCAATTGAATCCACATATTAAACTAAACATGTCATTCATCCATGACATATAAAGTTCAATATACACAATAATAACTCAAAGAATATTCCTCGAGCAAAGTCTCTCAATCACATAATATCCCAAAATTATAACTTACAACAATGGTAGATTTAATCATCCATTTAAATTATTATTAGTCTATTTATAATGATTATGATGATAAATTAAGAAGATAATAAAAATAAATGGATAACAAAAGAGTTTTTCGTCAAAGACACACACACGAACGATGATGAGAATTAAAAACGAACTTTAGATTGAATGAGAAAGCAACAGAAGGGATGGGGATTAAGCTATATATAATCTATTTTAAGAAAATTAATATTAAACTAAAAAAGGTGGATGAGAATAAGAGATATTGAATAAGAAACTTACATTAAAACAGAACTACAAAAAAAAGAGACTTACAAGATTACAAAAATGAAAACACAAGAGTAAATGAAAAAAAAGAGAGAAGGAAAGGTCTCTCATGTAAAAAATTGAGAATGGAAGGTCCTCCCAAGCCCTTGGAAAGGATTTGGTAATTCCAATATGTGCTCCCCTCCTTTGAAATAGAAACACTTTTCAAGGAGAGGAGGGGGTGTATTTATAGCTGAAGTTGTATGTTGTTTGTATTACAAACCTTCCCCTCCAATTGCATCCAAAATTTGATAATTTAGACAGTAGAATATCGATATATGATCTGATTAAAATTTTTAGATAAATATCTTATCTTTGTACTCTTAAAATTAGGTGGCCAAGGGATGTAAGTATCCAATGTTATGGTCGTTTGATTAATCAAAGTTAATCTGTCAATTTCAATCCAATCTTTTTGGAGTCCAAAATGTGAACGGGTTTTTGAATTAGAATGTGCCATCGAATGTGAATGATTTCTTCAAAAATTTCTATCATATAAATCTCATTTTACATATTGAAAAATATCATCTTGATGGTATGAATACATCATGAGATATGTCATGAATACTTTACTGATATTATTTCCCGGACAGAATGGTGGGTTGGACTTCAAAGCATTAGTTGGGCCGCTTATTCCTGGAGTTGGGCCCTAAAATTTTTATCCCAGACTCTTTACATTGTCCCAAGAAACATTACAGAGAATGATGGAATTTTAGCTTCTATATTGAGCCCAGTAATTCAATCTTCATAAATGGGCCAGTTTCCTCAAAGATTTTGTGGGCCTTCTTTTGTGGTCCATATGAGCCTTCAAATTGCAGAATTGGCCCATGATCCCTTCTAATAAAATGTTGGATATTGAATTCGAAATCCTAAAAAAGAAGAACCACAAATTTTGGATATGTAGAGTGATATTTATAAATAAAAGAGTCAACTAACTCAGTTGTACTACTTCTAAAAATGTTCAAAAATTATACTTAGTATTACAACATTAATATTTCACAAAAAATATGCACATTTCATATAAAATCAGTAAAGGGAGTATATAATCAGTCATGAAACAATTAATAACATCAGTATATCTTAGGATAAAAGCCCTAAAATTATTTTTTTGTGTATATCACAACCATCATTTTGGTGAATAGTAAGTGTGACCAAATAATGAACGTATTTTGACACTCATAATGGATATGATTTAGTTAATAAATACATTCTTACAAAACATTATGAAAGATTTTAATAGATTATGATCATGAATACACTAAGATAAACCTATGGTGTCGTATATTTAAAATTTGGTTTCATGATTTATAAATTAATCAATAATTGTTTTAGGGGTTTTCACCACAAAAATTGTTTCTCATACTATGTATTTCGGTTATACTAAATGATTTGAACTAGGGTGATTTATATAAATACTAATAGACTATGGAATGATTATCATCTAGGTAAACCAAATGAACTAGGAGATATAATGAAAGATATTATGAATATTTTCAATCAGGTATCTCATTGATTAATAAACATGCTAAACATTTGTGTGCTTGTTGAAATGCCTAATAATTGAATTATGGAGTTCCATGATGAACATAGAAAAAAAGGATTACATTTTTTATATGTCAATAATGTAGGAATAAATACATAATGGAATGTCTTAGTTAAAGGTTAAGATGTTTTTATATATAAATTAAGGGCATAGGGAATGTAATTGCTGAGGAAAATGATGAGTTTGGTGGAGGTAAATGAATTTTAATCAAATGTACTATTTTTATTTCAATTTAGAGACCATGTAATGACTTATAATATGAGATTAATGGAAGTAGATTGATTGATGGGTTCGAGTATTGGTATTCAAAAAATATGTTTTAAAATATTTATAAACATTTAATGCTTTATTCCATTGTAGTTTTTTACTAAGGTGTTGAATAAAAATATTGAATGGTAACCATACACATGAAAAGAGATTTAGTGGTATGATGATTATGTTTACATGGGATAAATATATTATTGAAATTAATGAAATAAATTTGATAGTAATACTGACATTTTAATTTGATAGTGATTTGATGAAAAATTGAGTTAGATTATCACTGATGAATTGTATGATAGTTTTATATTAATCGAATCAGTATGTGATTTTATGTGAGGAATAAGAATCAGGTTAATTTTTGGAAGAATATATTTTTTCATGTGGGGTTAAATTTAGATTTATTAAAACCATAATTGGGTTATAACATTAAGTATGACCATAGTCTCAAAGTTGTTTTAATCTTGTTCAATGGTTTTATGTAATATAATTTTTCAGCGATTTGATTTTTATAATTGTTTTTGGAAAAAATAATAAATTTGAGAATTAAATTTCCCTATGGGTTAGTATATATTATTTATGTTAGTCATGGTCTATTAGATAGTGGGATTCAAGAAATATTGGTGTTCTAAATGTGATTTATATTCAATGAAATAGTTTCATGGATATTTATTTTCAAGATAAGGATTACAATTCATGGTAATATCAAAATATGATTCATGATAATTTCTTGAATTTCACTGTAATATATGATTATATGGTTATTTTTATGGTGAATAACGATATATTTGATTGAGGTATACGTAAATATTAGTTTTAACAAGTTATTTAATATGAAGGTATATTTGAAAAGACTAAAATTAAATTTTTGGGGAAGTAAGCTAAAATGTATGAGATCACCCTTTAGTTAAAAAAATCATTCATTTTCATGTTAGTAATGTAATATGGGATATTGAGTTATTTGTTTTAAAAATTATTTATATCTATCCATTTGTGTTATTATATAAATTTTTGGAGTAAAATATATATTATTCTTTAAATTATTGTTTTAACAGATGCTAAAATTATTGGTTATCTATAATTTTTAAATACATTTTGTATTGACTTTATCTTTTTGTGTAATATGTAATCAATATTAATGGTTTTTCTAGTTCTTTATCCATGAATTATTGATCTACACTACACATTATTTGTATAATATATGATATTATGGTGGGAATTTATTAACTAATAAAATTGAACTTGTAATGTAATTATTTTTTATTTATTTCATAGTCTAGATGAAAATTTAATTCTTAAAATCTATGAAAATGATCATGAAAACAATTTGTTATCCTATTATGCTCATTTATGATGAATTAATTTCCTTTTTCATACCACAATTATTTTTGTGGTCATTAACATTATCCTAATAATTCAATTTATTGTGATCAGTGTTCTCCATAACATTCTAATAATATTTAAGCATTTGTTTCCTTCATGGCCATACTTTCACACCACATTAATGTAATCCTAAATGTAAACATAGTTATGTGTTATTCAAATAGAACAGTTTATTTACCATCTTTCCCCCTTTTCAATAACAGAATTTGATAGTCCATTTTATGATGTGGTGTTTAAAAAATTTATATATCAAACACTTGATTACCACAAAATGGATAAAATTAAAAGAATGTAATTTATTACTTAAGGCGTAATATAACATGAATATATGTGTAAAATAACATTTTTATCATTAGAAAATATAATACAAAACATTGTGTTTAAATGAACAGTGAAATATTTTAATTTAAATATCACCGTAATGACCTAGTTGTTGAATTTATAGTTATAAAAAGGATTAAAAACATAATTTAATATATATAAAATTCATACTCAATAAAAAATTATATCATAATCCTTAACAAACAATTACATAATTTTTTTTGGTAAATTAATTTTATTCATCAAACATATCTTTTATTATAAAATGGGGTTTACTACTCTTTTTGATAGAATATAATAAATAATTTATGAAAAATTTATAAATATATTTTGTAAAAATAATATTATTTTTTAAATTCACATATTAAAATTTATTTTAGAATTAATTTTATGATAATATTCTGAAATGATTGATTTTTAATTGAATACTAAAAAATACTAATTTCTATTAAAAATAGATTTTATTCTTTAATTATTTAGAAAGTTCCATTTTTTTAAATGGTTAAAAATTAAATTTATTTCCCATATATTATTAATAATCCAATTTATTTCATTTGAATAAATTTTATGGTAGAATTTATTATTATCATTTTTTATAGATAAAAATGAATTTATTAAAAACATTTTGTCTAGTTTTTTGTTTTTATATTATATTAATTTATACCACAAATATAAATTTTATCAGGAAAATTGTATTCAATATTTCTAATATAACAGTTGAAATTTTATATATAGGTCACTTTTATTTTTATTCATTATTAGTATTAACATTGATAAATAGTTATCAACTCTAAAAGTGTAAAATGAGTAAAACATGGTTAACAATATTATATAAGGCCTTAAAATTATTCTAGAATTTTCATAAATCCTTTTTTAGTTTATTATTCCTATTGAAATTGTTGTTTTTAAAACATGGAAACATGGTTACATCTTCCTTTGATTTTGACCTTTATAATGTTTACATAAAATAAACTACCCAAAATGTCACTTCATTTGGTAGTATGTAATATATTTTTTATAAAGTAAAAAAGAAAATATATTTGGTAATAAATTTTTATTTTTCAATATGGGGTAATTTTTATAATTGTAATTTATTTTTATTTTTGAAATAATTACCTAAAACTTTTAAGCAATGCTGACACTGTGTTTATTCAAGCTGGTGAAAACTCATGATAATTATATTTAAAGACACTATAATTTATATTTTCTGAGAGTTTTATAGTATCCTAATTAATTTTTAATTCAATATAATATACTATATATGTGTTAAAGGTTTAAATATTATTTCAATTTCTATCATGATGTTTTCAATGTCGAGTTATGTGAATACTTTCAAAGATGACAGAAATATTAATTTATGATAAATTTGTTTTATTATATTATTTAAAGAATATACATAAGATGACAAAGAATAACTATAAATAAAAATTAATTGAAATTTAATCTCATTCCAATTTATGATACAATTTTATCCTTGTGTGTAAAATTATAACTCTTTGATGTTTAAAAAAGTATTAATATGGTTAATGATAAAATTGGTAATGTAAGGGGTTAAACCAACTCATAAGGAATAAAATGATATCAAAACCTCTATAAATTTAATTGGATGAATATAATAATACCCTTAAAACTTTATGCTCAAATATATTTTCCTATTTAACCAATTTACATTATTTATAAATATATTATATTATAATATTTCATGTATTTCTCAAAATGAGAATCATAATATTTCATAATAAATAATATATTATTAAATGATTTTATATTCATAACAATTATTATAATGATAAAAATTAATTTCAAAGTGTTTAGAATATCAAAAAAGTTCCATTTATGGGTAACATAACATTTAATAGTAACATTATTTACACCTAAATAGTAAAAAACTATGTTGTCATTGTAATTATCAAAAGGGTTAATGCTAGTTAAATGAAACATATAAGTGTGATATAATCATATAATCTTCAAAAAAAATTATTATATGATATTATTTAGACTCATTCTCATATTTAATTATATTATTGTCAATATTCAGCCCTTTAAATAAGAAGATTAATTAATACAAACTTAATTCATTAAAAAAAATTCAAGAATATCTTTCCCCCACTTTAAATAGAAACCCCCACTCCTCTTCTCTAAAATATATATATATATCAATTTCGGTTAGAAAATCTAAAATAAAATACATTTCCCTATTCATTCACCACTTTCTATATCTTATAGTCTTTCCAAATGACAAGGATTTTATAGATTATGATGTAATCCAAACAGGGCTTCTTGATGAAGAGGTATAACTCTCAATAGAGCATATTCAATTTTATTTCTTCTTTTTCCACCATAAAATACATGTAATAAATTTTAAAATAATTATTTAACTCTATGAAATTTAATTATTATTTATTATTATTAGGTAACAAACTGTATCCATCATCTTCTCATCTTTTGGAAAATGATAACGAACCTTATTTGTTAGTGTGGACTACCACATCCAGGAAACAAAGTGATTATATTTTCATTTCCAGTTTACATGGATGTTAATTATGATATATTTTATGAATATATAAGTTATATAGGGATTAAAAATTACACTAGAATTTTTATTTCTTATTTTCCTTTTTTCATCCATCAAAAAGTGGATAGATCAATCATCCTACTGTACAACCTATTATCTCTATGAATGGTGTAATTCATTTTCCAAACAATAAATTTAATGGCTGACTCTAAATATGTTTGCATTGAAATTATATGATATTTATATCATTAATATTGATCCATTAACAGATTATACGAAATATAATCACCCATGAAAAATTCTCATGAAAACTGAAATAGATAAATCATATAAATTTTTTTTTTCATAAGTAATTATTATAAAATTGTCTTTAAAATGATTTAAGTGGTTATTTTATGATATTTTATGTATTTTCAAGATTCTAGTATATAATTATAATAAATTTATAATTTATTCAATAGGATAGATCTCTTATAATTTAAGTGTAATTTAAGGTATGATATTTTTGTCTCACAAATGTTTTTTTGGAGAAACATGACATATTCAGTTATTGTATCTTTTATGTTGTGTATATATTACAAATTAATTTAATTTATAATATTTATATTAATAATGGATAGGTTTAAATATATATATATAATGGTATTTCATTCAATGTTCTTATGATTCAAAAGTTATAAATGTAGAGGGGGTTATATGTGACAATCTCAGTCTTTATATGTATTTTTTATGATTAAGTTTATGATGATGAAATATTATGACATACTAATAAATAATTTTATTAATTTTATTCTAATATTTTTAATTATAAATAATATATATTTTCATTTCATTTTAAATTCTTTAATTATTCAAGATACTAAATAAACATTTTTAAGGGAAACCAATTTTAGTTATCTATTTAGTCACAAATAATTTTATCTGATATCCATGTAATCAAAAAATATATTCAATAATGTTTTTATATTATCCTCTTATTATTAAAATTCATTTTCCCCATGATATAATTATTAAAAAAATTATTAAAAAGAATCATATTTTCCTTTTTGAAATTTGGTACTTTTTTACATTTATTGAATAGTGTGAAGGGAATGTTTTCTTTAAACTTATATGGGAAGGATAGAATATTTATCCATCGTGATCAAAAAATTATTTATGGTAATTTTAAAGGATTCCATGATTAATTTAATAGAAAATAATTGTTTAATTTTTGGTAGAATTTTAAATTTTAAATAAGTGATTTCAATGTTAAAAGGGTATATTTCTCAAGAAATGTTCCAATTGATATTTTAAAATAATTTTTCATCTATGATAATAACGTTTGATGTCACATAAGTTTTGTTGGGGATATTATTCAATGATATCATACTCATTATTTCTCTAGATGAATTATTATTATGAGTATAATTTAATGAAACTCATTAATTTTCAATAAGTTATTCTATGATGATACGATGAAATTTTTATGAATCCCATTACTTCTCCATGAGTTATTCTATAATATAATTTCCTTAAAACTATTATATTTTAATGGGTTATAAATAATTTATATTTTAGGATTTTATTTCATAGTTATATTTGATATTTGTTATGTTAATGGTGGACCTATAATTATTTATCCCTAAAAAGAGATAAAAGTGGATATATCCTAAGATAGTAACGAATATGATGTGAAGTGAACCCAATTCAGTAAGGGACACTATCTACTGTGATGGTTTTTTGGAGTGAACCACGGATAATATAATGGTCTGGGGAGTGAAAAAATCAACACTGACAATCATGGAGGTGAGATGTGGTTTCTGAGTAAATGATTTGTTATGATTATATGTTAGGTACAAACATATGTTCGATTCTAATGTGATGATATCAGAGATAATTTTGTTTTATTAATTTTTGATTCATGTCTTATGAGATTCCATGATTTATTAATTGACTTAGTATTATGTCCTATAATATGTCAGGTATATTTTTCGAATTTTATTCTCATGTTATTATAACATTTATGACTACGTAATGTTTTAGTGATCATTTATATGTCCCTTTTTTCTATTATTCAGCATCTAACATTACCCTTCTTTATTTTATTTTCTCTAGGATGTGAAGTAATTATTTAAGTATTATGTGTCAATGAAGTTTTATTCTTATTAAGAACAAACTGTGGTACAATGTAGATATTTTGTGATCTAGTTTTTAATGTATCATAGTTTCAAAATATAGTTAAACATTATGGTTATGGCTTGGATTGTAATGTGATGTTATATTTTAATATTAATATAATAATAGTGGATATATATGCATATTAATTATGGGATCCTATAACTACTTAATTATAGAGTTAGTGATTTTTTTTCATTCACATTATAAATTATTCAATTTTTTAACCTTATTGAAATTAATTATTCCTTCAGGTAGTATCAAATATAAAATATTTGTTCTATGGTCCCCACAACATGACCATAAACTATATTGTCTATCGTCCTTGTGTTTTATATTAAACTCTATTACACATGTTCTATCATACATGATCCTTAAACTACACAAATTTAATTAAGTAATACTACCAAATTTTCTTGTTTAAGAGCATAATCTATGTAATAGATCACAGCCTATGGTTTCCATAACCACATTTTCTTATTTTGATTACTATATATGATGCTAAAATTACCATGATTTCTAAGAACTACATAGGGACTAATTTATATTGACATGGGATATATAGTGATACATATATCTCTTATCTGATTAGAAAACGTAATTTATTCTTTTATTACATCCCTAATTTTATAAATCTATTATGAAAGTTGAAAAATTAAATTAGTTTTCCTTCTTATTTCACAAATATATGGTTTTACCTCCATAAAATCATTTCACCTCTCAAGCTTCAGCATAATATATGAAATCCCCATTTATGAACTATATATGGCTTGATTAATGTTCACGTAGAAAAAGTTTTGTGACATAGAATTCCTGTACTGCATCCAATAATAAATATAATTCTCACTCAAACCATCCCAATATATGAAATCATTAATTCATTTTTGTTCGTCCAATATTAACTGTATACCATAATAAAATAACTCTCATTCTATGAACTATATATTATTGTTATCCTATTTCAATAAAATACATAAGGAAGTATTGATCACATATCTCAAATAGAAATATAATTTATACCATCATTTAGTACCATAATCTATCCTGGTAACTTATTATATCAATTCTAATTTTATTATTATCCTTTTGACATATCACTATGACACTCATTCATTTTATTCAATTTTTTGTCATACATATAATCAATATATTCAAAAATACACCTTCTATAGGATATATTTATTTCTTGATTCTAGTTTCCATGGCTTATATACTTATGTCCAAATCCAATATATGTGACCTAGTGGTAATTTTATCTATTATTTAATCCCAAACTATATCTTATAGATCTGTTCTATTTAATCATAACATATTTTGAGAAACTAACATCACTCAAAGCTATTGCTAAATACTTATTAAATTTTTCTCTTCAATGTGAGTTAAATAAACATAGCGACCCACATTAAAATAAATGTGACTATAATAATTCCTATTTCCATATGATACAATTTAATATTTAGATTAAAAAATATAAAAAATTTATCACTCACGTCGATCAAAATTACAACACCTTCCCACAACACAACATAGTTTCCTTAAATATGACGAAAATAAATTTTTTAAATCTCCAATCACATACCATAATATAATTATTGACTATTTTTAATATAATGAACACTTCACAATTTTTGGGATTGAGTACGTATCATCTAAAGAGACCTCTTTTGTGTGGTGAGAAAAATACATTGCCTATCCATCACACCCACTCTTAACCAAGTTCCTGCCTTCATTGTAATGAGAAGAACCCCAAACCCAAAACATCATTATTAGTATTTACATGGACATTACATTAATAAAATGGAAATGTTAATACATGGTATATTATTTATTAATATGATATTGTTTTCATCATTTGAATGTAGTCAGTGGTTTCCTTATTATACACATTCTCATATCACCATTCACTAATTCAAGTGACTTCACCCTTTAATTACATCATATTTAATTCTTCATATTGTTATGAAATGTTTTTTTATGATTTTACAACCTACATTTATTTATTTATTTCACTTACCTATTTATTCATACCAGTGTCTCCCCAATTCCAACTGAGAAAATAAATTCACTAAGTGAATAAGATATTTTAAATTTTCTACTCCTTGCCTTGGGAAAATAAACAATATGGAATTTTAGTCTTAGATCAATCTTTATAAATTATGTGTTATACATTGTTCACGGTGTGATGATTCTAAAATGTATACAAAAGTTTCACACTAAATTTTTTCTATATTGGCATCTAATTTATCAATTCAACACAGTATCACCCTTTTCCAGATAAGATACATTATAATTTTTTAATAATTTAAACAATAAATAATAATCATATAGAATTGTTCTATAATTCAAGACCATAATCTATACAATATAATGGTACTAAATTATTTCAGGATGAAAAATCACACTGTGAGACATCAGAGAAGTTCACGTATTTTCTCACTCATATTTCTTACTTTAATGTATTATGAAATAGTTATAGCATAAAAAATGTCACAAAATAGTATAGGGTGATATATTTATCCCAACCAAAATTCTATCCACTCTTATCAAGTTTGTGTCTCTTGAAAAATATTATTGCATCATTTAATTTCCCCCAAAATTTGGTTCAAATAAATTTTTCAAATAATATATTGACGTTAATTTAGTGTTTAAAAAAACTTTGATCCAAAATTTCTTCATAAAAACATTCCATATTTGTTATGTTTGAGTAATATCTTCAAAAAAACATTATTTAAAATTGATAATGGATTAATTATCGAGTCATCATACACCACATTGTTTTTATGAATTGAAACCATTTATCTAAGTAGATATGAAACCCTAGGGAATATAAATTGTCTAAGAGGTATGTGAACCCCATAACCCCATGATTATTTTATTAACAGTCCAAATGTGTTCACTCTATTTAAAATGTTTTGACCACTCTCAACCATTATGACATCCTATTTTGACTCAAAAATCAGTAATCTACAATTTACCTTATCAAAATTTAAAATTTTTATTAATAAAATACTCACAATGATGCAAAATAATGTTTTATTACCACTATAATTTAAAAATTAGAAAATTTCACTATTGTGTACTATTTTATATGTGTTTTTATCCCTACTTCCCAAATCATTGATTAAAATTCCAACACTTGGTAAAAAAATTTGAGATGTAACTCACCACATGGTATCCTAATCCTTGACTAGAGATTATGAACATTAAAAACCCCAAATTCCATGAGTCGAGATTCTCTTAATCAAATAAAAAACAATGACTTGAGATAATCCACATAGTGATCTTTACTTTGATGATTTTCCTATAAAAACCTATTATATAATTCAAATTAATCCAAGAAAACTCATAATAAAATTAATTTAATTAAAAAACAATCCTATTCTAGGAGGGAATATATGTTATCACACCAAAAAAATAGTTTTTCCTTCTCTATGAACATTGTGATCCTTACATGTGTGATATAAAGTAAATGTAGTTCCTTATACTGTTTTAGAGATAAAAATTAACTTTCCATGTTTTTGTGACTTATCATTCACAAAGTGGTGGTGAATCATTAAAAAAATCTCTTTCCAGTGACATGGAGTTGAAAACATAACACTATGAGAAGGTCGTGGATTCATTCTATTATACAATAAATAATAGTTGAAATATTTAAATAGAATTATGAATTTACCATTGAAAATTTTATCCCCAAAAACACATTAAATAAGGAAACTAGATGTCCATTGTTGTTACTCATTTCATATTCTTTTATCTGATAGCCTATTCATTCATAAGTAATACACATATAATTATTTGTTTTTGTTTGAAATTCTCTTTTTTATTGGTACGTTTGATCAAACGTTTATCTAAATCTAAGTAAATAAAGGCCCATTGTGTGTCCAAACTCACACTATAACTTTTTCATAGTCTAATATTTTAAAAATTATATTGGGTAAAAATTTAACAATAATATCACATGTAATATAACTGTATGTCGGTAGTCATGAGAATATTTCATAACTAGAAAAGAGTTTTAGCCTAGATCACTTATATAGAATGTGTTTGGGATTTCATATTATATTATTCTATCATAAGTGAACTATATCATATATGTGATTGGAGAAATATTAAATTTTATAGACACCAATATATTATTTGTCTTATATTCATTATGAGAACATATAACAGATATCCTTTGTGATGGAAGGGATTCTACAAGGGCTACCTTCCTATCTCATCAGCGAATCAGACTCCTTCATTGATGACTATATCTTATAAGTATCTACCCCATTATTATTTTTGAGAACAATATTAAATTATGGATACATGTATATTGTATAGCATGACTCCCATAAATTGGCGGAGAACATGATTCATTCACACATGTCTCCATCTCATGTGGTATGGCTCTCGTTTAGGATCAAATAGTGAGGTTACTTCTTCGATGCATTGACATTATGTTTCTTGGAAACCATATAAGATAACATAACAGAAATATATTATGGATTTTATCCAATTTAACTATTTATATTCTGATTTGTCATCGGTATAGACGGTTTCCCTATAAATAGAACATCATTCATAAATTTCAGAGACATGTATTTTTAGTGGAAAATATTTTTAGGAATACCATTATTTGGGATAAAATAATAAAAACCTAGGATCAGAATTTAAATTCCCATGATGAAAAATCTTATCTAATTATAAAAGATGTGTACACCTCTACATAAATTAATATACATCCATTTCTCTTCCTTGAAGACCAGTATTCATAACCATCTTAACGGATAAAGTCATGATACCTACGAAGTGTGAAATTCATTGCACATTATATCACATAAGTATTTACTAGTGTATATTATTTAACATATAAATACACCTATTAAATCACTTAAACCAATTCCTTATAATTTACCATTAATTATAAATTATAATTTTGTAGTAGTTATTGCCCTCATTGTGGGGCTTCATCATTGCATATGGTTTTTCATGGGGTATCCCCTTTAAAAAAATTGTTTTGATCAATAAATATAACAAATTAAAACCATACTACTCTATTATTTCCTGAAAATTCCATCAACCATTGATCATAGTTAGCTTTTCGATTGTAAATCATTTTACCCACATCAAAAAATACTTTAGTAAAATTCATCATGTTTTTCACTTAGCATGCCATTAAAAAATCGGTATAGGTCATAGTTCACCTATTTAAAGGATAAATAATTGGTATTAATTGTATGGACTAAAGAGGACATCATTATATCTAGATTACTAATGAAATCTTACATCATTGATCCTTGATGAATGATATTAATGGAAATATTGTAGGACTTGAATGTATGAAATTAGAAGCAATATCATTGGCCTATTTTTCCTAAACATAAAATAATAATCATTGGTCAGGGATTCATGACCATAAAATGAACATAATTGGTCATGGATTCAATTTCGTAAAAGTATCCACATTGTTTCTAGTCACATGATCGTAAAAGATATGACATGACTCACTAAATCCCACCAAACTACATGGGGTTTTATTTAATTCATTAATATATGTTTGAAGCCTCTCTCAAATGTCAAATCGAAACACAAAAAAATATTTCTACTCCTAATAATGCATTAAATTTTAATATAGAAATAAATATATATTTAAGAAATTCTTATTTATCCAATTTTGGGTGATGGAAAATCATTCATACATATATTGTTATATAAAAGGAATATTTACT
This sequence comes from Viscum album, assembly GCA_963277665.1. NCBI lineage: Eukaryota > Viridiplantae > Streptophyta > Magnoliopsida > Santalales > Viscaceae > Viscum > Viscum album. The sequence goes on from OY728166.1 coordinate 400,545,959, forward strand.
ATTAGTGACTTTAATGACACGAGTAATCATTATTTTTGTTGGGAAGGATATCAAAAATGGACTAAAATTATAATATAGTCATGGAATATGAAATAATATACATATTAAGATTATCTTACATTCCTTACTCTTAGTTTTGATTCATAATTCCCCAAAATCCGTAATTATGTTTAATATCCGATCATATTTGGAGAGTGTATCAATGAAAATGATAATACTAGATTGTTGGAAAAAATAACATTATAATAGAAACAAAAAACTATAGTTGAAATAAAATGTATAAAATTATTTGTATAATTATATTTCTATAAAACTATGTAACAACCCCTATAAAATTGGTTTTATTTGTAACAAAACATGAATTGTTTCTTACCATAGAGAAAAAATTATTTTGAAACAAATAAAATTTAAAATTGTTGAAAACAATAAAATATTATGCATAATGGAAGAAATTTATTTTCTAAACATGAGAATGCGATGAGTTATTTTCCTTCAATTATCATTTAAAATAAAATCACAATTTTATCAAAAACAATTCAAGGTAAATAGTTTTATATAGGGTCATTATAATATCTTGTAAAAAATAAATTAATAGAAAACTAACATAAATTAATAATCTATGTGAAAACCAAAAAACCAATACTATAAAAATAAAATTAAATAATGAAAATATTTTTTTCAAGGAACTGTGTAATAAATATATGAAAAACATCATGGCATAAACAACAAAAAATAAGACACATTATGGGAAAACACCATAGAGACTTATGAGATAATAATAGATATGCTTAGGTGGAACTCGTTTTCATCCTATGTTTTATTCAAATAAAAACCCTCTAATTATTATCTACACTAACCTAACTTTGAGTAAATCGTTAGATAAAAATAAATTCTTACTAGCAGATGCTAGCAATGGAAAACATTTTACTACAATTGCACTCATATCTAGATTTCTCATTTAGCTCCCCAAGTATTCCACCAATGTTACCAAAAGTGAGGTGATATGTTAATAGTGATATCATATTATAACCTCAATATTCGACGATAACTAAACCCATCACACCTTCAAAAACCCATCAACCGAATATCAACATTTCATTATAAAGAAAAAATATGATCTGGTTATATGGAAAACATTTAATAATCTAAAAATTTACAAGAAATTGTTAAAAAAATAAATTGTTTCATTTACATTCTAAAACAATTTATATATTTTAAAATGGATCTTTATTTTATAAGAAAATTTTAAACTAGAAAATTTGAATGCCAGGAAACATTAATGTTTTCAAAACTACCTTTTTTGTAAAAATATGATAGAATAAAAAATAGTGAAATTATACAAAAAATAAATATATAAATAATATGAATAATAATACCTAATATAATTTATCATGTCAAAAAATACAAATAAAAATAAAATAAGTTAAAAAATTTGAATATCCAATATTATAAATTAATTATTGAAGAAAACATTATTTAAAAATAATTTTTATTGATAGAAACCCAATTTCAAATTTTATAAAAAATATTGGGTTCCGTAAAATGTGATTACAAATAAAATTCATATACACTATAAAATAACCATGTTTATTCCATTTAAAAAATAAAAAACGTTGATATAATTAGATAAATTTATTATTGATATATTATAATAAATCTATTTAGTTAAGAACCCTTTTTTTTAAATTCCATACATCCAAAGTCATATCGAGTAAATGTTAGAGTAAAAAATACCCTACCTATGTCAATTATTAAGTATTTTTAATATATTCAAGATAGGAATTTAAGTTTTATGAATGAAATATGAACTTTTAATACACTAAAACAATTATTTTAACAAAACCCTATCCATTCATTTCAACCAACCTGGCTTTTGGACTAAGAAGATAAATGAAAGAGATATGTGATGGACATAGGAAGAATATGAGGGGGAGAAAGAGAGTTCTTGTTGAGTATTCACATATAGAATAAGAATAGAATATAACTATCCATGAAGGGTGAAAGGGGAATTAGTAATAGGACCCTCTTAGTGGACTTGGAAAAATGAGAGTGGAAAAAATAGTGTTCTCTTAAAAATATAGATAGCTGGAAAATATAAAATTGAATGTATTTGTATGAAAATTTATTCAATTGTATGGTTTACAAAACATTGTGCTGCACATTAGTTAACCACATGACTTCAATTATAGGAACTACATGGTATGTCTATTTGGATCAACCAACCATCAACCAACCATGCATCTGTTACATGACTCAACCTATCTCACATGAATATATAGGTTTCATAATAAATTTAACCAATTTTATCCATATTTTATCTATTATAATAGAAATTATGACACTAAACACTATTTATGAATAGTTACCTAACATTGTGCCTATTTTTACACTTAATGATTCTCTATATAGTTCAATAATTTCAAAATATATTTCGTTAAACACGTAAAAATTGTCCTTTATTATAAATAAATCTATAAATGTGGCATTGGTGTATCACATGGTTCCTTTGATTATGTACTGGGTGTTTATTAATGTTTTTACATTATTCCATATAGTAGTTTGCATTAAAATTATAATTATGTATGCTGGAATATGATATAATTTATTGTGGGTAGGGGTGAAGATATCTACTAGTTATTATATAACATAGTGTTTACATTGTTAGATGGTGGATGATTTTATAAAATGAAATTATAATGCATTTATTGATTGGATAACCAAGATCACTATTGAATGCATTATACAATATAGGTGGTTATGGGTTATAGAATAATTTTGTTCCACCATTTACCAATTCAGGATATGTTCTCAATGAAATAGAATTAAAATACATATTTAAATGATGGTATTAAGCACCATGTGATACATTATTTTGGAACATGTTAAAGAGATATTTATGAGACTTCATTATATGATATTTATAAACACTATAAGTTATGGGAATGGTAACGTAACACAAGGTGGAATTTTTTATAATGGGGAATATTATGATATAATCATAAAGTGGGAATGATTTGAGGACATTGTTTTTGGATTTGTATATCGCCATATTATTTGTTATGTAAATCATATTCAAAATTTGTCTGTTAATGTTTTGTCATGTGATGTGAAGTTCATTCTATAGTCTAGTATTGGTTGGAAGTGATATAAATCAGTATGTATGTTTTTTATAGATGGTTAATGTAATGATGGACACAATATGTCATGGTTTGTACAAAACATGTGTTCAGTTGTGTTAAGAATAAAACTAACATGATTACATAACAAACATGCTTTTTGGTCCATCAACTTTTGTATAAATGTGATCTACCTATGTTTTGGCATTGCAAAGAACTCACTATAATTAATGTTTTGAAGAAAAACATAGAGTTTATATTGGAAATAGGAAATTGAGTAACGTTTTAAATTTAAAAGGTAAAATTTTTCAATTTTTATGTTAATTATTCCCCTTGAATAACCAAGGTTCAATCAGTAAATTGTTTGATATATTTTAAATTTGATGTGAAAAATGATTATTTTGTTAAAATAGTGAGATAAAATAGCAATGTTCTTTTTGTGGTTTTTTTATTCAAGGAATCAAAATGTTATCGGTTATACTAAGGATAAACCGATAAAAAATATTATATTCAAACAATGAGAAGGATTAAACTCTTGAATGTAAAATAGAATTATTGGGGAGTAGTGTTTTTTGGAATCCAAAATATGAAATAATATACCATATAACATATAGTTTTTCTCTTGAGTTTAGAGTAAAATAGTATCCAATATTTCATAATGAAATTCATGTCATTATTTTGAAATTAGATTAAAATTTGTTTAAATATATTGATCTAAAATTGTATCCCAACACAGTATGGTGATACAATTTAGGTTAAAGAGAAATGATATTTCTGTATTATTTTACAAAAATGATGTAACACAGTTATTTATATAGTGGATTCCCTATAAGCTATTGGAATGGTGTATTTCCAAGGAAATCAACAATTATTTTTAATTTTTAATCATGAAAAAATATATTCCCCCTGTTGTTTTTTATATTTACATATTTTTAGATATTGGGTACTATCATGTTCACTTAAATCTTTGTTTAAGATTATATGAAGTTAAAACATAAAATTAATTAGATTAACTAATTCACCCCTTCCCCAACATAGTTAATTATCACGAATTTCTTCAGACCATTTCATGTGGTTTGGAGTATTTTAGGATTACATTAATTGTGGATAATTTATTTTCAATTTTCTCAGAAGACGTTCCTCAATGTTTGACACTATGTGTGTTCAAATCTATATTGAGTGTTGATAATATTAATTCAATTATTACTAAAAGGATTTCTACATAAAATGAGATAAATATTGTTATATGGAAAGATCATATAGTATTATATAATTTATTAATCAATATTAATGTATTATAGAATGACACGAGTGGTTTTACACATTTTGAAGAAAGAAATTCTATAATAGTTGTTAATAGAAAGAAACTAAATAATAATCAACACACTAATAATGTTATCTTTCCATATATTAAAAATAGAAGAAGAAAAAAAAAAATTCATTGTTGGAATGTAATATTTTCATATATTTTTAGAAACACATTTTCTAAATGTTAATGGAATTTCAATATAAATTGGAATTTACGATCAATCAGCTATGATTTATGAGGAAAATATGAAGGTGGATAAATATAAGACATGTCATTGGAGATTGAAAAAAAATATAATGGAAAATGGTGATTGAACAATTAATTATGTCTTCCTTGGATTAAATAATTTTGTGAGAAACATTAGAATATTTTTGAGTAGTTAAATTATTTTAAAATTTGTCATATTATACTATATATATTTTTATATGATTTTAATTTAATTGTTTTGTAACATATATATTGTGATCCCAAAACATTTCTATTGGTTGATGTCATAGAATTCAGGTTTCTTATTAAATGGGGAAATGGATGTTTTCCAATAAGATGACTAAATATGATATGGAAATTAGAATTATTGTTTTGAAACTATATAATTGTTTGATATGATGAATTTTTGAAGAATATGATTCCATTAATTAAGAATCTTTTGTAATTAAATATTACAAATATATGACCTTAATTTCATATGTGTTAGAAGTGGAAAATGAATTATAAAGGGAGGCTTTCAAAAAAGTGTTTAACATGGTTATCTATATAATATTCAATATAAAAAATATTTTGTATATAGAAGAATATTATATTGAATAAGTGTATGAGAATACAAAGAATTTATTAAATGATATGTATTTAACATTTTAAATGTAAATATTTTATTTAAATGGGAACGGTCATAATTTCACTAAAACCAGGAATAGTATTTATTATCTATTAATGAAGATTATGACAGAAGTAAGGATAAATTGAATGTTAATTAATCCATTTCTTTTCGGTAAAATTTTTTGATTTTAAAATTTAATGATGAATATATTTCTAGTGATGGGAACATAAATGATATAAGAGATGTAAAAACACATGAGGAGTTCATAACGAAGGAAAATATCAGAGAACAACATAAATAATAGTGAAATAGAGTAAGATACTCAATAAATATATTATATAATAAATCAATAATGAATCATTATATGAGAATTAAGATTCCAAAATTATATATTAGATTGATAACATAAATTAGTTTCTCACTGAAGAGTTGTAGTTAAATTTTATCATAAAAGATAAGGTTGGATACAATTACATGGGGTTGAGGATTTAAAAAAAGTGATATAAGATAAACATTTGAAGAATTTAAAATAAAAAGGTTTGTATTCAATTTAATAATTTTTATGAATACCAATTAATTATATTATTATAAATTCATATTCAAAGACACATGTGGATTCTATCAAATTTGCTGCAATGAAAATCAATTCTATACAATCTGGATATTTTTTGAATAATAATTTTGAAGGGAAATATAATAAAAATGGTGGTTTAGAAATTAAATATGGAAATCAAGAAGGAATATTAATGTGTTTTATGTTTTGAAAAAATATTTGTTCGGACATTGGATCCAATGACAATGTCTAAGAATTACAATAACAAAAAAACACATGTTAGAAAACAATAAATCCATAGACGATAATAGTTATTTAGTGGCTACTAGTAGTTTTATGAATGATTTGGGAACATAGAAAGGGGACATTGGTTCAACTAGTGATATCCCAATGAATATAGATTGTGTGGGAGTCATGGATTTAAGGGTAGGCAACCCACCAAATGAATAATGTCCAAAAAATTGAAATTTAACGATTAAATATTGTGTAAAATTAATAATAATTATAGAATGACAATGAAAGGTTTGAATAACCATTAGACATTTCTAAATAATGTCTCACTATTCTTACATTTAAAATTAGTTTGAAGTTAATTATTAAAACTTATTAAAAAAGAAAGATAAAATAAATAGAATGTAATTTTTTAAAAAAGTTTCTCTCAATGTGTCATAAGATAAACATCAATAGATCTTAGATTGTAGATTCCCTTATCATAAGATAGAGTATTGAAATCTCATAAGGGTTGTCAAAATATTCAATAGTGGTTTGTTAACCATCTGAAATAAATGTTCACTATATAGAATATGAGTTAGTTTACCATTCATTATAGAGGAAAATCGACATTCAAAGAACACCTTATTTGTCGATAGATTGAAACAGCACATACTATGAGTGTATAATAATTATAATAATGGAAATGAATTTCGTTTTTTAAATGGAAACATCAAATTGAAGTTATTTAAATATGTATTTATATTAACTTTAGGATAGTCGTCATGAGGAAAACGGTTTCTGGTTGGTGGCATAAATATATAAAAAAATATGGAATTGATGACTTTGACACATTAGTCAAATTTGTAAGAGAATGATTTCCCAAGGATATATTACTTCTAATATGACAATTATATAGATGGAAAAAATTGGATGTGCTCCAAATTACAAATGGATAATATTTTTTAATCATCGTATAAGAAAGTTGATATTCAAACAACTCAATAATTAGAGTTCATTCAACCAAATGTTTTTAATCCTATGCGGAACCAATTAACCAATGGAGATAAATGTTTTTTCCCTCTATTTAAAAATTAACTTGTATTACATGAATTATTTTCTAGATGAATATATTAGAGGCTATGAGGATATGAATGTGTTTTACAATTAGTGTATAAATGGATTATGTTTTCTTTAAGAATATTTTTTGTTAGTCAGTGATTTTAAATATACAAGTGGATAATTCAAGGAATATCTTGAAATTTGTAGTGAAAAACATAAATTTATAAAAAAATAAACCCTCAAATAAAATGTATTATTTAATAAAAAAATGATCTTAGTAAATATATAATTCAATATATTTTCATACCATGATACATATAGATTTCTTTAGATAGAATATTTTATATTTAAAGTCCAGATTTAAAATTCTAATATATATTTAACGAATTAATATTTTTCACCATACAAGATATTATATAATAACTTCACTAGATTAAAATAATCAATTTTACATTTTTGTCATTGTATTATCCAATTAAAATAATAAATCAAATTGGTGTACAAAAAATTATTAGTTGAATATTTGATATTAGGTTATCCTTTAAATGAAAGAGGTTAATATTTTTATAAAAAAAACTGGAAGAATTTATGTATTGTTAGTGTGAATGATAAAGAAAACATAATTAATGATTTTATAAATAAGTAATAATTTTCCATGAGTGAGTATGATGAAGAAACAATTATAAATAAAAAATTCACATTTCTAATAATTGTGTGAAATTAAAATAATCTCAGGTTAAATTATATTATTCATCCATTACATTGGATTATGACAAATATTGTTCCACTCAACCAAGGATGAGAATGTAGTTGGGGTCCAAAATATCATTATAAGTCATGTGAAGCTAACTTGAACAAATATATCATCGAGGAAAATAGAAAAGGCCTCATTATATTCATATATTTAGCCAGTATATGTAAAATAATCATAGAATAGTCATTATTATATTAATTATATTAATAGGGAGTTGGATTTAATAATTATAAATTATTCTTTGGATTTAATAACCAATATATTTGTCTCAAATTGAATTATAAAAAATGTAAAAATACCTTATAATTCAAATGAAGATGGAGATGTAATGATTAATATGGGTAGAATTATTTTTAATGGTTATTCAATAATAGAACTAATTGATTTTTATGAGATGTAATCACAAGGTTCTAATATTTAAAAAATTGTTATATTTCTTGAAATTTTATAAAATATATGATAAAATATTTTTGAAATTTATTTCAGGGTATCCTCCCTTATAGGATAATTACAATAGGACGCGTATACAGGGAAACCAAAATGTTTTTTCATCGAGAATATAAATGAAATATTATTAGGTAAAACAGAGAACTATTTGTGTTAAGATAATCCTAATGAATATGGTATAATATTTTTTTATTGTTGTAGGTTGATCAGTTTGGATGAATCTGGATTGAATGTTATTGGAAAAGACAACACACTAGACCGCAACTTTTGTAGCTTGATCATTGATGTGAAGTTTATTGGGGTTCTAGGGCTAGTGCTCTCCTACTAAAGGATCCACTGTGTGAAATTTTCATATCCCAATTTTGGGAACTATATAACATATGAATGTATTGTAAAAAATATTTCTAGAAAACAACAAATTGGAACGATAACATTGTATTATTTTACATCATTACTACAGAATCTCAAAATATACAGTTAGTGGTAGTTTATATTTATATAATGTCATCCAATAGTCAATATATATATGTGGACTTATTGTGTGGTTAGTGGAATTATTTAATCTTATTCTTTATGATATCATTTGATTGATTGTTTCAATGAGTTTCTAAAACTCTTCATTTTCCCATAAATTCTTCTCCTAGTCATAGTGATACTTCTCCCTCTACATGGATGTTCAAATTATTACCAAAATCATGTAAATCATTGGTCTCTATGTTTATATTTTTCTTTTTTCTTTTATTATTTAATTTCTTTATCTACACACAATTCTATTTTCCTTACTCCTAGGGATTCCATATTATGGTGGAAAAATTTGGGAAGTTTTTAAAATTAAAAAAAGTAATCTATAGAGAACAACATCTATAAAAACGAAGGTAAATAGGTATTTTAAATATTTAATGTTCATATGGATTATTTTATACGTCACATAAATTTATAATGTGTTTAGGTGTAGTTTTATTTAAGAAAATACATTTTTGAGATATTGATGATTGGATAAATTTCATATTTAATGGGTTTGAAACCATATCAAAATTAGTATTATATCACTCTTACACATGTGAAATATTCCAAATAAATTTTTTAGAAGTTTTCTATGAACAATTAAAATAATGTTTCCACACGAATTTGAGTAAAACATACCTATCACCATATAAATATGGAATGATTTTTTTCTATTAGTGTTTGGAAATTATATCTTTTTTTGGTTTTCCATACTTGACTATATTATGATATGATTAATTTTATCTTGTTATATTATATGAAATATTTTTATGTGCATCAAACAAAATAGATCATATATCAACAAAAATTATTCATTGATACATCTGATAAATGGTTTATTATGGGTTTAAATATGAAATTAATGGAAGAATTTAACTTTATAGATAACAAAATTTGATTCTGATAGAAATTTCTATTATAGAATATCAACATTAGGTAGAGTATTCTATCTTGGAGAATGTTGTTTGAATTTTCATACAAACATGAACATTAATGTGGCCTTCAATACAATTGAATATTAATATGTCACTAAAACTCAATTTAATACCCAATTAATATATATTAAGTCTTAATTGGAATACCAGAATGTGGATTTTAATTTTAAAGTTCTCATGAAATGTTATAATAAAAGTTATATCAATTTATTATGAAATTTTTTCAGTATTAATTATCTAATATCATTGATTTCAAATATCACATTATCAATTAATTAGTGGTTGAATAAAATGAGGAGATGTAGTTTTTTCCATGTAAGGATAAAATATTAGAAGAATTAGATAAAATACTACTGAATAATTTATTTAAAAATAGATGTTGATGATGGGAGTACAACCTCAATCTAGTAATGGCTAAGGTACAATGATTGAGTATCTTATCATCATTCATTTGTATTCATTTTATCTGATTATGAGTAAAAAATTACATATTCAATGAAATATTTTCCCTTGAGATGTAAAATATAAATTATGGGAGTTTTAAAATAGGATATCTCTGAAATAATTATTTCATTGTTTGTGATAGAGATGTAATCAGATAATTATATTTTTTTTTTGAAATTTTTTATCTTTTGTTTGTTTTTTGAACATGAAGGTATATATTTATATTGATAAAAAATGGAAGAATTTTAGATTTTTAAGATCTATTTTTATGTGGATATATAATATATGTTAGGAATTTTAAATAAATTAAAATAATGGATGGATTTTTTATTTTTATTCATTTTTCTTATTTCATACACCATTTTTAGTTATGTAGGCTTGTAATAGTTAAAGGATGATTCATTGTTGATTTGAAATGGTCAATTTTTTAACCGTTCAACAACATTTGGATGAATTTTTATATTTTATAAACAAGTATATGGAAGTTCATATTGAAACCATATTGAAAGAATAATTTTAAAATTAATATTGAGGTGATTTTTGAAGGGTATAAATTATAGTGATGGAGAAGGACCAACATGAAAACATGTTTGTCATCGGGTACCATTTTTATGTGATAATCGGGCGGATTTGTAAAAAATAATTCTATGTTGTATTTTTATTAATTACGATATTATTATATGATTTATATTAATTATAATAATATTTGTTCTTTTTAGTAGTTTAAAAGTATATTCAATGGTTTGTAATTTATTTTATGTGATATAAAAAAACATAGCATAGAATATTTACAATAATAAATTGAATGTAGCTTTACTATCCTGTGGCCAGTACCAAAATGGGTATTGTGCCAGCTCGGGAAGTAAATTTTTTAATTTAAAAGGATAAAAGAATTTTTATATTTTTTACTCAATATAATAGTTACCAATTATAGCATGGTGTATAGTGAATCATGTCATATTTCATTTTATAAAAGAAAAAATAGAGGTTATCTTGGAAATTCACATTCTAATAGACATTTTAGTTGATACAATTCGCTAAATGAGTTAGGTAAGTGGTTTATAATAGGGAGTGTGGTCATGGTATAATGTGTGAAATTCAAGTAGTATTTGAAATGATAAGTGAAATTAACATGGGAGGATGAAACATTGAGTTAAAATATTGATGTTGGAAAGGGGTTTTTTTGGAAATAAAAAATACTCAAACTAAATTTTGGAAGAACTAGTAAATATTTCTAGGGATGTTTTTCAAATTACATGGAGGTGTGTCCCCAAGGATTTGATATATCATGGTTGAAGAGTAGTGTTTCTGGAGAATCAAAACCTTAATGTATATTTCAACCACATGACATATTGTAATATAGTTTGAACTAAAATAACATACACTATATCATAGTGAAATTCATGTACAAATTTTGAAAAAAAAATCAGACTAGATAAAATGGGATTATCTAAAATGGTATCACAACATGTCATAGTGACACACTACATTCAATGGTGAGTTGATATATATAGAATAAGACATGTGTCTAGTATTGATGATGACTCATTTGTTGTAATATTTATGAATACTCAATCCTTTATTATACTATATATCATTACACAAGATTGGAAATATATTGTATATAAAATCTTAACGTATAATTAGTTATTATTTATAATCCACGATTATTAGTAGATCATGTGATTCGAGGTTTTAAAGGATCATTCCAAGGATGTTTCCAATTGTTTTTAAGGATACCCCATAAAATAATATATTATGATAGATATGATTATGAAGAGGTGTGTGTATAGATATTGGAGAAATATATTATCATTAACAAAATTTGTCTAAGGTTATTTGAATTTGAAATATAAAAATAATTTAATTCACAGATTTATACCTACTCTATATGAATTCACACTAGGATTTTATTTCATTTCATCCTTCATCTATTATTCCTGATATATATTTTCACTTTACATTTATATTTTATATAGGATTTTAGGAATTTATGGATACTCAAATGAAAAAGTGTATTGACTTCACCCATGGATAGGGAAGAAATTTTAATTGATCATACAAACATTGAATGACATGCTTCACCTTTTTGTGAATGATTTTGGGAGACCATGGGAGGTCTATGTAATATTATTAGACTATGTGTACAATCATTTATATTAGGTTTCTATTCAAAGGTAATGATTTTATGGCTTGAATATAATACCATATAATTTGTCATCTTATTGGTATAAAGTCAGATAAAGAACTCTCTTGTGACATAGTTTGGTTCAAGAGATGATTGGTTGAGTAAATATACTCTTAAGGTGACTAATGACAACTCATACTTTCTAGAAGATGTATTAAAATATATTTTAATGATTATTCAAGTTATGGATTGAGGATAAATTATTTTTGTTACTTTTTACCAGGTAGGGGACCAAAGACAAGATAATAAATGGATTTTGGAACCACATTATGTTGATCAATTTGATATTATTTAATTTATTGTAGGCATAACCAATAATATTTAATTTGCTCTAATGTATGAAACATTAAATAGTGGTTATCATTTTTCTCTGTTAAGGGAGTTCTAAAACAATTTAATTCATTTGTCTCCCTTTGATGCAGGAGATTTATAAATTGATGAAACCATTAGAAAATATTTATTGTGGGCTTCTGATAGGTAGTGAATGATTCAGAAATAATGAAATATTTCATTAGTGTTAGTGTTATGGAATCATAGATTGATTCATGATGAGACATGGGTCCGAGTGGATCATATGTAGTAGTCTTGGAATGAGACCAGTGACATATTAGGAATAAAAATTAATATAGTGAAGACAACTATCACATAATTTTCTATATAAAAAATAAAATATATTAGTATTTTTGTTTTGGTTTTAAATCAAAGGTATTTTTGAAAAATGGAGTGGTGAACCATAATTCATAGGGTTTTATTTTCTATCCTAGAAAACATTGTGAGGTGAAAAAGTGGTTTGAGGATCTCGGTATTATTATACACAGGGTAAAACCATGAATAAAATCCATGTGATCAAGAATACATATTATTGAATATAGTGGTTAGTTAGATGGATTTTTTTGACTTATCATACTCAGATTTTAGTTTTCGGAAAATTTACAAAATTAAACATGTAAATTAATGATTAATCTTGAAAACCCAACTTTATTTATTAAATTTTATTTTGTTAAGAATAATTGAGATATGTTTTAAGGAATATCCATTAGATGAAACTTTGATAATATCTTGGATTTATCAAATCAACATAATATCTATGGATATATCTTTGTAAATTCATCAACTCTCAATATTATCCATTTCCCCATTTTCTGTATCAATGTCTTTTCTCTATATTTTAAATAATAGGATGATTATGGGTGGTTTATTATAATATATTATAGCTTGTTTATAAATATTATTAAATATAAAATTTTAATTATTATATAATTTATTAACACTAATGATTTTATTTTATGTACATTGAGAATAATCACGGGTTTAGGATTTAAAAAATATAATTGGAAAAACTATGTTTGATAGAGAAAATATTTTTGAAGTGATGATTAATTTTTTTTCAAAGAATTATTTTAGTGTTTGGTTATTCTAATGGATAGGTTTTCAGATTATGTGTTACATAAACTAGGAGGGTAGTAAATTTGGTGGAATATTTGAGTAGCATTAATTCCATAGTGGGTGATTCTATAATCAAATATATGTATTTGTGTTAAATATTCCATATTACTCTTATCTCCTATAATTGATATTTATATCTAGTGGATTACATGTTTTTGGAAGAAAAATACGTTTTACCCTAATTTGATAAAATAAATTGTGTGAGTTATCATCATATATTGATCAACATGTATCTAAAAAAGTGCGATAAAAATATTTTTTGAAAATGTGATAAACTAATTTTAATAGAATTTTTCACATGGTTGGTAGTATATATTCAATGGGATTACAGGAGTGTCTTATAAATATATATCTCCAATAATTTATATAATCGTCCCTACTTTTAGATATCAATGTGTGTCTATGTTAATGTAATTTCATTTACAATCAGAAAGGGAAAATCATTCATGTTCATTACAAATTCTTCCATGGAGCTGTGATCATGGTGGAATTAGCTTGTCCATCAGTATGATTTGGGATGAGTTGGACTACCAACATTGGATATCTATTATTTGATTTAGTTTTTGAATTTATTTCAGGTCATGTGTCTATTTTTTTACAATATCAATCATTACGGTTATAAGATTACATTAAAATGGTTTTATTTAAAATATATATTTTTAACTTATAAATAAACAACATTTTATTATCATGAAGTGCATTTTACATTTCATAAGAAAATAAATCACTAAAAATTTTGATTATCAATTGGAAGTAGTTTTTAAACTAAGATATTCCTTGAACATGAATATGGATATATAGAGCTCTTATCATGGGTTTTAGGGTTCAAGATCTGTATTCATGGTTTTAAAACATTTTGTTTAATTGGGTGTTTCCAGAGATGTTATTTATATTATTTTTTAAAAATATATTAATTATTCGACTAGGATTATATAAACATAAATTGGAGTTATTTTAAAGAAAATTTTACATTCGAAATTGAACATCCCCTTAAGGTGATATTTCAAGAGATGTTATCTTAATATCAACATTAATTATTTTATTAAAATACTTGTAGTGTTATCAAATGAAATATTTTTTCATTTATATAAATATATTATTATGATTTATTTCAAGATATACTGATAAAATATTTATTTGATTCCTTAATAAAAAAGGATTATTTTATAATTTTATTTATGATTATATCACAATTTATACCAAATTTAGTCTATATTGTTCCTCACATGGGATGTGGTTGGTTATTTAACCATGATTACTTGGTTTATACTATTTTTTGTTATGGATTATTTTTTTGAGTTATTTTTTTGATAAAAATATAAGTGAATTTATTCCATAAATAACCCTAATCATGTTTTTTTAAGTGACTAACTCTTATCCATTTTTTGCACAGTTACATCTATTATGATGTTATTGATAGGTTTAGTGAATAAGATATAAATAAATTTTCAAATTTTTATATATTGGATTTATTTCAAATAAAAAAATAATCCTCAATTTCTTGTCATGTTAAAACCCTTTTGTAACACCCCGACCCTAGTTACATAGAGTCGGTGCATTATTTTATTACATTTTCTTGATTACATGGAATCGGGTCTTGATGTAATGATTAATTTAGTAGACTTGGAAAATTATTATATATATGAAAATTACATTACACATTCTAACATACAAGACAATATAAATAATATTTTTAAAATGAAATTATTCTCTTTGATTAACCATGCATATCAATCATAATACACTTCATGAAATCTTGGGAAAATAAAACATAATAAAGGGGTGAGATCAGATTCTTAGTAAGGGTAAATAATGCTGCAGAAACTATAAACTTTAATTGAAAGATGTATAATAAAAATAGAATCATTTTAAACATAATAAATGAATATAATATGGTAGAAAAAAGTCATATATTACAATATAAACATCCACATGGATATTCTATTATTCGAATAATCACATGTAATAACTAATTTCATAACGAGGTAATGTAGACTGTCCAAAATATTAACCACAAAGGTAAGGCCTCGTGGCGAGTCACTAAATATAAATTTTGTCTAGGTATTGTGCCTGGACACTAGTTTGTCTCAGCAGACCGTCCGATGTATCGAGTGGCTATAGCGGGCCTCACCTATCAGTTAAAAAGTTCGATGCGTTCTTCATATGAAAATTTTGAAACAAAAAATAACCATTTGTATTAAAACTGGAGTACAAAATGTAAATAAATTTACCATAAACCATGAGTTTTATAAAAATATCACATCCCTAGTCAAGAATGTCATAACTAATTCAAAAAAAGCTGGAATATTTTATTATAATAAATCTACCTCAATCAAGAATAATATAATTTAAAGGATGTTGACATAGTTGAAAATGATCATTAAAACTCTTTGAGAGAAATATTTTTTTTTTGTGAAATCATAAAAAATTCAAATATTTTTAAAGTAATTTAAAATATATTTACTAATAAAAGTGTCCCATAGCACATTAAAACATTTGAAAGGAATTAAAATTTTAATACTATCATTTCCATATAAATAAATACTTAAAATCATTTGAAAACGTGGATATTGATTAAAAATATTAAGAAAAATATATCATAAAAAATTTAAAATGATGATCTTGATAAAGAGTCCCTTCCAAAAAAATGTAAAATATACTTTTTGTAACATTTTTATGAAACATGTCCATGGATGATAAATATTTCTCAGTAAATACTTACATATAAACACTCTTGGATAATAATAAGATTGAATAATTAACCCTTACCGAAAATATTCCATTGGTCAACGGTACGTTTATCCTTATATATGATGACCATAGAATGTTTTTTTATTATACCAGAACCATATTAATATTTATGATATTATAATTGATTAATTTTTTTCATTATACTATTATTTTCATAATAATTTCCAAGTGAAAAGAACTTTTTAGTTAATAATCGCTATCTTTATCGTATGTGATTTAATTAATTATCTTGATCATATAACTTATCTCATGATTTAATTTCTTCCAGAAAAGAAAATTATTTATGTATCATATATATTCAGAATAGAAATATTTATTATAAGTAGATATATGAAATGGAAAACACTATTTATAGAGATGGTAGGTCGTATGTACGCATAAACGTTGCTTCGGCTTTCATATAATATTCAACAGAAGTAAGTGAATGAGATATATGTAAATACAAACATATATATATCTTTATATATATATATATAGTTACAATTTCATTATTATTACATATATTACATAATTAATAAAATTATATATTTTTATAATCATCATTGAATGGTGAATGTGGAAATGAATATCATTGCGTCGTGGAGACGGTAAGCCGTACATATGCACGAGTAAAAATATCAATATAATATTAGAGAAATTGAATTTAATTAGATGGTATATTATATATACATAATAATTAACATGTTATATTTATTATTTAAATCAATTATACTCATTACTATACCCATCCAAATAGGGAAGTGTTGAATAACAAACTACAACGGGATAAGGAGATGGTGAGTCATACGTATGCATGTATGGTGGCTTTTTCATTCATAGAATGGATAGAATAATGAATATGGTTGTAACATATTAATAATAATATCTCAGTATGAATAATGTACTAGAGATATTATTTCGGTATGGTAACATCAATGAAAGAGTAAGTTGAAAAGAAAAGAACTTTGAAAGAGGTGAGGAAATAATTACATACTCTTCAGGTTCTTCATTTTATATGATCCAAAGGGATCCTTAGGTTGGATTTATAAAGAATTTAAGGCCTCCTATTTTATGTTAGCGTAGTTGGTAATATATTCTAGAAGGTTTTTAAGAGGAAAATGGCTTTGGAGTTGTGAAAATAATAGAAGGGGAAGTACCATTTTATTAGAGAGTTGAGGGGAACATTAGGAAAAGCATGAAATATTAATTTATTATAAAATATTTTTTGTTTTCCAAAATCTAAAAATGGATTTATTTAGATTCTATGGTCGGGATGGGTTTAAATCCTTTCAACCAATTGGTTTTATACATGTATAAATCATTATATTAACTATATCATTTAAATTTTACCCTTATTTAAATAGTATAACTCTTACCATGTCTTCTTGTATTTTTATACTATAGGGTTGATATTGTTACTAAAAGTTTCTAAATGAACCTAAAGTAGATAATTTATAAAATTTAAACACTATAAATGTTAGTTGTCCGAACTTTAGATTTTAATGACTTTTAATTTATTTAATAGAATATTATTAAATTTAAAATATCATTTATGTCAATTTTGTTTCTATTTATTACATGATTTTTGTAAAAGTCATAACAACTATATTCCTTCAAAAAAAATATATCGAATCAATCATAACATGATATAGTCAGCTATAAAAATAGTTTATGGAATAAAAAGTTTCAAATAATATTTATTTTAAAATTTATAATATCATTTGTTTCAAACAATCATTAATAAGATAATTAATGCATCATTATTATATCATAATTAAATTTACCTATTTAATATTTAAAAAATTTAAATAAAATACCAAAATGTAGGGAATCATTATAGGTTTATAATGAATATTTTTAGATGTATTTATCTTATGCATCACAGTATATTAAAAATGATGTTTTTATTCAAATTTGAATATAACACTTTTAACTCTTCTTTAATTTAAATATAATAAATGTCCTAATCTGACACAAGTGAATAAATAAGGATCATATTTTTTTCCTAAGGAAGACTTTGGTCGAAAAACACTTACCCAATAGAATTATTACATGTGTTGGGGTAATTATAATAATATTTTTATCTTTAATTTCCCTATTTACTTTTAAACATGGTAATTAAAATTAAAAACATAAAATTCACAAAATATTATTTATATCCTATTGAAAAAAAATTACATACTAAAATAAACCATGTCCCTTGGATCTTTGAAATAAAATTCAGAGAAGTTGTGAAATTATGTTTTATGAAAATGTGCAAATGTGCCTTGAAGGTGGGTAAATGTTCCTAGAAGGTGGGTAAAAGATGTTAAAAAGTTACAATAATGATTTTTATATCTAATCCAGTTATAAAATGACTTGAATGACTTAAATTGTACTAATATCTGTATTATGTACCAATTTTGACTTCAATATAATTTTTATAAAAAAATTATTATTTAAATGAAAAATTCTATTTTTATGTAATATAGAGTATTTTTCACTATGCATCAATTATTGAATGTTTTCAGAAAATACAAAAATTTTAACCTAAACTAATTATGATATTATATATTCAAAAATGTAGTCTGTTTTACCATATTCAATTTTTAGGATTTCATAAAATGAATTTTATTATTGTCCACAAAAGGACATAAAAATAGTTCATTGAAGTAAATTGCTTTTCTAAATATATAAATATTTTAAAAAAACATATAAATTTCATTATAAATATATTTTTTAATATAAAAACGTTATAAATAACATTTAAATTTTATATGCTACAATTAATATTAAATTATTTAATTGATAAATGAATGTATCTTTTAAATAATTATAACACAAATGCGGTGTTTCGTAGAAACTCAGTCTTTCAAATAACACAAGCCAAGTTGATGGTGCGTGAAATAGAGGCCATTAAATTAATTTAAATTAGTAAATTACTTTTAAATATTTATTTTTACATTCTAACCTCATTATATAAAATGTGTCTTCTCAATTTGAAATTATATTTCAAAAATAAATGGCTAAAATTAGAAAATACCATGGTTGAAAACCCACATTGGAAATAGGGTTAATAAAATTTAGTCTTAATAATAGGGAATGGGAAATGAAAAAATAACCACCAAATTATGATTTAGAATAGTAGAATATTTGTTGTAATTAGAGACACCTAATTGGAGGGAAAACATAAATATTTATATTGATTAACTGAGGTCATAAATAAAAAACAAGTGAATAATAAATGAAAAAATGAGGGACTCAAAGCCATAAATCTATGATGATTTAAAGTATCATCGGTTCAAAATAAACATAATGTATTAGGATAAAAAATAGATACTTTTTGAAGAGGAGGTATTAATATACTATCAAGATAACAAATAATGAAAACATATCTGATTTCATCACCTGTCATAATCATAATCTCATCATTTGGTTGTGCTTTGATATTTTTTTACTCCATGACTTACACTCGGAAATGAATGTTAAAAAAATATTGTTTTTATACCTAAAGATGATTTTATAAGTCATTAGGTTTTTATATATTCCCTTAATTTTATAAATGTTTACTGAAACCCAAAAGGTGAGGTCAAAGTATAAAACAAATCATACATTAACCTCATAGAAAAAAATCAAGTTTTCAACTTATTCAATTTTTACCTTTTGACTTATAAAAAATTCTTCTGTCCAAATAGACAATCCAATATATTATAAGGATGGTCAACATAACATAATGATGATCGACATGTGAATACCTTCAACATGTATTTTTTTATTACATGGTAAAAACTTGAATTATCATACAAACTTATTTGAATATTAATGAACTTCATCATTACTACGGTAAAACATATAATTTTGGATATAATCCTTAAATCCATAAATGTTGTAAACTCCAAAAATGGTTGAATGTTCAAATCATTAATCACATTCATGTTAGTCATGAATATCCAATATAATTTATCCAAATCAATCCTATCTTATTAAAAACTCACTACCTCAGAATCAGAACCATATTAAAGTTTATCTTTCCTTCAACTATGTATTTTCCAAAACATTTACCTTGTATTTGATTCAATTTTCATAGAACCATATAATCTCAAATCAAAAATTAAATAGTACCGCATTAAAATCCTTATTTATTTCTAAAATTCATATAACTTGTACATCCTTGATACAACACTCAGATTACATAATTCTTTAATAGCAACATAAGAACACATTTTGTTCATCTTCAACTGTGGTTGTACCATAACTCAATTATTATCTAATAGCATCATTTGGGGCATACTATGATGATTTGGACATTAATTTACGTTGTGTACCATCTCTTTTTAGATGGATAATTGTACATTTGAAATTTTTTTCTTACCCTTGGAATCATGAACGCGATGTCCTTTTTATCCTCACTCAAAACATACTCTCATTCCCTTCAATATTTTACCAAGGTGATTAATTCCATAGTTATCACATGTGTTAATATCCTTAATTCCCTTCATCCAATTATTAATCATTTCTTTTTCATCCTCATTTTTTATTTCTTCCCATTGAATTCATAGGTCTCAAAAAATTCTTTACTTTTCTTATTAAAACATGATATTATTTCTTGATATGATTCAGATATGTGCCAGACTATTTACTTTCTAAATATTTTCTTAAGACCATGAAATATATGATCCTTCTTACTATTTGGATCATGCCTTTTGATGGTGTTCAAATTCCTTCTATGGGACACCATTTCTAAATGACGACATACACTACGTAATATTATATCATAATGAATAATCCAAAAACTAAAAAAATTCATCATTAATTGAATATTTACACATATATAGTCTCATAATCATAACATTGTTTTCTTTTACAATGTATTTACTAATAAATCCTTCATAATGGGTTATAAAAAAATGTAAATTATCCTAATCATATTCTTAGGGAGTGTCAAACCAGGTGCGCAATATGGCCCATTGTCGTGTACCAGGATACCCCAGGTAATGACCAAATCTTCTAGTCAGATCATTCACTCTTAGGTATATCTGTTCTAGAACCACTACAACTTGTAGTATCCACACGTGGATGTATTTCTTAGAAACCCCACATATAATCATCATTAAACAAATTTTAGTATATTATTCTATAAAAATCCTCAAATTCTATCTTGTGGTAATGTTTCCAAATCAAAGTATATCTAAATATTGTTTCCAAGGTTTTTACTAATATTCCTCTAATAAAAATAGTAACACCACAACCCTATTTATATAAAGACAGTGGATTATTTTAATTCATTAGCATGATTACAAGGAATCTTTTCCTAAAGGACTAATTAATTTAACATTCATGGAAAATAGATTACATACATGGCTGTTACATTACACTTTCTAAAATATAAAATATCATAAATAATCCATTGAAAATTACATTAATACCATAGCTTAACCATTCAAATCAATCATAATACATGTTGAGGAATCCTGGTAAAATAAATCCTTAGAAAGGGGTGAGCTCAGATGATCAGTAAGGGTAAATAATTCAGCAGAAGCTATGAACCATTAATGAAAGATGTTTAACATAAACTATGTCCGTTAAAACAGAAAACATGAACATAATATGGTAGAATTAACTCAAACATTTCCATATAAACATTCACAAGGATATTCTACTAGTCTAATAATCACATGTAATAACTAATTTTATAATAAAGTAATGCCTAATGATGGACATCGTAACTTTAATGTCAAGGCCTCGTGCCAAGACCCTAAATATGAACATTATCAAGGACATGTTCCATGACACTAGTTTATCTCAGTAGACAAGTCGATGCATCAAAGGGATATAGCGGGCCCCGCCTATAACATACTAAGTCAAATGCATTCCTCGTATGAAAATGTTGAAACATAATATAAACATTAATTTTAAAACTATCATACTAAATGATAATAAATTAACTTTAAACCCCGAATGGTATAGAAATAGAACATCCATAGCCAAACATATCATAACCCATTCAATACAATGTGGAATCTATTATTATAATAAATCAACCACAATCAAGAATAATATCTAGTAAAGTATGTAGACATAGTTGAAAATGAGCAGTAAAAATAATTGAGATAAATATCCCTTTTTTGTGAAATAATTTAAAAGCCAATAATTTATATCTGAAGTCATATAAAAGTGAATTTTTAATCAAAGTGCCCCATGCCACATTAATACTTTTGAAAGGAATTAACAATTTAAAACAATCATGTCCATATTAATAAATCCCTAAAACCATTTTGAAACCCATGAATTTAATTAAAAGGATTTAGAAAAATTAATCATTAAAAGATTTAAAATGATGATATTGCTATAGAGAACATTCCACAAAACCCTAAAAAATTCATTTTGAAAACATTTTTATGAACCATGGACCTAGTTGATAAATATGTCCAAATAAATACTTAAACCTAATCATTCTTAGATAATAATGAGATTGTGGAATTAATTCTTAACTTGTACATTCCTTTGGTTGATGGTACATTTAACCTCTGGTATAAGCACAAAAATATGTTATATAATTATACTAGAACCATATTGATATTTCTGATATTATACTGGATTCATTTATGTCTTTATAAAACAAATTAAAAAATAATTTCCATGTTAAATTAACATTTCTCTTAATAATCTCTTTCTTTATTGTACATTTTTAACTTATTATTCTTGATCGTATCACATATTTGATGGTTTAATTGCTTCCAGAATATAAAAATTTATTTTTCTATCATATATTATTAGAATACAAATATTTATAATAGAAATATATATGAAATGTCAAAAAACAATTTATGGAGACGATAGGCCATACGTACGCATAAATGTTATTTCTGTTTTCCTATCGTATTAAACGGAAGTAATGGAATGAAATATATCTGTATATATTTATTTATTTATTTATTTATTTATATCTATAAATTATATAACCTTTATAATTTCATATATTACATTTTTATTAATAATATATATTTTTAGGATCGTCGTTGAATTGTGAATGTACAAATGAATCTCATCTCATCCTGTAGATGGTAAGCCATACGTATGGACGAGTGGCGATATCATTATATTGACGGTCAAATAGTATGAAATTGGATGGTATGTTATATATAAATAATGATAAAAATATAATATTTATTATTTACATCAATTTTACTCACTGTCATGAATATCCATATAATGAATTCTTGAATAAATAACTACACCACAATGTAGAGACGGTAAGCCGTACGTACGCACATATGGTGACTTTTTTAATTCATAGGGTGGATAGGATGATGAATATTTTTGTTCCAAATTTATAATAACATATCATTATATAGAAATTATTGGAGTTATAATTTTTTATGGAAACAAAAAATAAATAGAAAGTGGAAGAGGAACCGAACTTCGAAAGAGCTGATTAAATAATTACCACTTCTTCGGGTTCTTCCTTTTGATTTGAACAAAATGGCTCTTTAGGTTGGATTTCTGAAAAATTTAAGGCCTCTATAATGAATTGAGGGTATTCATGAGGCCATTTGAGTTGGTTTTGGCTGATTCAAGTGGCTTTGGAAGTATAAATTTAAGAGATGGGGAAATAATCTTTTATAAGAGAGGTGAGGGGCACTTTGAGAAAATCATGAAATAATAATTTATTATAAAATAATTTTCGGTATCAAAAAGCTCAAAATTAATTTATTTAAAGGATAATGTGGGTATGGGTCTAAATCCTCTCAACTAATAGGTTTTAGATATGTTAGGTCATTATATTATACTTATCATTCAGATTTAACCATTAATTAAATAGTTTAACACTTACCATGTCTTCTGGTATTTTTATACAACAAGGTTAATATAGTTATTATAAGCTTCCAAACGATCCTAAAGTAGATAATTTATGAAATTTCAACACAATTATTGTTATTTTCCATAATCTTCGATTTTTATGACTTTATATTATTTAATAAAAGAGTATTTATTATAAAATATCATATTTTTCAATTTTGTTTCTATTAAAAATGTAATTTTTGGAAACTTATTAACAAAATGATTCAGTCAAAAACAATACATTGAATCAATACTAAAATTTCATAGTCACCTATAAAATCAGTTGATGGGATAAAAAGTTTCAAATTTTATTTATTTTAGTCATTATAATATAATTGGTTTTAATCATTCATTAATAAGGTAATTACTGCATCACAATTGTCTCATAATTAAATTTAATTAATTATTGACTAAAAATAATAAATTAAATACCATAATGTAGTAAATATTTTTATCTTTATAATTAATATTTATATTCTAATTTATATTATATATAAACATATATTAAATACGATATAATTATTAAAATATGAATTTTGCACTTTTAACTCTTCATTAAATAAAATATAATAATTACACTACTCTTACCCAAGTGAATAAAAAAGGATCATATTTTTATCCTAAAATTGATTATGGTCTATGAAAACTTATCCAATATAATTAAGACATGTGTTGGTGTAATTATAAAATTAGTTTTATCTTTAATTACCCTGTTTACTTTTAACTGTGGTAAATAAAAATCAAAATATACTATTCACCAAAAATAGTTTCCATCATATTGAACCACATTTTACATACTGAATTCTACCATGTTTCTATGATTTTAAAAATTAAATTCACATAAGTGGTTAAATTACATTTTCTGAAAAATTGGAAATGTGCCTACAAGGTGGGTAAATGTGCTTAGATGGTGGGTAAAAGATGTTAAAAAGATTCAATAAAATATTATCTATCAAATTCTATTGTATTCTGAATCCAATGACTAACATTGTACTATTCCATATTTTTCACTATTCATCAAAATTGAATATTTCTAGAAAAATACAAAAATTCACCCTAAGATAATTTTCGTATTCCAAATTAAAAAATAAATTCCATTTTTCATATTTTTGTTTTTGGAGTGTATAAAATTAGATTTATTATTATTCCCAAAAGAACATAGAAATTAGTTCTTTTAAGAAAATAGCTTTTCTAAATATATAAATATTATAACAAAACAAATACATTTCATTATAAATATGTTTTATTTATGTGAAAACCTTATAAATAACTTTTAAAATTTATATGATACAATTCATATTTAAAAAATTAATTGATAAATAAATACATAGTTTAAATAATTATAATACTAATGTGTTATTTCGTAGAAACTCAATCATGCATATAACATAAGCCAGGTCGGTGTTTCTTGAAATATAAGCTAGTAAATTAATTTAAATAGATAATATATTATGAAATCTTAGGGTGTTACAACTTTTTTCTTTGAGGTGGAAATTAGGGTATAACCTATAAATGAAAAATTTTCTATAACAGTTATCCAACTATGGGAATTAACAATACTAACATGGAGGATAATAATTTTATGGTGAATATTTACAATTACATAGTGAGGTTTTTATTTTTATTTTTCCTTTTTAACCTTGTGCTTATAGCATTCCTTAAAGCATTATACCTGTAATCCTGGGTTATTATTAGTTGCATTGGTTATGTTCTTTGGGATTACTCTTTATCATTATTTTATTAGGTTCAGATAAAGGATTATAATTTATCTATCTTCAATTATAGTAATTTAGTGCGATACATAAAAATATTAGTTTCAATATAGTTAGATAATTGAGTTTTTATCCTTGAATAGGTTAATAATTTTCCAAGGTAGTTTTGGTGATTATATATAGGGATGAATCTGTTTTTATTTAGTATGTCTAAGAGATCGTGTTAACTTGAGTGATGATTGGGGAATTCATGTGGTTCCAATTTTGTTTAATATTTAGGTTATGAAATGTCCTAATGGGTATGTAGAATTATCCTAGGATATACGTAAGGAATTATTATTATTTTTTCTTATTATTAATTTTACAAAACTATTTTGAGGTTTAATTTCATGTGGTCAATCGGATTCATTATTAGGGGATGTGATATGGGTTAATTCTCCATTTTCATACTATTTCTCATGTATCATACATTCATGAAGATAAATGTTGATTCCCTCTTTATAATTCATATTTGGATTATTGTTGTATATTCATAACATAAAATGTTTTTATATTGTTATTTTAGGGCATGTATTAGTGTAGTCCAACCCTTCGTGTGTTTCTATAGCTCATACTACTCAGAGGAGGCCTGGAATGAGCCTTCAGGGGTGCAGATATGATAAAATGGAAGCTAGGAGAATTCACATCATGTATTTAATTCACATCATGTATTCATGGTTCATGAATTATTAGCGTTGGTTCATGGGGTATTATTATACCTGTAAATATTCAGGGTGAAATACTTATAGAGTATACATTTTTTTGAGATTTGATTCCTGGTATGTACATGATGTGAAATGGGTTTAACACCACGTATATTCCCAATGTAGTGTTCCTAATTGGCCTAATAACCTCATGTTTTTCCTCAAACCTTATGGTTCTGTATATTATAAAGAGACCATCAACCCTCTTTTCATACCCATTGGAATTACATTGTTGGGGACCAATCCATGGCCTTCCATCTTTGATCTATGGTGATCCAATCCCATTTAACTCATTTCGCATGGTTCTTTGATAAGGTTCCTCCCATATATTCTCTTCATGTAATGAAATACCATATCCATGTTTATAATAATGTTTCTCTTGGTTATTTTTCGGTATGCTTATTTCATGGAAACAATTTTAGGATTCTACTTATTCCAAGAGATGTGATCATGACCGACGATGATGTTTCATTGTCATGTGATGAACTTCGATTCTCTTACGAAAAGGTATTTTTTGTATCACATATTATTTACATGATATTTTAAATTTACCATGTTTTATCACATTGGATGGAAATTTAATCATCCAAATAATTATTATTCTACATTAATAATTAATTGGTTAGTTATCGCATGTCGATGTGCTTTATACTGTTAAGATAGGTTTCACCTTGATTTTGTAGATAGTGTGATATCAATCTTATACTTTGATTGCATGTTATTTTTTATAGATATGAATTTTTTTCTTGATGTAACATGTTAGTGAACATAAATAAAAAATTATTACAAAATTAACTAGATTATTAAATTAAAGAAGAAGAATTTTTGTATTCTCTAGTTTCTTATTATTTAAATGATCTTATATGTTATTAATGAAATTTATACTGAATTTGAAGAATTATTATTCGTGTTTATAGTATTTTTAATTATAAAAAGTCATGTTAATTGATAATATTTCTATCTATAGTTTGTTTAAACTATTTATAATGATAATACCATGTTTAGATTTTAATATCTTCTTACAGCTTTCTTTCATATGTTTCAAATAGTTGGATAATATTAATTAATGAATTGGTAAATTTAAGATTAAATAAAAACCAGTTGTTCCATAAAAGTAATTTATAGGAACCGAGTTTATCATCTACTTGTAAAGTCGAAGTTGATTTTCATGGATCTATGAGAGCTCATTTTTTAATACTATATTACATATATTGGTGACTAGATTTACTAATAGATTATTTGTTTCTTTATTCCTTGGAAGGGGACCCATATGTGAGATTCACTATGATAATTGATGTGTGGGGGGGAGGATCAAATGTTTTATGATTCTACTATGACTGAGCCTAGGATTACTGATCTGATATATGGATTTGGGAGGCCCAATAATGTTGTAGTAGTCGACATATGTGATTGAGAGATGCATCAGGATATGGTGGTCGGTTTTGGGGATGTCACCGTATATTTTTTAATGGGTTAAAGATGGTCTTACCCAGTCATATGATGTTGATATCTGGGATTCTTACTTATGAATCTATTTAATGTGTGGTGTTTGGATTTCACATTTTTTCTACATTGCATTCCCCACTACGTGAGGCAATTATATGTGAATTGATTCATGTTTCATCATTGAGGTATTGTAGGATGATTTCCCAAGAGTACCTAGTTTATGAAATGATTCTGTTTGTTAATATAAAACTCTTATCCACGGATGTCATTGCTGATGGAATGTAAATTCATAAAACATTATAATCATGATAATCCATGGAAAATTCTTGGATTATTCATAGAAGGCATGAAATTTATGCAAGTGAATAATGTAATGTAATTTGGAATAATTTTAATATTTATGGAATTAATTAAATAAATAAAATGATCAATATTAAAGATGTAATTAATGTATGTATTTATATGCTTGGTCTTTTTATAAAAAATATGGTCCTAATAGTGGTAGTCTAGAGTCTAAATGATGTTAGTTGTGGTTGATTCTAAGAATATGATATATTTATAATATGTGTGTGAGCGATATTATATCCTAGGTATTATTTGATTTTTACACGTCTATGAATTTTCTATTTGGTAATCTCACACACATTGGACACGTAAAGATTTTTTACACAACATCTGGGTGGGAGGATGGATGGATGACTACCCCATTGGGCCCCAATCTCTTTTCATTGAAGATACTTGTGCTGGTATGCATGATTGTTAGTATTCATAAATATGTGTGTAGAGGGTTTTTATGGATTGTGGTTATTTAACACACATGTATATCAAAATATAGTATCTAAAGGGTTATTATAGGTATGATGTGTGTTGTGTGTGGTGGCTTGAGGTACATACTAAATGTATGGGTTATAGTGGATTGAGGTTTAATACAAGATTTATGATACACATTATATGGTATGGGGTGGATATTAGAAACTACTTTGTTACTATATTTGGATATGTAGATTGGGTGATGTGATGATGTGATGTACTGGGTGTATATTGTGATGCCTTTCCATTGTGTCTTTGGTCTATATATCTTTTGGAACGATATGGCACAGAAAGTGAAATATTGGGGAATAGTGGAAAACCAGTGGGAAGTAAGAGAGGGGAACCCTTGATTTTTCATTATTATATTATATTATCTATTGTTTGTGATATTGTGTTATTTTTATCCATGGTGTGATTAGTAACATACTATACGTGTGTATGTGATGAGTTGGTTTCGTTTTTATTCACAATACTTTATCATGATTGATTTATCATTTTTACAAGTGTATTTGGGGTGGATCCTACTGAGTATAAAGTATTTGAAATGCCAAATATATATATACTACATTTTATGTCACTCTGTAAGGATGGATATCATTCTGGATATTGCTAGCTTATAGCTGTGCAAGAGCTGTTTGGGATTTGTGGTCACTGACATCCATACCTTTTTTCTATTGTATTTTTCCTTCAAATTGTTATAGTATTGTAAGAAATTTCATGTTTTCATTTGGAATAGAATTATATATATATATATGTGAAATGGTTTTTATTGTCATATCTTTCTAATTTCTCTATCAGTTGTGTTTTCTTAGAGCATAATTCCTCCCATATGCTTGTTTATTATACCCTGGGGCTTGTTACAAACCCAATGTGGATGAAAGGCGGGACGAAAAAATTAAACACTTCCATTACCTCTTTTACAACGTATTAGGCATACAAATTAGGGGGATGGATTCATTATAGAGTGGTATTAAAGGTTTGGGTTTATAGATAGGATGGAGTTTTTATTTTTTCACATTTGAGATTTCATGTGTTGGAAGAGAAAATGTGGAAGAGATGTTTAAATAGTGATATAAAAAGTAGATAACATCTGAGACACAGATATTTAGGGCCCCACAAATATTATACTTGTAACATTATGTTTATTAAGCTTCAAAAATTATGTGATACGGGTTGTAGGGTAGTGACCTTGGAGATGGTAATTATTCATTCATCATTAGATATCTAATTAAAAATGTTTAACTATGGGATATGATAAAAAATAACACGATAATAAATAATTGATTAATTGTTGTTAGGTTTTCCATAATTAATTTTTATTAGATCTAATAATTATATATATTTTTTATAAATGTAGCCAATTCAAAATCCTTATTTGGTTCAAAGTAAATATGTTTAGTTGGAAGTGTCAGAAGATCACTGAAGAGTTGAGGTTGATGATGATGAAACTTTTAGGGGGACACTCTGAGATTTTTAGCACCATAATTTTCAGAAATACGAGGAATAAATTTTGAATTCATTCACATGAGACTTGCTGGATGAAGTTGATACAGTAATCAGATTGATTTGTTCTTGGAAGGAAAACAGGGTTTCATTGGCTATGTTGATGCAGCATAGAGTGGTGAGGCAGTGGTGGTCCTAGTTACCTGAGTATCGAGATCAATTGGTAGTCTAATGGGAGAAGTTCTAAAACACAATTTGAGTAGTGTTTTATTCTTCATTTGTGGAGGCAGATAGTCTTTGAGATCTTCTAACCCTTTGGTTGGGTATCACTCATGTGCACGAGTTTGGGGTCCATTTTAGGACCCTTTTATAATATACTTCAGAATTTTTTCCGATGGAAAAGGATATAGTTATTTATTTTGAGGAGGATTTTTGTCTAGATATCTAGTTATGGATTACCACATTAATTATAAATACAAATCTCAATGTTATAGAGAGAGAATATATCAGAGAAAAAATGCTGATTAGAATAGTCTTGTCATGAGAGGGGGGTCATCCAGATTCTAGATGAAACGGAGATTGGGAATTAGTTTTCCAGTTTTCAAGAAAGATGAAATTTCATTTAGGAGGGGGTATGTCATATCCCTCATAATCTTTGTTCATTTGGGAATGTGGATCTTAAAAATTCTCTAACATATCAAACACAAGTTTTTCTTTAGAATGTATAGGTCATCAACAATAAGAGTGTCAGATCATTTTGAGAGCACATAATGCTCTAGGTGTTTCAATTATGGTTCCTCCATTGATATAGTTTTGGTTGAGGCATTAGCAAGAGGGTTTTTGAGATTGGGACTAGTGGAGATGAGATGGGGTAGGAATAGTAAAACCATAATATTCTTATCATCCATAATGAATAAAGAGAATTCCTTGAGGTCATATTCATTATAGTTCAATAAGTTGTGGTGTATTTCATGGTCAGCCTCATGCTCAAGTGTTTCTAGTATAAGGTGATCCACACATCATTCAATATACCATTTTCTTTTTTTCTACATAAGTTCATGATTTGTTTTCATTAGTGAATCAATAATTTTTATTGCCTACATTCATCCATGATTTCAGACTTTAAGTAGATAGGATTTAAATTCACTTGGAGTTGGCTATGCCAGTTAGAGGATGATCTAAATTGTATGGATGTTTTAGATACAATGATCTAGTGTTGGGGAAACACTAATAAGAGGAGATTTATTAATTTTATTAATAAAAACATATTACATCATCCTCATAATAGATTTTTTGTATTCATTGAAATCTATGATAGATTTCATCAAGAGGCATGATATGTTTTTTTGATGCCGATAGATTGTCAGTGGTGTTTTTTGGTGAGGAAGACCTTAACTAGGTCACAATTGTCTGCTTACCTTGTCTTATTTAATGTCCATACTAATGTTAATCGAATAAATGTTTTAGCAGTTAGTGTTTCTAAGTGTTTTAAGGGATTACACTATATTATTTCATGATGAGGTTGTATCATTACCCCCAAAATGGGTGATCATGTTTGGGATCAAGATACATTGAGGAGTTTCTTGTATATTGATGTATCTATATTTGATTTCTCCTTTTATGATGAGGGAGATATGTGTAAATCTTTATTATATGTTGCATTGAATTTTTAACCATGTGTTTCACCTTGGGTGCAATAATTTTGTTCATAATTTGGGATGATGGATTGATGTATATTTGTATCAATTATCATTGATTAAAACAAGTTATGGTGAAGAACTGCAACCATGTTCCATTGATTAATGATTTGATTGATTATAGAAATATAGAATTTTGGTTCTCAAAAATTGAATTGTGGTATGGATATCATAATATACTACTAAATGATAGAGATATTCAAAATAACACAATTTTTTGTCATCATGGGAATTACGAGTTTAATTTGATGATATTTGGGGAAAATAATTCTCCAGTTCTATTCACAGGGTTGATGAATTTAGTTTTCCAATAGTTCCTTGATAAGTTATTAGTGGTTTTCAATGATGAAATACTTTTGTACTCTTTTTTGAGGAGGATCATACAGAGAATATATGTTCAATTTTGGGAGTTCTTCTACATGTGTATCTATTCAATTTTATTTTTAAAATATGAGTTCTATGAAATTGAATTTGATTTCATCATTCATGTTGTTACCCATCATAGACTACTAATGGATTCTTTAAACATAGATGGCAATTTTTATTCAGATACCCTCAAGGCTGTGGCAGAGTTATGTAGTCTCTTTGGTTATGGACGCTATTACAGGGGGTTTGTAGCCGATGTCCCTCAGGTTTGGGCTGATTTGATATCTTTGACCTATATTCATTATTTATTATCCTGGACTGACCAGTTTTATGAATATTTTGATTATATAAATTATAATATCGCTTTTGATCTATTCCTCTATTTTCTAGTAGAGGGTGTTTAGTTTGAGATTTTTTATAACAGTTCAAATCTTTTCATATGATGTTTTCTAATCCAGCTAAGATATTTTTGTTTTAAATGTTTCATAGAAGTTACATCACCATGAGTGTAACTATACCACCCATGATCATGAGCTGGTAGTAGTTGGGTTTTATTTGAAATTTTTGTTTTATAACCTCATTGGATTTCTTTGTTGAGTTTTATTAACAATTAGAAAATGAGGAATGTCTTCTCCCAATGTGACTTAAATTTTTGTCAGCATCATTTAACATATTTCTTGTAGGATTACAACCTCAATTTTTTATATACATTAGGAAGTGAATTTTTTTTCTATTTTATTCTGTAGGAAATCAAATAGAAATTTAGTTCTTGAATTGAGAGATTCATGGAGAGTGATTAAAAAAATCATGGTGATGCATATTTATATGGAAGAGTTTTAAGGAAGAGGTTTTATTTTCCATATGAAATTGCAGTCTTATTTGGTCTATCATGTGGAAGAGTCCTAGGTGGGAATTCTGAGCTAGTGGCCTAGAGGGATCATGTTGCTTTTTGTGATGCCCGGGATTATTTTTTTGAGGATGGGCAACATTAATTGTTGTTATAGGGAAATATTTCCATTCCTTCAGGGATGTGTGAAATGGTTCACTATGAGTTCCATATCTTTCATTTGGAGGTACATTCAAACATGACAAAGATTTCCCAATATTTGGGAGGTTAGTTTAGCTGGATTGGGTTAAGGTGTGTCATTTTAGAGTTTGTTTCTCAATGGTTGGTCATCTAGAAGGTAATTTTTAACATCATTTTCAATATGGTTTTCTCCAACTATTCTATGTTATTCAATAGAAGTAGGAGAATATATAAATGTAATTAATTAATAGTTTACCTCAATATCAAGGAGGATATTACTCTATAAGTGTTATAGTAGATTTTGTAATGATATTGGAAAAATTTATGGAAATCAGAGAGTCGATATCAGAAGTGGTTTTCCTAGGGAAGTAATTGAAAAAGATTGTGTGACTCCCCTGAGTCCAATCGAAGAAATTTCTAATTGATATAATCATTTTACCTATATTGTTAGAGTGGTATCTAGAATTCCATTAGCTATATGATATTTAATAGTTATAAATTTCATCAATAGATTGATAGTCAGACAGAGGGGACCATCTGGAATCTAAAATACGTGTTGCAATATTTTCTTTCATATTTTAGAGGTTCGTGGATGTGTCATGTTCCATAGGATTATTTTAATATTAGAAATAGTATACACCATACCAATTAGTATAAAACCCTTTAATACTTTTATGGATAACCATTTCATTCTCTATTATTCTAAAATGGGGTCAGAGAGGCTACAATTATTCATCCAAAACAAGTAAAATATAATAAATTGATGGTACATGTAATTCCAGAAAGAATGAACATATTTTAGGATCATCATAAATTTTTTTCTTATCATATGATGAGACCTTTGGAATTTTATGTTTGTGATATTGTATTCTTCAATGAGACTCTTCATCATGAGAAGAAATGTTTTTGTTGTGGGAGTGATATTTCTCCTTGTTTTTTGGGACATTCAAGTTGTTTTCCCATATTGGAGTCATGGAATATCATATATAATTTCCCCCATATATGATCCAAATGCCCAATTTTATCATATTACATAGTTTCATACTTATCATCAAGAAAACACCCATATCATTGATTGTTTACAAATTGATATTTATAAGAATGTGACCTTCGACGAGCATCTAATGAAGATCTAAGAACACTGGGGGAAAGTGTTGTGTGTGTGCATGTTCTATACTCTTGGTTTTTTTATTGTATAAACATGGTTTCATGAATAAGTGTAACATCCCAAGTAAATGATTAAAAAGAAATATTTCATATTTATTAATATTTTTGAATTAAATATTATTTTTACTTTAAAGGGTTTTCTATGTTAGATATCATACCCGATACGCAACAACGAGTTTCTTTGAAATCTTACGTTGCACACTAATAATATAAAGTTATTATTTCAAATGGTAGTTAAATCCTAGCTGTTTTTTAGTGGGAATGAACAAAACTAACTAC
The DNA here is from genome assembly GCA_963277665.1 of Viscum album. Lineage (NCBI taxonomy): Eukaryota > Viridiplantae > Streptophyta > Magnoliopsida > Santalales > Viscaceae > Viscum > Viscum album. The sequence continues at coordinate 400,580,985 of OY728166.1, forward strand.
AATATGATTTTACATGTTTTTTAATTGTATTTACATTTATCCAATAAAATGTTAGAGGCTTAAAATGTGAAAGAATCTAATTTTAAGCATAATTTACATTAAAAGGTTGATTAACCACCTTTAAATGGAGAACCCTATTTAAATATATTTTTTTCACTTCAATATATTCTATTTGAACAAATAAAATTCTTCTTTATAATGGGGACATCAAAATTTACTTTGTGTAAATTTTTGGGATTTTTCTGATAAAGTTCATTTTTTAATGAATAGTGAAAATATTGTATTTTAATTCAAAAATTCCTTTTAATATAATTTATTTATATGGATAGATTATATTTTTAATTGGTTTTAATGTGTATTTATATTATAGTTTAACCATTTAATCCAATTTTGGTCAATGGAATTAATTTCACTTTGAAATTGGACATAAACAAGTGTCAATCTTTTAATAGTTATTATTTCATAAAAACAGGCTATTTGTATTAACAATGGGAAATAATTTTAAAATTAATTAATAACACTTTTATGTTTTTAATTTGGAAAAATAAACAACATTTTTGAATTCTGAATATCAAATAAATCTAAGGTTGGTGTTTTGGTATTTTTCATAAAGACATCAATTTTTGGTGAATAGTGAATCCACTTAGTAGTAGTTAAAAAACTAATTTTTTTCATTTAAATGAAATTTTACCACATATGTGAATTGAATTTCAAAAATAAATCATACATGGTTGTTATTAGTTAGTTAAATTTGGTTCAATAAGATGAAAATAATTTTTGATAAATAGTAACTTTTGACTTTTATTTACCGCGGTTAAAGGTAAATAAGGTAATTCAAGGAAAAAAGAACATTATAATAATTAAAAACTACCTTAACACATGTACTAACCTTATTGGATGAGTAATTTCCGACCATGGTAATATTTGAGTCTATTTTGGGACCCCATTGAGCCACTTATGAAATAAAATAACAGTTTAGATTAATTAATTTAATGTAAAGGGAAAAATGACAAAAACAAATATCTTTTAGTAAATTAATTTTTATATGGTGTTATATAAGTAATATTTTCTCCTATAAATATTAATTCAAAATATAATCACATTTCCTACATCTTTTTATTTTATTTATAATTTTTATACATCAAATAAATTAAATTATTTATGAAACAATAATGATGCAGTATTTACCTCATTAATAAATGATTAAAATAAATAAGATTGTAATGCTTAAAATATTATCCAAAACATGTCCAATTATGATTGGATGATTTTATTTAAAATATGAGTCATCTTATCTTAGAAGTTAATGATTTTTGGACCTTTTGAAACTGAAGATATGTTTATAATAAAACAATGTTTTCACACTTTCCTAAAGAGCCCTTCCTCTCCCTTATAAAAGGGGACCACATCAAACCATTTCCTCACAGCTCTCAAGCCTTTTGGCTCATCCAAACTCTACCCAATTAATCTCCCTACATCATTTTCTTCCTCCTAGATGCCTTACCTTAGGCAGAAGGCACTTCAATAAGTCCTTTGGTTCAATCCAAATGGAGTCACCCAAATTAAAGGTAAAAGTTTCTCTTAAATTGTTTTCTTTTATTTTACTTCTCCAACCCCTAAACTGTTTTTATTCCTTTCTTTTGTAACAATAGAAGTATCCAAAATACACTATAATTTTGTTATGAGAATTATTAGAACTAAACTTACACACACCTCAACTTAATGGATAAAGAACTTAATGTTTATGTGGGTGGAAAACTAACTCATCACGAAACAATGATTGTACGATTATCTCCTACTGCCTCCCATGGTGGCCATTATGATGGAAATGTATTTATATATGATATATATTATGTTTATATTTTCTTTATGCTTCTGTAATTTCCATTTATAGCATGCCTTTATGGTTTCCATTATGGGTAAACACGATAATCTCATAAGAGGAAGTGCGGACTACGGCCCCCTCAAAGTGATATGACATGTTAATTCCATATGTGGGACATATAATGGATAGAGATAATAATATTATATATGATATTATATATGATATTATATATGAAATTATACTTGAATTATAATATACCTATGTACAATTATGTTTTAATTCCATTAAAATAATAAATAGAAATGAAAGTAGCGTTCATGCGTACGTACGGCTTACCGTCTCCATGAACGGTGCATTTCATTTATTACCTCCAAATGTTATGTACTATTATAAATACATGTATATACTATATATATATATGATATATATGATATCTAAATAATTGATATCATTCTGGATATATTAGACTACTAACCACATGGAAAACTTGTAAATATAAGGTGTTCATTTTTTACTCATGTACCAAATATCGAAAAAATGACCATTATTAAATTTAATGATTACATAATGTTTATAACATGGTAATAAGTGATACAAATAGAATAATAAACTTGAAAAGGTTCTTAAGAAAGTATAAATTAAATTTAGTTTATTATTCAAGAGATTATTGAACGATCGAGTCAATTCCGACACGAGGTAAGGGACTTCGTCTCAATCTCTTTTCATTGAGGCATATTTAGTTTTATAAACGACATTATTTTACACAGTGTATAAACCCGTTTGAATTTTCATTTCATTGAAAGGGAATATTTTTATATGAATTGTTTTACTAAACGAAAAAAAGGAATGATTTTTTACGTATGCAATAACAACGACCTTTCCTCCGTTATGAGTTTTATTTGATCTTTTGCTTCCTTAACAAGTCGAAAAGTTTTCAAATGGAAAAAATAAATACCATATACACTTTTTTACATATTTCAGTATTGAAAATGATTTTTAGAATTGATTTATTATTTAAATATCTTGAAATGATATTTTGTTATTTCAATGTGGAAATATTATCTTTTCTTTATGCTTATGTTATGTGTTATGATCATGTTATGGTTCTTGGGAAGTATATACGTATACAGGTGGTTCCATGATAAACCTTGGGTGGGTGAGGCCAAGATAGATTTTCAATGCATTGGGTAACGTGACGGAGGTAAACCTGAATGTTTCTCCTAAGAGATTTAGGGAATATACTATGATGGGTATTCCAAAATAAATCCTGATATAGATGTGATAGCTACAATGTAAGTATGATATATATGCCACAAATTACTTTAAGGACTTATGATTTCAATGTGTTATTCATCAATACTATGTTTTCATGAGGTAAGTAAAAGAGATTATATTTTGTATTTATTAATGAACAAATGTTTTTTTTTTCATTTTTTTATAACCCTTACTGAGCTTTTTATGCTCATCCCATGTTTTTGAAATGTTTTTTACAGGACATAATGTGGGATAGGGTTAAGGATGGGATCAATGAAAATTCATGTTGTCTTAAACATTGAACTAGGCATGACTCTTATTTTCAAGATTTCTTGTTTTGAAAAAAATAGAAACTATGTAGAAGTGTCTACTTTATAATATTTTGATATGTAATAATTATGTCCTAATTCTCTAAAACTATAATCCTGAAAAGATCCTCAATGTGAATTATTCATTTAATTCAATATTATTTAAGGTTTAAGGCCGGATCCTTATAGTTGGTATTAGAGGTCGGTTTAGATAACTTTAGGAGTTAGGGTATTGTTAAATTAATATCAATAAAGTAATTTATGTTAATATTGAAATCATATAGAATTTAAATATTACCATGTTGCTTCGCCTTAGATATTTCTGTGTTCATAATGGCTTTCCGTAGATGAAACAGGGCTGCTATGTCGGGACGACATCAGGAGGATGACAACCTTCCAAATCAGCTACCTGAAATGGTCGTAATCAGAACTGAAGAGTTTGTTGCAATGATGGCACAATTGACTCAGGCTATAAATGGTGGTTGTATCCATGAAGGTGATCAGCCAGATCAACCACATAGGAACATGTTAGTAGTGGAACATTTCATGATGCAACATCCCATATCATTCAGAGGAGCATCTGATACGATGCTAGTAGAAGGGTGGATTAATGCACCAGAAATGATTTTCGATGACATGGGTTGTTTAGAACATCAAAAGGTTAGTTTTATGTTTACCATTTTTAAGGTAATGCTGATTAGTGGTGGTTGATGGTTAAAAATATCCAAGATAGTAAGGATATTGATGCTCTTGATTGGGATAAATTCATAGGTATGTTTCTTGAGAAATATTTTCCAAAGGTGGTTTATCTTATAATGTAAAAACATTTCCTGGAATTGAGGCTGGAGGATGACTCAGTGGCATCTTATGAAGAAACATTCACTCGACTAGCAAGGTATGCTCCAAATTTCGTTAGAGATTGTGATAATAAAATCAACTGTTTTTACACAGGATTAAAGGAAAAGTATCGAAGGGAATTACCTTTTCGTGAGTTCAAAAATTATGAAAACCTTTTCATTTTGTGGAGAAGTTGGAAATGGAGTTTTTCGATGATCAGGTATTCTTTGAAAAACAACAAAATAAGAGGTTGATGTGGCCGGAAAAAGGTAATAACTCTTCCAAAAAGTATGAGGCTAAGAAACTGAAGTTTTCAATTTTTGAAAATTGTGGTAAAAATCATAGTGGGGAATGTCTTTTGAATTCTCCTAAGTGATACTGATGTGTAAAATAGGAAATATGGCTCGTAATTACACTGAAAAAGATCTGTGTAATGGTAATAAAAAATCTGATTAACAGTCAGTAAAATGGTTTATGTAAAATGAAATGGGTCATTATGCAAATGAGTGTCCAAAAAATTACTCAAACGAAGGAAAATAGCAAGACTACAAGCAGAAAGGGGTGGAGAAATCCTTTTCCACTACTTTAGAAAATGTTGGCCCATCAAATGAAGTTGTATCTGGTAAACTATTGTTTTTTTCAGATTAGACCAATGTGTTGTTTGATTTAGGGTCTACACAATATTTCATTTATAATAAGTTTTCTAGTAAAATTGGGAATTTCGTTTGAAGATATGAATACAGAACTTACAGTAAAAACACCTGGAGGAAATGTTGAGACAAAAAAGAAAACATAAGAACATTCCTGTCCTTGTGTGAAGAAATAATCTACCTGCAAACCTTATTGTTTTTCCACTAGAATAGTTTGATGTTAATTTGGTTATGGATTGGATTTCTGTTTATCATGCTAATATTAACAGTAGAGCTAAAGAGGTTTATTTTCAGAATGATTTTAATTTTATATACAAGAATGAACCCTTTATTTTAATAACATATCAGGAAGCTGAGAAAAGAGTAAAATAAGGAAGTGAATGTTACTGTGCACATATTGTTGAAAATAAAATAACGTTCCAGATTAATTATGTGCTAGTGGTAAATGAGTACCATGATGTTTTTCCTGATGATTTTATGGGTATTATACCATATCGAGAAGTTGAATTTACTGTTGACTTAGTTCCTGATTCTAATCCAATTTCAAAACCCCCTTATCGAATAAATCAAATTTAACATTTAAAGTTAAAGAATAAATTGCAAGATTTATTAGATAAAGGTTTCATTTGGCCTAGAACATCACAATGGGGTGCTCATGTCTTTTTTGATAAAAAAGAAAGATGGTTTAATGAGACTCTGCATTGATTATAGAGAATTAAATAACATCACTGTTATGAATAAGTATCATTTGCCTCATATCGATGATTTGTTTAATTAGCTCCACAGAGCTCAGTAATTTATGATGATTGACTTGTGGTCGGGTTACCATCAGTTGAATGTAAAGGAAGACGACATTCTGAAGACCACGTTTCGTACTAGATTTTGCCATTAAGAATTTTTAGTTACGCCATTTGGTTTAACCAATGTACCTACTGTATTCATGGATCTTATGAATATAATTTTCCGCAAGTTCTTGGATATATTTGTGGTTGTGTTCATTGATGATATTTTTGTTTATTCTAAAAGTAAGGAGGAACATGAAATTCATTTATGGGTTTTCTTGCAATCCTTAAAAGAAATGAAACTATTTGGGAAATTCAGAAAGTATGACTTTTGGTTAAAACAAATTTCTTTCCATGGTCACATTGTTACATAAAATGGAATAATTGTTGATCCTACTAAAAAAAGTTGTTTAAGAATGGCCAAGACCCACATATATAACCGAGATTCATTGTTTTCTTGGTTTGGAAGGATATTACTGGAGGTTTGTGGAAAATTTTGCACGGTTATCTAGTCCGATGACTAAGTTTACTCAAAAAGGTGTTATGTTCTTCTCTACAAAAAAAATGTGATGATTGTTTTAAGGAATCAAAAAGAAGATTGGTGAATTCTCCAATTTTGGCACTACCATCCAGAAATGGTTTTTTTGTTATCTACAGTGATGATTCGTTAAAAGTAATGGGTTTTGTCCTAATGTAGAATATCCAGGTAATTGGTTATGCTTTAAATCAGTTGAAACCACATGAGTTAAATTACCCTACACATGATTTGGAATTAGTAGCTGTTGTTTTTGCTTTAAAATTTTGGAGGCATAATTTGTATGGAGTGAAATGTGAAATATATACTAATCACAAAAGTTTAAAGTATATATTCACTCAAAAATAATTGAATATGAGACAGAGGATATGGTTATAATTAATCATGGATTATGATTGCACGATCCATTACCATATGAGAAAATATAATAATGTGTCTAATGATTTGAGTTGAAAAAGTAATGTTTCATTAACTATGTTACATTTAGAAAAATATCCTTTGGTTTTTTTTCATAAACATTGACATAGAAGTTGTTGGGAAATGAAATTATTCTGTTTTGTTTTAGGCATCAGTGAAATCATCTCTATCAGACAGAATAAAGCAAGCACAAAATGAAGACAGTGAGTTGTAGAAAAAGGTATTATTGGTTCAGAATGGTATGTTGCATGATATTAACATTGATAATGATTTTGTTTTGAGATTTGGAAAGAAATTATGAGTGTCTTGTGATTCAGAGTTGAATAATGATTTGTTATAAGAAACTCATAGTTCCCCATTTTCAGTTCATCATGGTAGTACTGAGATGTAAAGAGATCTTTGGTATTATTACTTGAGGGGTGGAATTAAAAGAGATATTGCTGATTTTACTGTGAAGTGTTTAACTTGTCACCAGGTTAAAGAAGAGTGGTAGTTACCGAATGGGAGACTTCATCCATTAGCGGTGCTAGAGTGGAAATGGGAAAATATATCAGTGGAATTTGTTGTGGGATTACCAAATACATCTCGAGGTAATAATGAAATCTTGGTTATTATTGATTGATTGACTAAATCTACTCATTTCCTTCCAATTCGGGATATATTGTCTCTAGATTAACTTTCTCGACTGTATGTCAAAGAGATAGGAAGGTTGCATGCAGTTCCCCTCTCCATTGTATCTGATAATGATCTCAGGTTTACTTCTAACTTTTGTAAAGGCCTTCAAAAGTCATTGGGTACTGAATTAACCTACCAAATTCAAATGAAAGCAAGGTAATATGACAGACTAGATTGATAATAAATAAATATAAATTAATAAATAATTTCAATAAATTGATTGAACAATTATTAAGATGAAATGCAATAAAACAAAAATGGTCTTTTACACTGATGTAATTTTACAGTTTAGCAATAAGTGTTGATAAAAGTATTATTTATAACTCTACAACAACTGCTAATAAAGGGTAACTTATATCGGTTCTTTTTTTAGCATTGATAAAAGGAACCCTTGAACATCAATTTTCATTAGCGCTAAAAAAATTTACCCCATTCCAATGCTTTTTTTAACGCTAATAAAGGGATCCATTATTATCATTTTTTAGCATCAATAAATCTCTTGAATGAAATACAATAATTAAAAAATTGAAACAAAATTTGAGTACATTAAAAAAATTACAATTTTTTTAATTAGATAAATAATGATAAAAAATAATAAATTGAATATATTATATATCAAATATAAATACAATACAATATTATGTATTAAATATATAGAAATGTATAATAAAATAATTAAAAAAATTAAACTTAAAAATCACTAAATTTTGAAAAATATTAAATATTTTATTAATTAAATAATTATTATTATAAATTAAAAAAATTCATATACATATATATAGATTTAAAATATTAATAAATAGTATATATTAAAAATAGATATATCTAAATGATTATAATAATTACTTAATATTATTTATTTAATAGTAATCTTTTAGGCCTTACATTAAAGAAGAAATATATTTTGTTAAGAATATTATATAATCAAAAATGATTAGGAATTAAAATTATTGACTAACTACTTCAAGTAATGGACATAATTGATTGAATTTTTGTTATTCAATTTAAAAAATATCAAAAATGTGTTACATTGATTTCATATCCATATATGTAATTAATGAATTTTTATATACAACACACACACACAAATATTTACGTAGCTAATGAAATATTATACAGAAACACATTCACCTAGTATTTATGTAATTTAATCTAGTTTTATTATTCATTAAAATTTATTTATAACATGATACATTTAATATATTATATAGTTAATCAGTAAATTTCTATGATAAATTTTTAATATTATTACATGTAGGTAATAATTAATTTTTAATATTATACATTATTTATTTCAGGGGGATTTATTCATTTATATAATATATGTATGTTTATATTAACTATGTTTTAATATTTTTAATTCTTGTTCATATTTTTTCAATGTATATCAACCATTTTTAAATAATTTTATTTAAATTAATTAGACATATCAATTTTTTATATTTTTAAAGTGTACTCGTTTTTAATTATTCAATTTAACTCATTTTTACGATGAATGAATTAAAGATTTTATATTGACTAATAATGTTACATTTTTATTTTTAAATATATACAAACAAATATATTTATAAATTTATGTTTATTACATTTATATATTTATATATCTATAACTGTAAATAAATAATTAAATAATAAGTTTAGAAAAATTATATAAATATATATAGATAATTATATATATTTATAATATTATAAATAAGTTATTTTGTATAATTAAATATTTATAAAAATATAATAAATTTGTTTAAATAATTAATATATTTTGCATATTTATATATATAATAGTAGTTATGTATCTATTTATTAAATATATAACTCTATAATGATATAAATATGTAATCATAAAAATATATAAATATATAATTTTTTTATATTTATATAATTAAATTTTTAAATAAATATAAAATTATAATAATTATATTTTAAATATTTAATAATTCAAATAAATATTTCTAAAATATAAATTTATTTATTTATTTATTTATTGTATTATTATACAATTATCTAAACAAATATAATGATATATATATATAATAAGTTAATTTTAATAAATATATTCAAAATTATAAACATATTAATAAATTGGTTTAAAATATTATCTATTAAATTATAAATAAATAATTATATATTTAATTAATTAAAAAAATATAGTAAATAAATATATAAATTTATTAAAAAAATTAATTATATTTACATTTATAAATAATTTTTCATTGCTAATGTTTTATCACTAATATATATATATATATTCCTTTTATAATCATTTATATAGAGCTGATACAAATTCCTTTTATTATCTATTATTATATTAGCACTATTAAAGGGATATTTATCATTGATTTATTAGAAGTGTTGATGAAAGATTCACTGATCTATTTAATAACCCTAACTGTGACTGAATCTTTCGTGATTTCTCAAGCTATCCAAGGAACCCACCTCCCAGAGTCACCCATCAATGGTGAATCCAACCTCAAATCAAGTATTTAATGAATCAATGGGTAAAATCCTAGGCTCGAATGAATCAAGGATCGAAGAGTCCAAGGCTTGAAAGAATCCAGTCTTTCATGCACTGTATTTTAATTTCCCTTAGACAAATCAATGTGTCAATCCAAGGTCTATTAATTTGTATCCCTCTCCTAACATTTTTCCCTTATTTAGCGATATCATTATAGCTTTTATTCATTATCTATTGTAATTCATCATCCTCAATTATTTCATTCCTGGATTATCTTTACTGGTAAGCCACTTCACTTTGACTGTTTCCATTGCAAATACCCTATTTTTTCTAATCATTTCAACTCTAATTGTCTTTAACATTTTTGTGTTCAATTTTTTATGTATTATTCTTCATCTGAGAAATTTATCACATAAAATTTTTCCAACATTTTACCTTTATTGTTCATAAATTATAAAAAATATCCCATTTACTATGTGAAAATTTATTTTAGATAATTCAATGACTCATAAACCATGGTTTACTATTTTGAACCAGATGCTGTCTAGTTTTTCCCAAACTATAAACATGCATTTTCAACGTTATTGTATCAATTGGTTGGAAATTATTTTTGGACGAAACATGTTATACACATTTTACCAGCCACATTGGATATAGTGGAGGGTCCTTCACATGATTTCATCAACCATTTATTCCATCATTTGAATTATAAACATGTACGGCACATGAAAACAATTTTATCCCAAAAAATATATTTAAAAATAGGTGTTATATGTATATTTTCAAATATATATATATAGATGATTAGATGATATTAGGATTCTTATTCACCCAGATAAAGTGCATTCGTAATAAGAATCCTCCATGGAATATTGTTGGGAATGATCATTATTTTTTACTTTATCATTTTTTACAAATTGCATGGATTCCAGATTATCAGTTTTTCTTAAAATATTAAGTCATTTCATATATAGAATTATTTTTTCATTCTATATTTTTTTACATAAAATGATATTCATATCTTTATAATTTTATATTCATGAATTTATCTATTTTGTTTTAGTATATTTTCAATCAATTTAATCATTAAGGGATTACACTATATTATTTCATGAGGAGGTTGTATCATTACCCCCAAAATGGGAGATCATGTTTGGGATCAAGCTACATTGAGGAGTTTCTTGTATATTTATGTATCTATATATGATTTCTCCTTCTATGATGAGGGAGATATGTGTAAATCTTTATTATATGTTTTAGTGAGTTTTTAACCATGTGTGTCACCTTGGGTGCACTAATTTTGTTCATAATTTGGGTTGATGGAAGTATGTAGATTTGTATCAATTAAAATTGATTAAAACAAGTTATGGTGAAGAACTGAAACCATGTCCCATTGATTAATGATTTGATTTATTAGCGAAATATAGAATGTTGGTTCTCAACAATTGACTTGTGGTATGGATATGATAATATACTGCTAAATGATAGAGATATTCAAAATAACACAATTTTTTGTCATCATGGGAATTATGAGTTCAATTTGATGATATTCGGGGTAAATAATGCTCCAGTTCTATTCACAGGGTTGATAAATTTAGTTTTCCAAGAGTTCCTTGATAAGTTATTGGTGGTTTTCAGTGATGAAATACATTTGTACTCTTTTTTGAGGAGGATCATACAGAGCATATATGTTCCATTTTGGGAGTTCTTCTACATGTGTATATATTCAATTTTATTTTTAAAATATGAGTTCTAGGAACATGAATTTGATTTCATCATTCATATTGTTACCCATCATAGAGTAGTAATGGATTATTTAAACATAAATGGAGATTTTTATTCAGATACCCTCAAGACTGTGGCAGAGTTATGGAGTCTCTTTGGTCATGGAGGATATTACAGGGGGTTTGTAGCTGATGTCCCTCAGGTTTGGGCTGATTTGATATATTTAACCTATATTCATTATTTATTATCCTGACTTCCAGTTTTATGAATATTTTGATTATATAAATTATTATATCGCTTGTGATCTATTCCTCTGTTTTCTAGTAGAGGGTGTTTAGTTTGAGATTTTTTATAACAGTTCACATCATTTCATATGATGTTTTCTAATCCAGCTAAGATATTTTTGTTTTCATTATTTCATAGAAGTTACATCACCATGAGTGTAATTTTTCCACCCATGATCATGAGCTGGTAGTAGTTGGGTTTTATTTGAAACTTTTGTTTTATAACCTCGTTGGATTTCTTTGTTGAGTTTTACTAACAATTAGAAAATGAGGTATGTCTTCTCCCAATGTGACTTGAATTTGTGTAAGCATCATTTAACAAATTTCTTGTAGGATTACAACCTCAATTTTTTATATACATTAGGAAAAGAATTTTTTTTGTCTATTTTGTTTTGCAGGAAATCAAATAGAAATTTCATTCTTGAATTGATAGATTCATAGAGAGTGATTAAAAAGTCATGGTGATGCATATTTATATGGAAGAGTTTTAAGGAAAAGGTTTTAATGTCCATATGATATTGCAGTCTTATTTGGTCTATCATGTGGAAGAGTCCCAGGTGGGCATTCTGAGCTTGTGTCCTAGAGGGATCATGTTGCTTTTTGTGATGCCGTGGATTATTTTTTTGAGGATGGGAAACATTGATTGTTGTTATTGGGAAATATTTCCATTCTTTCAAGTATGTTTGAAATGGTTCTCTATGATTTCCATAGCTTTCCCTTGGTGGTACATTGCAACATGACAAAGATTTACCGATATTTGAGAGGTTAGTTTAGCTGGATTTGTTAAGGTGTGTCGTTTCAGAGTTTGTTTCTCAATGGTTGGTCATCTAGAAGGCAATGTTTAACATCATTTTCCCTATGGTTTTCTCCAACTATTCTATGTTTCTCAATAGAATTAAGAGAACATATAAAAGGAGTTAATTAATAGTTTACCTCAATATCAAAGAGGATATTACTCTATAAGGGTTATAGTATATTTTTTAATGAAATTGGAAAAATTTATGGAAATCAGAGAGTCGATATCAGAAGTGGTTTTCCTAGGGAAGTAATTGAAAAAGGTTGTGTGACTCCCCTGAGTCCAATGGAAGAAATTTATAATTGATATAATAATTTTACCTCTATTGTTAGAGTTGTATCTATAATTCCATTAGCTATATGTTATTTAATAGTTATAAATTTCATCCCTAGATGGATATCCAGACAGAGTGGACTATCTGGACTCTAAAATACGTGTTGTAATATTGTCTTTCATATTTTAGAGGTTCGCGGATGTGTCACCTTCACTTGGATTATTTTAATAATAAAAATAGTATACACTCCACCAATTAGTATAAAAACCTTTAATACTTTTGTGTATAACCATTTAGTTCTCCATTGTTCCGAAATTGGGTCATAGTGGCTACAATTCTTCATCCAAAACTAGTAAAATATAATAAATTGATGGTACATGTAATTCCAGAAAGAATGAACATAGTGTAGGATCATTATAAATTTCTTTCTTATCATATGTGGAGACCTTTGCAATTTTATGTTTGTGATATTTTATTCTTCAATGTGACTCTTCATCATGAGAAGAAATGTTTTTGTTGTAGGAGTGATATTTCTTCTTGTTTTTTGGGACATTCAAGTTGTTTTCCCAAATTGGAGTCATGGGATATCATATATAATTTTCCCCATATATGATCCAGATGCCCAATTTTATCATATTACATAGTTTCATCGTTATCATCAAGAAAACACCCATATCATTGATTGGGTACAAATCGATATTTAAAAGAATGTGACCTTCGACGAGCATCTAATGAAGATCTATGAACATTGGGGGAAAGTGTTGTGTGTGTGGATGTTCTATACTCTTTGTTTTTGTGTTGTAGAAACATGGTGTCATGAATAAGTGTAACATCCCAAGTAAATGATTAAAAATACATATTTCATATTTATTAATATTTTTGAATTAAATATTATTTTTACTTTAAAGGGTTTTCTATGTTAGATATCATACATGATACGCAAAACGAGTTTCTTTGAAATCTTACATTTCACACTAATAATATAATGTTATTATTTTAAATGGTAGTTAAATCCTAGATGTTTTTTAGTAGGAATGAACAAAACTAACTAAAATATGATTTTAAATGTTTTTTAAATGTATTTACATTTATCCAATAAAATGTTAGAGGCTTAAAGTGTGAAAGAATCCAATTTTAAGAATAATTTATATTAAAAGGTTGATTGACCGCCTTTTAATGGATAACCCTATTTAAATATAGTTTTTGTCACTTTAATATATTCTATTTTACCAAATAAAATTCTTCTTTAGAATGAGGACATCAAAATTAACTTTGTGTAAATTTTTGGGATTTTTCCGATAAAGTTCATTTTTTTAATGAATAGTGATGATATTGTATTTTAATTCAAAAATGCCTTTTAATATAATTTATTTATATGGTTAGATTATATTTTTAATTGGTTTTAAATTGTATTTGGATTATATTTTTACCATTTAATCCAATTTTGGTCAATGGAATTAATTTCACTTTGAAATTGGACATAAACAAGTGTCAATGTTTTGATAGTTATTATTTCATAAAAACACGCTATTTGTTTTAGAAACTGGAATTAAATATTAAATTAATTAATGATACTTTAATGTTCGTAATTTAGAAAAATAAACATCATTTTTGGATTCTGAATATCAAATAAATATAAGGTTGAAGTTTTGGTATTTTTCTGAAAAACATCAATTTTTGGTAAATAGTGAAACCACTTTGTAGTAGTTAAAAAAAGAATTTTTTATTTAAATGAAATTTTACCACATCTATGAATTGAATTTCGAAAATCCAACATACATGGTTGTTATTAGTTAGTAAAATTTGGTTCAATAATATGAAAATAATTTTTGATAAATAGTAACTTTTGACTTTTATTTACCGAGGTTAAAGGTAAATAAGGTAATTCAAGGAAAAAAGAACATTATAATAATTAAAAACTACCTTAACACATGTACTAACCTTATTGGATGAGTAATTTCCGACCATGGTAATATTTGAGTCTATTTTGGGACCCCATTGAGCCACTTATGAAATAAAATAACAGTTTAGATTAATTAATTTAATGTAGAGGAAAAAATGACAAAAACAAATATCTTTTAGTAAATTAATTTTTATATGGTGTTATATAAGTAATATTTTCTCCTATAAATATTAATTCGAAATATAATCACATTTCCTACATCTTGTTATTTTATTTATAATTTTTATACATCAAATAAATTAAATTATTTATGAAACAATAATGATACAGTATTTACCTCATTAATAAATGATTAAAATAAATAAGATTATAATGATTAAAATATTATGCAAAACATGTACAATTATGATTGGATTATTTTATTTCTAATATGAGTTATATGGTCTTAGACTTTAATGATTTTTGGACCTTTTGAAACTTAAGATATGTCTATAATAAAACAATGTTTTGACACTTTCCTAAAGAGCCCTTCCTCTCCCTTATAAAAGGGGACCACATCAAACCATTTCCTCACACCTCTCAAGCCTATTGGATCATCCAAAATCTGTCCAATTAATCTCCCTACATCGTTTTATTCCTCATAGATGCCTTACCTTAGGCATAAGGCACTTCAATAAGTCCTTTGGTTCAATCCAAATGGAGTTACCCAAATTAAAGGTAAAACTTTCTCTTAAATTGTTTTCTTTTATTTTACTTCTCCAACCCCTAAACTATTTTTATTCCTTTATTTTGTAACAATATAAGTATCCAAAATACAATATCATGTTTTTATGAGAATTATTCGAACTACACTTACACACACCTCCACTTAATGGATGAATAACTTAATGTTTCTGTGGATGGAAAACTAAAGCATCACGAAACAATGATTGTACAATTATCTCCTACCTCCTCTCATGGTGGTCATTATGATGGAACGGTATTTATATATGATATATATTTTCTTTATATTTTCTTTATGATTTTGTAATTTCCATTTATATCATGCCTTTAGGTTTTCCATTATGGGTAAATGTGATAATCTCATTAGAGGAAGTGCGGACTACAACCCCCTCAAAGTGATATGACATGTTAATTCCATATGTGGGATGTATAAAGGATGGATCTAATAATATTATATATGGTATTTTATATGAAATTATACTATAATTATAATATACCTATGTACAATTATGTTTTAATTCCATTAAAATAAGAAATAGAAATGAAATTAGCATTCATGAGTACGTACGTCTTACCGTCCCCATGAACGGTGCATTTCATTTCTTACCTCCAAATGTTATGTACTATTATAAATACATGTATATAATATATATATATATGATATATATGATATATAAATAATTAATATCATTCTGGATATAGTAGACTATTAACCACATGGAAAACTTGTAAATATAAGGTGTTCATTTGTTACTCATGTACCAAATATCGAAAAAATGACCATTATTAAATTGAAAGATTACATAATGTTCATAACATGGTAATAAGTGATAAAAATGGAATAATAAGCTTGAAAAAGGTTCTTAAGAAACTATAAATTAAATTTAGTTTATTATTCAAGAGATTAATGAATGATTGAATCAAGTCGGACACGAGGTAAGGGACTTCGTCTCAATCTCTTTTCATTGAGGAATATTTAGTTGTATACACGAAATTATTTTACACGGTGTATAAACCCATTTGACTTTTCATATCATTCAAAGGGAATCTTTTTATATGAATTTTTTTACTAAACGAAAAAAAGGAATGATTTTTTACGTATGCAGTGACAACGACCATTCCTCCGCTGTGAGTATTAATTGATCGTTTTCTTCCTTAACAAGTCGAAAATATTTTAAATGGAAAAAATAAAAACCATATACAATTTTTTACATATTTCAGTATTGAAAATGATTTTGAGAATGGATTTATTATTTCAATATCTTGAAATTTTATTTTGTTATTGCAATGTGGAAATATTATCTTTCCTTTATGCTTATGTTATGTGTTATGATCATGTTATGGTTCCTGGGAACTATATACGTATACGGGTGGTTCCATGATAAACCTAGGGTGGGTGATGCCAAGGTAGATCTTCAATACATTGGGTAATGTGACGGAGGTAAACCTGAATGTTTCTCCTAAGAGATTTAGGGAATATACTTTGATGGGTATTCCAAAATAAATCCAGATATAGATGTGATAGCTACAATGTAAGTATGATATATATGCCACAAGTTACCTTTAGGATTTATGATTTATATGTGTTATTCATAAATCCTATGTTTTCATGAGGTAAGTAAAAGAGATTATATTTTGTATGTATTAATGAACAAATGTTTTGTTTCATTGTTTTATAACCCTTACTGAGCTTTTTATGCTCATCCCATGTTTTTGAGATGTTTTTAACATGACATAATGTGGAATAGGGTTAAGGATGGGATCGAGGAAAATTCATGCTGTCTTAAACGTGGAACTAGACATGACTCTTTTTTTTCAAGATTTCCTGTTTTGAAAAAAAATGGAAACTGTGTACAAGTGTCTACTTTTTAATATTTTGATATGTAATAGTTATTTCCTAATTCTCCAAAACTCTAAAGCTGAAAAGATCCTCAATGTGAATTATTCATTTAATTCAATATTATCTAAGGTTTAAGGTCGGGTCCTTATAGTTGGTATTAGAGGTTGGTTTAGATAACTTTAGGAGTTAGGGTATTGTTAAATTAATATCAATAAAGTAATTTATGTTAATATTGAAGTCATATATCATTTATAGATTACCATGTTGCTTCGCCTAAGATATTTCTGTGTTCATAATGGCTTTCCATAGATGAAACAGGGAAGCAATGTTGGGACGACATCAGGAGGATGACAACCTTCCAAATCAGCTACCTGAAATGGTCGGAATCGGAACTGAACAGTTTGTTGCAATGATGGCACAATTGACTCAGGATATAAATGGTGGTTGTATCCATGAACATGATCAGCCAGATCAACCACATAGGAATATGATAGTAGTGGAACATTTCATGATTCAGCATCCCACATCATTTAGAGGAGCATCTGATACGATGCTAGTAGAAAGGTGGATTAATGCACCAGAAATGATTTTCGATGACATGGGTTGTTCATAACATCAAAAGGTTAGTCTTAATATTTACCATTTTTAAGGTAAAGCTGATCAGTGGTGGTTGATGGTTAAAAATATCCAAGATAGTAAGGAGATTGATGCTCTTAATTGGGATGAATTCATAGGTATGTTTCTTGAGAAATATTTTCTAAAGGTGGTTTATCTTAGAATGGAAAAACAATTCCTGGAATTGAGGATGGAGGATGACTCCGTGGCATATTATAAAAAAAATTCACTCGACTAGCAAGGTATGCTCCAAATTTCATAAGAGATCTTGATAGTAAAATCAACCGTTTTTACACAGGATTAAAGGAAAAGTATCGAAGGGCATTATCTTTTCTTGAGTTCAAAAATTATGAAAACCTTTTCATTTTGTGGAGAAGTTGGAAATGGAGTTTTCCAATGATCAGGTATTCTTTGAAAAACAACAGAATAAGAGGTTTATGTGGCCGGAAAAAGGGAATAACTCTTCCAATAAGTATGAGGCTAAGAAACTGATGTATTCAATTTGTCAAAATTGTGGTAAAAATCATACTGGGGAATGTCTTTTGAATTCTCTTAAGTGCTACTGATTTGGTAAAATGGGACATATGGCTTGTAATTGCACTGAAAAAGATCAGTGTAATGGTAATAAAAAATCTGATTTACAGTGAGTAAAATGTTTTAAGTAAAATGAAATGGGTCATTATGAAAATGAGTGTCCAAAAAATAACTCAAACGAAGTAAAATAGCTAGACTACAAGCAGAAAGGGGTGGAAAAATTCTTTTCCACTACTTTAGAAAATGTTGGGCCATCAAATGAAGTTGTATTCGGTACACTGTTTATTTGTTCAGATTATGCCAATGTGTTGTTTGATTTAGGGTCTACACACTATTTCATTTCTGAGAAGTTTTATAGTAAATTGGGAATTACATCTCAAGATATGAATACAGAAATTACAGTAAAAACACCTGGAGGAAATGATGAGACAAAAATAAAACATAAGAAAATTCATGTCCTTGTGTGTAGAAAGAATATACCTGCAAACCTTATTGTTTATCCTCTAGAAGAGTTTGATGTTATTTTGGTTAGGGATTGGACTTCTATTTGTCATGCTATGATTAACTGCAGAGCTAAATAGGTTTATTTTTAGAATGATTTTAATTTTGTATACAAGAATGAACCCTTTCTTTTTATAACATATCAGGAAGCTGAGAATCGAGTAAAAGATGGAAATGAATGTTACTGTGCACATATTGTTGAAAATTATAGAACGTTCCAAATTAATGATGTGCTAGTGGTAAATGAGTACCTTGATGTTTTTCCTAATGATTTGACTGGTATTATTGTAGATACCCGAAGCTTATCGTACATGGACATTACATTACTTTTGCGGAATACTTAGTACATAACAAAAACACACACACAAGGATCGTAATAGTTTAGTGTCTTTGGAAACTCGGAACGTAATCTTCTAATCGTGGTGAAAGATCTTCAATATCTCCCATAAATATCTTCCCATTTTTTTTACCTATAAACCTTTCTTTATATCCTGGGGAAAAGAAAACATAAAAGGGTGAGCTCAAATGCTCAGTAAGGATAAACAAAAGAAATATCAATCACATCATATACAAAAGAACATAGCTTTTTTGGAAATCTTAACCTGCAAAAGAGCTCATAATATCATAACATGGGATAAATCATAGAAGTGAAAATGAAACCCTTACTTAAAACATTACTCATTGTGGCATACACACATAATCATAGAGAATCATTTCTTGTTAGTCAAGACTCATTGCCAAGACTATCTTAGTGGACAAAGTCCCTTTCTGAATCGAGTAATCCTCGTTTCAGTCCTGTTTCACTGAACCGGTATAACCTACCATTCCAGCCATGTCTATCTCATGAGATATAAAATCTTTACCCAATGCATTGGAGGGAGATATAGGTCCCACCCATCTCATAATGATACCATTCTTATGTGTGCCACAAAATCATAAATCATACATCATTTCATAACCCATGTAATAAAACAAATGGGATTCTTAAACAACATGACATCATAAAACCATTCATATAAGATAAAGGAATTCATAAACATAATTCCATCACAACATAGTCAAATCAATGTAAAAATATGGATAGAAACAGAACCCTTTATTATCTTAGATGGAAAATAATTTTGATAAAACACTTGAAATGAATTCTTGAGGAAAATATCCTTTCTTCTTCAAAATCAATTTCTTTTCACAAAACATCATGAAATTTTAAAAGAAAGAGATTTTATTAAAAATAGTCATGAAATCTTTTGTAGGAAGCTTCATTAAAATAAGGCTTTATAAAACCGTAAAAATCCGTTCGTGCCGTTTAAGTTTAAAAAACATTCTTCGTACTTTTGTCGGAAAAGTCAAAAAGTACCTCGTACGGAAAAACGACAAAAGATTCCTTTCATATTCTTTACTAAAAACTCACCTAAGGGTAAAATTGGATTTAAACAATTGTAGGTTGTTGTAAATAACATTACATATTGAGGAAACATGGATGTGGATGATAAAATACACCCCAGTAAATTTCAAAGTACAAACAATCTCGGATAAAAATGAGATTGTGATATTTCCCTTACCTTAGGTCCGACTTGCTTTGTAAGTGTCCGAACCTCCTGTATAATGATTTAAATCATGTTATTGACTTATTAAAGAATCATATTCATTGTTATGATATCATATATGGTTCACTTATGACATTATATTACCCGTTCTTTTGTAAATTCCATGTTAAAGAAGCGTTTTGGGTAAAATCGTTTCATTTATCGTAGGTGTTTTGACTTGTTGTTCTTGACATCATTATTACTTATATCATGATTTACTTACTTCCAGAATATAAAATATGATTTATATATCATATATATTCAGTATATATATATATATATAATAGGTAGATAAATAAAATGAAAAACACCGTTCATGGAGACGGTAGTCCGTACGTACGCATGAACGCTGTTTTCCTTTCCTTATTGTCTTGAAATGGAAGTAAGTAGATGACATACATATGTATATATATACATAAATCCAGTAGCTTTATAATGTCATATATTTCATTATTATTTCTTATATATACATTATAATCATTCTTAAATGGTTAACATGGAGAATGAATCTCATCGCGTCGTGGAGACGGTATTCCGTACGTACGCACGAGCGATGATATCATTTCTATAAATATTGAATTGAATTGGAGTGGATTATACAATATATCAGAATAAATATGATGTTGTAATAACTATGTATAGTTATTCTTTACACCATTATACCCATCCATGTAAGGTGGTGGTGGAAAATAGATTACACCACGGCGTGGAGACGGTATTCCGTACGTACGCACGCGCGGTGATTTCTTTTTCCGTTGGATGGATAGATGGTGAAATAGGGTTGTTTCATACTTATAATAACATATCAGTATATGAGTGATACTGATGTTATTACTTCATAATGAAACAACCTAAGAAGAAGAAGTGGAAGAAGAAATAAAGATGAAAGAATTTGTAACGGTAATTACCTCTTCTTTGAAGTGCCTCTTTGAGACCTCTTCTTAGGGCACTAGAATTGGTCTTTGAGGAAGACCAGAACCTCTAGGATGTTGCTAGGGAAGTGGAGAAGGGATTTTGGCAGGGGTTGGCCGAGCTTGAGTGCTCAAATTGGTGTGAGGGGGGGGGGAGGAGGTGTCCTTTTATAAGGGAGGAGAGGGGCACCTTAGGAATTCTTAAAAATATTAATTTATAATAAATCTAACCCCACTTAAAAACCTCCAAAAATGACTCATATTCGAAGCTTAGATGAGATATAGTTGTAATCTCATCATCCAATCAAATTTAGACATGTTTGGATCTTATTTTAAACCTTATCAATTAGATTTAACTCTAAGTTAAATAATTTGACTTTTACCGTGTCTTTTTGTTTTCTTTCACTATATGGTTAATACACTTACTATAACATGCCAAACGAACCCCAAATTGTTTATTATTAATATATATATCCTTATCTAAGTCATTTTTCCGAACCTTAGATTTTTAAGAATAAAATAACAATTAATAAAATAATATTTGTTTTAAAAACTATTTTGTGTCAATTTTGACACTATTTGATATATGATTTTTGTGAAAGTCATAACAGAATTAAATGTTCAAACCAAGTTGATTAAACCAACATTAATATATCATAGTAACCTATAAAATTAGTGGAATTCATAAAAATTCTCAAATTACATTTATTTTGGTGTTTATATTATCAATTATGTCAATATTTCATTAATAAGATAATTACTGCATCATTTTTGTGTCATAAATAAATTATATTATTTGATGTCTAAAAATTAAAAATAAAATACCATCATGTAGGAAATCTTTTTAGCTTTATAATGAATATTTACAATCGAATTTATCTTATGTATAACCCCATATTAAAAATGATTTACTTATTAAACTTTGATTTTAACTATTTTAACCCTTCTTTAAATAAATTAATAATAAATGTCCTAATCTAATCCAAGTGGGCCTAAATTGTCATATTTTATTCCTAAGTTTGTTTTTGGTCGAATTAAACTTTTCCAATAGAATTAGGACATGTGTTAGGGTAATATTAATATCATATTTACCCTTAGTTACCCTATTTACTATTTACCGTGGTAAAAAAAAGTAAAAAGTTACTATTCACCAAAAAATTATTTTCATCTCATTGAATCACATTTTAGTCCTTGATATTAACCGTGTCTCTCGGATTTTCGAAATTTCATTCACAGAAGCGGTAAAATTAAGTTTTATGCAAAATTCAGTTTTTAACCTACCACTTAGTAGTTTCACTATTCATCAAAAATTGATGTTTTTCAGAACAATGCCAAAATTTCATCCCAAGCTATATTTCATATTCCGAATTCAAAAATGAAGTCTATTTTACCAAATTCATAACATAAAAGTTGCATTAATTAATTTTATAATTAAATCCCGCTGTTAAAACAAATAGCGTGTTTTTAAGAAACAATATCTATCAAAAGATTGACACTTGTTTATGTCTAGTTTAAATGTGAAATTACATCCAATGACCAACATTGTATTAAATTGTAAAAATATATTCTAAATATACTTTAAAACTACTCAAATTAATAATTTATCACTATTAATTATTTCGATTAAAAAAGTTGTTTTTTAATTATAATTTAGTAATTTTCACTATTCATCAGAATATGAAAGTTATCCGAAATGTACCAAAATTTCACCTTAGGCTAAATTCGATACTCCGAATCCAAAAATGAAGTTCATTTTGAAAAATAAGATTTACAGAGTTTTAAAAAGTGGTTATTACTATTCATAACGGCTAGTTTTAATAATATTTTAATAGCATATCGTTGTTTAGTGAAACTTGGTGTTGCGTACAACACACGCTATCGAGGAAGGTCGCGATTGCGTGTAATGCAAGGCAAGTCAAGGATGTGTGTTGTGCAAGCTCCTTTTGGTGTAGCGTACAACACAAGACATTAGTAAAATAAAAAGAATATTTTTTCATAAAATCTCGGGCTGTTACATTCTACCCCCCTTAAAATGAATTTCGCCCTCGAAATTCGTCGGGGTTATAAATGGTTTACTATTCGAAAGTTTCTTTAATAGAAACCCACATCGTAAAAGGGAATACCAAAACTTGGCTTTAAAAACTAAAGTATGAAATGTAACGATTACCCAAATAAACTAATCACTGGGTTTCCACATAGGTGAAAATATGGATATGGAAGAGAAATCTAACCATCATGTTCTGATGGAGAGTGGTAGAGAACATGGCTATGGAAAAGCCAGTAATCACAAATCCATAGATTTGTGATGATATAAGGTACCATCTGAATCATCAGGTATAAGATCACTAGGACAACATTTTTGGTTTTCAAGATCATTTCCCTAAAGTTGAAAATTTGAATTAGAATAAATACTTACTTTATTTTGATACAATATCACTGTTGTTCGTGCCTTGAACAATTTCCACTTCATCTCTTAAATAAATGAAGTTGAATTTGTTATTCGTGATGTGTTAGCAGATCATGTGATAGAATGACGGGTCATTCCATTTGTCTCAAACAAAAGGTAAGCATAAGTCATTCTATAGTGAGATTAATCATATATAGTTCCTAAAATGGACTTATACTTCATATATCATACTGCTTAATATAATAAAACTAGTTTCTACTAAACAGGGACTTCCTGTAGGTCAGTGGTAGGCGATAAAGGCCAGTCGCACTTTGGTTGTGGGTTCGATTGCTACAGCCTTGTCCGAAGCGATGGGATGTCGCCCGTCCTGCAGGTTGTCCCTTTTTCTAAAACTACGTTACTATAACATCCCATCAATAATATCGAAAATCTTCTATCCTTAAACAATACTAACTTATGTCCAACATAATCCAGTCTAATCTTTAGGCTTATAATACTGCAGTCCACTCTCATAATATAGTGACATCGATTACCAGAGATTTAATACTGTCGTTGATCCCCACATATCATAAGATATGTCTTGTTGGTCATATTCCAAACATTCAAAGTCCTTAATCTTGTACTCTCTTGAATACCCATTGATCCATAGTGAAAACTTGAATGCAGTTAAAAGTTAACACTTTCCATATACAAAAATCCTCAAAATTCAATATACTCAAACCATGATATCACTTAGTCCTTATATCAATCATGTGCTCATGAATACTATCAAACATTTAATTTTCTCCTTATCCCTTTATTATGCGCATATCATCTAAATTCCAAAAATATCTGAATAACCTTTCATGGATACTAGTAACATTAATCATACACTTTCAAAACACAAGGAAAGACAACAGTGTAACAATCCATAGATGTCTCTTTATTCCAAAATTACACATGATAAACATGTAATCATTCCACTACATTCTCAAACCATTGACCGAGATTCAAAAATTCTTTCATCTCACATATCATTTGTAGTCTCTTCATCATCATCCACATAAATACTACCCATATGACCATACCGATTCTCTTCATGAGTCTTTCCCTTAGGGAATTTGTTTGCATAATGCCCATACATTCCACATTTAAAACACTTAACCATTTTTGATGTCGTAGCAATACCATTATCCTCATCCATGGTGTTAACTGACCCTTTTCCTTTGCACTTACTTGCTTTGTGTCCTTCTTTTCCACACCCAAAGCATCTTCCAGTTCCCTTGAAACATTCTCCTTGATGCCTCTTCCCACATGAATTACATAGGGGAAATTGAACTTTCTTTCCTCTATGATCATCATGAAACTCCATCTTTCTCTTATTAGCCGAGTCAGGAAACTTACCAAATTTTACTTTATTGATCATATTATGAGATTGCTGATTCGGCATAATAATTATGTTTGGACTTCCAAATCCCATTTCATTATGAAGAATATCATTCCATTGTCCATCATATCCTCCATTATCGTGAATCATCTTGTTTCCAGTCATTCTCTAAAACCCAAAAAGAATAGTGTGAGAGGCAAAAATCATGCTAGGGAAAACAACATAATAAAGGGGGAGTACCTTCAATATCTAACATCTTAGGTTTAATTCTATGATCGTTAGCGTAGTTCTAGTACTATAACCTATACGTATACTTAACCTTAGGGACATCCCTAGACATACCTTAGAAATATCTCTAGGGATCTCACTAAAGTTCTCGCATCCTAGTTTCCAAAGGTTGACTAAACCTTTCCTCTGATACCAACTGTAGAGACCCGAAGCTTATCGTACATGGACATTACATTACTTTTGCGGAATACTTAGTACATAACAAAAACACACACACAAGGATCGTAATAGTTTAGTGTCTTTGGAAACTCGGAACGTAATCTTCTAATCGTGGTGAAAGATCTTCAATATCTCCCATAAAGATCTTCCCATTTTTTTTACCTATAAACCTTTCTTTATATCCTGGGGAAAAGAAAACATAAAAGGGTGAGCTCAAATGCTCAGTAAGGGTAAACAAAAGAAATATCAATCACATCATATACAAAAGAACATAGCTTTTTTGGAAATCTTAACCTGCAAAAGAGCTCATAATATCATAACATGGGATAAATCATAGAAGTGAAAATGAAACCCTTACTTAAAACATTACTCATTGTGGCATACACACATAATCATAGAGAATCATTTCTTGTTAGTCAAGACTCATTGCCAAGACTATCTTAGTGGACAAAGTCCCTTTCTGAATCGAGTAATCCTCGTTTCAGTCCTGTTTCACTGAACCGGTATAACCTACCATTCCAGCCATGTCTATCTCATGAGATATAAAATCTTTACCCAATGCATTGGAGGGAGATATAGGTCCCACCCATCTCATAATGATACCATTCTTATGTGTGCCACAAAATCATAAATCATACATCATTTCATAACCCATGTAATAAAACAAATGGGATTCTTAAACAACATGACATCATAAAACCATTCATATAAGATAAAGGAATTCATAAACATAATTCCATCACAACATAGTCAAATCAATGTAAAAATATGGATAGAAACAGAACCCTTTATTATCTTAGATGGAAAATAATTTTGATAAAACACTTGAAATGAATTCTTGAGGAAAATATCCTTTCTTCTTCAAAATCAATTTCTTTTCACAAAACATCATGAAATTTTAAAAGAAAGAGATTTTATTAAAAATAGTCATGAAATCTTTTGTAGGAAGCTTCATGAAAATAAGGCTTTATAAAACCGTAAAAATCCGTTCGTGCCGTTTAAGTTTAAAAAACATTCTTCGTACTTTTGTCGGAAAAGTCAAAAAGTACCTCGTACGGAAAAACAACAAAAGATTCCTTTCATATTCTTTAC
The DNA here is from genome assembly GCA_963277665.1 of Viscum album. Lineage (NCBI taxonomy): Eukaryota > Viridiplantae > Streptophyta > Magnoliopsida > Santalales > Viscaceae > Viscum > Viscum album. The sequence goes on from OY728166.1 coordinate 400,607,724, forward strand.
TAAAAACTCACCTAAGGGTAAAATTGGATTTAAACAATTGTAGGTTGTTGTAAATAACATTACATATTGAGGAAACATGGATGTGGATGATAAAATACACCCCAGTAAATTTCAATGTACAAACAATCTCGGATAAAAATGAGATTGTGATATTTCCCTTACCTTAGGTCCGACTTGCTTTGTAAGTGTCCGAACCTCCTGTATAATGATTTAAATCATGTTATTGACTTATTAAAGAATCATATTCATTGTTATGATATCATATATGGTTCACTTATGACATTATATTACCCGTTCTTTTGTAAATTCCATGTTAAAGAAGCGTTTTGGGTAAAATCGTTTCATTTATCGTAGGTGTTTTGACTTGTTGTTCTTGACATCATTATTACTTATATCATGATTTACTTACTTCCAGAATATAAAATATGATTTATATATCATATATATTCAGTATATATATATATATAATAGGTAGATAAATAAAATGAAAAACACCGTTCATGGAGACGGTAGTCCGTACGTACGCATGAACGATGTTTTCCTTTCCTTATTGTCTTGAAATGGAAGTAAGTAGATGACATACATATGTATATATATACATAAATCCAGTAGCTTTATAATGTCATATATTTCATTATTATTTCTTATATATACATTATAATCATTCTTAAATGGTTAACATGGAGAATGAATCTCATCGCGTCGTGGAGACGGTATTCCGTACGTACGCACGAGCGATGATATCATTTCTATAAATATTGAATTGAATTGGAGTGGATTATACAATATATCAGAATCAATATGATGTTGTAATAACTATGTATAGTTATTCTTTACACCATTATACCCATCCATGTAAGGTGGTGGTGGAAAATAGATTACACCACGGCGTGGAGACGGTATTCCGTACGTACGCACGCGCGGTGATTTCTTTTTCCGTTGGATGGATAGATGGTGAAATAGGGTTGTTTCATACTTATAATAACATATCAGTATATGAGTGATACTGATGTTATTACTTCATAATGAAACAACCTAAGAAGAAGAAGTGGAAGAAGAAATAAAGATGAAAGAATTGGTAACGGTAATTACCTCTTCTTTGAAGTGCCTCTTTGAGACCTCTTCTTAGGGCACTAGAATTGGTCTTTGAGGAAGACCAGAACCTCTAGGATGTTTCTAGGGAAGTGTAGAAGGGATTTTGGCAGGGGTTGGCCGAGCTTGAGTGCTCAAATTGGTGTGAGGAGGGGGGGGAGGAGGTGTCCTTTTATAAGGGAGGAGAGGGGCACCTTAGGAATTCTTAAAAATATTAATTTATAATAAATCTAACCCCACTTAAAAACCTCCAAAAATGACTCATATTCGAAGCTTAGATGAGATATAGTTGTAATCTCATCATCCAATCAAATTTAGACATGTTTGGATCTTATTTTAAACCTTATCAATTAGATTTAACTCTAAGTTAAATAATTTGACTTTTACCGTGTCTTTTTGTTTTCTTTCACTATATGGTTAATACACTTACTATAACATGCCAAACGAACCCCAAATTGTTTATTATTAATATATATATCCTTATCTAAGTCATTTTGCCGAACCTTAGATTTTTAAGAATAAAATAACAATTAATAAAATAATATTTGTTTTAAAAACTATTTTGTGTCAATTTTGACACTATTTGATATATGATTTTTGTGAAAGTCATAACAGAATTAAATGTTCGAACCAAGTTGATTAAACCAACATTAATATATCATAGTAACCTATAAAATTAGTGGAATTCATAAAAATTCTCAAATTACATTTATTTTGGTGTTTATATTATCAATTATGTCAATATTTCATTAATAAGATAATTACTGCATCATTTTTGTGTCATAAATAAATTATATTATTTGATGTCTAAAAATTAAAAATAAAATACCATCATGTAGGAAATCGTTTTAGCTTTCTAATGAATATTTACAATCGAATTTATCTTATGTATAACCCCATATTAAAAATGATTTACTTATTAAACTTTGATTTTAACTATTTTAACCCTTCTTTAAATAAATTAATAATAAATGTCCTAATCTAATCCAAGTGGGCCTAAATGGTCATATTTTATTCCTAAGTTTGTTTTTGGTAGAATTACACTTTTCCAATAGAATTAGGACATGTGTTAGGGTAATATTAATATCATATTTACCCTTAGTTACCCTATTTACTATTTACCGTGGTAAAAAAAAGTAAAAAGTTACTATTCACCAAAAAATTATTTTCATCTCATTGAATCACATTTTAGTCCTTGATATTAACCGTGTCTCTCGGATTTTCGAAATTCCATTCACAGAAGCGGTAAAATTAAGTTTTATGCAAAATTCAGTTTTTAACCTACCACTTAGTAGTTTCACTATTCATCAAAAATTGATGTTTTTCAGAACAATGCCAAAATTTCATCCCAAGCTATATTTCATATTCCGAATTCAAAAATGAAGTCTATTTTACCAAATTCATAACATAAAAGTTGCATTAATTAATTTTATAATTAAATCCTGCTGTTAAAACAAATAGCGTGTTTTTAAGAAACAATATCTATCAAAAGATTGACACTTGTTTATGTCTAGTTTAAATGTGAAATTACATCCAATGACCAACATTGTATTAAATTGTAAAAATATATTCTAAATATACTTTAAAACTACTCAAATTAATAATTTATCACTATTAATTATTTCGATTAAAAAAGTTGTTTTTTAATTATAATTTAGTAATTTTCACTATTCATCAGAATATGAAAGTTATCCGAAATGTACCAAAATTTCACCTTAGGCTAAATTCGATACACCGAATCCAAAAATGAAGTTCATTTTGAAAAATAAGATTTACAGAGTTTTAAAAAGTGGTTATTACTATTCATAACGGCTAGTTTTAATAATATTTTAATAGCATATCGTTGTTTAGTGAAACTTGGTGTTGCGTACAACACACGCTATCGAGGAAGGTCGCGATTGCGTGTAATGCAAGGAAAGTCAAGGATGTGTGTTGTGCAAGCTCCTTTTGGTGTAGCGTACAACACAAGACATTAGTAAAATAAAAAGAATATTTTTTCATAAAATCTCGGGCTGTTACAATTATACCTGATCGATAAGATGAATTTAATGTTGACTTAGTTCTTGATTATATTCCAATTTCAAAACCCCCTTATCAAGTTAAATCAAATTTAACTTTTAGAGTTAAAGAATAAATTGCAATATTTATTAGATAAAGGTTTCATTCAACCTAGAACATCACAATGGGGTGCTCTTTTCTTTTTTGATAAAAAGAAAGATGGTTCAATTAGAATCTGCATTGATTATAGAGAATTGAATAACATCACTGTTATGAATAAGTATCCTTTGCCTCATATCGATGATTTGTTTGATCAGCTCCAGGGAGCTCAGTATTTTTTGAAGATTGACTTGTGGTCGGGGTACCATCAGTTGAAAGTAAAGGATGCAGACATTCTGAAGACCACGTTTCATACTATATATGGCTATTATGAAGTTGTAGTTATGCCTTTTGGTTTAACCAATGCACCTGCTGTATTCATGGATCTTATGAATATAATTATCCATGAGTTCTTGTATATGTTTGTGGTTGTGTCCATTGATGATATTTTTGTTTATTCCAAAAGTAAGTAGGAACATGAAATTCATTTAAGGGTTTTCTGGCAAACCTTAAAAGAAAAGAAACTATTTTGGAAATTCAGAAAGTGTGACTTTTGGTTAAAACAAATTTATTTCCTTGGTCACATTGTTTCATAAAATGGAATAAGTGTTGATCCTGATAAAACAAAAGTTGTTTAAGAATGTCCAAGACCCACATATATAACCGAGATTCATTGTTTTCTTGGTTTGGCAGGATATTACTTGAGGTTTGTGGAAAATTTTTCACAGTAATCTAGTCCAATGACTAAGTTAACTCAAAAAGGTGTTATGTTCTTCTGTACAAAAAATGTGATGATTGTTTTAAGGAATTGAAAAGGAGATTGGTGAATGCTCCATTTTTTGCACTAAATCCAGAAATGGTTTTTTTTGTTATCTACAGCGATGCTTCGTTAAAAGTAATGGGTTTTGTCCTAATGTAGAATGACCGGGTAATTGGTTATTCTTTAAATTAGTTGAAACCACATGAGTTAAATTACCCTACACATGATTTGGAATTAGCTGCTGTTGTTTTTGCTTTAAAATTTTGGAGGCATCATTTGTATGGAGTAAAATTTGAAATATATACTAATCACAAAAGTTTAAAGTATATATTAACTCAAAAATAATTAAATATGAGACAGAGGATATGGTTATAATTAATCAGGTATTATGATTTCACGATCCATTACTATATGAGAAAATAAAATAATTTGTCAAATACTTTGAGTTGAAAAAGTACTGTTTCATTAACTATGTTACATTTAGAACAATATCCTTTGGTTTTTTTCAAAAACATTGAAATAGAAGTTGTTGGGGCATGAAATTATTCTATTTTGTTTTAGGCATCAGTGAAATCATCTCTATTAGACAGAATAAAGCAAGCACAGAATGAAGACAGTGAGTTGTAGAAAAAGGTATTGTCAGTTCAGAATGGTATGTTGCCTGATATTAACATCGATAATGATTTCGTTTTGAGATTTGAAAAAAGATTATGTGTGTCTTTTGATTCAAAGATGAATAATCAGTTGTTATGAGAAGCTCATAGTTCCCCATTTTCAGTTCATCATGGTAGTACAGAGATGTATAGAGATCTTCGAGTGTATTACTTGAGAGATGGAATTAAAAGAGATATTGCTGATTTTACTGTGAAGTGTTTAACTTGTGACCAGGTTAAAGAAGACTGGTACCGAATGGGATACTTCAGCCATTACCAGTGCCAGAGTGGAAATGGGAAAATATATCAGTGGAATTTTTTGTGGGATTACCAAATACATCTCGAGGTAATAATGCAATCTTGGTTATTATTGATTGATTGACTAAATCTGCTCATTCCCATTCAATTCAAGATATATTGTCTCTAGATTAACTTTCTCGAATGTATGTCAAAGAGATAGGAAGGTTGCATGCAGTTCCCCTCTCCATTGTATCTAATAATGATCCCAGGTTTACTTCTAACTTTTGTAAAGGCCTTCAAAAGTCATTGGGTACTGAATTAACCTGCCAAATTCAAATGAAAGCAAGGTAATATGACAGAATAGCATGATTATAAATAAATATAAATTAATAAATAATTTCAATAAATTTATTGAAAATTTATTAAGATGAAATGCAGTAAAACAAAATTGGTCTTTTACACTGATGTAATTTTACAGTATAGCAATACGTGTTGATAAAAGTATTATTTATAACTCTACAACAACTGCTGATAAAGGGTAACTTATATCGGTTCTTTTTTTAGCATTGATAAAAGGAACCCTTGAACATCAATTTTCATTAGCGCTAAACAAATTTACCCATTTCCAATGCTTTTTTAAACGCTAATAAAGGGATCCATTATTATCATTTTTTAGCATCAATAAATCTCTTGAATGAAATACAATAATTAAAAAATTGAAACAAAAATTGACTACATTAAAAATATTACAATTTTTTTAATTAAATAACTATTGATAAAAAAGAATAAATTAAATATATTATATATCAAATATAAATACAATAAAATTTTATGTATTAAATATATAGAAATGTATAATAAAATAATTAAAAAAATTAAACTTAAAAATCACTATATTTGGAAAAATATTAAATATTTTATTAATTAAATAATTATTATTATAAATTAAAAAAATTCATATACATATATATAGATTTAAAATATTAATAAATAGTATATATTAAAAATAGATATATATGAATGTTTATAATAATTACTGAATATTATTTATTTAATATTAATATTTTAGGCCTTACATTAAAGAAGAAATATATTTTGTTAAGAATATTATATAATTAATAATGATTAGGAATTAAAATTACTGACTAACTACTTCGAGTAATGGACATCATTGATTGAATTTTTATTATTCAATTTAAAAAATATCAAAAATGTGTTACATTGATTTCATATACATATATGTAATTAATGAATTTTTATATACAACACACACACACAAATATTTACGTATCTTGTAACATCCCAGGTAAATAAAGAATAAATAATTTTCATATTTATTAATATTTACTAATTAAATATTAATTTTCAAAAGGGGTTTCTATGTTCGATAGCGTACTCGATACGCAACGATGAGTTTCGTAGAAAACTTACGTTTCACACTAGTAATAAAATAATATTATTTTAAATGTTAGTTAACACATAGCCGTTGTACTGGCGGGAATGGATAGAAATGACTAAAATATGATTATATATGTTTTCAAATGTTTTTACATTTATTCAATAAAAGATAAAGGCCTAAAATACGGAAAGAAGTCAATTTTAGGCATATATACCCTAATTTTCACTAAGGGTTCACTTATCACCTTTTGATGGTGAACCGTCATTAAATATAGTTTTGATCAATCTTATAAATTCTATGGGACCAAATATAACTCTTCTTTAAAATCAGGAGATCAAATTTTACTTTGTGTAAATTTTTGGTATCTTTCCGATAAAGTTCATTTTTTAATGAATAGTGTAAAATGTTGTATTTTAATTCAAAACATCTTTTTAATCTAATTTATTTATATGATTAGATTATCATTTGAATTGGTTTTTAAGTGAAATTAGAAAATATTTTTTCCATTAAATCCAATAGTGGTCGTTGGAATTAATTTCACTTTGAAATCGGACTTAAACTAGTGTCAATCTTTTGATACTTATTGTTTCATAAAAACACGCTATTTGCTCTGACAGCGGGAATTAATTATTAAATTAATTAATGCAAATTATATGTTGTGAATTTTGTAAAATGTACATCATTTTTAAATTTGGAATATCAAATATATCTTAGGGTGAATTTTTGGTATTTTTCTGAAAAACGTCAATTTTTGATGAATAGTGAAACCACTAAGTGGTACTTATAAAGACTGATTTTTCGTTTAAATGAAATTTTACCACTTCTGTGTTTTGAATTTCAAAAATATGACATACATGGTTGTCATTAAGAAGTAAAATGTGGTTCAATGATATTAAAATAATTTTTTGGTGAATAGTAATTTATTAAGTTTTTAATCGCGATTAGAGGTAATTAGTGTAGTTTAAGGTAAAAATAATATTTTAATAATATGAGATGAGCTTGAAACATGTCCTACCCTTATTGGATGTGTCATGTCCGACCACGACAAGCCATGGGTCAACTTGGAGACCCCATGGAGCCACTTTGGTTGGGAAATGACATAAATAACTTTTTATTTAATGTTAAAGTAAAAATGACACACACATGAGATGTTTTACTAAAACTATTTTTACATGGGGTTATAAAAGTCAGATATTTGACTATAAATACTAATTGGAAAGATAAAAATATTTCCAACATCATGGTATTTTTTTATAATTTTTATACATTAAATAAACTTAATTATTTATGACATCATAATGATGTAGTGATGACCTCATTATTTAACGATTTAAAAAATGGAAAGATAATGTAATATCTAAGACCTACACATGTCCAAAACCTATTGTATGAGTGGATTCCGTACCTTTATCACCTTTTCCTCAAAATACCTCAATGTGGGACCTCTTAAATCCGAATTCCATTTTAAAATAAAGTGACTGTTCTTTACTTTCCAAGAGTGCCCCTCCTCTCCTCTTATAAAAGGCCCCCACCTCTACCTCCTTACCCACACTCCCAAATTCTTTGGCTCGGAAAATCCCTTCCCATTTTGGCTCTCCACATCCCTATATTACTCCTTGAGGACTCACTTTGGGCATAAGTCATCCCAAGGATTCCTTTGAGCTCAAACCAAGGGGAGTTACCCGATTTTAAGGTAATGTCTTCTTTTGAGTCCTTTTGTTTTCTTTTGCTTCTCCAACCCCCTAAACTCTTTTTATTCTTTTCTTTTGTAACAACTCCAGTATCCTCAATATACTGGGATGTTTTTATAAGAAGTATTCGAGCTACACTTACACACACATACATCTAATGGTTAAAGAACATACTGTTTCCGTGGATGGAGAATTTCTGCCTCCCGAAACGATGATTGTTAAACATTCTTTTAACACCTTCAAAGGTGGCCATTAAGATGACTCTATATTTATATATGATATATAATATATTTATTTTTTCCTTAAGCTTATGTATTTTTCATTTTGGACATACCTTTATGGTTTCCATTATGGGTAAACACGATATCTTCATTTAAGGAAGTACGGACTACCGCCCCCTCAAAGTGATGTGATTCGTTAATGCCATATGTGGGACGTGTAAAGGATGGATTTAAAGTTATTATATATGATGTTATACTGGAATTATAATATACCTCTATATCATTATTATTTCTTTCCATTAAAGTATGAGATAGAAATGAAAGTAGCGTTCATGCGTACGTACGGCTTATCATCTCCAAGAACGGTGCATTTCATTTCTTATCCCCAAATGTAATGTACAATTAAAAGTACATGTATATAATGGATATATATAATGAATGATATATCTAAATGATGAATATAATTCTGGAATTAAAATATACATACCTATCATTTAGTATTAATTCCATTAATATGACAAAGAAATGAAAGTAGCCTTCATGCGTACGTACAGCTTACCATCCCTATAAACAGTGCATATCATTTATTACCTATAAATGATTATGTAATATTATAAATACATGTATATGCTGGATATATATGATATATATGATATACAAATCAGGAATTTCATTCTGGATATAAAGAACCTTTGACCACACGAACAACATGTAATTGTAAGAAGTCCACTTTCGACTTAAGAACCAAATATCGACAAAACAAACATTATTAGCTTAAATGGTTACATAATGTTTATAACATCGCAATAAGTGATATAAAAGGAATAATGAACTTTAAAATGGTTCTTAATCAAGTAGAAATTAACTCAAGTTTATTATTCAGGACGTTAAAGAACGATCGAGTCAAGTCGGACCCGAGGTAAGGGACTTCGTCTCAATCTCCTTTCATTGAGGCATATTTCATTTTATACAAAAATTTCTTTTCTACGGTGTATAAAACCCTTTGAATTTTACTTTTATACAAATGGAATCTTTTTCTATGAAGCGTTTTACTAAACTACAAAAAGGAATGTTTTTTTTAACGTACGTGTTGACAACGACCTTTTCCGCCGCCGCGAGTATTATTTGGTCTTTGGCTTCCTCAACAAGCCGTAATGTTTTTAAAATAAAATAAATACCATATACTCTTTTATGTATTTTGGTATTGAAAATGGTTTTGATAAAAGATTCTATTATGATATATTGTGATTGAAATGTGGAAATGTTATCATTCCTTTATATTGGTTCTAAGTTTTATGATTTTATATTGGTACTTTGACATTTGATGGGTGGTTACGTGATAAACCATATGACGGGTGGTTCCGTGAATACCAGGATGGGTGGTTATGTTATAACCTCCAATGCATTGGGTATGGAAGTCGGCCGTATGGCTATTCCATTAAGTATGTTTGGAAATTGGCCGTATGGCTATTCCATTAAGTGATATGTGTGGAAGTCGGCCATATGGTTATTCCACTTAAGTATGTTTATGTCCCAAGTTACCTTTATATATTTTATGTGTTCTTTATATGGGTTTTATGGTTATCCTTTGGTTTCAAAAAGGTAGGTAATGATACTTTATTTAGTGAAGAGTTTTTACTACTTCATGTAGGTGAAGGTATTACTTTGATAGAGTATACATGGTTTACTTGATGTTTGAAAAGGTAACAGTTTTCATTCTTTGTGTATCCCTTAATGAGCTTATTATGCTCACCCCAAGTTTTTTATGAAATTTTTTTCACAAGACTTAATGTGGAATAAGGTCAAGGATTGGATCAAGGGATTGTCATGCTATATAAAACATGGAACTAGACATGTTTCTTTTTAAGAGTTTTTTTATTATGGAAACTTATTAGAAGTGTCTACTTTGTAATCTTTTGAGATGTAATAGTTATGTTCTAATTCTCTAAAACTCTAAACCTGAAAAGATCCTCAATGTGAATTATTCATTTAATTCAATATTATGTAAGGTTTAAGGCCGGGGCCTTATAGTTGGTATCAAAGGTCAGTTTAGACAACATTAGGAGTTAGAAAATTGTTAAATTATAAGTTAATTTATGATATGATTGAAATGATATAGCATTTACAGATTACCATGTTGCTTCTCCTAAGATATTTCTGTGTTCAGAATGGTTTTCCGCAGAGGAAACAAAGCATCTATGTTGGGACGACATCAGGAGGAAGACAACCTACCAATTCAGCAACCTAAGATGGTCGGAATAGGAACTGAACAGTTTGTTGTAGTGATAGCACAGTTGACTCAGGCTATAAATGGTGGTGGTATCCATGCACGAGATCAACCAGATCAACCACAGAGGAACATGTCAGTGGTGGAACATTTCATGAGGCAACATTCCCCATCATTTAGAGGATCATCTGACCATGTGCAATATGAAGGGTGGATTAAAGCACTGGAGAAGATTTTTGATGTCATGGGGTGTTCAGAACATCAAAAGGTTAGTCTTGCTGTTTACCGTTTTGAAGGTGAAGATGATCAGTGGTGGTTGATGGTGAAAAATATCAGGGATAGTGATGAGATTGAGGATCTTCACTGGGACGAATTCAAAGGTAGTTTCTTGAGAAATATTTTCCTAAGGCGGTTCATCTTAGGATGGAAAACAGTTCCTAGAATTGAGGCAGGAGGATGATTAAGTGGCTGCTTATGAAGCAAAGTTCACTCGATTGGCAAGGTATGCTCCAAAATTCATACGAGATCTTGATAGTAAAATAAACCGTTTTTACTTAGGATTAAAGCCAAAGTATCAAAGGGATTTAGCTTCTCGTGAGTTCAAAATTTATGAAAAACTTGTTCGATGTGCAGAGAATGTGGAAATGGAGTTTTCAGATGATCAGGTGTTCTATGAAAAACAACAGAATAAGAGGTCTAGTTGGAAGGAAAAGGGGAAGAATTCATCAAAGAAGCAAGGAGGTAAGAAAACCAAATATCCATCCTGTGAGAAGTGTGGTAAAATGCATCCTGGAGAATTTTTATCCAAGTCTGGTAAGTGCTTTCGGTGTGGTAAGTCTGGTCATATTGCTCGTAACTATAAGGAAGATGATCAAGCAGGGAATGAAAAGCCAACGGTAAGATGTTTTAAGTGTAATGAAATGGGTCATTATACAAACAAGTGTCCAACGAAGAACTTAACTGGGGGAATGCAGCCAGACTACAAGCAGAAAGGGGTGGTGAAATCCTTTGCAACAACTTCAGTAGATGTTGGGCCATCGAATGAAGTGGTATCAGGTACACTGTTTGTTTTTTCAGATTATGCCAATGTGTTGTTTGATTCAGGGTCTACACACTCTTTCATTTCTGGGAATTTTTCTAGTAAATTGGGAATTCCATCTCAAGATATGAACACTGAACTTATGGTAAAAACACCCGGAGGGAAAGTTGAGACAAAAAGGAATTATAAGAACCTTCATATCCTTGTGTGTGGAAACAATCTACCAGCAAACCTTATTGTTTTTCCTCTAGTAGAGTTTGATGTTATTTTGGGCATGGATTGGCTTTCTTTTTATCATGCTAAGATTGACTGCAGAGCTAAAATGGTTTCTTTTCAGAAATATTTTCAGTTTGTGTACAACAATGAACCCTTTATTTTGATAACATATCAGGAAGTTGAGAAACTAGTAAAAGATGGAAATGAATGTTACCTTGCACATATTGTTGAAAATAAAGGAACTGTTCAGATTAGTGATGTGCCAGTGGTAAATGAGTATCTTGATGTTTTCCCTGATGAGTTGCCTGGTATTATTCATGATCAGGAAGTTGAATTTACTGTTGACTTAGTTCCTGATTCGAAGCCAATTTCAAAACCCCCTTATTGAATGGCTCAAGTTGAACTTTTAGAGTTAAAGAAACAATTGCAGGAGTTATTAGATAAAGGTTTCATTCGACATAGCACATCACAATGGGTTCATCCTGTCTTGTTTGTTAAAAAGAAAGATGGATCAATGAGACTTTGCATTGATTATAGAGCCTTGAATAATATTACTGTTAAGAACAAGAATCCATTGCCTCATATCGATGATTTTTTTTATCAGCTCCAGGGAGCTCAGTATTTTTCGAAGATTGACTTGAGGTTAGGGTACCATCAGTTGAAAGTAAAATAAGCAGACGTTCCGAAGACTACGTTTCGTACTAGATATGGCCATTATGAATTTGTAGTTATGCCTTTTGGGTTAACCAATGCAGCTTCTGTATTCGTGGACCTTATGAATATAATTTTCCATGAGTTCTTGAATAAGTTTGTGGTTGTTTTCATTGATGATATTTTGGTGTTTTCTAAAAGTAAAGAGGAGTATGAAAGTCATTTAAGGGTTATCTTGCAAACCTTAAAAGAAAAGAAACTATATGGAAAATTCAGCAAGTGTGAGTTTTGGTTACAACAAATTTCGTTCCTGGGTCACATTGTTTCAAAAGATGGCATAACTGTTGATCCTACTAAAACAAAAGTTGTTGAATAATGGCCAAGACCAACAAATGTAACCGAGATCCGTAGTTTTCTTGGTTTGACAGGTTACTACCGAAGGTTTGTTGAAAAGTTTTACAGTTATCTAGTCCAATGACTAAGCTAAATCGTAAGGGTGTTAAGTTCATATGGACATAAGAATGTGATGATTGTTTTTAGGAGTTGAAAAGAATATTGGTGAATGCTTCTTTTTTGGAACTTCCTTCCAGGAATGGTGAGTTTGTTATATACAGTGATGCTTCATTGAAGGGACTTGGATGTGTCCTTATGAGAAATGATCAGGTAATTGCTTAAGCTTCACGTCAGTTGAAAAATCATAAGGTAAATTACCCTACACATGATTTGGAATTAGCTGCTGTTGTTTTTTGCTTTAAAAATTTGGAGGCATCATTTTAATGGAGTAAAGTGTGAAATATATACTGATCACAAAAGTTTAAAGTATATATTCACTCAGAAAGAATTGAACATGAGACAGAGGAGATGGATGGAATTAATCAAGGATTATGATTGTACAATTCACTACCATCTGGGAAAAGCAAATAAAGTTGCTGATTCTTTGAGTCGAAAAAGTAATGCTTCATTAACCATGCTACGTTTGGAACAAGATCCTTTGGTTAAGGATTTGATGAACTTTGGAATGGAAGTTGTTTGTGCAGGAAGTCCTTCTGTTTTGTTTCAGGTATCAGTGAGATCTTCTCTATCAGACAGAATTAAGCAAGCACAGAAGCAAGATAGTGAGTTGCAGAAAAAGGTAGAGCTGGTACAGAAGGGTAAGTTTCCTGAATTCAACATTGATAATGATTGTGTTTTGAGATTTGGGAAGAGATTGTGTGTGCCTTGTGATTAAAAGTTGAAGAAAGAGTTGTTAGGTGAAGCTCATAGTTCCCCGTTTTCAGTTCATCCTGGCAGTACTAAGATGTACAGAGATCTGCGGGAGTATTACTGGTGGGATGGAATGAAAAGAGATATTGTTGATTTTACTGTGAAGTGTTTGACTTGTTAGCAGGTTAAAGCAGAGCGGCAGTTACCTCAAGGGATGCTTCAGTATTTACCAGTGCCAGAGTGGAAATGGGAAAACATATCTATGGACTTTGTTGTGGGATTACCGAGGACATCTCGAGGTAATAATGCAATCTGGGTTATTGTTGATCACTTGACTAAATATAATCATTTCCTTGCTATACGAGATACTTTTTCCCTAGATCAACTTTCCCGTTTGTATCATAAAGATATAGTCAGGTTACATGGAGTTCCTCTCTCCATTGTGTCCGATCGTGATCCCAGGTTCACTTCTAACTTTTGGAAAGGCCTTCAGAAGTCGTTGGGTACTGAATTAAATTTTAGTACAGCTTTTCATCCTCAATCAGATGGGCAGTCAGAATGAAAAATTCATACCTTGGAGGATATGCTACGAGCTTGTTCGATGGATTATCAGGGAAGTTGGGACCAACATCTTTCATTGGTTGAGTTTTCTTATAATAACAGTTTTCATTCCAGTATACAGATGGCACCATTTGAGGCATTATATGGGATGTGGTGTCGAACTCCAGCATTTTGGGAGGAAGTGGGTGAAAGGAAGCTGATGGGACCAGAATTGGTAGAAGAGATGGCAAAAAAAGTTCAGTTGATTCAGAATCACATGAGAACAGCTCAAAGAAGGCAGAAGAGTTATGCGGATAACCGGAGGAAGGATCTATCTTTTGAGGTAGGTGATCATGTTTTTCTCAAGGTTTCTCCTTGGAAAAGTGTGATGAGATTTGGTAAGAAAGGAAAGATGAGTCCAAGGTTCATTGGACCATATGAAATTCTGTAGAAAATTGGATCAGTTGCTTACCGAGTGGCTTTACCTCCGATTTTATCTCAGGTACACAATTTTTTTCATGTTTCGATGTTGAGGAAGTATATGCCAGATCCATCTCATGTTTTGAGTCCAGAGGTAGTTCAGATGGAAGGGGACCTATCTTATGAAGAACAACCGGTCCAGATTCTTGACCACAGGGAGCAGGTGTTACGGAATAAGATGATTCATCAGGTAAAGGTTTTTTGGAAAAACCATGTGATTGAAGAGGCAATGTGGGAATCTGAAAATGCTATGAGGGATAAATACCCCCACTTATTTTGATAAGTGAATAAAATTACAAGGACACAATTACCAAAAGGGGGGAAGGATGTAACATCCCAGGTAAATAAAGAACAAAGAATTTTCATATTTATTAATATTTATGAATTAAATATTAATTTTAAAAAGGGGTTTCTACGTTCGATAGCATACTCGATACGCAACGATGAGTTTCTTAGAAAACTTACATTGCACACTAGTAATAAAATAATATTATTTTAAATGTTAGTTAACACATAGCCGTTGTACTGGCGGGAATGGATAGAAATAACTAAAATATGATTATATATGTTTTCAAATGTTTTTACATTTATCCAATAAAAGATAAAGGCTTAAAATACGCAAAGAAGTCAATTTTAGGCATTTATACCCTAATTTTCACTAAGGGTTCACTTATCACCTTTTTACGGAGAACCGTCATTAAATATAGTTTTGATCAATCTTATAAATTCTATTGGACCAAATATAACTCTTCTTTAGAATCGGGACATCAAAATTTACATTGTGTAAATTTTTGGAATCTTTCCAATAAAGTTCATTTTTTAATGAATAGTGTAAAATGTTGTATTTTAATTAAAAACCTCTTTTTAATATAATTTATTTATATGATTAGATTATCATTTGAATTGGTTTTAAAGTGAAATTAGAAAATATTTTTACCATTAAATCCAATAGTGGTCGTTGTAATTAATTTCACTTTGAAATCGGACTTAAACTAATGTCAATCTTTTGATACTTATTGTTTCATAAAAACACGCTATTTGCTATGACAGCGGGAATTAATTATTAAATTAATTAATGCAACTTATATGTTGTGAATTTTGTAAAATGGACTTCACTTTTAAATTCGGAATATCAAATATAGGTTAGGGTGAATTTTTGGTATTTTTCTGAAAAACTTTAATTTTTTATGAATAGTGAAACCACTAAGTGGTACTTATAAAGACTGATTTTTCGTTTAAATGAAATTTTACCACTTTTGTGTTTTGAATTTCAAAAATCTAACATACATGGTTGTCATTAAGAAGTAAAATGTGGTTCAATGAGATTAAAATAATTTTTTGGTGAATAGTAACTTATTAAGTTTTTAATCGCGATTAGAGGTAATTAGTGTAGTTTAAGATAAAAATAATGTTTTAATAACATGAGATGAGCATGACACATGTCCTACCCTTATTTTATGTGTCATGGACGACCAATAAAAGCCATGGGTCAACTTGGGGACCCCATGGAGCCACTTTGGTTGGGAAATGACATAAATAACTTTTTATTTAATGTTAATGTAAAAATGACACACACATGAGATGTTTTACTAAAAGAATTTTTACATGGGGTTATACAAGTTAGATTTTTGACTATAAATAGTCATTGGAAAGATAAAAATATTTCCTAAATAATAGTATTTTTTTTAGAATTGTTAGTCATTAAATAAACTAAATTATTTATGACATCATGATGATGCAGTGATGACCTCATTATTTAACGATTTAAATAAAATGGAATGATAATGTAATATCTAAGACCTACACATGTCCAAAACCTATTGGATGAGTGGATTTTTAAACCTTATCACCTTATCCTAGAAATACATCAATGCGGGACCTCTTAAATCCAAATACCATTTTAAAATAAAGTGACTTTTCTTTACATTCCAAGAGTGCCCCTCCTCTCCTCTTATAAAAGGCCCCCACCTCTACCTCCTTACCCACACTCCCAAAGCCTTTGGCTGGCCAACCACTGCCCATTTTGGCTCTCCACATCCCTATCTTACTCCTTGAAGCCTCATGTTGGGCAGAAGTCTTCCCAAGGAAGCCTTTGAGCTCAAACCAATGGGAGTTACCCGATTTTAAGGTAATGTCTTCTTTTGAGTCCTTTTGTTTTATTTTGCTTCTCCAACCCCCTAAAATCTTTTTATTATTTTCTTTTGTAACAAATCCAGTATCCTCAATATACTAGTATTTTTTAATAAGAATTATTCGAGCTACACTTACACACAACTACATCTAATGGTTAAAGAACATATTGTTTCCGTGGATGGAGAATTTCTGCCTCCCGAAACGATGATTGTTCTACATTATTTTAACACCAAAAAGGTGGCCATTAATATGAAACTGTATTTATATATGATATATAATGTGTTTATGTTTTCCTTAAGCTTCTTTATTTTTCATTTTGTTCATACCTTTATGGTTTCCATTATGGGTAAACACGATATCTTCATTTAAGGAAGTGCGGACTACCGCCCCCTCAAAGTGATGTGATTCGTTAATGCCATATGTGGGACGTGTAAAGGATGGATTTAAAGTTATTATATATGATTTTATACTGGAATTATAATATACCTCTATATAATTATTATTTATTTCCATTAAATTATGAGATATAAATGAATGTAACGTTCATGCGTACGTACGGCTTACCATCTCCATGAACGGTGCATTTCATTTCTTATCCCCAAATGTAATGTACTATTAAAAGTACATGTATATAATAGATATATATAATGAATGATATATCTAAATGATGAATATAATTCTGGAATTAATATATACATACCTCTCATTTAGTTTTAATTCCATTAATATGACAAATAAATGAAAGTAGCGTTCATGCGTACGTACGGCTTACCGTCTCCATAAACGGTGCATTTCATTTCTTACCTATAAATGATTATGTAATATTATAAATAAATGTATATTCTGGATATATATGATATATATGATATCCAAATCAGGAATTTCATTCTGGATATAAAGAACCTTTGACCACACGAACAACATGTAATTGTAAGAAGTCCACTTTCGACTTAAGAACCAAATATCGACAAAACAAACATTATTAACTTAAATGGTTACATAATGTTTATAACATGGAAATAAGTGATATAAAAGGAATAATGAACATTAAAAAGGTTCTTAATCAAGTAGAAATTAAATCAAGTTTATTATTCAGGACGTTAAATAACGATCGAGTCAAGTCGGACCCGAGGTAAGGGACTTCGTCTCAATCTCCTTTCATTGAGGCATATTTCATTTTATACACAACTTTCTTTTATACGGTGTATAAAACCCTTTGACTTTTACTTTTATACAAAAGGAATCTTTTTCTACGAAGCATTTTACTAAACAACAAAAAGGAATGTTTTTTTTAACGTACGTGGTGACAACGACCTTTTCCGCCGCCGCGAGTATTATTTGGTCTTTGGCTTCCTCAACAAGACGTAATGTTTTTAAAATAAAATAAATAAAATATACTCTTTTATGTATTTTGGTATTGAAAATGGTTTTGATAAAGGATTATATTTTGATATATTGTGATTGAAATGTGGAAATGTTATCATTCCTTTTTTTGGTTTTATGTTTTATGATTTTATATTAGTACTTGTACATTTGACGGGTGGTTACGTGATAAACCATATGACGGGTGGTTCCATGAATACCAGGACGGGTGGTTACGTTATAACCTCCAATGCATTGGGTATGGAAGTCGGTCGTATGTCTATTCTATTAAGTATGTTTGGAAATTGGCCGTATGGCTATTCCATTAAGTGATATGTGTGGATGTCGACCGTATGGTTATTCCACTTAAGTATGTTTATGTCCCAAGTTACCTTTTATATATGTTATGTGTTCTTTATATGGGGTTTATGGTAATCCTTTGGTTACAAAAAGGTAGGTAATGATACTTTATTCAGTGAAGAGTTTTTACTACTTCATGAAGGTGAAGGTATTACTTTGATAGAGTATACATGCTTTACTTGATGTTTGAAAAACTAATAGTTTTCATTCTTTGTGTATCCCTTACTGAGCTTTTTATGCTCACCCCAAGTTTTTTTGAAATGTTTTTCAGAGGACTTAATGTGGAATAAGTTCAAGGATGGGATCAAGGGAATGTCATGCTATATAAAACATGGAACTAGACATGTTTCTTTTTAAGAGTTTTTTTTATTATGGAAACTTAGTAGAAGTGTCTACTTTGTAATCTTTTGAGATGTAATAGTTATGTTCTAATTCTCTAAAACTCTAAACCTGAAAAGATCCTCAATGTGAATTATTCATTTAATTCAATATTAAGTAAGGTTTAAGGCCGGGGCCTTATATAGATAATGAAATATTATACAGAAACACATTCACCTAGTATTTATGAAATTTAATCTAGTTTTAGTATTCATTAATATTTATTTATAACATGATACATTTAATATATTATATAGTTAATCAGTAAATTTTGATTATAATTTTTTAATATTATTACATGTAGGTAATAATTAATTTTAAATATTATAGATTATTTAATTCAGGGGGGATTTAATCATTTTATATAATATATATATATGTTTATATTAAATATGTTTTAATATTTTTAATTCGTCTTCTTATTTTTTTTAATATATATCAACCATTTTTAAATAATTTAATTTAAATTAATTAGACATATCAATTTTTTTATATTTTTAAAGTGTACTCGTTTTTAATTATTCAATTTAACTCATTTTTAAAATGAATAAATTAAGGATTTAATATTGACTAATAATGTTACATTTATATTTTTAAATATATACAAACAAATATATTTATAAATTTATGTTTACTATATTTATATATTTATATATCTATAACTGTAAATAAATAATTAAATAATAGGTTTAGAAATATTATCTAAATATATATAGATAATTATATATATTTATAATATGATAAATAAATTATTTTATATAATTAAATATTTATAAAAATATAATAAATTTGTTTAAATAATAAATATATTTAGCATATTTATATATATAATAGTAGTTATGTATCTATTTATTAAATATATAACTCTATAATGATATAAATATGTAATCATAAAAAAATATAAATATATAATTTTTTTATATTTATATAATTAAAATTTTAAATAAATATAATATTATAATAATTATATTTTAAATATTAAATAATTAGAATCCATATTTCAAAACTATTTTTAATTATTTATTTATTTATTATATTATTATACAATTGTCTAAAAAAATATAATGATATAAATATATATAATTAGTTAATTTTAGTAAATAAATTTTCAATTATAAACATAGTAATAAATTGGATTAAAATATTATCTATAAAATTATAAATAAATAATTATATATTTAATTAATTAAAAAAATATAGTAAATAAATATATAATTTTATTAAGAAAAATTAATTATCTTTTCATTTATAAATACTTTTTCATTACTAATGTTTTATCAGTGATATATATATATATATATTCTTTTTATAATCATTTATATAGAGCTGATACAAATTCCTTTTATTATATATTATTATATGAGCACTGTTAAAGGGATATTTATCATTGATTTGTTAGAAGTGTTGATGAAAGATTCATTAATCTATTTAATAACCCTAAAAGTGACTGAATCTTTCGTGATTTCTCAAGCTATCCAAGGAACCCACCTCCCATAGTCACCCATCCATGGTGAATCCAACCTCGAATCAAGTCTTTAATGAATCCATGGGTGAAATCCTAGGCTCGAATGAATCAAGGATCAAAGAGTCCAAGGATTGAATGAATCCAGTCTTTAATGCACTGTATTTTAATTCCCCTTAGACAAATAAATGTGTCAATCCAAGGTTTATTAATTTGTATCCCTCTCCTAACATGTTTTTTCTTGTTTAGCGATATCATTATAGCTTTTATTCATTATCTCTTGTAATTCATCATCCTCACTTATTTCATTCCTGGATTATCTTTACTGGTAAGCCTCTTCACTTTGAGTGTTTCCATTGAAAATACCCTATTTTTTCTAATCATTTCAACTCTAATTGTCTTTAACATTTTTGTGTTCAATTTTTTATATATTCTTCTTCATATGAGAAATTTTTCTCATAAAATTTTACCTACATTTTACCTTTATTGTTCATAAATTATAAAAAGTATCCCATTTACTATGTGAAAATTTATTTTAGAAAATTCAATGACTCATAAACCATGGTTTACTATTTTGAAGCTCATGTTGTCTAGTTTTTTCCAAACTATAAACTTGTATTTTCCAAGTTATTATGTCAATTGGTTGGAAATTATTTTGGATGAAACATGTTATACACATTCTACCAGCCACATTTGATATAGTGGAGGGTCCTTCACATGATTACATCAACCATTTATTCCATCATTTGAATTATAAACATGTACGGCACATGAAAAAAAATTTATCCCAAAAAATATATATAAAAATTGGTGTTATATATATATTTTCAAATATATATATATATAGATGAGTAGATGATATGAGGATTCTTATTCACCCAGATAATGTGCATTTGTAATAAGAATCCTCCATTGAATATTGTTGGGAATGATTATTATTTTTTACTTTTTGATTTTTTACAAATTGCATGGATTCCATATTATCAGTTTTTTCTAGAAATAATAAGTCATTTCAAATATAGAATTATTTTTTCATTCTATATTTTTTTACATACAATTATATTCATATCTTTATAATTTTATATTCATGAATTTATCTATTTTTTTTTAGTATATTTTCAATCAATTTAATCTTTTTTCCCAAAATCACTTGTTCTGTGTCATTGATAATAATCACTAATTTTAATTTTTGGGATTTCTCCTCAAGAACTTTCTCTCCATCATCACATTATTTAAATGTATTAATACAAAAAGATTATAAAATTAGTGGATTGTAAATTTAATTTCAAAATCATTATATTTTTTTCCAACATTTTTTGAGAGATTAAAGAATATTTATACCCATTTTTTTAAAACCAACTCTATGAATTTTTTTTTATCATCTTAGTTAATGATTTATTCAAAAATATTTGTATAAATTCACAAAATATTACAGAAAATTTTATTATAACTATTTTAGTTTCTACATTGAATATGTTTGAGTATCATCATATAATTCCAAGTAAATTTATTTATTTATATTTCCATTTAAAAATAATTTTTTATCATTTTTTTAATGAACACAAAAATGATTTTTAAAATATCATGGTTCATAAAATTCTTAGTGTCTTACTTTTCTACTAATTGAGTGTAATTATCACAAAAAATACAATCTAGTTTGTAGCCTTTGATTAGTAATCAAGATTTGAATAATTTAATATTATCATTGGAGTCATACATACATTCAAATAAACATTTAAAAACAAAATGAATAAATATTTTAGAAAATTTGTAAAGGTACAAGTAATATTTGTCATACTAGAATATATTTCATGATTAAATGATTATTTATAGAAAACAACATATTTTGAAGACAAAGCTTCTTTATACCACTTTATATACTAATCTATGGCTCACCCCATTTGATATCCTTTTATAATATTATTATTATGACCTCTATCAATATGAAAAATAGAGGTTTTGAAATATATGAATTCATGACATGGATATTTCTTCATTTATAAGAATTTTTCAATCAATACCTAACCAAAATAGGGCTCAGGTTGCAACTATACCATATCTGAATCTATATGCCAAATTGTGGAAACATGTACAGAAGGAATAACTAACTTGTGGAGGCCTTTTTCTGAGTTCATGTATGCACACACACAGCCATCTTGATGAAAAATTACATATGGAAAGATTAAAATATTCAACACTACTATAATGTAAACCAAAAATATATGAACTTCTAGACAGTACAAATGTATTTTAGTGTAGACTAAAAATAAAAGTAAAAAAATACTCTTCTAAGATGAAATTTTTCCTAACCTCATAAAAACCAGAAAAGGGAATAGCTAGAAGATATCCTAGCTCATAAATTCCAAGCCAAAGCCTCTATACATTTTACATGATACTATTATCCCTAATCATAACTATAATCATGTGAGGTCTTTCTCTCACTTTAATAAGATAAGATATTTGTGGGAAAGCCCATATAGGGATGTGTTTTAACATAGACAATATGACACCACAAATTCCAATGGGGTAGTAATAAGAGATAAAATATAAGATAAGGTCCGTAAAATTCACAAGGTATTGTGAAATAGAATAGGTCAACCCAACCAGTTATGATTTTAAACTCTTCCAAACACATGGGGATAAATACTATTTTAGATGAACTAACCATAAATTCCTCTCCACCTATATTAGGAGGGTAGACTCTCCCATCAAAGAAAACTTATACACATAAATATTGTGGCATACCTCGCACTTATTCACCTCTAATAGAGGAGTGTAAAAAATAAAATGATTTGGTTCAGAGGAATGTGTGTATATATATATATATATATGTTCATTCAAAGAATAAAAATTGAGAGAGTAATGAAATCTACATCTCACATTTTATCCCAATTAGAAGAGTATCCAACAGTTCCAAAATTCCATTAACAATTCCAATCATATCATGTTTCACCCCAAATGTAACCATCCATGTCAAACCACACCTTTTCCTTGTTGTGCATAGTCTTGTGGGGAATACTCAATGTAGAAGACTCACACCCTAATTTTTCAGGGGGTTTCCACTCTAAGATTATCAGTAGAGGGCTCTCAGCAAGCCAATGGGAGGTTCCAATCTAGTTTCATGTGGACCTGCACCCTATTTTGATTGGGGGTAACACTCAGTAATGTGAAGAACATGTTCCCCTAATTCTGGGGGGGTTCCACTATAGTGGTCAAGAACCAATTCCCATGCTGAGGGTAGTTCCACTCTAGGTCATCTAGGAACTATTCTCTAGTGTGTCAGGGGTGTTCCACTTTAAAGGTTGATGACACGAACCCATGATGTTAGGGGTTTCACTTTATGACATTGATTTCCTAACCCCTAGTGGGACATATAGTTCAACTAACTAACATTTTTTAATGTACCAATACCAATTCCAATGGCAAGTTCCACTCAAGTGTCCAAGGACCCAGGCCCTACATAACATGGTGTTCAACTCTGATCATCTAGGAAACACTCTATATCCAATTGGGGTGCTCCACTCATAAAAAGCCTCTACCAACCATATATGTTCACTATGGTCATCATGAATCTCCTTAGAGTTTCATTCCCAAAACATTTCACATCATACATAAAAATCCCAAACCGAGGGATCCATCACATTTTACATGAATAAACACCTCGGATAGGATATCTGTAGGAGATAATCTGAGTTGAAACGGATTATATACATATGATTAATGTTTCTTAAAAGGGATAATGGGTAAATGATGTGTGAGTGGACCCACATAGTGTTTGGTCATTCTCCACAACCTAGTCTAGTATATGGAAAGAACACGGCTCCATCCCATGTAGTATTACACACCGTGTTGGTGGACTACATGGTGTTTCCATGATAAGAGAGACTTGTCTTTTTACTACTCACAGTGCCCGTATACAATATCCATTCTCTTTGTACCATACCATGTGTATGTGTAATTGAGTCCATGGCCATATTACTATACATGTTAAACCATGTGATTTTATGCCCATGTTATCCATCACAAAGTTTCCCATTTATGGAACGGTCACATTGAAAGTAGGCAGACTATAGGTTGTGTCATTCTTAACTTTACTGAAACCCTTTCCACTTCCCCTCAAGAAGTTGCATGACATGTTTTTATCCATGGAAAAATTTATTTATCAGGGATTTAACTAGAATCACGAATCCAAATATTCAAATTCAACATATCCATTTTGCCTTTTATTTTGACCTATCTATGGCAGAAAATGGTAATTCTATCCTTTGTTAGCCGATCTCAGCCAGTGGTGACTAAAAAATCTGCTCTGATCATCCATCGGGTTTTCCCAATATATTTTACATGCATCCAACACCTCTACTTTTGATCCCTTGACTAAAAACCATCTAAATGATCATCCATGCCTCAAAATCATACCAGATCTTTGTTCGAATCATCTATCCATTCTTCTTTGTGAAACTGCTTCGAATTTGGGGGTCTGATAGGGCTCGGTACAACCCAACAATTGTCCAACTAAGACCTCATGGTACAATTAGAGACAAAATTGAGGATATAATAGGGAAAATAAATAAAACAATGGTTAAATTACATATTCCATGAATTAATGGGGAATCAATAAAGAATAGGGATATGAGGGACAAGAAAAAGTTTAATGTTTTTTAATTTATGTACATGGTTTCATGAAATTGTCATAAAATTGGTTCACAACAAAGCAGAACGATGCATCTGGTAAAAATTAAACCGAAGGGAATAAAAACACCTAATTATGAGTCATTATTTGATTATGGTTTCTCCATATATGAAGAAAACATCCACAAAAGATTGAAAGAAGTCAATGCATTTGTTGCTTCCAGACCGGATCTTATCCAAACATCTGTCATCATTCAAGGAGAATTTCAAATAGAGGAGGAAGAGTGAGATCCAAAAATATCCTATTGTTAATATGGATATTTATTGATAATTCTGTGTGGTGATATTGTTATAGCACTACGGGAAAAATAGGGTTTAGTGGCGGTTTTGTGGCGGAGGTTCACAAAGCTGCCGCTAAACAGTTTCACCGAAAGGTTTCGCGGCGGTTTATTAAAAACCGCCGTGAAACCCGTATTTTTTTAACAATCCAGACCCTTCCCCCCCCCCACCCTGATCGTTCCCCCAAACCCCCTCCCTCCCTTCTTCCCTGACCCCCCCCTCCCCCCCCCCCCCCCCCGGCGACCCGCAACCCTTGACCCCCACCGTCCGACGACCCCCTACTGTCCGGCAACCCGTGACCTCCGGCAACCCCGCGACCTCCATCTCTAGCGACCCCACGACCTCCATCTCTGGCGATCCCACGACCTCTATCTCTGGAGACCTACTTACTAGGTGCTTACTAGTTATGTTGTTTGTTCAATGATGTGTTATTATAATACCATGTAGATCTGGAATTAACTTCAATCTATGCCATGGGATGTGCTAGGTGTTGGGTTGCAAGGGAACCTTGTCTAGTATGTGAAAAAATGGAATTGGAGTAAATTTTTCCCTGCTTTTGGGTTCTTTTATTTGGTAATTTCCAATAGACAAGATCATCAACTATTTTTTCTTAAGAATATATGTGTGAGTGGGATGTCTTGCCAACACAACACATAATGGACCAAAGGTCACCATAATATGTCTATAATTTGGATTTACTCATATTTTAGGTAAACTACATAGTCTGTAGACTATGAATGGACATTGAGTAAGGGTGGAGTTCTATAAATTAATAATTGTGATTGTGGTGGTTTTAATTTTTATTTTTCAAAAGTATTTTAATTATGGTATTTTTTGGTTCTATATGGTATATTATATTTATGGTTTCTTTTATTAGATATTTTTTATGTTATTCATCTATAAATACATCCCACTCAACTAAGGGAATATGCTGGAGAGATTTAGGAAGCCATGAGAAACCCTTGTATTTTCCCTTATACAAGAATACGATGACAATGGTTCTGAAAATGGGTTTCCTTTAATTTTATATGAGTTCCTAAAGGTGTTTCTAGAGGAATTTTTAGGTATACATTAGTAATGGGATTTAAAATTAATCATTGATTTGGTACATGAATCATATACTACATCTCTTCCCTCATTCAATATGGACCCCATCGAGTTAGGGGAATTAATTATTTGGTTCGATTAATTAGCATCCAAAGTATTTTTTCACCCAAGAACCTCATCGTAGTCCAACCAAGGTTGAATTACATAAAGCATAATATATCACTCTGATTTTGTATCAACAATTTGAAGTTGGAATGGTTTTATATAAAAAAATATCTCTTTCCAAACATCAGTGACCAAGTTGATCATATTATGGGGGAAATGTGGTTCAATAATATAAACATTCACTTTTGGAATCCACATTTTAGTGTGAGTGGATTTGGAATTCACAAGAATGATTTATGAAGAAGGTAGAACCACTTCAAGTCTAAATTTGTGACATTAAGGATGAAAAATGATCCTATGATTTTTATGGACCTTATGAACTGTGTGTTTCCTAAGTAAATTGAATACTTTATAGTGGTGTATATGCATGGAATCCTAGTATACTTTTTCATTGAGGTGGAGCATGATTATCATCAAAGAATTGTTTTGGGCACACTTTTGGATGTCCATATTAACTCCATGTACTCCAAGAATAGATTTTGGATTAGAGATGTCAAATTAATATTGTATCTGGCATAGAATAATTGGGTGTCAGTTGATCCAATGGAAATTAGGGTAGTGAATTTATGTTAATATTTGAGTAATGAATTTGATATCATGATCATATTAAAACACAATAGATATTATAGGGATTTTTTTATAAATTTATCTCTATTTACATAACTAATAAAATAGATTTACCAAAAATGGGTAAGGTTGACAAAAGAATACAAAATTTTATTCTTACATTTATGATCACAATAAGTGGTTGAACACTAAACCATATTTATGTTAACGTAGACTAGAATGTTGTATGTGGTTTATTATGATGATTTAGGTATAGGTTCAGGAAGTGTGTTGTGTAAGTTGACCATTTAGTGGCCCATAGATCATCCCACCTCTTACAAAATTAATGGGATTATCCAACCAATATACTAGAGGAATTTGTGGTGATTCATTCTTTAAAATCATGGGGTCAATATCAATTCAGTGATAAATTATTATTCTACTGTGAAAGAATAATCATGGCATGTATTTTCCTTAAAAATGATCTATGTATAAGGTATTTCTCATTGATCGATTACAATTAGGGATTTGACTTTTTTAATTTTCTATATCCTATGTAAGAGAAAGATGGTGGACAATACCTTAAGGATAAAAAATCCAACCCATTCATTAAATTATTATAGTGATGATTGGAATCCGATGAGTCCTTTTCTGAAATTCACTAAGAATCCAAGGAGAATAGTGGAGCTATATTCATAGTTAGTATTCAGTTAACACCACATTTTCTAGAACTAATTTAGTATGAACATCCTAAGGATGAATTAAGAAAATGTTAAAAGTAAAATCTATATTTTGTGGATGTTCTTGATATGTGTTCAATGTCATATGATGAAATTCTATTCATCAAGGGTTATTTCATGATTTAGTTGTCTCTACAAAATGTTTTTATATAAGATAACCACCAGTATCCATGGTTTGTTTATCCTTGGTCCATAAATATGTTTTATGATATTTTTCACTAGTTTTTATGGCTAATTTTAAGTCATGATGTAGCTAAAATTGTATCTAGATGTTATATGTGATTGTAAATTTAGGATGAGCACTAGAGACCCTCAATTATTCTTTTTTCACTCCCTATTCCTACCTAAATGTAGGATTATGTCACTATTTATTTCATTATTAGGTTTCTTCTTTTACCTTAGTGAATTTACACCATTGGATTGTAAACTTATTAACTATTTATATCCACCCATTTTATCATGATAAATTATTCAACTATGGTGAAATAATTAAGAAGCTTGAACATTACAGATATTGTGAGACTATATGGGGTTCAATCACGTAACGTTTCATATGGGGACAACAGTTCTACCTCCATTTTTTGGATGAACATAAAAAGGAAATGGGAATACAGTTTATGCTCAATGTGACATAACAACATCAAATAGATGGAAAAACATTTCATTTTAAAAGTACCCATTTCATTTTCATTTATCAAAAATCATGGAAAAATATTTCTCTCAAAAACCCCTTCATAAAAAAATTAAAATAGTCATTCCAATTTGATATATCAACTTATAAATTAAGAGAAATTTGGATAATTATCATAGACTAGAGATGGAACCACCTACCATAAAGCTCAAGTCACACATTCCTATAATGGGATCCACCAACAATGAAAACCCATTGATGAAAACGAAGGCCCTAGAATATAATAAAAACATTAATATTGATATAAATTAGAAAAGAAGGGGTTGGTGGAAAGGGAAAACACCAAAAACCTCTAGAAAAGACATATGTCGCACCACAACTAACCAAGGAATGGCCTCCATAATGAGATCTCCCAAAGGATCTAGAAGAATACACAAAGATTCAAAAACATAGGCCACTAGATCTGATAATGTTACCCAAGGGTTCCACCATTATCAAGAAAAACGAAGAATCAGAAATATTTCTTACCCAGAGAGATGCGCCACAAATATAATAAAAGATCCAATGTTGAATGGATCAATCTAGATGGAGCATAGTCTCCCAAAAAAACCCGAGAAGATCTCTAGGTAGGGATCCAAGGGCCTGGAGAAAAGAACTGGAACTAAAATAGCCACTCGCCTATTATAAAAAATACACGAGGGCCATTTGATGATGTGTAATACTATTACCTGCTGTGAAATCCATGGTGTTCTAGTATGTTGAAAAATTATTCACCTCGAAATAAAAATCAATTATTTTAAAATTTACGATGTGAAACCACTCTTCCCGAGGTGTAAACTTTCACAGCATGAATACCCTTTCATGAATTGTATCTAGTAATAATTACACGATGTGTAACCTAGTTATAAAATGTGAAAGACTTTTGAATCATGTAGAAAAATCTGGTTAAAGATAAAAGTACAACAAATATCTGACTTCATTGTTTTAGGTATCTTACTGAATAAATGGTTAATAGATGAAAAAACATTGAAATTAAGTGGGGGAATTATCATAATGTGATATCACTGTGTTGGATCTAGTGAGAAGAATATTCATTGGATTATAAACAAGTATCAACAACATTGTTCAAATAATGAAACTAAATATGGTAAAAAAAATCCATATTATTTTTATTGATCTATAATATTGATAAGTGAAGGTAATGATTATTAAACATAATCCAATGAGGGGAAACTCTAGAAATGGGAACCCATGCATTGGTATTCTATATTAGTGATTTTGGATGGATGTTATAAATACCTACTGGTATCCCATTTCTAGATATGGAAAATAAAATAAAACATTTAATTGAGATGACCAAGCATGTGAGTATATGATATGTTCAGGAAAGTTGTAGTATTATTTGTGAGGGTGTGGATGTAATCTGAGTGGGCCAATGTATCTCATTAATGTAGTGGGGATACAAATTGTTTGAGGAAACATAAATGTGTGATTGATAGTGTTATTATAATTGTGTAACCCGATATTCTTACTGATCCTCAATGAGGTGTTAACGCTGTCTCCTAAGGACGAGACTTGTTTGGTTTTTCTGGGCATGCTAAGTAAGTTCTAAATGTGATCAATGAATCATCTTTATTATATTATGCATACTTTATGATCAATGGGTCATCTTTATTATATTATGATTTTGCAATCTCACATTATCGTATATTTTGTGTAGGCACATTGTGATATACATGGATAAAAGCTGGATCACATTACCGAGGAACACACCTCAGTATGTTAAGGGTTTGAATGATTATTTAGATTTTGAAATTTCTAATCGATCCGTTGAAGGGAGAATAAGATGTCCATGTCCTAAATGTAAATTTAGAACATGGTTGAAGAGAGATGAAGTTTATGAACATTTAATACTAAAGAAATTCCCTGGTCAATATTTGTGTTGGAATTGGCATGGAGAATCGAACAATACAGAAAGATTGAGCACTGATGTTAATCCATAGAATGAGGTCCCATGTTCGTTGACAATGGAAAATGAAATGAAAAACCTCATAAATGATGCATTCGGCACTGCAAGACACCACTATCAGCATCAAAACATATCAGAACAACCAGAAGAGGGTGCTACAAATTGCAACGTGACAAGTGATGTTTTTGAGACTGTAACACAAGTAGATCAATATTGGAACATATCATTGGATCCTCCTCTTGATTCTGTAGAGCCAAATTTAACGGAAAACTTCACTGAGAAAAATGTGTTTCATGATTTAGTTGACAATGGAAATCAAGAGTTGTATAGTCGGTGTTTGAAATATTCAAAGCTTTCATTTCTACTGAAGTTGTACCATATCAAATGTCTATGTGGGATTACAAATAAGGCAATGTCCATGATATTGGAATTGATTCGTGATGAATTTCTAGAAGAAAAAATCCCAAAATCTTCTTATGATATGAAAAAAGTTGTTAACAAGATTGGTCTAAATTATATAAAAATACATGCATGTCCCAATGATTGTATGATTTATTGGGGAGAGGATTCAAGTAGACAGAATTGCAAGAAATGTTCTACTTCTAGATGGCAGTCAAAGGGTGATGTTGGAAGTCTGACTGAACATAATTTCATGAAGTAGAATAAAATTAACACACCTGCAAATGTTTTGCGTTACTTTCCTTTGAAGCCGCGATTGCAAAGATTATTCATGTAATCAAAAACCGTCGAACACTTGAAGTGGCATTCTATAGATAATAACAATGATGGGTTAATGAGACATCCACGAGATTCCCAATCATGGAAGACATTTGATTCATTACATCCATATTTCTCAGCTAATCCTAGGAATGTTCGATTGGGATTGGTTGCCGATGGATTCAACCCATTTGGGACTTTGAGTACAAGTTATAGAATTTGGCCAGTTGT